>OZ030007.1:86077202-86677202 GCA_964023405.1 Apodemus agrarius
CTGGAAGTCACCCATCACTGCCTTTCCAAGGAAACGCAACACTTGCCAACTCTTAAATGCCAAGTCTTCCTTGTTCATTAACATGGTGGCTACTTTTTCATCCATCATTAACGTGGAAAGGTGAGAGTGGGTTGATTTAAATTGCTTCATCACTTACTGACGAAAACCTGTTTATTTAATAGTTCTGCTACTATCTTCACTGTGGCTTGTGGTTCCATAACAAATTGGACATTTATAATATCCTAACTTTGAAAGCAATCATTACTCTTCTAGAACACATCCTTTGGCTCTGAGCAAAAGGCATGTTCCTCTTTTGTATATCCTTTTAAACTCTTGGAAATATATCTTCACTAATTTCACTGTAGAGTCACAAGATCACAGGGAAAAAGATTCTGGGATAGGGAAAGGTTATATGAGGTATCATCCCCAGTCTTGAAGAATATGTCTTAATGGAGTGAGAAGATGTGTTATGGGAACTGATGTCAGTAAGCAGCTGCCTCTCCTCCACGTTCCATCTCTTTGGCCAAAGTTTACAACTGTACCCTTTCAAGTGAAGCCTTTGGTAGATTCACTTCAGTCATCTTCGCTTACAGTAAAGGCTTGTTGTTTAAGACAAGCCTGTTTGGTGACATTGTTCACTGAGTACTCCTGGCTGGGGCCCCTGTGACTTTATTGCATTGTACAGATCTGAGCCGACAGCATGATTTTAAGCTAGAATAACTTTTACGTACAGTGGAAAATATGATAATATATCATATCTTATGATATTATGATATGTGATCCCAAAATTGAAGCCCTGAGAACACGAGTTTGAATTGAGTTTTCCATATGAAGTTGCAATTCATATGCTTCTTTGTTGATAGTTCAGCTGCATATGTGGAAATTTTTCTTGGCTCCCAATACACATAGTAATCATTAATAATAGACTATTGACAATAATTTCAATATTTGTCATCTATTTAATTTTTCTGTTGAAAAAGTGGGTAAAGAATATTGACCACATTTCAGCAACTGAGGGGGGTAACTTATCAGATTCTACTCTAGAAATTATTCTGCCCCAAGGAAGCCTCAGCATGCTGGGGCTGACTCTCTGAATAGCCACACTTCCCACACAATAATTAAAATGATGTATGCCAAAGTTGTGTCATGTTGGCAAGTACCAGAGAGTACCTAATATCTAATTCCCATTGCCCAAGTATCTTGGTTGTGGAAAATGTGTGTTTTCTCCATAGAACTAGAAACCTAAGACTTGATGTCTTCTGAGGGTATTCTATAACATGTTATTAAGATGTCACCAGGCAACCATATAACTGATGAGATATATATGATTATAAGATTAAACTGCACAACAAGTAAACAGCCTATGTGACTAATACTACTGGGATGGTATTGCATACAACATGAATAACTATGTTTGTAAAGTCTGATTTTAATTATCTGATTGATAATATTGTGATAAAATTGTCACTCTGATGTCAACTGTTCCGAAAACTGTTTTTTACTTGTTCATCATAGATTCACTATGCCGTGGATCCCTCTCATTAAAAGTCAATGCATCAAATAAGAAGGAAACTCTCCATTCTATTTTGATGAAATTGAGTTGTGAGATGTGTTCAAAATGTCATGATTTTCAGAAAGCACTGAAGTGTATGCAAGATTTCCTTGAAAACAGAGTAGACTCAAGGTTATGGGTCACCCCACACCAGTGTCACTCTTGTTTAGATTTCAAATGTTTTCTTGAACTTGAAAGAGAAAGGGCACGTAGGCCAGGATCACTAGGGCTCTGTCAGTTCTGCACTGCTTCATATTCTCATGTGTCCTTAGCAGAGGAGGCAGTGTGGGAATAGAACTATGGCACACTCTGTACTGGGCCTGTACAGTGACAGATTAGAATTCACAGCTTTCATCTCCACAGAAGATCTGCCAAGGGTGGACATGGCCTCCCACACTTTTTTTCTGCTTCTTTCAGGGTACAGTCCCTTCTTAGAAGAGTTTGGAGTTTGGTGGCTGTGATCAGGATGGAGGGACTTCCAAGACCTCCCGAGATTTCTGTATTGTTAAAGCAAAACAACATCTGCAGGGATGGTCCGCTCCTTTGCAAGGCCCCTTGCTTCTCAGTTTCATCCACGTTTATCCACTTTGAGACCCTGAGTACATTCTGTCCTCTCTGCTCAGGGCTATGCAAGTATAGCTGCCTTTTTCCAGAAACCTTCCCTCATCCTCAGCACACCCTCTGTCCTCATCCACATGCTCAAACTTAGCTTCAATCTCACTGCTGTTGGCACACCATTTGATGTCATCACTGCCCCCAATATGCATAGACTAAATTTGACTTGAAAAAAACCCTCTGGCTTTTCTGCATTTTCTTTCCACAAAACTTGAGGCTTTAAAAAAATCATTGTATTCATTATTATTCACATGCCTGTGATAAACTACTTGATAAGAAGCAATTTAAGGGTAGAAGGTTTCACTATAGAGTGCTGTTTGAGGGATACATTCCACCTTATGGGTGAAAGCATTGCAGCAGGAGGAAAAGATCCCTTCCTGATCAAATGACATCTGACTTCGCTAATCAAGAAGCAGAGGAACACAGGCTGTACTGAACTCTTGCTGTCACCTCTATTTTCAGGCCAGGGCCCCAAGCATAGAATGATATCATCCCCATTAAGATGAGTCCTCTCACACTGACCTAATCTAGACAATCTCTCACATGTATGTGCTGAGGGTTGACTTTTCATTGATCATAGATCTTCAGTCAATGTCAAGTTGAATAAGCATCATATATTTAGTTGTTACCCTTCTCACTGTGATCAGGGACAGAAAAAGTTAACTATTTTGCCTAGTACTGTCCTTCTATCTGCTTAGCAGGGAAGACACAAAATATGTGTTCAAAATACGTTTGTTGTGTGGGAATAGGACTACAGCACATTCTGATCTAGGGGTGTACAGTGACAGTTTAGAAGTCACAGCTTTCATCTCCACAGAGGATATGCCAAGGGTGGAGCATGGGCTCCCACACTTCTTCTATGCTTCTTTCAGGGTGAAGTCCCTTCTTAGAAGACTTTGGAGCTTGGTGCTTGTGATCAGGACTGGGAGACTTCCAAGACCTCCAGGGATTTCTGTATTTTTAAAGCAAATGAGTAAATGAGTAAATGAGCTCTAGTTCTCACTGAGTTGGGAATGTAAAATAGGAAGGACTATTCCTAATTGTCATTCTGGTAGTTTGGATGAGAATAACCCCCATAGGTCCATATGTTTGGATGCTTGGTTCCTGGTTGGTGGGACTGCTTGGGAAGAATCAGTTCAAGTATATGTATCGTGGGAGAGAACTTTGAAATTCCCAAAACCCTAAACATCTTCAGTTATTTCTCTCTCTGCCTTTTACTTTTGTATCTGATGTAAGCCCTCAGGCACTGCTCCTGAGAACTTACATCAGATATAAATGCAATGCAATGCCTGCCTGCCTGCCTGTTGCCATGCAATCTTCCATGATGGAGATGATCTCTAACCTGTGGAAGCCTGAGCCACAGATCAAATGCTTTCTTTAATTAGTTGCCTTGTTCTTAATATTTTTGTCATGGCAACAGAAAAATAACTAAGATAAACATACGGTCTTGATTCTCATCCAGTTGATTCTGTACCTTAATTGGAAAATTTATTATGTGATAAATTACATAATAAGCATTTTAGGGTAGTCTTAATTTATATATACATCCATAGAAGACTTTTTTCTGGCTTTTGTTGTTATCTCTCTTTACTGTGTGCCCATATTTAACATCTTATTTGAAGAGAAGTCATTTACACTGCTAAGGACAATTTCTTTTCCTACTAATCATAGCACATATTTCATTACAGTGTCTTTGGCTAAAGTCTTTTTAGTGTTGAAGGATGACATCCACATATCATATCCCATTTCCTCTCATACCTTTCCTGGGTCATCTTGCCTGTAAGTGGTTTCCTCCAAACCTGCTCACCCTCTCAATCCTAAGAAGATATTAGTTCATGGTTCACTGTTCCACAATGTGTTCTTCTGGGAGTTTCATGGAAGTTACAAAAAAGTTAGCAGTGTTGGGTGAAGGCCACACAGGGATAATGTCTTTCCCATCAGACCTAAGGTGCTCCTCAGAATGAGGACTGCTAGTGCCATCCTTTGCTTATTCTTGGCTAAGAACTAACTTCCAGGCTTCTGGTAAAGATGCCCATCTCCCCTGTCAGAGCTTACTCTCTGTGAGGAAGACTCTGAGCCCCTAGCTTAGGAGTGGAGAGACCCTGTACCTCTTGATGTGAATCATTTGCACTGATTATTTAAGATTCTTCTGTATGGATATTTACCTACATTAACCACTTGCTTGTTTACCTAATTAGTTTGGTCAATATGAACTCATGGATATTTATTTTCAAGTTTATATTATAATCCAATATTATTTTTTGCCACATCTTAAAGTGTTCAATTTCATTTTTTCTTAAACAAAACATATGTTCTCTCTCTCTCTCTCTCTCTCTCTCTCTCTCTCTCTCTCTGTGTGTGTGTGTGTGTGTGTGTGTGTGTGTATGTGTATGTGCACGCGCACGCATGTATGCACATGCTCATATATGCATGTGTCTTTGTACGTCTCATAATGTATGCAGGTACTTGAGAAGGCTGAGAGGGAATGCCAATCCCCTGGGCTGCACTTTCAGGAGGTTATGAGTATCCTTACATGGGCTCTGGAAACCAACTCATTTCTTCCAGAAGAGCAGCCAATGCTCTTAACTGCTGAGCCATATCTCTAGCCTCCTGAAAGTTAAAAAAAAAAAAAAGTGGTTCTTTTGACATTTCTATACATGATTTCCATATTGTTTATTATTGCTAAACATATTCACATGGCCCAGTGTAGGTTTTACTTATTTATGTTTATTGTGGTCATTATCTGTTTTTCAGCATTGCTGGGGATTGAACCAAAGCCTTATTCATATTAGGAAATTTATATTTTCATGTGTTTTTTGTTTGTGTTTTGTTTTGTTTTAATTTCGAGACACTAAATTACCTAGAGTAGGTTGAACTCACTGCAACTCATGGAAGCTTTGAGCTTGTGATATTATTTTTCTTAGCTGTGGACCCCCCGCAAGTCTGGTTCTTTGTGGTTGTCTTTGTTCTCTGCTCCAGACAAATAATCAGCCATTTACACATGAACCTCATATTCCTTTTATGATAGTGGAAGTAAAACTTACACTTGGAAAACAAGGTAATTCCTATTTTTAAAAACAGTCAGTTTGAATCTAAAAATAAAAAAGAAAACAACTTATTTTTATTATGGAAGTCAGCATTGCTCTGTTTCCATAGTGTGGAGATGACACAGGTACTCTAGGTTTGTAAATATGCATTTATTGCATATTTTATGGTGACTTTATTTGTGACATTCACTCAACATTCTCCATTAATGTCCTATTTCAGGAATATCATCCCCTTGTGAATCTCACATGGAACACTCACAGAAACGTGTTAGATCTGGGCCATTGCCCTTCAATGCTGGAATCTCAGGTACCCTAAGGCGAATCATCTCTGCTTTTTGAGCAGAAGATTCAAGGGAGAAAATGTCTTTTCCATTCACTTCTGCATCTTTGCTATTCTTTTGATTTATCTAACTTGGCAGATATAAAAATTTTCTTCTGAGAAAGAAAAGACCTCTGAACCCGGAGGCCTTCTAATGTAGGGCATAGGAAACTCTGCTATAAACAGAGGAAGTCAGATGTTTCCTTTTCCATAACTTCTAAGAAAATTATTATTGCTAACATCTACTACCACCTAGCAATAAAACTTTTAACACAAATCAAAGAAAATTCCTCATCACAGGAACTTACCATATCTAAAGAAACAGATGTTAAGCAAAATTCTTTCTCAGTTTGATATGGCTAGTTGATCTACATACAATATAGATAAGTGGACTTCATTACAGAGTCCATGTTATTTACTTCTAAAGGGAAGTCGTAGTTTGAGGAGAACATAGTTTTGCAATGACACTGGACAGTGAGTTAAAATGTACTGACATCATTAGAGACAAGCACTTTCACAGAGATTTACAGCTATATGTGATGAAGGCCTCCCATAGCACTAATGCTCCAAATTAAACACTTTTAACAGCACGAAGGAGCTAATAAAAGTAACTAGAATATTTTATAAATGCTGAAGTGTTTACTTTTGGCTATTATGATTATTTTATTACATTACACTTTTTTTCCAAAATGTATCTGTCTTTCATTTTCTTCTTAAAAATGTAACATAAATCAGAGCAAAGCATTTTGTCCTCTGTATTATATCTGGGATATAAGATAAGCAGAAATCCTATTTACAGCTTTGATGTATCATGAGGGCTTGAAGATTATTTCCCTAACTTCATAAGAAGAAAACTCTAAAAAGAATGCAAGTTAGCATATTTTTGACCAGCCAGAGCTGAAGTTGCAAAAGCAACAACCCTAAAACGTGAAAGAGTCAAGGATTTGGAAACGCAGTCAGGGTCTGCTCAGTAGTCACAGAATCCATAGAGCATAGGAGTTGGTGTGAACATTTCAGAGAACATTCTGGTGACATTGGGGTGCCCAGTTTGAACTGGGTCTCAGGGAGTCTGAGAGTCTCTAGGTAGCACAGCCTTAGAAGAACATCTAAACTTTAGTGATCCTGGAGGGTCACCAGATATTCACAGTAAATAAAATAAAATAAAATAAAATAAAATAAAATAAAATAAAACCAAACCAAACCAAACCAAACCAAACAAAACAAAATAAAATAAAATAAAATAAAATAAAATAAAAAATCCATGGAAAATTTCCTTTTGGCTTTTGTAGAATAGAGAAAGAAAGGAGAACTGATGACACTTCCAGGACCATCTCCATGACAAGCTCCCTGATCTCTTAGGGAAATGAGCGTGTGAGAACCAGTATCCTATTTGGAAGAAGGGCCCTTTCCTCCCAAACTTATTGCTTAACCTAAGAGGGCAATGAGAAAGTGGGTACACATGTGACCAGCTCTGCCCATCATAACCAGGTCACCCAATGATGGAGATTTGGTCATAAGCTGATGGAACTCTCCTCACTACCCACACCACACCATAGAGCTCCTGAAGAACAATAGTGGACTAGGATTGAAATTATTGCAAAACGCAGACTCTTTAATGAAAGTAATATTTAGGAATGCCTAGAGACAACAGGCAAAGTAAATGAAAGACCAAGAATGGAATTTAGAAAGGGCTAAAGCAAACATCTAGCAAGACACCATGCCTATCCTAATGTTAAGTCTTTATACAAGACAATACTTCCTCCATTTTTATTACCTAACACAAAGTGGCTTGCATTCATGAGAGCTTTCAAAGAACAGAAAGAAAAAAAGGAACGGAGAATTTATTGGACTCAGATTCAGATGTGACACTGATGTTGGATTCATCAGAGCAGAAATTTCAATAAGATAAATATGATCAGGAAATGAAAAGCATAGATAACTTGTGAGAACAGAAGGAAAACATACTCAGAGAAAAGAAAATGAAAAACAAAGAAAAAGAAAATCTTAGAAACAAAAATGTCTAGAAAGAATGCTGTTGACTAATTTATAAGAATATCGTATGAAGAAGGAAAGAACCAAGCAGAGTGGAATACAGCAATGCATCCTTGCAAGCTGTAAGATAGAAAAGAAGCACAGAGACCAAGGGAGAGTAATAAGATGAGAGAGATAGGGCATGAAAGAGGCTAAGAGATTTGCTGAGGGTCTGCAAAGGAAGATAAAGGATGGCAAGGCTTTGAGAGATGGCGAAGGAGTCACCAGAGCATGCTTTGTTCAGAAATATCTATGCTAATTTAAAAATTAAAACAAGCAAAAATTAAAAGGAAACAAGTTAACAGGCCCAGAAAATTTCTTTTCTTATTTAATTGCTTTCAAAGAATTGCAGACTGCAGATAAATTGGTGCATTAAAATGCCTTTAATCTCAGCACTTAGGCGACAGAAAAAAAAAAAGCAAATCTCTGTGGATATAAGGCCAGCCTGGTCTATATATCAATTCCTGGATCAGCTAGGGCAATATAGGAAATGTCTACCTAAAAGAAATACATAAGAATATAAAACTCTTTGTTTAAGTCACAGTGATAACAATAAGATGAATCGCATATGGAAATGTGGTAAGAGGCATCCAAGGCACTGGGATGAGTCCCAGGAATTGAGAATAACCTGTTGAAAGCTTCCCCTGCTAGACATTGTGCATTAGCTTCCCCTGCTAGACATTGTAAGGGTGCATTAGTTAACTGCTCTAGCTTCTGGCAGGTGGTGAGTGTTGAACCCGCCTAAGAGCTCTGAATTCATGAATGAAAGACACACATACACCAGCTCATTTTGATATGCCTTGACTAGCTCAATAGCGGGGCACTTCTAAAACTTCCCACAGTTAGCACACATTCTCCTCTACTATTCCTGGCTTAAACCTACATTGTTGGATTTTTCTCCTGCAGCTCTTAAATCTGTTTTGTTTCCCTCCAACCAATAAATTCTCCATTCCTTTTTTTCTTTCTATTCTTTGAAAGCTCTCATGAATGCAAGCCACTTTGTGTTAGGTAATAAAAATGGAGGAAGTATTGTCTTGTATAAAGACTTAACATTAGGATAGGCATGGTGTCTTGCTAGATGTTTGCTTTAGCCCTTTCTAAATTCCATTCTTGATCTTTCATTTACTTTACCTGTTATCTCTAGGCATTCCTAAAGCTCTTAAATCTGTTTTCTCTCTCTCTCTCTCTCTCTCTCTCTCTCTCTCTCTCTCTATCCTTTTGCTCTCAAAATCTAAAAGTCTTACTTCCATCTCTCTGCCCAGCTACTGGCTATATGGCAATTCTTTATTACCGGTTGAAGTCAACAGTGGGCAGAGACCCTCAGGTTTGGAAGCATGGATTTTAGGAGCTGAGTTAAGATAATGCATTTAAACCAATTCCCAACAAGACATAAAGTGGTGTCATGTTAGGTGATGGAATTTTTTAATCAATTTCAGATTACAGTATTCAATTTCAGAATATAGAGTACTGAAAAGTAGAAGAAATTATTGAATGCACAAAGAAGCCATAAAGTGCTGCCCTTACACGAGGTTCTCTAAACAAGTGAAGTAAGAAAGCAGAAGAATAAACAGTGGAGAACAGAGGACTATTTTAAATATTGTAAAAATTGACCCTACTCTGTCATCCATATAGAACCTACTCAAACCATTAAACAGGAAATGAGTGGAAAATGAATCTTGAATTGGGAATGCACCCCAGGTTGGGGAGTCTACTTTCCATATATGAAGTCCTGGGTTCAACTCTAAAGTGCCAGCATAATAAAAACAAAAATGGCAAAGCTATTAATGATGGATTAAGACATCCCAAGTTAACACAAACCAACAGAAAACTATAACAGTGAAGTTATTACAAAGGAGACTTCTTCCCTAAGAACATGACCAGGAATGTAGAGTGGTTTTATCTAGTGATAAGAAGGTCAACTCTCAGTATGATAGCACCAGGATACTGGCACTGTTGACACAGAGGCGAACAGTCTCCTGTGAATTCCAAGCTGGCCTGATTTATATATGGTGTTCCAGGTCATCCAGGATTACATAGTAACCCTCCCAAAAAAGTCCTCCAAAAATATGAATCAGCATTAATGGTGAATGTTTGAAAAAAGGGCACAATTTGCAAGACGAAAAGTAGAATCTAAAGGCAACTTAAATGAGGTTGCAGAGAGCTTCAGTATCATCATTTAAGATTTTGCTGAGGGTTCTAAAACATAAGGCAGTGTTCAACTATCAGTTTAACAATATCAAGTGAGACCTTTGAGAGTTGATGAGGCCCAAAGCTTCTCCCCTATGAATGAATTCATGCAACTGCCCAAGTAGTGGGCCAAAACAGGATATGATAGTTACATCATCGTTCTTCCTCATTTGCTGCTCATGCTCTTCACTGTGGGATGGTCTCCATCACTTTAGGATACCATGAGAAAATTCACCAGGATGTGACCTGAATTGCTCAGGTTCCCATGCTGGGAGAAATAAACCTCTCTTCTTTATAAAGTATCAACTCTTGAGATTATTACTGCAGCAGAAAATAACAGCCATTAATATATCATACAGACAGAAAATCAGTAAGAGATGTCTAAGTTGAGTAGATAAACAAAGTTGGTAAACATTAACCAAACTAACGAAGATGAAAATAGGCGTGCCACAAATTACTAATATCAGAAGTGAAAGATTTGATGAAGGGAGAAGGGAGTGGGGAATAGTTCACCAACACTAAGGTGGCATGAAAAGATTAATGGAAACCTGCTACTTTATAAGAACGTAATGGAAAGTGAGTTTGAATGGAGGTGCCTGACATGGCTAGATATTGATACTCCCAGAAATCATGGGTCATTAAAGCAAAATCTGTTGCCAGACATGGGATAGCACCCTGTGAGTTGTTGATAACAGTTGCCTTTGAATCACACAAAACAGCACGCTTTTGCCTTTGATCTTGGTTGCCCATTGTAATTAGATATTGAAGACACCACAAACTTTGGTTGCAAGACTTAAAGAAATCAGCTTTACAGCCAACCACTGGACTGCGCGCAGGGTCTCCAGTGGAGGAGTGGGAGGGCAGACTGGAGGAGTTGAAGGGGTTTGCAGCCCTATGGGAAGAATGATGATATCAGCCAACCAGATGCCCCAGGGCTCCCAGGGACTAAGCAAACAACCAAGGGTTACACATGGTTCCAGCCAAAAGTGTGGCAGAGGAATGCCTTGTTGGGCTTCAGTGGGAGGAGAGGTCCTTAGTCCTATGAAGGCTCAACAGATGCCCCAGAGTGGGGAAATCAAGGTGGGTGGGTGTAAGTGGGAGTGGTTCGTGAAGTGGTATATTCTTGGAGGCAGGGGGTGGGAGGATGGGTTGGGGGTATTCTGGGAGGGGGGAAACCAGGAAAGGGTATAACATTTGAAATTTAAATGAAGAATATATTCAAGAAAAAAAAGAAAAAAAAAGAAATTAGCTTTAAATTGACCTAGAAATCTCCATTCTCCTGGCTAGTTTCCATAGTGTCTGTCAGTCAATGTAGGCTGCTGAGAGAGAGAAATGATTAATACTCAAATCCAGTCCTGGACCTTGCTACAATACTGAAATGCTCAGAAAGACAGATATACTAGTAAAGATCCACTAGTACTAGTAATGATCCACTAGTGACCCTTTTAATAAAGTTCCTTGTGTTGTGAATATCCATGACCATAAAATCATTTTTATTGCTCTTCATAACTGTGATTTTGTTATGAATCATAATACAAGTGTCTGTGTTTTCTGGTGGTCTTAGATGGCCCCCATGTAAGGGTCATTTGACCGAAAAGGGGATACAACCCACGGCTTGAGAACCACTGCACTATCGAAACAGTGGCATGGATGTTATGGGTCCAACCAATCGCTTTCTGCTTGCTCTTGTAAACTTAATCAAAATTCCATGGTTAAGGATGTCATAGGCTCTGAAGATTACTTTCCATTGTTGTTTTTGTAAATTAATATATTGTCAAACTGCCTTCTGAATATTTGTAATTTTACCCAAAGATTATGAGGACTCTAGACCTTAGTGACAGAAGCTATTTTTAGTCAATGAACAGCAATTAATGCAGAAAATTATAACTTATCAGAGTACTGAAGACTTGACTGCTCTAAATGGGACTTCTGTCTCTCCTACTTTGCCATTTAAAACTCTGGGAACATCACGGAATAGTAAGAGAGAGTGCACGGAACAGTAAGAGAGAGTACCAGTACAAGACAATGAGGATCAGTGAAATGCTGTCCTCAGGGTGTGACATTACTGTTGCACCCCTGAGTTCACAGCAGCTGAACTTACTTGCACAAGATCAGGCTCTTTAACATTTCAGTATGGATGAGGGAGGTGCATACTAAAAATCACCTTTGGGTGAGGAATTATTGGTAGTTCCTAGATGCTGGGGGTCAATTTTAGTCAACTTTGTAGCCATTGGCAAGATGCCCATTACCCAGTAAATAACCCTATACCAATGGACCAATGAGCACAAAATCAACATTATTTAAACTTACTAGATTTTACTTTTTAAAAAATTGGAAATAAGAGGGATCTGTGCTAGGAAGAAGAAGACTTCCAGGAGAAACTGGATAGGATAGAAAAAGTAATTGAGAAATTGAGAGTAAATATGATCAAAATACTTTATATGCATATAGAGAAATTTCAATGAAATAAAACAAAAATGAATATGAATAAAACATAGAATTCAGTTCATAGTTTATACGAACCATATGAACTAGTTCATAGTTCACAGTATAGTATGTAAACATTTTAAAATAGGAACAGCTGACATGGGATACGTGAGAACTCAGTGACCTTCTGAATGTTGCTATAAACGTAAAACCATTTTAAAAATAATGTTCAAGATTTGTTAAGATGTTGATAATGTACACACTAAATATTATGTCATGAAACTGGCACATCTGTGATCTTCCTTTTAATACAGTATTAACCAGACTAAGATATCAGACAAATCAAAGTAGAGGGACAGTCACCGAAACCAGTCTCTATTCTATGTTGGCTGTGATACCTCAGGAGCAATTTGTTACATCTTGAAGGAGATAAATCTGTTTAGTCATTTAAAGAGACATGGACTGTACAAGAAACAATTTGCATGGTGAGCACAGGCAAGCGTAGCTATGATTTTATAAAGACATTTCTCATGAGGATGGTTTTACTAGTGGGAGCTACAGAGCATGGGTTTACTTATGTTTGGAATCTTCTGAAGAAAAGGCACGTGCTTCTAATTAGTTTGTAGCTCCCTCCTTTTAGTCATTTTGGATGTCATTGTTTTCTAAATAGCACTTAATCCTAGACAGGTGAGCCTAATCAGTCATTTATTGGAACCTGATAAATTGTTCCATTAAATTGATGAAAGCTGGCAGTGTATTTTTTTTACAATGTGGGGGTTATACTTTTTGTTGGAAATTTAAGGTCTTGTGGATGGCCACAGCCTCAACTTTATAATGTTTGAAGTTGGTTGAGACTCGTCATGGTTATTTGTTTTTTTACTGTACCTCTTTTAGTGATATATTTTTTTCTATATTTTTTGTTTACATTCCAAAGGCTTTCCCCTTTCCCAGTTCCCCCATCACCATATGTCCCATAAGTCCTCTTCCCTCCGCCCATTCCCCAATCTCCCTCCTCCCTTTCTCTGTTCTGATACTCTCCTACAAAACTGGATCCAGTCTTTTCAGGACCAGGGTCCTTTCCTTCCTTCTCCTTGGGAATCTTTTGATTTGCTATTGGGCCTTGAGTATTCAGAGCTTTTGGGCTCATTAATATCCACTTATCAGTGATTGCATTTCATGTGTATTCTTTTGTGATTGGGTTAACTCAGTTAGGATGATATTTTCCGATCCAACCATTTGCCTACAAATTGCATGGATTCATTATTTTTAATTGCTGAGTAGTATCCCATTGTATAAATATACAACATTTTCTGTATCATTCCTCCTTTGAGGGACATTTGGGATCCTTCCACCTTCTGGCTATTATAAATAAGGCTGCTATGAACATAGTGGAGCATGTGTCTTTATTGTATGCAGGGGAAGGCAAAGGACACTGTTAGAAGGACAAAACAGCAACCAACAAATTGAGAAAAGATCTTCACCAACCCCACATCTGACAGAGGGCTAATATCCAATATATACAAAGAACTCAAGAAGTTAGACCCCAAAGAACCAAATAACCTTATCAAAAAATGGAGTACAGAACTAAACAAAGAATTTTCACCAGAAGAAATTTGGATGGCTGAAAAACACCTTAAGAGATGTTCAACATCATTAGTCATCAGGGAAATGCAAATCAAAACAACCCTGAGATTCCACCTCACACCAGTCAGAATGGCTAAGATTAAAAACTCAAGGGACAACAGGTGCTGGCAAGGATGTGGAGAAAGAGGAACACTCCTCCACTCTTGGTGGGATTGCAAGATGGTACAACCTCTCTGGAAATCAGTCCGGCGGTTCCTCAGAAAACTGGGCATGACACTTCGCCAGGGGTTATTCTTAGGGGCTTAGGAGAGGGGCCTTGAGGGGACGGGTTGGACTTAGTACCGCCCATGCAGTTCCCTTCGGAAGCACAGGAAGTATCCATATCTACTGACTCCCATCCTGATGGGTGTCTACTGGTTAGAGTTTAATGCCTGAAAACTGCATGGCACCTCTGATTGACAACAGGTAACTTCCCAGAGAGGTCCAATTGGGTTTTAGCTCACTTTAGAGGGAGGGGACCAGATGGACAGCTTTATCAGCCTTTTAAGTGTAACTTTTGTGTAGCATTCAGGTAAAACTCAGGGAAAAAAACAGCTTTAAATAAATCTCAATTTGGTTAAAAGTTAGTTTTCCTAAGTGGGTAAAGCCTAATAAAGTTAGGAAAATACAAGTAATTTTCTTGACTAAAGATCCTTATTTCCTTTTTCTTTCTCATTGGAGGGAGAAGTTTAGTGTTCATGAATGTTTCCATAAGCAGACTGATAGCATCTCATGAATTTTAATAAACTTTAATTATTAAACATATCATTAATAAATTTTATTCTTTACAAATCTCAGATGACTTACCCGACTCCTTGTGACTTGGATTCAAGCTTTGTTAATATCGTTCTTATCTTTTATTTATTTTGGAAAAGCATAGTTACTTTATCTTTTATCATATGAATTCTTTTTCATTAAAATGTTTAACCTTTTATCTTTTAAATTTCTTTCTCTTAACTATTTACTGTCCTTTCTACTTAAATTATCTTTATGGATGAGTGTAACAAGTTAAGAACTATCAAGATAATTTGTTTTTCTGTCCTAGGCAAACTGCAAACTTTCTCACTGGTTAGATAGTAAAGTGTGTGTGTGTGTGTGTGTGTGTGTGTGTGTGTGTGTGTGGTGTGGTGTGTTTTCTCAGAGTCTAAGAGTAACACGAAGGTACTGAGATACTAGTGATCTTGAGCAGTAAGCACTTCATAAAATAGAAAAGGCAGATGGAAAAGTACACAGGAAGGCGAGACTTAACTTGTTAACCCTGCATTTGCCGTTTCAGATGCAGACAACAGTTATTCTCCTCATTCTCTCATCAGGAGACACACAAAAGGCCAGATTTGAACAGATCATATTCTCATTCTCTTTATAAATCATTCCGAACATCACCATCTCAGGTGTTGGGGTCCCAATTTGGCCCTGTTACAGCAAGACTTTCCTGGCCGTGAAGCCTCTTCTTCATGTGTGGCTTTCTCGACCATAGTTTGGTGACTGTGCACTTG
Organism: Apodemus agrarius; assembly: GCA_964023405.1. NCBI lineage: Eukaryota > Metazoa > Chordata > Mammalia > Rodentia > Muridae > Apodemus > Apodemus agrarius. The sequence continues at coordinate 86,092,500 of OZ030007.1, forward strand.
ATCCCTAAGGACAGATGTCTGACACAGAAACATTGCTAGAGGCTCTGTAAATTTGCTGCATCCTCTTTAAAATGATTTTTGCCATATCTTTCCTAATCTCAGTTCTTCATAGCCTTTGATAGGCAATCAGTATCTCCCGTCTTACCAGGTCAAAAGCATCAGATAATTTCTCCAAGGAGCCATTTGCAAAGCCTGAGACACATGGTATGGTTCAAAAGCGTTCAGCTTCCTAGACCCCTCTTCACAAAGACCAGCCTGCTGTATTTATTCCTGAGCCAACTTGCAAAAGGGGAAGTGTCCTCAGCCAGAGATTTCCTCAGCAACCATGGAATATTTACTCCTCTGAAACATAAAATGTCTCAGTTTCATGAGGTCCTATTTATTAATTGTTGATCTTACTTCCTGTGCTGTGTTCTGTTCATAAAAATCTTTTCCTGTGAATTCAAGGCTATTCCCCAAGAGGAGGATGAAAGAGGTTAAGAGCCAGAGGGGTGGAGGACACCAAGAAAACAAGGCTCTCTTAATCAACATGTGCAAAGCTCTTATGAACTCACAGAATCTGACGCAGCAAGCACAGGCCTGCACAGGCTGCATGGTTCTAAACCAATATTATGGCTAAATTTTAATTTAGTGTTCTATGGATTCTTGATTGTGCAAATGAGTGGGTCTTTGCTTTCTTGTGCTTTCTCTTGGGCTGTTTTCCTTTTGGTGGTTTTTCTTGTCCAACTTTAAAGTGATAGTTTTCTCATTACCTGATTATATTTTATGTTGCTGTACTCAAAAATGAATGAATGAATGAATGAATGAATGAAAACCTGTTAGGGTACCCTGGCATACCACTCCTGGGCATATACCCAGAGGATTCCCCTGCATGCAATAAGGACACATGCTCCACTATGTTTATAGCAGCCTTGTTTATAATAGCCAGAAATTGGAAGGAGCCCAAATATCCCTCAAAGGAGGAATGGATACAGAAAATGTGGTATATTTATACAATGGAATACTACTCAGCAATTAAAAATAATGAATTCATGCAATTTGTAGGTAAATGGTTAGACCTGGAAAATATCATCCTGAGTGAATTAACCCAATCACAAAAGAATGCTCATGAAATGCAATCACTGATAAGTGGATATTAATGAGCCCAGAAGCCCTAAATACTCAAGACACAAATAGCAAGTCAAATGATTCCCAAGAAGAAGAAAGGAGAGGACCCTGGGCCTGTAAAGATTGCTTCCAGTTTAGTAAAGAAACCGAGGGGGGAGGGGGAATTATTGGGGAACAGATGGGGGGGGAGAGGAACTATGGGAACTATGGTGGGTGGGAACTGGGAAAGGGGAAAGCCTTTGGAATGTAAACATAGAATATAGAAAATAAAATTTAAAAAAAATAGAAAAAAATGAATGAATGAATGAATGAATGAATGAATGAAAACCTGTTAGGGTAACAGTTAACAACTGAACTGTCACATATACCTGGGTATATCAAGTACTCTATCAAGCCTCATTTTAAGGAGTAGTTGACCTACATATTATGAACTCCACAGGTTTTGTATTTTCTTTTATTGGTTAGTTTGACAATATTTTTTCATCCTGGGTGTGATTTTATTTTTTTCCTAATTTCTTGTTTTCTTGAAGGATCTTATTGTATTGGATTTTTGAGAAAGAATTTAAAGTTGGGTGGGTAAGGAGGGGAAGGAGAAGATATGGAAGGACTTGAAAGAAGAGAATATGATCAAAAGTTTAGGAGTTCCAGATAGAGAGAACCAGCATCAAACTAGGGGTTTGAACATTCAGTAGAAATGGACTACAGAACAGTCCTGTTGACAGAATCAGCTGGATTTCCTGCTTAAGACAGAGTCCTGGGCAGAGCCAAGTGTCCCGCAGTCCTGGTTTCCAAGTGAAAGAATGACTAGCAGCAGAGAGTTAGCATTATCAAACCAGGCATTATCAACAGACGGCCGAGATGGACTGGAGAAGGTGGGGAAGTTAGCCTAAGTCTCTGCCCAAGCTTTCTCTCTATGGACGGGTTCTCCATGGATAGCTTCTGGTTCCTCATTCTCATGGCAAAATTTTCATGTCACGTGATAAACAATAGTAACATCTTTCCGTTATAAAAATTTTACTTTTTTGTGGTTTTTAGAAATGCAATAATGTTTTTATTCTTGGCCTGCTTTTGTTATTTACTTTGCCCAACATTAACGTTAGGGAGCCATCCTGTCCCAGGAAAAGATGCTTCAAAAAACATTCTTGAGAATACTAGAAATAAACAATTGAAGTCTAAGCCAGGAGAGCCGTCCTCACTCCTAAACTCTGCTTTTAACAAGTTTTAAGGACACATGACAATTTACTAACATAACATACCTTACAATTCTACAACGTGAAAACTTGAGGAATCACCACATTCAAAAGGAACATAATGAGACATTATCACTGAATGTATCACAGTGCTGTGAAGAGAAACAGATGGCAGGGCTAAGAAAATTGTAATGATGAGTAAACCCTAGTTAACAGGAGCATGTCGGTGCTGGTTAATAATTGTATCAATTATGCAACCTGGATGGAGACATAAATAATAGAATAATTCTAATGTGTGATCAGCCACATGTTATTCTTTCTGATTATTTTTCATCCTTAAAAACTGGGTTTTGTTTTGTTCTGTTCTATTTTCTTTGAGAATGGGATTTATCCTGGTTTATTTTCTGTTGCTGTAATAAATGCTGTCTCTAAAAAACAACATAGGAACAGGAAGGGTTTTTTTTGCATACATGTTAATTTATAAAAGTTGCCTTATGTCTACTTGCTAATTAATATTTGTATGATAATTATATGATCTTTTGATAGGATTTGCATAATGTCTTATTCCAGAATAATTTATGCTACAGTTATAGAGAAAAGATGATTAAGGCCCAACTACTTTACTAAAGAGCCTCTTAGGTACATATGAACCAAACAAAATTTAGACTTTTGTTGACAAAATTTAGATTTTGATGGCAGTTCTTATATGAGTAAATAACACAACAGTATGTTACCTTTTTCCTTTTTATAAGTTGACCCTTGGAAGCTATAGAATTCAAATGCCTTATATATTTTATAAAAATATATTACAACATCATTATGACAAAATAACTCCTACTGATAAAGCATAATTTCTATTTTTATATATTAAGGAAGATAAGGAAGACCTGCATGATATATTTTCAATATTATTTACTGTCATGGTTAGCTTCTGATGGACACTTGAACAAACCTAAAATTACCTGAAAAGAGGGAAACCCAACTGAAGACTTGTTCTGATCAGATTGTCCTGTGACTTTGTCTGTTGGTCTTAATTGCTAATCTGTGTAGAAGGGTCCAGTACACCATGGGCAGAAGCATACCTAAACAGGTGGGCTTGGGCTGTACATAAAGAAAGGTAGCCTCACATTCCACAGGAAGCAAACCAGTAATCAGTGTTCTTCCATGGTCTCTGTTTCAGTTTTTGTTTCAGGACTCTGCCTTACTCAGCTTCTTTCAGTGGCAGACTATCCTGTAAGATGAAATAAATGATTTCCTCCTCAAGTTGCTTTTGGTCATGGTGTTTAACACAGTCACAGAAAAGCAAACTTGAGCATCTAGTTTGCTATTTGGAATACTACTATTAAAACATATTTGATGTGCTTGAAGTCTTGTCTGTAATTTATTGTGGAGTTCTCTTTTTTCTATAGTGGTAGGTAAGTGACTAATTCAGAAAGGAATAGAAATTTTGACTGCTAAAACTGTAATATTTCCTACCTCTAAAACAACTCATTCAACTGCCAACAGAATTCCTGGAAAATAGACACACTTCATTTGAGATGTGTTTGTCTCAAGACAAATATCAGTATAGAGCCTCATTAAAATAACTACTTAATTATCAGTCAAGTACATTCAATTATAAAATAATAGCATTTTCAGAAAAGATCTTAAAACTACACAAACTACTATAAGCTCGGTAGTATTGACACACACAAGGGGCTCTTGAGACTTTTAGTCACAAGGACTTAAGTGAGAAAAAGAATTCACTGGTCCTGAAACAAAGTAATTTCTGTTTTAGGGGTTGATTTCAAGATAGTCTCTGGACCACATGCTTGGGTGGTTAGCTGTTGTTTTTTGTTTGGAGAAGGGGAATAGGGTCTCAACTCAAGATCCTCCTGCTATATCATCACAGTCTTGGGACATCATGTCCCATTCTGTATTCCAATTTTCATATAGAAATGTCTACTACTTCTTAGGAGAAGTGTCTCAAGCATATTTAACAATTCTTCCAAAAGCATGAAAATTAGCTCCTGTTTTTGCTGTTCCACATGAAGACCAAGCTGCACAACTGTTACATATGTGCAGAGTGCAGAGGTCTATGCATGTTCTCTGGTTGGCAGTGCAGTCTGTGAGCCCCTATGGCCCACATTAATTGATTTTGCAGGTTTTTCTTATGGTGGCCTTGACCCCTCTGGCTCCTTCAATCCTTCTTCCCCCTCTCCTACAGTATTCTGCCAGCTCCACTTAATGTTTGGTTGTGGGTTTCTGCATCAGTTTCCATCAGTTGCTGGGTGAAACCTCCCTGATGACATTGATGCTAGACTCCTATCTTCAAGTATAGCAGAATATCATTAAAAGTGACATGGGTGGGTTCCCTCTCACAGCACAGGTCTCAAGCTAGTCAGTCATTGGTTGAGCCTTACCTCAACTTCTGTTCCATCTTTTACCTCTTCATATCTTAAAAGAGGACAAATTGTGGGTCATTTGTTTTGAGACTGGGTTGGTATCCCAATCCCTCAATTGGAAGTCATGCCTGGTTTCAGGAGATGGTGGTTCAGGCTCTGTACTATTGCTTCAACTCTTAGATAGGGTCAACCTCATAGATTCATGGGAGTTTCCATTGTCTTAAGTTTCTAACTTTTCTGAGAGATGCCTACTCACATCTAGTTGTCTATCCCTCCATCTTCACCCCACCTCATCCCTCTTATTCCCATCTCTACGTCTCCCCAACCCAGTCCTATCCTTCCATCTACCCCTGAAGACTAATCTATTTTCCCTTCTCAGTAAAACTCAAGCATCCATCCCTAGTCCTTCACTGTTACTTAGCTTCTTTCGGTCTGTGTTTTTAGCATGCTTATCCTTTACTTTATAATTAATATCTACTTAACTGTGAGTACATACCATGCTTGTCTTTCTGGAACTGGGTTATTTCATTCACAATGATCTTTTCCAGTTCCATCCATTGACCTGCAAATTTCACAATATCATTGATTTTAATGGCTGAGTAATACTCCATTGTTTACATGTACCAAATTTTCTTTATCCTTTCTTCAGTGAAGGGAAATCTTGGTTGTTTTAGTTTCTGGCTATTATAAATAAAGCTGCAATGAACAAAGTTGAGCAAGAATTCTTGTGGTATGGTAGAATTTCTCTTGAGTATATGCCCAGGAGTGGTATACTAGGAATTGAAGTAGCTCTATTTTTAATTTTATGAGAAACAACCAAATTAATTTCCAAAGTGGCTGTACAAGTTTGCACTCCCACCAGCAATTGAGAAGTATTCCCCTTATTCCACATCCTCCTTCCCAACATGAGCTATTGCTTGAATTTTTATCTTAGTCATTCTGACTAGTATAAAATGGAATCTCAGAGCTTTTGTAATTTGCACTTCCCTGATAGCTAAGGATATAGAACATTTCTATAAGTGCTTCATGGCCATCACAGAATCTTCTGTTGAGAATTCTCGTTTTAAATCTGTATTCCATTTTTTTGTTGTTGTTGTTTTGGTTTTCGAGACGGTTTCTTTGTGTAGCCTTGGCTGTCCTGGAACTCACTCTGTAGACCAGGCTGGCCTCAAACTCAGATATCTGCCTGCCTCTGCCTCCCAAGTGCTGGGACTAAAGACGTGTGCCACCGCACCCAGCACTGTATCCCATTTTTTAATTGTGTTATTTAGTTTGCTGGTGTCTAGTTTCTTGAGTTGCTTATATATTTTTGATGCCAGCCTTCTGTCAGATGTGGTGCTGATGAAAATCTTTTTCCAGTCTATAGGCTCTCACTTTGTCCTTCTGCCATTGTTCTTTGACTTACAGACATTTTTCAGTTTCATGAGGTCCTATTTGTCAATTGTTGACTTTAGTGTGTGAGGTACTGGTACTCTGTTCAGGAAGTTGTCTTCTGTACCAATATTCAATGCTATTCCCACTATATCTTCCATTAGATTTAGTGTAGCCTATTTTATGTTGAGGTTTTTGATCCACTTGGACTTGAGTTTTGTGCAAGATGGTAAATATGGATGCATTTGCATTCTTGTACATGCAAACATCCAGTTAGACCAGCAACATTTGTTGAAGAGTCTTTCTGTCTCTCTTCCATTGTAAAGATTTGGCTTCTTTGTCAAAAATCGTGTCCATAGGTGTGGGGATTTACTTCTGTGTCTTTGATTCAATTCCATTAGCCAAACTCTTTTTTTTATGCCAGTGCCATACAGTTTTTATTACTATTGCTCTGTAGTGCAGCTTGAAATCAGGAATGGTAATGTTTCCAGGGATGTTTGTTTGTTTGTTTGTTTGTTTTTGTACAAGATTGTTTTAGCTATCCTTGGTTTGTTGGTTGAATATTATTATTTCAATGACTGTTAAAAAATGTATTAGGATTTCATTGGAAATTGCATACTCTGAAGATAGTTTATGGTAGGATGCCCATTTTTCCTATATTAATGCTGTAGATCCATGAGCATGGGAGGCCTTTTCATCTTCTGATATCTTCTTCAATTATTTTTTCAAGCACTTGAAGTTCTTGTCCTACAAGCCTTTCACTTGCTTGGTTAGAGTTATACCAAGATATTTTATATTGTATGTGGCTATTGTGAAGAGTGTTATTTCCATATTTCCTTTCTTAGCCTGTTTTTCATTTGTATATAGGATATATACATAATATATAGGATATATACAAAATATATCAGCTATACATAGCCAATTTAATGACTACTTCTATTTTATTAGGAGTTAAAGGTCTATTTAAATTATTTGCATGCTCTTTATAAGTGGTATCTATCAAGAAAATTGTCCATTTTGTTTAGATTTTTCAATTTTGTGGAGTACAGGTTTTGAAGTAGGGTTAGTGACTTTTTTTACTTAATTTTGTATCCAGACACTTTCCTGATCATGTTTATCAGCTGTAGGAGTTCCCTGGTAGATTTTTTTTTTTTTGCGACTTATGTTTGCTATCATATCATCTACAAATTTTAATATTTTGACTTCTTCCTTTCCAATTTATATCCCCTTGACCTCATTTATTTGTCTTATTGTTATAGCTAGAACTTCAAGACTATATGGAATAGATTTGGGCAGCCTTGTCTTGTGGGATTGCTTTAAGTTGCTCTCCATTTAATTTGATGTTGTCTATCAGCTTGCTGTATGTTGCCTTTCTTGTATTTTGGTATTTGCCTTATATCCTTAATGTTTCCAAGACTTTTATCATGAAGATGTGTTAGATTTTTGTCAAGGACTTTTTCAGCATTTAATGAGTGTGTGTGTGTGTGTGTGTGTGTGTGTGTGTGTGTGTGTGTTTTCTCTTTCAGTTTCTTTATATGGTTAATTCCATGGATGGATTTTTGTATGTTGAGCCTACATTTCTGGAGAAAAGCCTACCTGATCATAGTGAATGATGATGTTAATGATGTGTTCTTAGACTCATTGGCAAGTATTTTATTGAGTATGGTTTGTTTGCATTAATGTTCATGAGGGAGATGGGTCTGAAATTCTCTTTGCTGAAACTTATGTGGTTTAGGTATCAGGATGACTGTAGCCTCATAAAATGAATTTGACAGTTTCTGTTTCATGGAATAATTTGAGAACTATTGGTGTTAGCTGTTCTTTGAAGATCTGGTATAAAATTTTAACTAAAATCATCTGGTATGGGCTTTTTGTTGTTGCTGGTTTTGTGAGATTTTTAATGACTGCTTGTATTTCCTTAGGGGTTATAAGCCTATTTGAATTGTTTACCTGATCTTGATTTAGCTTTGGTAAGTAGTATCTAACAAGAACATTGTCTATTGCATTTAAATTTCCAATTTTGTGTAGTCCAGGTTTTTTTAAAGCAAAACCCAATGATTCTGTGGATTTTGTTTGTATCTGTCATTGTCTCTTTTACCCTGATTTTGTTAATTTGAAGTTTGGCATTTGGCTAAGGGTTTCTCTATCTTGTTGATTTTCTCAAAGAACTAATTCTTGGTTTTATTAATTCTTTGAATTGTTCTCTTTGTTTATATTTTGATTTCAGCCTTGAGTTTGATTATTTCCTGCAATCTACTCATTTTGTGTATGTTTCTTTTTTCTAGAGCTTTCAGGTGTACTTTTAAATTACTAATATGAGCACTGTTCAATTTCTATATGAAACCACATAGTGTGATAAACTTTCCTCTTAGCATTGCTTCCATTATGTCCTATAAGTTTGGGTACATTGTGCATTAATTTTTATTGAATTCTAGAAAGTCTTTAATTTCTTTATTTGTTTCTTGACCCAGTGACCATTCAGTAGAGAGCTGTTCAGTTTGCATGAGTTTGTAGGTTTTCTGTTGTTGTTGAAGTCCAGCTTCGATACATGGTAGTCTCATAAGAGAAAGAGGGTTATTTCAGATTTTTGTATTTGTTGAAACTTGCTTTGTGACTGAGTATATGTTCAATTTTGGAGAAAGTTCTGTAAGGTGCTAAGAAGGGATAGCCTTTGTGTTGGGTAAATTTTTTGTAGATATAGTCCATACATCCCTTATTTCTATTATTTTTCTGTTTAGTTTCTGTCTGTTTGACTAGTCCCTTGGTGAGAATTTAGTATTCAAGTCTACAACTATTAATGTGTGGGTTTCAATATGTGATTTAAGCTTTAGTAATATTTCTTTTATGAATCTGGGTAGCCTTGCATTTAGGGCATAGATATTCAGAATTGAGATATCATCTTGGTGATTTTTTTTCCTTTGATGAGAATAAAATGTCCTTCTCCATCTCTTTTGATTACTTTTGGTTGGAAGTCTATTTTGTTAGATATTAGAATGGCTACTCTGCCTTGTTTCTTGGCACAGTTTGCTTAGAAAATCTATTCCCAGCCCCTTTCTCTAAGCTAATGTCTGTTTTGATGCTGAGTTGTATATTTTGTATGTAGCAGAATGATAGATCCTTCTGTCTCAATAATTATGATAGCTTGTGCTTTTTTATTGGGGAATTAAGTCCACTGACATTGAGAGATGTTAAAAGCCAATGATTGTTATTTCCTATTATTCTAATGTTGATTTTGTGTGTGTGTGTGTGTGTGTGTGTGTGTGTGTGTATGTGTATGTCTGTGTGTGCATATGTCACACATGTGTGTTTCCCTGCTTTTGTTTTTGCTGCTGTGAAATTATGTATTTCCTGTGTTTTCTTGAGGGTAGTTAACCTCCTTGGGTTGGAGTTTTCCTTCTAGTATCTTCTGTATGGAAGGATACTTTGATAGATATTGTTTACATTTGGTTTTGTCATGGAATATCTTATTCTCTCTACGGTAATTGAAAGTTTTGATCTGTATAGAAGTCTGGGATGGCCTTACAGAAGCTTTGTAATTTTATGACGTGCCGTTTGTCAATTCTTGATCTTAGAGCATAAGCTATTAATGTTCTGTTCAAGAAATTTTCCCCCTTCTCATGTTCTGGAGGCTCTTCCCTACTTTATTTTCTTTTAGCCTCAGTGCATCTGGTTTTATGTGGAGGTCCTTGATTCACTTGGACTTGAGCTTTGTACAAGGAGATAAGAGTGGATCAATTTGCATTCTTCTACATGCTAACTTCCAGTTGAGCTAGCACCATTTGTTGAAAAGGCTATCTTTTTTTTCCACTGGACAGTTTTAGCTCCTTTGTCAAAGATCAAGTGACCATAGGTCTGTGGGTTCATTTCTGGGTCTTTATTTCTATTCCTTTGATCTACCTGCCTGTCACTGTACCAGTAACATGCAGTTTTTATCACTATTGCTCTGTAGTACTTGAGGTCTGGGATGCTGATTCCCACAGAAGTTCTTTTATTGTTGAGAATAGTTTTCACTATCCTGGGTTTTTGTTATTCCAGATGAACTTGAGAATTGCTCTTTCTAACTCTATGAAGAGTTGAGTTGGAATTTTGATGAGGATTGCATTGAGTTTGTATATTGCTTTTGGCAAGATGGCCACTTATACTATATTAATCCTGCCATTCCATGACTATGGAAGATCTTTCCATCTTCTGAGATCTTCAATTTCTTTCTTCAGAAACTTGAAGTTCTTTCACTTGTTTGGTTAGAGTCACACTAAAGTATTTTATATTATTTGAGACTGTTGTGAAGGGAGTTGTTTCTCTAATTTCTATTTCAGCCTTTTTATCCTCAGTACAAGAAGGCCACTGATTTGTTTAATTTTATATCCATCCACTTTGCTGAAGTTTTTTATCAGCTGTAAGAGTTCTCTGGTGGAATTTTTTGGGTCATTTAAGTATACTATCATATCATCTGCAAACAGTGATATTTTGGTTTTTTTTCTTTTCAGTTTGTATCCCTTTGACCTCATTTTGTTGTCTAATTGCACTGCTAGGACTTCTAGTACTATATATAATAGGGATGGAGAGAGTAGGTAGCCTTGTTTAACCCCTGATTTTAGTAGGATTGCTTCAAGTTTCTCTCTATTTAGTTTGATATTGGTAACTGGTTTCCTGTATATTGCTTTTACTGTATTTAGGTAGTGGCCTTGAATTCCTGAACTTTCCAAGACTTTTATCCTGAAGGGGTGTTGGATTTTGTCAAATGCTTTCTCAGCATCTAATGAAATGATCATGTGGTTTTTCTCTTTGAGTTTGTTTATATAGTGGATTATGTTGATGTATTTCCTTATACTGAAACATCCCTGCATCCCTGGGATGAAGCCTACTTAATCATGATGGGTGATCATTTTGATGTGTTCTTGGATTCAGTTTGTTAGAATTGAGAATTTTATTGAGTATTTTTGCATCCATGTTCATAAGGGAAATTGGTCTGAAGTTCTCCTTCTTTGTAAGGTCTTTGTGTAAACCACACATAGGTATCAGAGTAATTCTGACTTTATAGAACAAATTATGTGGTGTTCCTTCTGTTTCTATTTTGTGGAATAATTTGGAGAGTATTGGTATTAGTTATTCTTAGAAGGTCTGGTAGAACTCAGCACTATACCCATCTGGTCCTGGGCTTTTCTTGGTTGGGAGACTATTGATGACTGCTGCTATCTTTTTATGGGTTATGGGACAGTTTGTATCATTTATCTGATCCTGATTTAACTTTGGTATCTGGTATCTGTCTAGGAAATTGTCCATTTAGTCCAGATTTTCCACTTTTGTTGAGTAAAGACTCTTGCAGTAGGATCTGATGATTTTTTGAATCCTTGGTTTCTGTTGTTACGACTCCCTTTTCATTTCTGATTTTGTTAATTTGGATACTGTCTATATGCCCCCTTGTTATTCTGGCCAAACATTTATCTATCTTACTGATTTTCTCAAAGAACCAGCTCTTAGATTGGTTGATTCTTTGTATTGATTCTTTTGTTTCTACTTGGTTGATATGAGCTCTGAGTTTAATTATTTCCTGCCCTCTACTCCTCTTGGGTGTACTAGCTTCTTTTGGTTCTAGAGCTTTCAATATACTGTCAAGCTGCTAGTATATGCTCTCTCCAGTTTCTTTTTGGAGGCACTCAGAACTATGAGTTTTCCTATTAGGACTACTTTCATTGTGTTCCATAGGTTTGGGTATGTTGTGTCTTCATTTTTATTAAATTCTGAAAAGCCTTTAATTCCTTTATTTATTTCTTCCTTGACCAAGTTATCATTGAGTAGAGTGTTCTTCAGTTTCCATGTGTATGTGGGATTTCTGTTGTTTTTGTTGCTATTGAAGACAACCCTTACTCTATAGTGATCTGATAGGAGCCATGAGATTATTTCAATCTTCTTATATTTGTTGAGGTCTGTTTTTTGACCGATTATATGGTCAGTTTTGGAGAAGAGACCATGAGGTGCTGAGAAGAAGGAATATTCTTTTGATTTAGGATGAAATGTTCTATTGATATCTGTTAAATCTATTTGGCTCACAGTTTCACTGTATCTCTGTTTAGTTTGTATTTCCCTGATCTGTCCATTGATGAGAATGGGGTGTTGAAGTCACCCACAATTATTGTGTAAAGTGCAATGTGTACTTTGAGCTTTAGTAAAGTTTCTATTATGAATATGGGTGCCCTTGTATTTGGAGCATAGATATTCAGAATTGAGAGTTCTTCTTGGTAGATTTTTCCTTTTTTTAGGTATGAAGTGTCCGTCCTTATCCTTTTTGATGACTTTTTGTTGAAAGTCGATTTTATCTGATATTAGAATTGCTACTCCAGCTTGTTTGGGGGACTATTTGCATGGAAAATTATTTTCCAGCCCTTTACTCTGCAGTAGTTTTTGCCTTTGATACTGAGGTGCATTTCGTGTATGCAGCAAAGTGCTGGTTCCTGTTTACATATCCAGTCTGTTAGTCTATGTCTTTTTATTGGGGAATTGAGTACATTGATGTCAGAGATATTAAGGAATAGTGATTGTTTGTTCCTGTTATTTTTTATGTTATTTTTATGTTTGTGTGGTTATATTCTTTTGGGTTTGTTGGAAGGAGATTATTTTCTTGCTTTTTCTAGGGTGTAGTTTCTTTCCTTGTGTTGACTTTTTTCATCTATAATCCTTTGTAGGGCTGGATTTGTAGAAAGATATTGTGTAAATTGGTTTTGTAATGGAATATCTTGGTTGGATATCTATGGTAATTGAGAGTTTTGCTGGGTATAGTAGTCTGGGCTGGCATTTGTGTTCTCTTAGAGTCTGTATAAGATCTGCCCAGGATCTTCTAGCTTTCATGGTCTCTGGTGAGAAGTCTGGTGTAATTCTGATAGGTCGTCCTTTATGTGTTACTTGGCCTTTTCTCTTACTGCTTTTAATATTCTTTCTTTGTTTAGTACATTTGGTGTCTTGATTATTATGTGACAGGAAGTATTTCTGTTCTGATCTAGTCTTTTTTGAGTTCTGTAGGCTTCTTGTATGTTCATGGGCATCTCTCTCTTTAGGGAAGTTTACTTCCATGATTTTGTTGAAGATATTTACTGGCCCTTTAAGTTGGGAATCTTCAATCCCTTCTATACCTATAATCCTTAGGTTTGGTCTTTTCGTTGTGTCCTGGATTTCCTGTATATTTTGGGTTAGGAGCTTTTTGCACATTGCATTTTCTTTGACTGTTGTGTCATTGTTTTCAATGGTATCTTCTGTACCTGAGATTCTCTCTTCTCTATTGTGTATTCTGTTGGTGATGCTTGCATCTATGTCTCCTGATCTCTTTCCTAGGTTTTCTATCTCACGAATTGTCTCCCTTTGTGATTTATTTATTGTTTTGATTTCCATTTTTAGATCCTGGATGGTTTTGTTCAGTTCCTTTACCTGTTTGGTTGTGTTTTCCTATAATTCTTTAAGGGATTCTTTTGTGTTTCCTCTTTAAGGTTTTCTACCTGTTTATCTTTGTACTCTTATATTTCTTTAAGGGAGTTATTTTTCTTTGTTTTTTTCTTTGATATATTCTTTACTTACATTTCAAATGATTTGCCTTTTCCTGGATCCACCCTCCCTGAAAGTCCCATAAGCCCGCTTCTCTCCGCTGTCCCCCAATCAATCCCTTCCTCCTTCCCTTTCCTGGTATTCCCCTACACTGCTGTATTGAGCCTCTCCAGGACCATGGGCCTCTCCTTTTTAAGGGAGTTATTTATGTCCTTCTTAAAGGCCTCTATCATCATCATGAAATGTGATTTTTAAATCGGGAGTGTTGCTTTTCTGGTATGTTGGGGTAACCAGGGCTTGTTGTGGTGGGAGAACTGGGTTCTGATGATGTCAAATAGCCTTGGTTTCTTTGCTTGTGTTCTTGTGCTTTCCTTTTGCCAGCTGGATATCTCTGGTGTTAGCTGGTCTTGCTGTCTTTGACTGTGGCTTGTTCATCCTATAAGCCTATGTGTCAGCACTGCTGTGAGACCAGTTCTCTCTGGAAGGAAATTAGGTGTGGAGAGCTGTGGTACAAGGTCCCCTCTGGGGTGTACACAGAAACGAGAAGGATCCTGTCCCCAGCTGATCCTTGGTTCCTGTGTCCTGATGCCTATAAGTGGGTCCCTCTTGGGCCAGAAATTTGAAAAGAAATGGTGGTCTTACCTGTGCTCGCAGGTATCTAGGCATTCCTGGGAGACTAGCTCTCTCCTAGTGGTATTTGTGTATGTAACTCTGTGGTCCAGGATCAGCTCTGGATGCAGAAGGAAATCAGAAGACTCTTGTCCCAGTCAGCCCCTTTGTTCCTGTGTCCTGAGGGTTCTGGGTGGGTTCCTCTGAGCAGCAGTGGTGGGCCTATCTGCACTCACAGGCCTGTCCTGGGAGGGTAGCTATATTCCTGCACCACCTGGGTATGGAGCACTGTGGCAGAGGATCATCTCCAGATGCCCATAAGGTTTTTTTTTTAAATGTCTTTTATTATGCTGTGACAGTTACCAAAGCTTAAATTATATATGCTTGTGGGACTTTTGGGGAGGGGGGAGCCAGGAAAGGGGAAATCATATGAAATGTAAATAAAGAATTTATCGAAAAAAAAAACAAAAAAACCACAAAAAACAAAAAACAAAGGAAAAAACAAACAAACAAACAAAAAAAACAAAGAAAAAAGAAAGAAATTATATAGGGCAGTGATGGCAAAACCCAGAAAACACTTAACATCACCCATGAAAGAAAGAGAATTCAGCATTTGTGTTTAATAAAACCCCCTAGCATAAGTATTTAATAAAAGTCAAGAAGCACACAAGTTCTCCTTTCCTTGAAACTGATGTAATTACACCTTTAGAAAAGACTTACCAAGCCATTTGCACAATGACATTAATGCCTATAAAACACCTTGTTTTCTGAGATTCCAAGTTTTGGAAACACATTAAAAATGATTAAAACACAAGCAGGCAAAACCATTTATTGCCATTTTTTCATGTTTGTAAATGTATGTTAAAAGCCACATTTAGATTTCAGCTTGACTTTGACTGTCTTTAGTAAACAGAAGTTCTGAAATTAAAAATTGGCACAATTGCCCCGCACCCTCTGGCGAGCACCTAGGCTGCGTTCTGCAACCAGCTCGCCGGCCCCTAGACCAGCAGTAGCAGCAGGCCTCCATATTGCAACCAGGACACAGCTGGAGAGGCTCTGGCTCTGTGGGACATCCCCGCGCCCTCTGGCGAGCACCTAGGCTGTATTCTGCAACCAGCTCGCCGGCCCCTGGACCAGCAGAAGCGGCGGGCCTCCATATTGCAACCAGGACATAGCTGGAAAGGCCCAGGTAAACACCCCTTCCAGGGCTGCCCTCACGGGGGGATCTGCTAGGGTCTAGGACCCAAGCAGGCTGAGTTCCGCCTAGGCTCTGCGGGACATCCCCGTGCCCTCTGGCGAGCACCGAGGCTACTTTCTGCAACCAGCTCGCCGGCCCCTGGACCAGCGGTAGCGGCGGGCCTCCATATTGCAACCAGGACACAGCTGGAAAGGCCCAGGCTCTGTGGGACTTCCCCGCACCCTCTGGCGAGCACCTAGGCTGCGTTCTGCAACCAGCTCGCCGGCCCCTAGACCAGCGGTAGCGGCAGGCCTCCATATTGCAACCAGGACACAGCTGGAAAGGCCCTGGCTCTGTGGGACATCCCCGCGCCCTCTGGCGAGCACCTAGGCTGTATCCTGCAACCAGCTCGCCAGCCCCTGGACCAGCAGAAGCAGCAGGCCTCCATATTGCAACCAGGACATAGCTGGAAAGGCCCAGGCTCTGTGGGACATCCCCGTGCCCTCTGGCGAGCACCGAGGCTGCTTTCTGCAACCAGCTAGCCGGCCCCTGGACCAGCAGAAGCGGAGGGCCTCCATATTGCAACCAGGACATAGCTGGAAAGGCCCAGGACACAGCTGGAAAGGCCCAGGCTCTGTGGGACATCCCCGCGCCCTCTGGCAAGCACCTAGGCTGCATTCTGCAACCAGCTCACCGGCCCCTGGACCAGCGGTAGCTGCGGGCCTCCATATTGCAACCAGGACATAGCTGGAAAGGCCCAGGTAAACACCCCTTCCAGGGCTACCCGCACAGGGGGATCTGCTAGGGTCTCGGAGCCAAGCAGGCCGAGTTCCTTGCAACCAGGACACAGCTGGAGAAGCCCAGGTAGACAGACTCCAACAGGGGCTACAATCGCATGGGTGGCAGCCAGCTTATGATCCCTTAAAGCAGCAGTCACACATATTTACCAGTAGAGAAACAACAGGTGAGCCCAGCCTCACAGGAGATTCAAACACCAGCCACTAACAACAAGGCCAACTAAAACCAGAAATAACCAGATGGCAAAAGGAAAACGAAGGAACGTTACTAACAAAAATCAAGGCAACCTGACAGCATCTGAACCCAGTTCTCCAACAACAGGAATCCCTGGATACCCTAAAACACCAGAAAAACAAGACTTGGATATAAAATCACTGGTCAGGATGCTGGTAGCTGAACACATAGAAAAATCTCGTAAAGAAATAGAGGAGAAAATGGATCAAAAGTTAGAAGACTTTACGAGGCAAATACAAAAATCACTTCAAGAAATTCAGGAGAAGATGGATCAAAGTGAAGAAGACAATAAGGAAGAAAGACAAAAGTCACTTAAAGAACTACAGAAGAACGTGGGCCAACAAGTAGAAGCTATGAAAGAGGAAGCACAAAAATCTATTAAAGAAATACATGAAAACACAATCAAGCAAACGAAAGATCTGAGCACATCCATCCAGATACTAAAAACAGATGTAGAAACAACTAAGAAATCACAGAGGGAGACAACATTGGAGATAGAAAACCTGGGGAAGAAATCAGGGGCCTTAGACGCAAGTATCAACAATAGAATACAAGAGATAGAAGACAGAATCTCAGAAGCCGAAGATACCATAGGAACCATTGATTCAACAGTCAAAGAAAATACTAAATGCAAAAAGGTGGTAACCCAAAACATCCAGGAAATCCAAGACACTATGAGAAGACTAAACCTAAGGATTATAGGTATAGATGAGAGTGAAGATTTACAAGTTAAAGGGCCAGCTAATATCTTCTATAAAATTATGGAAGAAAACTTCCCCAACCTAAGGAGAGAGATGCCCATGAATATACAAGAAGCCTATAGAACCCCAAACAGACTGGACCAGAACAGAAATACATCCCGTCACATAATAATCAAAACTCCAAATGTAATAAACAAAGAAAGAATACTAAAGGCAGCAAGAGAAAAAGGCCAAGTAACATATAAAGGAAAACCTATCAGAATAACACCAGACTTCTCACCTGAGACCATGAAAGCTAGAAGATCCTGGGCAGATATAATGCAAACTCTAAGAGAACACAAACTTCAGCCAAAACTTCTTTACCCAGCAAAACTCTCAATTGCCATTGATGGAGACATCAAGGTATTCCATGACAAAACCAAATTTGCAAGATATCTCTCCACAAATCCAGCCCTACAAAGGATAATAGGGGGAAAACACCAAGACAAGGACAGAAACTACACCTGGGAAGAAGCAAGATAGAAACCTCCTCTCATCAAACCCAAAAGAAGATAACCTCTCGAATATAAAAAATAAATAAGATAAATAAATATAATTTCAAAAATGTCTGGAGGTAATAATTACTATTCCTTAATATCTCTTAACATCAATGGACTCAATTCCCCAATAAAAAGACATAGATTAACAGACTGGATACGGAAAAAGGACCCTACATTTTGCTGCATACAGGAAACACATCTCAGTGTTAAAGACAAACACTGCCTTAGAGTAAAAGGCTGGAGGACAATTTTACAAGCAAATGGTCTCAGGAAACAAGCTGGAGTAGCCATTCTAATATCAGATAAAATTGACTTTCAACCTAAAATCATCAAAAGAGACTCAGAAGGTCACTTCTTGCTGGCCAAAGGGAAAATCCACCAGGAAGAGCTCTCAATACTGAACATCTATGCTCCAAATGCAAGGGCACCCTCATTTGTAAAAGAAACCTTACTAAAGCTTAAAGCACACATTACACCTAACACAATAATTGTGGGTGACTTCAACACCCCACTCTCCTCAATGGACCGATCAGGAAAGCAGAAACTAAACAGGGACACAGTGAAACTAATTGAAACTCTGGACCAATTGGATTTAACAGATATATATAGAACATTTCATCCTAAAGCTAAAGAATATACCTTTTTCTCAGCACCGCATGGTACCTTCTCCAAAATAGATCATATAATTGGTCACAAGACAGATGTCAACAAATACAAGAAGATCGAGCTAATCCCATGCCTCCTATCAGATCACCATGGAGTAAGAGTGGTCTTCAATAGCAACAAAAACAACAGAAAGCCCACATACACATGGAAACTGAACAATACTCTACGCAATGACACCTTGGTCAAGGAAGAAATAAAAAAAGAAATCAAAGACTTTTTAGAATTCAATGAAAATGAAGGTACAACCTACCCAAATCTATGGGACACAATGAAAGCAGTGCTAAGAGGAAAACTCATAGCTCTAAGTGCATCCAAAAAGAAACTGGAGAGAGCATACACTAGCAGCTTAACAGCACACCTTAAAGCGCTGGAAGAAAAACAAGTTAACTCACCCAGGAGGAGTAGAAGACAAGAAATCATAAAACTCAGGGCTGAAATCAATCAAATAGAAACAAAGAGAACCATACAAAGAATCAACAAGACCAGGAGCTGGTTCTTTGAGAAAATCAACAAGATAGATAAACTCTTAGCCAGACTAACCAAAGGACACAGAGACAGTATACAAATTAACAAAATTAGAAATGAAAAGGGAGACATAACAACAGAAACTGAGGAAATTCAAAAGATCATCAGATCCTACTACAAAGGTCTATACTCAAAACAACTGGAGAATCTGGAGGAAATGGACGATTTCCTAGACAGATATCAAATACTAAAATTAAATCAGCATCAAGTAGACCAGCTAAATAGTCCCATAACCCCTAAAGAAATAGAAGGGGTTATAGAAAGCCTCCCAACCAAAAAAAGTACGGGACCAGATGGTTTTAGTGCAGAATTCTACCAGACCTTCAAAGAAGACTTAACACCAATACTCTTCAAACTATTCCACAAAATAGAGACAGAAGGGACACTGCCCAACTCATTCTTCGAAGCCACAATTACGCTAATACCTAAACCACAAAAAGATCCAACAAAGAAAGAGAACTTCAGGCCAATTTCTCTTATGAATATAGATGCAAAAATACTAAATAAAATTCTTGCTAACCGAATCCAAGAGCACATCAAAACGATCATCCACCATGATCAAGTAGGCTTCATCCCAGGGATGCAGGGATGGTTCAATATACGGAAATCCATCAATGTAATCCACTACATAAACAAACTGAAAGAAAAAAACCACATGGTCATCTTATTAGATGCTGAAAAAGCATTCGACAAAATTCAGCATCCTTTCATGCTAAAAGTCTTGGAAAGAGCAGGAATTCAAGGCCCATACCTAAACATAGTAAAAGCAATCTACAGCAAACCAGTAGCCAACATCAAAATAAATGGAGAGAAACTTGAAGCATTCCCACTAAAATCAGGGACTAGACAAGGCTGCCCTCTCTCTCCATATCTTTTCAATATAGTACTTGAAGTTCTAGCAAGAGCAATTAGACAACATAAGGAAGTCAAAGGGATACAAATTGGAAAGGAAGAAGTGAAACTATCATTATTTGCAGACGATATGATAGTTTACCTAAGCGACCCAAAAAACTCCACCAGAGAACTTCTACAGCTGATAAACAACTTCAGCAAAGTGGCAGGTTATAAAATTAACCCAAGCAAGTCAGTGGCCTTCTTGTACTCAAAGGACAAGCAGACAGAGAAAGAAATTAGGGAAATAACACCCTTCACAATAGCCACAAACAACATAAAGTATCTCGGCGTAACTCTAACCAAACAAGCGAAAGATCTGTACAACAGGAACTTCAAGTCCTTGAAGAAAGAAATCGAAGAAGACCTCAGAAGATGGAAAAATATTTCTTGCTCCTGGATTGGCAGGATCAATATAGTAAAAATGGCCATCTTGCCAAAAGCAATATACAGATTCAATGCAATTCCCATCAAAATCCCAACTCAATTCTTCATAGATCTAGAAAGAGCAATTCTCAAATTCATCTGGAGCAACAAAAAACCCAGGATAGCTAAAACTATTCTCAACAATAAAAGGACTTCTGGGGGAATCAATATCCCTGACCTCAAGCAGTACTACAGAGCAATTGTGTTAAAAACTGCATGGTATTGGTATAGCAACAGGCAAGCAGATCAATGGAACAGGATTGAAGACCCAGAAATTAACCCTCAGACTTATGGTCACTTGATCTTTGATAAAGGAGCCACAACCATCCGGTGGAATAAAGATAGCCTTTTCAACAAATGGTGCTGGTTCAACTGGAGGTCAACATGCAGAAGAATGCGAATTGACCCACTCTTATCTCTTTGCACTAAGATCAACTCCAAGTGGATCAAGGACCTCCACATAAAACCAGACACACAGAAACTATTAGAAAAGAAACTTGGGAAGACCCTGGAGGACTTGGGCACAGGGGAAAAGTTCCTGAACAGAACACCAATAGCGTACGCACTAAGATCAAGGATTGACAAATGGGACCTCATAAAATTACAAAGTTTCTGCAAAGCAAAGGACACTGTCAGAAGAACAAAACGGCAACCAACAAAGTGGGAAAAGATCTTCACCAACCCCACATCCGACAGAGGGCTAATATCCAATATATACAAAGAACTCAAGAAGTTAGACCGCAAAGAAACAAATAACCCTATCAAAAAATGGGGCACAGAGCTAAACAAAGAATTTTCACCAGAAGAAATTCAGATGGCCGAGAAACACCTTAAAAGATGTTCAACATCATTAGTCATCAGGGAAATGCAAATCAAAACAACCCTGAGATTCCACCTCACACCAGTCAGAATGGCTAAGATTAAAAACTCAAGAGACAACAAGTGCTTGCGAGGATGTGAAGAAAGAGGAACACTCCTCCATTTTTGGTGGGATTGCAAAATGGTAAAACCGCTCTGGAAATCAGTTTGGCGGATCCTCAGAAAATTGGGCATGTCACTCCCAGAGGACCCTGGCATACCACTCCTGGGCATATACCCAGAGGATTCCCCTGCATGCAATAAAGACACATGCTCCACTATGTTTATAGCAGCCTTGTTTATAATAGCCAGAAATTGGAAGGAGCCCAAATATCCCTCAAAGGAGGAATGGATACAGAAAATGTGGTATATTTATACAATGGAATACTACTCAACAATTAAAAATAATGAATTCATGCAATTTGTAGGTAAATGGTTAGACCTGGAAAATATCATCCTGAGTGAGCTAACCCAATCACAAAAGAATGCACATGAAATGCAATCACTGATAAGTGGATATTAATGAGCCCAGAAGCACTAAATACTCAAGACACAAATAGCAAGTCAAATGATTCCCAAGAAGAAGAAAGGAGAGGACCCTGGGCCTGTAAAGATTGCATCCAGTTTAGTAAAGAAACTGAGGGGGGAGGGGGAATGATTGGGGAATAGTTGGGGGGGAGAGGAACTATGGGAACTATGGTGGGTGGGAACTGGGAAAGGGGAAAGCCCTTGGAATGTAAACATAGAATATAGAAAATAATAAAAAAAATAGAGGGAAAAAATTGGCACAATTCATCAGTTTATTCCTTTGTCTATAAGAAATTTCCTGTTTACTCAGATAATGTGCTTCATATATACAATAGACTTTTATTTGGCTGTAAGCGAAATGGGCTTATGAAATTTATAGTAAAATGGATGGATCTACAATGTATTACACTAAGTTGGGTCACCTGAACTCATAAAGACAAAACCCATATCTATCTATCTATCTATCTATCTATCTATCTATCTCCTAACTTTTAAATTTTGTGTCTTACTTTTCTATTGTCTTGAGGAGACATTATGACCAAGTCAACTTATGTAAGAAAGAGTTATTCTACTTAGAGTTTCAAAGAGTGAGTCCATGACCATCATGGCAGAGTGGAGAACAAAGCAGCAGGCAGGCAAGTGTGGCTCTGGAGTTGAGACATTACATACCAAGAGACAAAATAGTGGCAGTTGGTTATGGATTTTCTGGTGTATACAATGTGCCTGCTTCTTGCTGTTTCTAATATTTCATTATCTCTGGTTTAGTCATTTAAACAAAAAAATGTATGAGTATGATTTAAAAACTTTAGTTATTTCTTGGGCATGGACGGCATAGAATCCCAGGTCTTTGGAGGCAAGAACCGAAGACCAGGACTGCAAAGTCATCTTTGGCCACATAATCAGTTGAGTCTGAGGACAGCCTGGACTACATGAAAGCTTTCAACCTTGTGGTGGGGAGGAAAATGGAGAGGAAGAGAGAGAGAGAGAGACTGGGAATAGTGTCAGATGTAGAAACCTCAAAGCCTACCCTCAGTAACACACTTATTTAATATGGCCGTACTTGCCAATCCTTCTCAAACAGTTCTACCACCTGGAGACCAAATATTCAAACATTTGATTCTATGGGAGCTATCCTCATTTCAAACCACCACTGTTAATAATGGAGTAAATGAAAATGATTAATTATAGGTTATAAAGTTAAATAGCAAATGGTATGAGAGCAAGAGGTGTTGAGAAAGGAGTATGAGATGGACTAATGGTTGTATGAGGCATTAAATCAGAGAAGAATATTCTGTGTGTAGTAGGGTATAAAGATGAGGGCAAAGAGGTGAGGAAAGAAAATAGAGGAGATAAATGTGTTTGATAGAAGCTATAATGGAGCCCAATTCTTTCTACGATAATGAGACTACTTGAAGCTAAATGAAAGCCATTGTCTATATTCTGTTCCCTTTGCTCACTGTTGTCCTACACTGTCATTTTCTGTTAGAAATTCTCTTCCTCTACCACAGGTTCTACAAAGCCTTTAAGAATCATCATGGTTGTATTTTACTTTTACATTAATTTAATAACATGTTTTGAGAATGCCATAGAGGAGCTCTATAGCACTTCTGTCCCACACTCTGCCCCTCCAACTCACTCTGTGACCTCAGTACTCCCTCTCATCCTCCTGGCCTTTTCTTTAATTATTATTGTTTCAGGGATCCAGGGGTTTTGGTTACACAGTATCTAAGAGCATCCTCTCCTCACAGCTGGTCTCCAGGTCTCCAAGGTTAGTTTTCTGTACATGAAACTCTGTTCTGATGGGATTTCTTGTTTTTTCATTCCTTTCTTGGACGTCTTACACTATACTCTGTTTTCTTTGCCTTTATTTGCATCTTTTAAGAAGCCAACAATGGTGGCAGTTGGTTATGGATTTTCTGGTGTACATAATGTGCCTGCTTCTTGCTGTTTCTAACATTTCATTATCTCTGGTTTAGTCATTTAAACAAAAAAAAGTATGAGTATATTTTTAAAACTTTACTTATTTCCTGGCCATGGATCACATGGAATCCCAGGACTTTGGAGGCAGGAACTGAAGACCAGGACTGCAAAGTCATCTTTGGCCACATAATCAGTTGAGTCTGAGGACAACCTGGACTACATGAAAGCTTACCTGAAGAAAAGCTTTAAAAAGTTATTATTTGGAGTATTTAGGCTAATCAGAGAATAAATTATTGACCTACATTCTGGAAAATCTCAGGTACTGTCTCACAGACTATATTGACTGTCTCTGAATCTCTGTTTTCCTTTTGTAGTATTCTTTATATATTTTATACTGTTCTTTCTATTTTTATCTTGCTTTTTTTTTAATGTGAACTATTCATTTAGATCTAGTTCTGAGTGATAAACTAATGTTATCTTCAATTTTCTATTTTATAATATATCTCATACTTTATTTTTAATTATTTTACTTTTCTGAATATTCTATTTCATTCTAGTTTCAAACTGGTTAACATTCATATTTCATTGCTTTTTCTGTATACCTAGTATATTTTATTTTTAAATATATTAAAATTATTAATTTATACACATTTTGTATAATGATATTGTTTGGCTATTTAACATTCCGAAAGTTTTCCATGTGTCAAAGGCTTCGTCTCTGGCCTCTAGTGCTACAGGAAGACAGTAAAAGTTTTAGTTTATGGGGCCTACTGAAGGAAATGAGATAACTAGATGTACATTCAGATTTTTTTCTGCTGTTAACTGAAGATGCATCCTGACTAGCTGCCCCTGCCTTGACTTAACCACAAACATAGACTTTCCTGTAGATTATCTTATTTTATTTTTATTTATGCATCTCTGTGTCTGGGTTTGTGTTGAGGACATAAAGAATGTTGAGTATCCTGGAGTTGGAGTTATAGGTTATATGCCTCCCAGAGATGGCCCTGGAAATTGAACTTAGGTCCTCTGGAAGATCAGCAAGAACTCTTAACTGCTAAGCCATCTCCCCAGCTCCTTATTTTGTAATTATAAAACTAAGTAAATTCTTTTGTAAGTTGCATTTTGTTGGTTACTCTATCACAGAAACACCAATAAAACTGGGACACTTTCTTATTGCATCTCATTTTCCTGAAACTCCATCTATAAAGATTAGTTTTGAGTCTCCATCTATAAAGACTTATCTTTCAAGTAGTTTCCTTCAGCAAAGATCTGCTTTTGCCTCTGCAGAACTCCTAGAGCTTTCTCAATACATGCTCACTTTAAAATAAGAATTCTACCTGACATTTCCAAGCTACAGAACTGGTGTTAATCCAACACTGTGGAATTTTAGGCTGGAGGTCTGCAACTAACAAGAATGAGATAATTCTCTTTTATTCTTTTCCAAGCCACAAAGATAAGGTATATAGTGTGAAAATATCCTGTCCCCTCAACTCCGTGTGGCTTTTATTGGTGTGGTCTGACTATCTTGGAGTGGCTAGTTGTAACTACTGTCTCTTCTGTCCAATCCCCCAGCCTTAGCTCACAAGGCCCAGTGATCTAGGCATGTTGCCCACTGGAACACTGGCTCTCCAGTGATATCTTTTTTTTTCTCACTGAGTCTAATCTCAATTTGCTTCTAGACACACATTCATGCGAAACCTCAAAAGTACACTTAGTTTTTATCTGCTTTTTTATTATTTACTTTGGGGAAGAATTTCATTACATATTACAAAGCAAAAAAAAATCTTGTATTCAATTTAAAATGAGAACAAAACAGACCTCTTTTAAAAAAAAATGGTAAGGAAGAGATTTGGTGAGATGCGATTTCCCTTAGGTGATATTTTCAGCTGTTTAAGCAAAGTATTTCCTAAATAGGAGCAACATAGTCATAACTGTCATTTTCATAAGATGAGATTCTAACAAGTCTTCCATTGCACAATTTGCAATTTTTTTAATGTCAAAATACAGTTCTTTTTACTGTGATGGTTGAATCACTTTCTCGTTCAACCTTGCCACAGGATGTGCCTTTTGGTCCTTTCAGTAAGACTGTTACTGGAAGACTGTGACTCTTCTTGGATGCTTCTCCAGTTTGATACCCAGAGGAAACAACACCCCTGAAATGCAGGTGTGATGAACAAAGACACATTATGATTTCTCAAGAAAAGTGAGACTCAAAAGCTGAATCAACACCTACCCTTTCGATGTTTCTAAAAGATACCAATTATCTCATTAATGAAAATATCGTAGGTTGGTGAGTTCTCCGCTGGAATAATGAAAACCACCATCTCTTACTCCTACAGTGTGTTTAAATCAGTTATGTTATTTTTTCTCAGACCACATATTATCACTTTAAAAGTATAATACAATAAAAGGAAAAACTCTTTCCTTGCACCATATTAAAATGAGAGGACCATTAACTGAATAAATATGCTTTAATTGTTCTTGACATCCTTGAAACATTTGCAAAATGACCTTTCTACATCAGTCTTTCTTTGCTGGATGGAAGGGGCTCTTCTGACTTTGGGATAATTCTTTAAAGAGTGAGGAGGGATTTGCCCCCTTCTCTATTGCTATTGTTCTTAGGTTTGGTCTTTTACTAGTGTCTCAGATTTCCTGGATGTTTTGTGTGATGTTTTGCATCAGAAATTTTTTAGATTTAACATTTTTTGAATGATGTATCAATTTTTTCTCTCATAGTTTCAATACCTGAGATTCTTTCTTTAATCTCTTCTATTGTGTTAGTGATGCTTGTGTCTGTAGTAGTTCCTGTTCAATTACCTAGATTTTCCATTTCCCATTTGTGTTTTCTTTGTTGCTTCTATTTTCATGTTCAGGTACTGAACAGTTTTATCCATTTCTTTTACCTGTTTGTTTCTTTCTTGGCTTTCTTTAAGGAATTTCTTTCTTTCTTTCTTTCTTTCTTTCTTTCTTTCTTTCTTTCTTCCTTCCTTCCTTCCTTCCTTCCTTTCTTCCTTTCTTTCTTCCTTCCTTCCTTCCTTCCTTCCTTCCTCCCTCCCTCCCTCCCTCCCTCCCTCCCTCCCTCCCTCCTTTCTTTCTTTCTTTCTTTCTTTCTTTCTTTCTTTCTTTCTTTCTTTTCTTAGACCTCCTAAAGGGATACAGACCTAAAGAGAGAATTTTCAACAGAGGAATCTCAAAGGGCTGAGAAACACTTAAAGAAATGTTCAACATCCTTAGCCACCAGGGAAATGAAAATCAAAACTACTTTGAGATTTCATCTTACACCTGTCAGAATGACGAAGATCAATAAAACAAGTGACAGCTCATGCCAGCAAGGATGTGGAGCAAGAGGAACATTCCACTGCTGCTGGTGGAAGTGTTAACTTGCACGGCCATTTTGGAAGTTGACATAGTGGTTTCCCAGAAAATTGAGAATTTATCAACCTCAAAACCCAGCTATCCCACTCCTGAGCAAAGTCCCAAGGGATGCTCTATCCTACCACAAGGACACTTGCTCAACTATATTCATAGCAACGTTATTCATAATAACCAGAAACTGGAAATAAACTAGATATCTCTCATCCAAGAAATGGATGAAGAAAATGCACATTTGCTCAATAGGGTACTACTTAGCTGTTAAAAAAAATCATCATGGTTTATAGGCAAATGGATGGAGCTAAAATAAAAAAAAAATTATCCTGAGTGAGTTAACTCAGAACCAGAAAGACAAACATGGAATGTACTCACTGATAAGTGGATATTAGCTATAAAGAATAATCATGCTACGATCCATGGACACAGAGAGGCTAAGTGACAAGAAGGGTTCAAGGGAAGAACCATGACTCTCCCTCAGAAGGGGAAATCGAATAGATATTGTTGGTGGATTAGGGGTTGGTGGAGATGGGAACAGGAGGCATCAGACAGGTGGAGGATGGAGGGAGAGAACTCTAAGATAGACATCCAGAATTGAGTGGCATTTCAGGGGCAAGGTAGAAACTTAGTGCAATGGGAATTCCCAGGAATCTATGATAGTGACCCTAGCTAAGACTCCTTGTATTGGTGAAAGCAGAACCTGAGCAGGTCAGATCCTGTAACCAGTCAAGAGTTCCAGTGAAGGGCCTAAAACATCAACTCAGCTACAAAACCTTCAAACTACAATTTGTCCTGCCTTCAAGATGTGCTAAGGTAATGGTGGGGCAGAAGCTGTGCAGTGATCAAGCAATGAGTGCTCCAGCTTGAAAGTCCATGCCAGAGAGTGCCTGGGGGGCCAGGACACAGGAACTGGACAGGTCAGAGAGGTAAGATAGAGCCAACCACACTGAACAGAATGAGTCAATGAAACGATTTCTAAATGATTCCTAATGACATTCTGCTATAATCATAGATTGGAGACTAGCTCAAGTTATGAGAGAGGCTCCATCCTTTACCTGACAGAAACAGATACAGAGACCCACAGCCAAACATGAGACTGAGCTCAGAGAATCTTGTGGAAGAGAGGTAGAAGAAGGATTGAAGGAACAAGAGGAGTCAAAGACTCCACAGGAAAACCCATAGAATCAACTCACCTGTCTCATAGAGTGTCACAGAGACCGGGAGTATGCATGCAACTAACTGAGGCCCTCTGCACTGTTAAGCATATGTTAGTTACAGCTGTGTAGCTTGGTTTTCTGTTCTTTCATTTTTTGCTTTTACATTTTTTATTGAATATATTCTTCATTTACATTTCAAATGTTATACTCTTCCCCTGTTTACCCCCTCCCAGAAAACCCCCAACCTATCCTCCCACCCCCTGCCTCCAAGAAGATGCCCCTCTCCCAACCCATTCCCACCTAACCCACCTCAATTTCCCCATGGTGGGAAATCTATCTAGCTTTCATAGGACCAGTGACCTCTCCTCCCACCGATGCCTGACAAGGCATTCCTCTGCCATAATTGTGGCTGGAACCATGTGTACTTCTTGGTTGATGACTTAGTCCCTGGGAGCCCTGGGGGTTCTTGTTGGTCAACATCTTCGTTCTTCCCATGGGGCTGCAAAACCCTTCAGCTCCTCTAGTCCTCCCTCCAACTCCTCCATTGGGGACCCCCACGCTCAGTCCAAAGGTTGCCTGCTAGCATCTGTCTCTGTATCTGTAAGGCTCTGGCAGGGCCACTCAGGAGCCAGCCATAATAGGCTCCTTTCGGCAAGCACTTCTTGTTTTCTTATGGGACACCTAACAGTGGGGTAGGGGCTGTCTCTGACACATTTTGGACTTGTTTCCTCTTATGGGTTGTCTCTTTCAGCCTTAATGTGGGGGAAGAGATGTGCCTAGTCTTACTGCAACCTGATATATTATGTTTGATTGATATTCTTGGGAGGCCTGCTCATCTCTCAAGGGAAATGGAAGAGGGGTGGAACTTGAGGGGGAAGAGTTAGGGGGTTGGGGATCCAAATGGGAGGTGAGGAGTGAGAAGAAACCACAGTTGGGATATAATATATGAGAGAATAAATTTTTAAAACGATGAAAGAATAAAAACAAAGAGTAAGGAAGGGCTATAGGATGTTTCAGTGGTTAATAAAGTTTAGAGTCTCCAGCAAAATGTCCTCATCAGGTGGCTAACAACCACCTATAACTCTACCCCTAAGGATCAAACCACTACTTCTCCACAGGAACTCATATATGGGACATTTCCTGAGACCCACCCCAAGCACAAATACATAAAAAAATAATAAAAATAATGTTTTAAAAAGTGGGGAGATCACTATAGGTGAGCATTTAGCTAGGATGTGCAAGGCCTTGGATTTAATCTCCTGAAGAAAGTAATCAAAGCTCAGAGAAATTCATATTTGAAATTTTCAAATATCAAGGAATGTATCCTTCTAAAAAAGTGATGTATCCTTTTGATTTCTGGTAGTCTCTTAATACTGTGATATTTTAATTATTTTTCTTTTGTTTTCCTCTTTAAAGTGCTTAGAATTAATCCTAACACCTTTCGTAGAAGTGCTGGATAAGTAACTTAGTAATGAGCTTTATCTTCAGCTTAGAGCTGTGACTTTAAACTCTATTTCAATCCAGCCATTCAAAAAACTGCTTAAATAGACAAGATTCTCAGGAGATTCAGTCTCAGGAAGTTTGGGGGTTGATTATGCATCTGATGTCCAGAAATAGAGGGTATAAAAAACCATTTAACTCTCTAAACAGACATTTATTTAATCAACAATCTTTAAAATAAGTCTTTCCAAGAAAGGAAGTCAGAATGGCAACTATTACAACGTTTGGAAAACTGGGCTGACATATCATATCCTGAGCATGAGCCGCCCCAGCAGTCTGTTGCATGTGCTTAGAATGCTTTGCATGCTTGCTTCAATAAACTACTCTTCTCCCTCCTTCCCTCCTTCTTTCCATCCCTCCCTTCCTTCTTCCCTCCATTCTTTCTTCCCTCCTTCTACCCTTTTCTCCATCTCTCCCTCCTCTCCCTCTCCCCTCCCCCACTTAAAGTAAGTGCTCTCTTTGGCTCACAGTTCGGAAGGCACATTCCACAGTTGGTTGGTCATGTTGTTTTGGATGAAGGCTGTGCCTACTGGTAGGAGCATGTGGCAGGAAAACCCTGTGCATCTCATGGCCAGAAGTGAGAGGGAAGTAAAGAGGCTGGATCTCTACCCAGCCCCTTGGAGGGTACACACGGAGTGACCTAGACCTAAATGGATACTTTGCATTATGCCCTTCCTACAGTGCCACACTGGAAACCAGGCCTTGACACATGGCCTTTAAGAGGATCCAAAGTATATCTTGTTCATTGAACCACTCTATTACCCTATCACGATTTGATTCATGTTCTGCATTGTTCAATTGGTAATTTAAACTAATAGCAAGCAAAGAATTGCTGAGTTCAAATAATGGGGAGTACTGGCCATTGTGACTCTGGCCTGTGACAGAAAGTGGTCTTCCACATGCCCCCTGACCAATAACTTTCTTCATATGATGGCTTTTCTATCTTGAAAGTTAGTTATCAAAATTATAATGTTTGTCAAGAAGCAGTTTCCCAGTGCTTACCCTAAAATGATGATTTATCAAGCCTAAAAGAGGACTTTTATTCTGATACTTTATAAGAATTCTTCAACATGACTTGCCTCTATGATCACTTTTCTCAGAGCACTTGAGTATGAGCCCTGACTGTTCCATCTGCTTGCTGTGTGATTTAGGGAACAAATTAACATCTCCATATCTCAGTTTTTTATAAAGGTGATGCCATAATATAACTATGATTTTTAAGATAAATTGTACATATACAAATCTCTGGTATTAATCTATTTATGGCATATATAAATATTGCTTGGTTTTAATGGTATGTGCATGTAATTAACATCCTACAATATTAGCTGGCATAATTCTTTGGACAATTGAAATCTTTGAGCCACAGTAAAGGAACCCTTTGCTCATTAATTTGGTAATCTCTATGTTGGAAGCTGGCACTGGTTTCTTATTTACACAATAGAAAAGTCAGTCTTATAATTCAGTGGTAGAGTGCCTTATGTATATGAGGAATTTTAATTGATCCTCAGCACCATAAAAATAAATAAGTGCTGGACAGATGGATCAGCGTTTAAGGTTTTGTTCCCTATGCCTACATAGTGGCTCACAACTATCAGTAACTCCAATTCCAAGAGTTCCAATGTCCTAT
This sequence comes from Apodemus agrarius, assembly GCA_964023405.1. Lineage (NCBI taxonomy): Eukaryota > Metazoa > Chordata > Mammalia > Rodentia > Muridae > Apodemus > Apodemus agrarius. The sequence goes on from OZ030007.1 coordinate 86,123,613, forward strand.
TTTGACCTCTGAGGACACCAAGTATGCATGTGGTACACCACATATGTAAGTGAAGGCAAAATACTCAGAAGATTTTAATAAATAAATTAATTAATAATAAATAAAATAAACCAGGCGGTGGTGGCACACGCCTGTAATCCCCGCACTCTGGGAGGCAGAAGCAGGCAGCTTTCTGAGTTCAATGCCAGCCTGGTCTACAGAGTGAGTTCCAGGACAGCCAGGGCTATACAGAGAAACCCTGTGTAGAAAAAAACAAATCCAAAAAAAAGAATAAAATAAAACTGGAGTGGAGATAAGACTGAAATCTCTCTCTCTCTCTCTCTCTCTCTCTCTCTCTCTCTCTCTCTCTCTCTCTCTGTGTGTGTGTGTGTGTGTGTATGGGGGGGCTTCAAACACACATAAGCCAAAATCTATCTTTAAGGAGCCTAGAGTCCTTGTAAAAATGTAAGGCTTGGATGGGTAAGACTGACCAGGCTAGAGGGGGAAAGCTTTATTGAAAAACAAGGAGGTTAACCGGGCGTGGTGGCACACACCTGTAATCCCAGCACTTGGGAGGCAGAGGCAGGCAGATTTCTGAGTTCAAGGCCAGCCTGGTCTACAGAGTGAGTTCCATGACAGCCAGGACTATACACAGAGAAACCCTGTCTCGAAAAACAAAAACAAACAAACAAACAAAAAAAAAGAAAGAAAGAAAGAAAGAAAAAGAAAAAGAAAGAAAGAAAAACAAGGAGGAGCCCACTTAAAATAAGTCCTTAATTATAGATATCTTCTTATAGATTTTATTCTTTCTCATGGATATCATGGGCTTACTTTGCTGAATTCTTGCTCTAAAACTAGTCAACTTCTTTTTAATGGGATCTTTTATGTATTTCCTTTAAAAAAGTTATCCCCTTTCCCAGTTTCCCCCCAAGAACCCTCCATCCCATCCCCCCTCCCTCTGCTTCTATGAGGATGCTCCCCTTCCCACCCATCCACTTCCACATCACCACCCTGGCATTCCCCTACACTGGGGAATTGAGAGCCTTCACAGGACCAAGGGTTTCTCCTCCTACTTGTACCAGACAATGCCATCCTCTGCTATGCATGCAGCTGGAGCCATGGGTCCCTCCATATGTATTCTTTGGGTTGATGGTTTAGTCTCTGGGAGCTCTCCGGGGGAGGGGGGTGCTCTGGCTGGTTGATATTGTTGTTCTTCCTATGAGGTTGCAAACCCCTTCAGCTCTTTCAGTCCTTTCTCTAACTCTTCCATTGGGGTCCCAGTGTTCAATCCAATAGCTGGCCGTGATCATCTGCCTCTGTTTTTGTCAGCTTCTGGCAGAGCCTCTCAGGAGACAGCTGTATTAGGCTCCTGTCAGCAGCACTTCTTGGCATCTGCGGTAGTGTCTGAGTTAGGTATCTGTATATGAGATGGATCCTCAGATGGGGCAGTCTCCAGATGGCCTTTCCTTCAGTCTCTGCTCCACACTTTGTCCATGTCTTAGTTAGGGTTTTATTGCTGTGAACAGACACCATGACCAATGCAAGTTTTATAAAAGACAACATTTAATTGGGGTTGGCTTACAGGCTCAGAGGTTCAGTCCATTGTCGTCAAGGCAGAAACATGGCAGCGTCCAGGCAGATATGGTGCAGGAGGAGCTGAGAGTTCTATATCTTCATCTGAAGGCTGCTAGTGGAAGACTGACTTCCAGGCAACTAGGGTGAGGGTTTTAAGCCCACACCCACAATGACACACCTACTCCAACAAGACCACACCTCCTAATAGGTTCACTTCCTGGGCCAATCATATACAAACCATCACAGTCCCCCTATATTTCCTTTAGACAGGAGCCATTCTGGGTAAAAAATTTGGAGATGAGTGATTGGCCCATTCCCCAACTGGGGATCTTGCCTAACCTCTAAATATGGTCTCCCCTTTGTTAGGCATCTCAACTAATCTCTAGTCAACTTTTATTTGTGAGGAATATTGTTTTTTTAATTGAATATCATCTTCATTTACATTGCCATGGTAAAACCTTTCCCAATTTCCCCCCTCCCTAAAGCCCCCCAACCCCTCCTCCCTCCCCCTGCCTCCATGAATATGACCCTCGACCCAAAACACTCCAACTCCCCCCCCCCCCCGTTTCCCTTTGTTGGGGCCTCTGTTGAGCCTTTACCTGACCGAGGACATTCCTCCCACTGATGCCCAATAAGGCCTTCCTCTGCCACATTTTTGGCTGGAACCATGTGTGCCACTTGGTTGATGGTTTGGTCCCTGGGAGCCTTGGGGTGTCTGGGTGGCCGAAATCATTGTTCTTCCCATGGGGCTGTAAACCCCTTCAGCTCCTCCGGACTACCCTCCAACTCCTCCATTGGGAATCCCACACCCAGTGCAATAGGTGGTTGCTAGCATCTGCCTCTGTATTTGTAGGCTCTGGCAGGGCAACCATGGCATGCTCCTTTTGGTATATACTTCTTGTCATCCTTAGTAGTGTCGGGGTTTGTTGACTGTTTATAGGATGAATCCCCAGGTAGCGCAGTCTCTGGGTGACCTTTACTTCAGCCTCGGCTCCACACATTGTCTCCCTTATTGCTCCTGTGAGTATTTTGTTCCCTTTTCTTAGAGGAACCAAAGCACCCTTACTTGAGTTCTCCTTCTTCTTGAGCTTCCTGTGTTGGGTAAATTGTAACTTGTTTATTTTGAGCTTTTGGGCTAACTCCTGCTTATTAGTGAGTGATCTTTTGTGATTGGGTTGCCTCACTCAGGATGATACTTTCTAGTTTCATCCATTTGCCTAAGAATTTAATAAATTCATTGTTTTTAATAGTACTCCATTGTGTATATATACCACAGTTTCTGTATCCATTCCTCTGTTGAGGGACATCTGGGTTCTTTCCAGCTTCTGGCTACTATAAATAAGGCAGCAATGAACATAGTGGAGCATGTGTCCTTATTACATGTAGGAGCATCTTCTGGGTATATGCCCAGGAGTGGTATAGCTGCGTCAGCAGGTAGTACTATGTCTAATTTTCTGAGGAATCGCCAAACTGATTTCCAGAGTGGTTTTACCAGCTTGCAATCTCACCAACAATGGAGAAGTGTTCCTTTTTCCCCACATTGTGAGGAATATCTTATGGACCTACCGTGAGGACCTGAATTCAAATCTTGAGAACCCACATATAAATGCATGAACAGGGCTCTCACTGGAGATTGCTGGCCACTGAGTTAGCTTTGATTTCTGTTAGAGACCTCATTTTAAAGGAATAAAGTAGACAGCATCAGAAACAGCTGCCTGATGTCCTCCTCTGGCCTCTGGGCATGTACATACATCACACACAAATACCACACATTTTCTCCCCCATATTCCTCTGCTCCACATAGCTGTCTAACTTTCCCACCCTCTCTCCCTCTGTCTCTCTTTCTTCCTACACACATACACACACACACACACACACACACACACAACTCATATAGATTAGGACATTTTGAATTTTCTAGTTCCTTGTTGCGCTCCGCCTGCCTTTCTCATGCACTTCAACATGCAGAAAGTAGTAAGTATAAAACTTTAAGACCCAGCTGAGAAATCTCTGCTAAACATGCAGCATCATTGTGGCCACACATCCGTGCTGTCCGATGGCTGAGCTTCATACCACTGCCGAGAGGGGGCGCTCTTCCGGCAAGTCTCCCTCAACACCTCACCCACTGCCACCTATGCTCGCAGGCAGTGCTCATCTCATCTTTTATCCACAGTCTGTTCCTAATATTTACGTATTCTCTAACCTTACAGGTTTTAACTCCACCATGATTCTTACCTGAGATCACAACCAATATTCATATATACACTTCTTTTGAAACTGTTATTGACAAAAATCTAGGCCTTTCCAAAGCTGACTAGACAAAATTCATCCAGACTCAACTATTTCCTATTTCCAAAGACATTTATTTGTTCAATTACTGCCTGCTTACCACACTACCAAAATACTCCATGAGTTTCCTGTTTGTTGCCATAACAAATAACTCCTAATAGTGCTTTAAAAAGCCAGAGTTACTAACTGACAAGACTGAAATCAGGGAGACAAGGGGGGCATCTTTCTTTTCTGGACAATTCAAGATAAAATAATCTCTCTTTATCCCTTTTGGGACAGCAAACATTCTAGCTCCTTCTCATCTTCAGAGCTGGAAACCGCACGTGGAGCCTTTCCCCCACAGTCTCACTCCCGCTGTCTGACTCCTGTCTCCTTTCTCTTATAAGAATTCGTATAATTACACTGGATCCACAGAGGCATCATGGTGTAATTTCATCTGCATCCTTTGTTTCCCTTTCATTGTACTCTTATTTTGAAAATAAAACCACATTCATAGGCTTTTTTTTTTTTTTTTTTTTTTGGTTCAACAAGAGAAACTACAGAAATCCTGGGAGACTTGATACATTTTAAAATAAATAATGGATCACTCAGGGAATCAGAGAGGAAATTTAAAAATCCCAAGTCAAATGAAAATAAGGAACCAACAACCTAATGGAATCTATAGAACACTGCCAAGGCAGAACTGATTGGAACCTCAATAGTTCTTACAAAGAGAACTAGTGCTAAGAGAGAGAGAGAGAGAGAGAGAGAGAGAGAGAGAGAGAGAGAGAGAGGGAGAAAGGGGAGGAAGGAGGAGGAGGGAGGTAGACAGGGAGACAGAGAGGGGGAAGGGAGTGGGAGAGGGACTAGGAGGGGAAGAGGAAGGAGAGGGATAGGGTATTTCAAATAAACAACCTGATAATATAGCTCAAGGCTCTTGAAAAGCAACAAGAAATTAATGTCAAGCCCTGTAGATGGCAAGAAATAATCGATTAGCGAAGAAATAAGAATATAATTGGGAATGACACAGAGACTAAAAGGACAACACACACAATCAACCAGACAAGAGTTCTTTGTAAAAGATAGTAAGATTGACAAGCCATTAGCCAATCTGTCAAGAACAAGGAAGAAGAAAGAAACCAGTAAAATGAGGTATGAAAACAGTGTACATCTAACAGAGTCTAATAAAATTCAGAGCCCCATTAGATATTCTAAAGACATAAACCTCCAAAAGCTCAAAAAACTAGAAGTTGGTGAGTGTTCAAATGCATAAGATCTATCAAAATGAAAGCCAGAAGATACAAATAATAATAACAAATGCATTACAAACAATGAAATTGGAACTAAAGTTTTCCCTTCCAGGAAAGCCCAGGACAGGACAGGTTTGCTGTTCCACTCTATGACCCTTTATTTATTTAAATTCTATTTTTTCAATAAACTTCATTATTAAGAACTTATGGAAAAAACACAGAAACTTAAGCAGGCCAAAAGTTACCACAATGAACTTCTCTGCCATTGGACTGACTAGCCAGTAGAAACTGTGAACTTTCATATTATTGAATATATTCATGATCAAATATATTTTTATGTACTTATTGCTTATAATGGGCCTATTTAAATTATCGACAGTTTTGCAAAGGGGCAGGGAGGTTGTAGAAGGCTCAGTCGGTTTGCACTGAAAAACTGTATTTGTTAACATTTGTGTTAAACTCTCCCGACTTTGCTATCTGTTGTGTTGGAATCCCGGCTCACCCCCTCCCCACACGCACCCTCACACGGTGGGTTAAATTTCATTTCTCTTTCTCTCTTCCCAACCCGGAACTACTAGGAAAGTCTCTGAACAGAAAAAGTTGACAAGAAGCCTAGTCCCACATTCCTGACATTCCTGAAAGCTGCATCAGCCCCCCCTCACCTGGAGTCAGCAGCAGCCCCGGGGCCTCCCCATTCCCACTTGCAAGCACAGGGTGTGGCAGACAACAGGGTGAAGACTAGTGGGCTTGCGCCTCCGTACCATGAGTATGTCAGACCTGAAGATGCTGTAAGACTCACTCTGCAGGCCCTGTCTCAGAAGGGAGGGGCCATGGGAAAGAGGGCCGTCAGGGTAGAAAGGTAGCGCAGGAGTCTGTATGACCCCCACAGCACAGCAGAGACGACACCCTGTGCACGAGGTCTGCATCCTCCTGCACCTGACTCACCTTTACCTTCTACCTGTCTTATCTCTGGGCCACCACACGGCCACCTTGCCACCCGCCTATGGACCTTTGTTTAATTTCCTCTGCTAGCAACAAGCAGTTCCTTCCACATGATCCTCTTCCAAAGCTAAAGGACTCTTCAGGATCCCACACTGACGCCATTCTTTCAGAAACATTTTATCTGTCAGAGTGATGCCCCTCCTACTCTGAATGTTTCTATCATTTTTATTTACTTTAAAAGTGATAAGGCTGGCACTTTTTTCATTATGAGTTACGTTTTTCTTTCTGGGTCTTATGTTCATGGTCTGAGGATAGATTTTTTTTCCTACTGACCTAAAAGAAGTTCATGAATTGATATGGGAATAAGAGAAGTTTATGAGATGACAAGAAAATAACAACAAAATCCAAACCATAGCCAGCAAAGGAGCCAGGAGGTTTTGTTCGATCTTAAGGCCAAAGTTTTCCTGGTTCCTGTAGATGTCTTGGCATTTCTGACTAATTCTGTTTCTGCTTACTTCCATCCATTCTTTAGGATGATTTTTGTGTAGTAGGCAACACTGGAAGAAACACTTTTCATATGTGGGGAGCGTCACTGAGACCGGCGTCAATGATGAGTCAGGAAGTAGATATGTCAAGAGAACTTCTTTGTCTCAGACTTCTTGAACTTGGAGGACTGAAAATACACCAGGAGAAACCAGACTCTGTGTGTGACTGTGTGTGTGTGTGTGTGTGTGTGTGTGTGTATACATATATATATATGTGTTTGTACATACATGTGTGTGTGAACAGTGATTTACAATGTAAAGGAACAGTTATGCACACACACACACATGTATTAACAGCAAATAGGGCTCAGTGTAGCGAACCAAATAAAGGCAAGAAATATTTCTCTGACCACAAAATGACCTTCGAAAGGAGTAGGTTAGCCTCAAACCTAAAAGCCAGGCAGGGCACCAAAGCCAACCAACAAAGGAGAGAGAAACTTCCCCACAAGGGTTGGAGTTTCAAACTAAGGAAACTACAGTGGTTCTGCACCGGCTTGTATTAGAAAAAAAATGTTTTTGTTTTGAATGTGCCAACTTTTCCTAGAGTCTCTCCTTTGCTTTCTCTTCCTTGTCCCCTTCCCTGCTGTGTTTGTGTCTGGCTTTGGTGGTTTGGAGGATGGCGATTGGGCGGGGAGCAGGACTCGGTTCTCTAGCTGAGCCTGGGAGGAGTGGGAGGGATTCAGAGCAGCGGGTTTCTCACACACCGCCTTCCAGGCAGTCCTCCTCCAGTGCCTGCCAGCCGGACCCCAAGGCAAAGAGCAGCAGTGCACAGCCTGGGGAGCCAGTGGAGCGAGGACACCTGCGGCCCCGATGCCCCTGGCCTCCCGTGACCGCATCATGGTGGGTTTGCTCAGCTGCTTGCTTTTTCTCCTGTTTGGGGACTGGAGAAGGGGATGAGGCATGGTACGGGAGACGTGGGAAGAAGTCCTGTGAGGTAGAGAAGAGAGTCAGAGGAGAATTCTTTGGGTTATGGCAGGGAAAAACAAAGGCGAGAAGTGATTGTTTGCAGCACGGTGGGAACCGGCTCTGGGGGTGTTCCGTGGGTCCCTCCGCGCCCCTAGCGCAGGTTGACCGGGATGTGCTCTGCGTGGCCTTGAGTGCCCTGGGTGAACCCGCTCGGGACCGACAGGTGTGACACCAGCATCACCTCTCGGTCCGTCGCCAGCGCCGCCGCCGCCCTTCATCTGTGATCCAGTGTGGCTGTGCTCTGTGGGGTGGCAGCTCCCGGAGGTCGCGAACCGGCTGTCGGTCCCCAGGTCTGGAAGCTACTGAGTAAGTGATAGCGGTGCCCTCGCCGGCCGGGACTCCCCAGGCATACGGCCCTCTGCCGAGTCTAGGCTAAATCCTTTCCCACACCCTCCCCGGATCATGTTCATCTCTGGGAAGCAAGATCACCGTTCCCACGCTGGGGAGAAGCGAGGAAGGGATTCCCCGGAGGGATAGCGGTCAGCGAGAGCAGCTCTGGCTGGGCTCTGTGGGCCCTCAGTGCGAGGCGTGGGCGACTGTCTCCCACGCCGGGCCGCCAGCCCTGAACAGCTGGGTGGCCTCCTTCACTCGGGTCCAATGCAGGGACAGCGGGACCTACTGAGTCCAGCTTGTGGCCCCCATGCCCAGAGAATGGATGAGCCGCTCAAAGCCCCAGAGTATGCAAACTGCAAAGTTCCAGCCGCTGCTGGGACCGCAGCAAAGTGTGCCTGCGTGAGCCTGACTGCTCCTAAGCTGCTTGTCTCTTGTTACTGACTGTGTGATACATTGGAAGGCAATGGCTAGGCATCAGGACATTCTCCTGGGCCTATCCGAGTGGACAGCCTGCCCCGGGTCCTCAGTGTTATCTCTAAGTGACTTTTGTGTGAGGGGCTGCATCCCAGTGTGGTCACATGATCCCAGGGTATGGGTTTCCTGAGCCTTTCTTTTGCTTTCTGGGAGTTGTTTCTTCGTTTTGCATTTGAAAAATACTTTACATCTTCTGAGGCAAATCAAATGGTTGTCCAGCTCACACACGGAAGTGATTAGATGCATCTTGGATTCCAACATATTGCTCCGTTTAAAGGAAGATAGTTTACCTATATTTAAAATTTCATAGTGGTTTTTTAGGACCATCCGTTCCAAAATAATTCTTGTCTATATTCGGAGCAGCACCAGGCTTAGTAGGAGCAGTGTTCACCTTCCTATTGCATGCTCTCGGAGACACTTAAAAGATAAGCAGTTCTGAAGTTTTTGTTCATAATAGAGCAATTTGTTGTTTTTTCCTAGACTGGCGCTGTTTTCCCCTTTCTGGAAGGATCTTGTCAGGTACTTTATTATGTAGAGTGGCAGTAATCAAGGGTGGCAAAGAATGAGAACATGAGACTATCTAGAGTTCTGAAGCAACTCTAGTACTTTGCCGTTACCAATTATTAAATGGTCTGGTCCACGGATTTGTTTGAGGAGTCTTGTAGTCTCAGAAACTACACCCACACATTTGAGCTGTTGCATTTAAAAGGAGACGAGCAAACGCCGATGCAGTACGGAGACACTTAGAGTCCCACAGCAAAATAACAACAGACAGAAGTTAAGACCTGTAAGCTGAACATTTTCTGGTGCAAATCTTAGCCTCGGCACACAAAGTGTGTGGCCACAGACTAGCAGAAGACTCCAAGGGTGGTGATACAATAGCCGAACATTTTGAATGCTGGTGAGGCGGTGGAGGGTGAGGAATCTGTATACACTACCTGGGGAAATATAAACTTGGGAAGCTACTGTGGACGTCAGGACCGAGGTTCCTCAACAAATCTAAAAATAGAAATACCACATGATCGAGCTCTACTCCTTCAGGTATATACAGGAAAGAGTGTCAGCCCACCACGGAGATAATTACTAGACCCTGTAGCCAAGATATAGAGCTAGTCTAGTGCCTAGCAACAAGTGATGGGATGAAGATCATGGGGATGTGTGCATGATGGGTATTTACGCATTTGTTCCTCTGTAGAGTAGAATAGAATTATGACATCTTCATGGAAATGAATGGCAGTGGACATCCACGAGACCCAACAGACATTCTCATGTGCTGAATCTGGAGTTTTATATGTATATGAATGAATTGACTATGAGAAGGGGGGGGTAGAAGGAGCCAAAGAGAGGAGAGTGGAGGCAAAGGACAGCTGGATCTATAAGATGTGAAAACACAAGGAGGAACCATTTTGGGGACAGAGAAGACCCACAAGATGGGGAAAGCAGGGGGCAACTCTGAACAATGTATAACATATACACACATGCATACAAAAAGGGCACAATGAGATCCCCTGCTTTGTATACTGAATAAACCAATAAAAGAAAATTCATATGATATAGACTCTTAAGTACAGTATTAAATGAATCACTTAGCAAGCTTAGGTCTGTGACATTTGTTTAATAGAGCATGTAGTGCATCCATGGGTAGATTTTTTTATTAGATATATTCTTTATTTACATTTCAAATGATTTCCCCTTTCCTGGCTCCCCCTCCCCGAAAGTCCCATAAGCCCTCTTCCTTCGCCCTGTTCCCCAGTCAACACAGTAAGATCTTCCCAGAGTATGACAGAAAATAAAAATACATTTTTCTCACTGAAATATAAAGTAGTTTGCTTGCTCTGGTGTCTCATAATGCATGGCACAGAAACAGCCTCATAAAGAGCCCACTGTACACATTCAGGTAAAATACATGATTATCTTTGAGCATAAGGAAAAGAAAAGGAGTTATGATCTACATCCAGCAATGGGAAACAATTCACAGTACTTAGTGCTGGTGTCTCATAACTATGGCTTATTAGGAAATCTTGTTTCGAGACATTCTGAGAAGTTGTTGTAATGTGTAGACTTTCCTACAAGCTTAAGCAGATGACATTAAATTATGCTGTTATGAGTAATAGATCAGTAGAATACTTAGAGGATTAAAATTTCAATAATTTGTCATAGATATTTTCAGACTTAAGAAAACTCTTTAATCGAACAATTTAAATCATGTAACACTAGATTGTGTCAGAAACCATGAAAGAAAAGTGAGGGCAGTGGTGGTGCACGCCTTTAATCCCAGCACTTGGGAGTCAGAGGCAGGTGAATTTCTGAGTTTGAGGCCAGCCTGGTCTACAGAATGAGTTCCAGGACAGCCAGGACTACACAGAGGAATCCTGTCTCAAGAAACAAAACAAAAAAAACAAAAAAAAAAAATCAAAAAAAAAAAACAACACAAGAAAGAAAGAAAGAAAGAAAGAAAGAAAGAAAGAAAAGAAATGTGAATTCTCTTCTTTATATCTGCTAGCACTAGTTAGTGGGGTGTCTGGGAGAGGGGAGAATATTGATTTCTGTCTACAAGTTAGTTTAAGATATCATGATGTGTTCTCCCAAGTCTCTAGTGAATCTTTAAGAACTAAACACTAAATTAGCTTTACGAATGAGTCTCCTTAAGTGAGAGGAAATGGAAAGGTAGTGTAATATTTGGACAAAACAATCCAAAATCTGTTATTGATGGAGACGGGGTGGTGGTGGGGTCGTGGGGGGAGGGTACTGATTGTAGTAAATGGTGTTTTAAAATTACTTTCAGTGTCAGATGCACAGGGAAATTGTTTGTTTTCCTTTGCTTTGGGAGGATATCCAACCTTTATGGAACTATTTTTATGCCACTTGATAAGAACTATTTACCCGAGAGCCTTTCCCCAGGCATATCCTATTCATTATGTCTCTGCACATTTGTAGCAGGGATTGTCTCTCATTTGAGTCATCCATAATGACAGCGATTGTTCTTTCCAGACTGTCTAGGTCTGGCTCTGTTGAATGTCTGGACAGCAGTTCCTTCAGCTGTCACCCCTACTGTGTCACAAGAGCTTTTAGCAACCTTGAGTTCTTTTGTTGAACTTATATTTTGTGCATGTTGTGTCTCGTGCCTAAGGTTAGATTATTTAAGAGCAGCATGCGGAGCACAGTGCTTGTTTTGGGAGCACTTGGGTGGATTGCGACCAGCATGGCCATGCTGGTGTTCTTCTGTGCTTTTACGTAGGCTTTTCTACATGTTCAGAACCACCTGATCTATCATTTCTGTCACCAATTGCACTTTCAACCATCATGCCTGTTGCTATCTCTACTGTCTGCATGCATTGGCCTTTTGAACATTTCCTCTTCCTTATAATCCAGACTAGTAGAGGCTCAACACGCTGCTTTCAAGTCTTCCTATGTGGTCAGGTCTTCACTCAGTATCTACTAATGTGATTGCTCTATATTTAGACTTGATCTAAGCCTCCTCTACTCTCTTAAAGGACCATCGAGTTCAGAGTCCCCGGTGGTTCTCATCACTCTAAGTCTTAACTAAAACAAACAAACAAAAAACCCTTAGAGCCATCATCTTTTTTTTAAAGCAAGTTCTCCTGTCCTTTCAAAAGCTTTCCTAATTTAAAACTACTTGATATCTTTCTTTCTCATTCTTTTCTCCTTTTTAAAACATTTCCTGTTTTTAGCAACCCATATTAGACTATAATTTCAACTTTGCGCAACTCCCAAAGCTTTACCCAATAGAGACTCTGTGAACGAACTTCCTTGAAACGTCTGTTTTAAAGCCTTCTTTGCTATGGATGAAACTAGAGGAGCAGTCCATCTGCCTCTATTGCTTGACCACCAACTGGCTTGCTTTGCCTTTAGATCAATGAATACTTAATGAGTATCATTGATTTTTCTTTAAATGTTGGCAAGGCTGTGAAGTTAGATTTTCTTCTTGATTTATTATGTACCTATTATCTATACATAGTACACGTCCTAGATTTTTATCAGTTTTGTTAGTTTATTCAGATAACCTTCAGTCTTTATTCTTAGCAAGTGATTGTATTTCCTAATTTCAGTTAGAAATATTGAGCTCACTTTGACAAATTATTGTAAGACTCCTTGGAGTTGGTCTTTCTTTGGTAGGCCAGTTTTGAACATAGACTCTTGTACCAAATGACATATTACTTAGGTTTTAGTATTTCTTTTCTCTTGCCTTTTGAGTAAAATTCTTTATGTGTAACAGCTTTTGCAATTTCTGAGATAATATTCAGTGATTATTCATTCATATTGATGGGGGAGGTTGTTCACTATAGAGAAACTTCTTTGAACGAACTTTTGGCGTCGCAGTAAGTATAGTTCTCACAGTTGAGCACACACGTGTGAAGACTATGGCAATGCTGTCAGGTGCACTAGTTCATTGCCACTGGATGCTGTATTTTAAGTCTATGTATCTCTGTCTCCATTTCTCTCTCCTTTCTTCATTCCTCTCATTTTTCCTTTGTTCTCTCTCTTTTTCATTTTTCATTTCACATTCTTACTATAGTACTGATTCCCACATCCCACATCTCTTTTGCACATTCTTTTGCAGATGCATTACCTTCCCCCAGTTTTATGTCTGGCTGCCTGATTTGGACTCCTTGTGGCCTTGAACATTCAATGTTCCTACTACAAAATACCGAGGGCTTGTATTAGAGATGGGTTGCTAGTATACCTGGTTTAATTTAAGAATTGAAACACATACTTAGCACTATTATATTTAACTTTATTCTTAGTTGGTAACCATATTTCTTAATTTCCATTAGAAAGATTGAAGTCACGTTGACATACTATCGTAAGGCTCAGTTGAATGGGTTTTTCTTTGGTAGGTCAAAAGAAATGTTAGTCTCTTTGAATTCCAATTTGATAATATAGATTAAACATTTCTTTTCATAGAGGCATTAACAAATTTTACCAGTATATAGTTTATCCAAGTAACTATAGAATGAAGAGTATGCAGGACCATTAACATGGTCCTTTCTTTCTGTCTTAAAGTTATCAGTGAACCAACTGATCATCTTGCAAGGCAGTCTTGCAGGTTACTAAAGCTCATGCCTTTCTTATCTTAGAGTTTGCATGCTTTGTATGATCCAAGAGTTTATGAGAATGGACAGACCTGGTCATATTCCTGGCTGGAATTTGTTTCCACTTTTGGCAGAATTGATAATAGGTAACTATCAAAAATCAAAAGCAGTAACACTGAGTTCAATTATAATGCCCTGTTAACAACACGTCACATTTCACTGCTTAAATGGTATGTTTTTCGGATCATTTTGGAATCATGTCTGGTGCTAACATTGAACTCTCTGGGTCAGAGTCAGTGGAACGCACTCTCTATTTTGAAAGTCGAGGCATTGGCTGGATTTCTTGTTCTCTGTGACTTTGTATTTGCTTCCTCCCTGTTCTCCTTTCTCCCATCTTGCCTTTCCTATAATGAGACATAAACTTCTGATAGAGCTCACTCTATCAGAACTAGTGACCTAGCACTCATGATCCCCCTGCTTCAGCTTCCAGAGTGTTATGATCACACTTACCCCCACCCAAATGCACCACCATTGTATTTTTTAAAAGTACATTGACAATGAAATTGTCAATGTATCAAATATATGGTCAATTTCGTTATCTTCCCCACAAATCCTGTTGGTACTACATAGTGTAATATTTTTTTCCTTTCTTTGGGTTTAAACTCACTTAGAAGGTTTTATTGCATTGTAAAAACCCAAATAATATATTTCTAATTCTATCTTTTGTCTCGATATTAACATCTGTGACAGAGAGTCTAGAGTCACACAGACTGTCTGAGGATGTTTTACCATTTGACCTTCTTTGTCTCCTTGAAGGCAGGACACTTTTCCCACATCTAATAAAAATGCCATCATTACCGCTTCATCTCGTCATCAGCAACAGGAATCAAAAGAGCATTTTTGTTATTGTAAGTTTCAAAAGCTTCGGTTCGTTTCATGCTTTGTAATTTACGGTGCCCTTCTTAGCGGACCAGCCGCTCTTTTGTTCTTCCCTCAATAAAGTTTATTACAGATTATGCTTGTCACGGGGGAGACACAGCCACGTTGATGACACAGTCCTTGATTGGTAGGAATTTAGAGTCTGCACATGGCAGCTAGCAAAAGCAAGAAATAGTCTCCAAATTACACATGTCAGCCCTTAACGAGCGGCTTGATATGTGTGTAGCAGCTTTAATGGGGTCTAAAGAACTGAGAAGGGAGACAGCTCCGCAGTGGAAAAACTGAGGAACAGTTGTTCCAAGGACAAACCAGGACAAGGCCAGGGGATTGGATTCCACGGGACCCACAGGGCTTATATTTTAGAGTACTGGCGAGTGTGTGCCAGGCAGAGGACTAGGCAAGAGGCACTCCAGGGAGCGGGCACGTGGGCATGATCAAAGTATCGGGCAGGTGGAGTAGCACAGACATTGTGCAAATCACAGCTCATTCTTTTTGGAGACAAGGTCTTACTCTGACTGGCCTATCCCTAACTCATGCCTCCGTCCTTAGAGTAGCTACAACTGTGTGCCACTGTCTGGTGGAGCCTCCTCCTTCGGAGAGAGCATTTCTGCTTACTCTGCCCTGGTGTTTATGCTGCTTCCTCTTCTCGCTCTAATCTTGGAGGAGCCACAGCGTCTTCTGCTTCACAGATTCAGTTTTCTGGTTGTCCAATTCTGAATTGAATGTCTTGTTACACATTTTCACAACACCCTGTAATTTCCCTCTACATTCGCTTACTATGTTATAATTGTATTTGGAATTGTCTTTCCCCCATTAGGATGATTTGGGTAGGAGATGTTAGCCTAAGTCCCCATTGTGTGCACAGACATTTAGGGGAAGTGCTGAATGTCTCATAATCACACAGTAAAGTGTGTGGAGTGATTTGGCCTGCTTGGAGCCATGAGATTATCTCAGAGTACATTTGTGCAAGGCACTCAAGATAAGAATTGGTTACAGCATAAGATCAAGACCCTAGGCAGAGTATTTGCTTCATTAGGTAATGTTGAACTGTGCTATGTTTTTTTTAAGGGTGGGGGGATGGGTGTTGAGGTGTACATATCAGTTTTATCACATTCATAAATTATTTCTAGTCTTCACAGTTCTAAATTTATTTTGGGGCTTAATCATAATATTGTCTGGTATCTTTACATTGTTTCAGGCCTCTTACCATGTGGTAAGAAATGGTCATAGACTGCAAAGCTTTCATTCATGACAGATTTCGTACAAATGTTATCATGGTGGGAGTGAGTGGTGGGGAGGCAACAGTCAAGCCTTGCCTGATGCTGTGTGTCCTCGTAATAGGAAAAAACCTTGACTTCAGTTCTGCATGGTTGTGTTAAGGATGTTTATTTTTCTAGTCTAAACACACACACATACACACACACACACACACACACACACAGAGAGAGAGAGAGAGAGAGAGAGAGAGAGAGAGAGAGAGAAATTGTTTGCTGCTTAGTCTCAGTTGTCAGTCTTCAAAATGCAGCTTCAGAAATTCTTTCTTAGAAGCAGTTAAATATATATTAGAATTGTCTTAACTTTGGTTTTGATGTCTATAGTTCTTATTTCTGAAAAATATTAAATAGAAGATTCCAGAAATAAGCAATCCTTAAGTTTTCTATAACATCTACGGCAATGAATTATTATAGATTTTACTAGAACATATTTCCTATCTCTGGCTCTGTTGAATTTAGAAATTGAATGTTATCATAGATATATATGTATACATAGTAAAAATAACAGCATTATAAATTTGGTCTGAGAGTATTTACCATTTCGAGAATCTGAGAAATCACTGAAAATGTTCCCCTATCAACCAATGGGATTATAGGATTGAGTTCATATAGCACTGGACAGGAAATGTCAATATTGCATTGATAGAGGTAATCTATGAAGTTGTGCATTTGTTATCATGACACTTCATAAAAGTACCTGCTTATGTAAAGTATTTAGAAGGTGGTACACATGGCAGGGAAGGAGATTTGGATAGATGTGATAAAGTGATCAGCACTGGAGATTACAAAATTTAATCTTTCTACACGGTGTCCATTTTGTTCTGTTCTCATTGGAGACAGAGCATCACTGAGCTGCCTAGGCTAGCCTCCAATTCACTCTGTAACCCAAGCTGGCTTGAACTCAAGCCACTGCTTCTCAGGTGCTAGGACATTCCACTATAACTAACTTAAAACAAGATATTTTTACATAAGATTGGCTGTATATGTTTATAAATGTGATTGACATAGAGCAGGAGTCTTTAAGACATTTTAAAATGCCTCGAAAGACTTGCCATCACTAATTATAGCTGGCATTCCTCCTTGCCCACTTGGATGCCAAGTAGTAATTGAATGTGGCACAGCATCTATTTCTGGGTCCTTTTCTAGTGAATGGCTTTAGAGTAATTCTTATGGCCTAGATGTGTTGCCTTGTGTTAAACATTCTGTAGTGTTTGGGAGAGAGTGGTGGTATTTCATGATTGAGTTTGCATCTTACTTAAAAAGCAACTCATCCTAACTGAAGCCCCTGGAGCCTCTTTTACCCATTGTCCTCCATTATAAGGCTATGGGTTCCATTTGTCTTCAACCTCTCACTTGTAGGCATGGCCAAGAGCAAGCCCATATATTGGGGTACTCCCCTTCACCCAGTTTCTGTCCTCCTGGTCCTGCCCTTAGCCATAAGTTCCTTTGGGTTGATGTCTTTTCGAATGTGCTTCTAGGCTTCCACAGGAAAGCTTTGATCCAGCGCTCCTTTGCTTGTTATGGAGCAATTGCTGGCTGACATCAGTCAAGAACATAACATGTGGGCAAAGGCAGTTAACATTAAAGGAAAGTTAATGAACAAAGATAAATGAAGGATCCAGCATGTGGGGCATAGGTAGGAAAGGAGGCCCAGATACGTTGTGCTGGAGAACAACACGATTTGTCTGTAGCTTCATTTTGGTGCCGCCTAGCAATTGTCTTCATTATTGGGGATGGCTAGGACATTTTTCCTCACCAGCAGATTGATGGTTTGGTTATCTAAAACCACAATAAGCCAGATTAGGGGCTTCTGTGATATCACCAAAGATGTTTTATTTCATAGTAGAAATTACTAGCTGTTGTGTCCCCCCCCCCCAGTCAAGTTTTACACGGTAAATTTTGTATGGCTATAGTTGCATGAACCCTCCTTGATAAATGACACTTGGTCCAGGGAACACAAATCTCAACAATTTTTGTTGTATGCTGTGCACGTAGCAGCGTTTTAAGTGGAATTGAATTTCACCTGCTCAGAGGTTCAAGCTGGTAACCTCACGGCAGCACTGCTGTTCCTGCTAGCTTCCCGTCTTCAAACCAATTTCCTCAGCTGTGGGTTTTAATCACATTCTTCTTTCTTTTTACATCTCTGTATTTGGCCCACTTACAATATTTTATCCTGGAAAACCCTCTCTTGATTTCTCTACTCCCCTGTCTCCTACTTGTATTACATAAGCGTAGAAGCTCAGTTTTAGTATGCTTTCAGAAAAAGATCTCAAATGTGATGTGAAAGTGTTGAGGCAAGTTTCTGATGTCACCATCAGCCTGTTTTGAAACACCTTGAGCTGAATCTGTGTGGCCTCAGTCTCTGCATGCAACCTTTGCCTTAAGGGTGTGGTCCAGGGTTTTTGTTCTAACTTTCTAAAACTCAGTTCCCTAGAATGCAGCAATGGCTGACTGGCAAGTATTGGCGAGACCTGTGGATGACTGAACAAGTGGATAATAATGAAAGAATGTATGATTGACAGGGTTGGTGGGAGTTTCTAAGGAAAGCATAGGTAAAGATGTCATCAAAGACAGATCCTGAAGAATGGGTGGTGTGATGGAGTCTCGAGCTTTGAGGACATGTGTGCTGTAAAGCAGAAAGAGCTGTCGTGTGTGAAGATGATACATTCACACACACTGGGTTACATTGGCACATGGCAGCATCACCCACAAGGTTAATGAAATATAAACTTAGAACATACAATTTCTAAATAGATCATAAGTATAAATTTTGTAAAATAGTCCACAATCAAGTTATATGTTTATCTAAAATAAAAAACAAAAATCAAAAGGATTTTATTACTGAACAAATGAAGATTGTTTTCTTGGAAATAAATTAAAAATAAACCATTATTTGATACATACATAGAAAGAGTATTTTAGTATGTACTATCATACATTGTAGTTTTGTATGTTTTTGGTATGACACTCAAATTAAGATATGACAATTTCCCAAGGTCACTGTGCAGTGTGGCCCTGAGGATCCCAGTACCCTGAACTGTCAGCTCTCTGAACCACCCCACCTGCCTGGTGTCGTGCAGCTCTGTGTAGCATGCTAGTCCAGTGGAAACTGTAAATGTGTTGGAAATTGCAGGTTTTCATGGCAACATGATCCTTTACTCAGTACAAGGAGTTACATTGATTATGGTTTTGCTGTCTCATAGGAATTTAAAGTGTGGGCTGGAGAGATGGCTCAGTAGTTAAGAGCACTGACTGCTCTTCTGAAGGTCCTGAGTTCAAATCCCAGCAACCACATGGTGGCTCACAACCATCTATAATGAGATCTCACACCCTCTTCTGGAAAGATCTGATGATAGCTACAGTGTACTCTCATATAATAAGGAATTTAAAGTGTTATGAAGCCATCAGTCATGGAAGATAGAGGTGCTAGGGCTATAGATTAAGGGCATTTTCAGTCTCTTCTTTCTAAGTCAAAAATACAACCTTCATTATAAGAAATACATAAATAGATTTCCTTTAAATCCACATAAATATTAAACATGAAGATACTGCTTTAAATGAAAAACTTAAATTTGAAGTGTTAAAATGATCTGAAAATTCCCCAGAACAATAATGTCTTGTGCTGACATGTAAGTACAAGAAAAATCCAGGATAACATAATACTCATGTTAATTAATGGATATGAATAAGCATCATTTAATAACTGTTAAGAGATTAAAGAAAGTTAAAACATAACCGAGAAGAACAGAACTACTGTTGTAGTTTGCATGTTTTATAAAAAAAAACAATTTTACAGTTTATCCTCTCCTGTGCATGGTCGCATTCACTTACAATAATGATTTTTAAATCTGTCGATTTGGACATGTGTACACATCCTCTGAGGATGACCTGTGCTAATCTCTAATGCACACAGTAGCCCCGATGTAGAAAATTTAACACAGCCATAGATGTCCTTAGAATGATGATATCATTGTATGTCATAGTGTCCCTGTACTAAGAGAAAATGTGTCTACAGAAGGCATGACATTTCAGTGTATTCTGAGGAAAACAGTTGAGACCAGTGTGCTGCATCTGTCTAGCATGAGACCTGAGTCTGCAGAGCCCACTCACGTGCCAGCCTTTCCTGCTGCCTTGATCAGGGGCAGGAGGTTGTTGTGAGGAGCTGGGGCCGGGAAGCAGCCTGGTACCCTGTGATCAGTGGGTCACATATTTCTTTGAGTGCTTGAGTTTTGGGATCTGTAATTGCTGAAAATAGCTTTGTAGTACAAAACATATGTACAAGGAACTGTGCACATGGCTAGATATACCTGAGAAGTAATGGCTAAAATAAAGATAATGGACCCTTCCAACACCTTGACAACTTTCTTGTGTCATTTCTCAATTCATCCTTCTCATCGCCTCTGTCTCAGGCAGCTAGAATTCTGCCTTACATTTTTGCAGATTTGTGTTACTTATCATGTTTTATATAAAAAGAACGTTACAGTTTGTCCTCTTGTATGCCAATGATCACAATAATGATTTGGTCTTGTGTGTATCCTTGGAATGATATTCCCACTCATGTGTGGCTTCCCAGTCTTTCATTTGTGCATTTACTCTGTGATGGACATTAGAAGTACTTTCAATTTTTCCTTCTTACCGAAAGCCGGAGGGCTGGAGAGATGGCTTAGCCAAAACCACAAATAAAGCTGGCATGAACATTTACGTATATAGAGTTATACGTAAATGTTCATGCCAGCTTTATTTGAATATAGATTTATATGTAAATGCTCATAGTTCTCTTGAATAAACATGCAAAATAGAAAAAAATACATCATGTTGTAGGGAATGTTTAAATTTTTATGAAAATGCCAAACTTATGTTCTTGTACCATTTGCCCATCAGCAGCATATGGGTATACTAGTTATTCCACATTGTAAAAACCATTAATATTTTCAAACTGCATCTAGATTTGGTGACACAGGTGTATGATCCCAGCTGAAGAGGGGCTGAGCCAGGAGGTCGCCAGCTCAAGGCCTGCCTGGGATACCTCGTTACTTCAAGGCCAGCATGGATAACTTAGTGAGACTCAAACTAAAAATAAGTAAGAAGAGAACAAGTTATGCCTGTGGTAGATCATTTATGAGGTCCTGAGTTTGATCACCATTAACACAACACAACATAGACACACATATGAATTTTAGGCAGCTTAGTATATTTTTCCTGGTTTATAATACTCTACATGTGAGAAAGGTGTTTACTGGCTGTTCATGGCTCTTCTGAGTGAAATCTAGATCAGGTGCTTGCCCATTTTTAATGTGAACAGCCAGTTTTCTTACTGAGCTGTAATTTCTTACTGAGCTTTGTATATTCAAGAGTCAACTCTTGCTGATAGATATGTCATTCCTGCCTGGCTGTTGTCTGTCCTCTCAGTAACTTAGTGCCATATTCCAGAGAGCAATAGTGTTTGCCTCGTGCATGGCCACAAAGCATTTCTTTTACATTTTCTTCAAGTAGTTTCATGTTTTAAACAATTACATTTAAGTTTCTGGCGCATTGTATTTAATTTTTGTCAATATAAAGTATTAGATTTTGATTTCTAGTTGTTTCGATGTTATTCATTTAGAAAATGTCACTTATTGTAATGCCCGGAAACTTGGATTGACATTATAATTATAATGCTTTCTTAACTTTCTGCATGCATACTTGTCTGATATATTTGATCTTTATATCATCCCCTTCAAACATAAACCACATTCTTTCCTATCTCTCCTTCTCCTCTTCTCCCTTCTCTTCTATCCCCATATGCCTTTTCTCCTCTTACCTTCTTTTTCCTTTCCTTTTTCTTTATTTCTTGCTCTCTTGTTACCTTCCTCCCAGGCACATCTCAGGCTCCCTGCCCCATCAGTACTGTGATAGCTGTAACTGCAGGCATGCACAACTGTAACAGACTCCTAAGTCTCTAGAGTATCCCAGCTTTATTCTAAGTTTATTTTAAGGCATTAGCAAATATGGACAGCTTAGCAGGAGCTAGATGTGCGCTCCTGAGAATAGGGGTGAACAGTTGAGCTTTGAGGAAACAAACATGCAATAGTTATTTGAATTTCAAATTATACGTGAGTCCTAATGCTTTGAGTTTCATCCTAATATTGATTTAGCTAATGTGTGTCTTCTACCCAGTGTTAGTATCATTTTTGGCAGTTTCTACTGAAGAGCTCTCTGGGATTTTGACAAGAATCACCATCAATCTAAACAGCAATTTAAGAAAAATTGGCCTCTTAATATTTTTAAAAAGACATCAATAATATTAAAAGTGATCCTAGTTCTTGATGTTTTCTCTAATGTTTTTCATTAACATTTGTAGGTATTGTGGCTTCGACCTTTCTAACTTTTGGTTAGACTTAATGTGAAATATTTGTATGCATTGACTTGATAATGTTTCAAAGCAGACATTCCCAATGTTTACTATTAGTATTAAAATTGTAGTAGACTTTCCTGTATCAGACCTGTGAACCTGAACTCTAATTCCATTTTCTTCTAGATCTCACATTTGCTTCATAGATCATTTCAGAACTTTTTCATGATCAATTCTCCATGGACATAAAATCCAGACATTCTGTGTTGTGTTTCTTCTTGACACAATTCAATAGCCCTGGTCTGACAGTATTGTTGAGTTAGAAGTGGGGAGAGGAATCATTATTTCTTTGCTTCTTATAATGGTGGGAAACTGTTTGTTCTCATTGTTAGAGGTAGAGATGAGAGTATTTTGCGATTTTTCTTTAAATTGATCAGAATTAATGACATTACATATATTGTCAAAGTTAGCTTTGTACTATGTAGCAACTGTCTTCATTTTAGTAATTGCCTTCAATGTAGTAACTGTCTTCATAATGACTGTGGACAAATGAAAGAGACTTTCTATCTTCAACATATTTTCGTTTGAGCTTGCTGTGTGCCAACCAAGTACTCATAAGATTATCAGTATGACTGTTATCCATATCAGTGTTTTAGTTTCATGACTTTTCACTCCACCCCACTATGACTCCTCGATTTTCTTGTTCAAGCTTTGTGGATTTCTTTCCAGTCTGAAATGCTAATGATCCCCTCAGACTCCTTCCCTCTTGCCACATTCCCTCTTTTTGGACCCATCTCCCCTTCTGTGTTCATTCCCATCATAATTTGCTAATTGCTACTTCTGTGTCTTAATCATAACATTCTTCTTCAGTCCTTAAACAAGATCGGTCCCAGAGTCTAAAATTAGCCATTTTCGTTCTCTGTGTGTCCCATTTAACCTTTGAATTAAAGTCCTGGGTTCACTGGGTTCCAATAGGGGCGGGGAGGGTCACAGGTTAAAGTCTGCAGTGTATTGCTCTTGAAAGGACATCTCCCAGATTCAAATACACTTCTCCCTAAATATTCTGTTTACCGTCAAAAGCTACTAAAACAACAGCACAGTGCAGCAGCCATTTGGACCTCCCGTGCTCCTGCTGTTACCCCTTTCTATTTAATGACCTAGTTATCTTTTCAGACAGAACCGCAGAGCCACTGTGGTCCGCAGATCTTAGCTGCCATGGCATGTCCTCGTCAATGTCACACTATCTCTAGCAGCCAACCTTTCCTGCCTCTTTGCCACAGCTTCATTCCCGTATCCGGTGGGCAGTTCTTCTGTAGTCCTTTGCCAAAGTCTTTGTGTCTAAACCTAGTAACCTTCACACTGTTGCTCAAACTCTACACCGAAGGAGATGTTTCTAATGTACATTACCCATTAACGCTTTCATCTCCCTCTCTGCCTTCATCATAGCCCTTTAAGGAAATTAGCATAAGTGTGCATCATTCACATTTGTATTTGAGGGATATGAAAGAATATAATTATTGTAGCAGTCTCTAAATGTTAATTAAATTATAAATGAATTTATAATAACAACCTGTGTTTAACCTTGTTTCTGAGAGGTGATGTGAAAGCTCTGATCTAGCTAAATTTTACATATATTTTGTAATTTTTATTGCTGCTGTTTTGCCCTCTATGCTATTTATAGTTGATAGTTTAATATTAATATACTTACCAATATTAGCTACATTTGTTGAATGTTCAGAGACAGCTTAAACTTTGCAAAAAGCTTTGCAAAATGTTTTGAACCATGGGGAACATGCTATTTGTTCCTTAGATGATGAACCTGTAAAATGAGAAGGAACTAGTGTGTTTCATGGGCATCATAGACTTCAGTGGCAACCACAAACTTTAGGAAAATCTAGAAACCTATTTCTACATTAAGATTTTAGTTTCACAAAACTTAAAAACTACAGACAATATTAAGTGAGAACAAAAAAGTATATAGGAACCTTTAAAATTACTTTCTTCTTAATTCACGTGACATTTAAACATGTATGCTTGAGTTGTCAAATATAAAAGCTAAGCAAACTAAAGGGAAATGAGTCAATTTGATAATTATTTATACCAGCATGCCTACTTAATTTAGATCATAATACAATTACATCATCCTCCAGTCCCTTTCCTCCCTCCAAATCCTTCCATACATCTTTCCTTGTTCTTTTTCCAATTTATGGCTTCTTTTCACCCAATAATTATTGTTACATGTATCAATATATCTATATACATTGTTCATAAATACATACACACAATCTGCTTAGCCTATACGATGTTTCTTGCATGATGCTTCCAGTGCTGACCATTTGCTATTGGATAGCCAGTTGGTGTGCTTTTCCCTAAGGAAGGCACACCTTCCTTTTCTTGGCTGTCTGTAGTTCTTTATGGAGGGTGGATGCCTCATGTGCTCTCTCCCACATACTTCAGTATGTCTATTGTTCTTTTTCAGATTATTTTTGGGCAGTCATATAGGTGAGACTTTATAGGTATAGCTCTAGTTTTACTGGAAGACAGAATCTCAAATCAAACACCCTTTCCTTTGGCTCTTTGAAAAATTAAAGGGCTGGTTGATCTACCTTGGATAAATTTACTCTGATCTACACAACTGGTGAATGCAGGCTGCAGTCATATCTGGGTTTTAGTAAAGTGACAAAGACAGAATAATGAGATTTTTTAAAAAAAAAATTTAGATTTGAAGAATTGAGAGGTGACTAACACTACATTATTTAACATGTATAAAAGATGAGAAAATCACGCAAAATAATCTGGAAAAAAAAGAATTAGGAAATTATAGACAGTCAAAGTCTCTTAATATTCTGTGCCATACAGGTAATGACGCGCAGTCCTCCAATTCAGCTGAGATGAAAGACTCAATGCTAAAAGCTTGCCATATAGACAACTGAAAAGAAATGTGGAGGGACCAATCCTGTTTCGACTATTGCAGGCGCAGCTGCCCAGCATGTGTGAGCTGCTGGGTTAAGGTTAGGGAGTCTATAGGAGGGGTGTTTCTGCATTTTGATTGAGGAAGTAGTCAGGGTGAGCCATGTGAGTTTGGGTTCGTGGGTATATTGAACTCCTCCATCACCTTTGTCCTTATTGAGCTTTGGGCCTTGTATCATTGCTAATAGCTAGACATCTGCCATCTTTTAAATATAAGAGACCGCAGACAAAGATCTCTAATACCTATTTCAGTTCAATTCTGTTATCCAATACATTTTCAGTGACTTTATGGAAATTAAAGTAAAAAATTGAGGTTTACTGTGATTGTTTTTAGTTCCCTATTTTGTATCCATAAGAGAGCAAAAAACATTTAAAATAAAATACAGGTGTGGCTTTGAAAGTATGTGGGAAAGATTCAGCCTTATCTAAAAATCACACCTTAAGTCCATGTAAAGAAGCCAAGTGCATTTTTGGTCATGATTTCTTCAGAACTAATCATTATTTAAATATTTAAAATGGATTGGATTTGTCCTAGCATTTTCTGTGTCTGCTACTAGCCCAGGCCTAGCATGACTTAGGAAGATGTGTTCTAGTGACTCAGTATTAGTAACTAAAGGTCATTTTCTATCTTAAGACTAAGAAGGAACTGTGCTGTTGGCCGGAAAACTCAGGAAGGCCCTAGATGTTCACAGGACCAACTGGTCAGTGGCTCAGCCACCAGGCAGCCTTGGGAGTAGAATCCTTTCTAGGCCTTCATGACTCCACGAAACACCTTCATTGCTGCCTCTACTGTCTTCCCGACTGACACTCTTGTGGTTGCTCTCTCCAGTCTCTCTCTCTGTTATGGCTAAGCCTGCTTCTAGATTAATTAGATCTTGATCATGGTTGATCAGTTTCTGTTTCTAATAGTGCATTAAAGCACAGACTTGCCATGGCTAGGTCACTGTGTAATTCTTCTTGTGAAGGCACTTGTAATGTTGCATTAAAAGAACCCTGTTGTCCCTTATTTTAGGCTCTTCTTTCTAAATAAGATAAACCAGTACACAATTAAGAGGTCGATCCTGATCTCTTAGTCTCACCCTAGCTTCTTGTCAGGAAGCACAGCTGTCACTCCCTTGGTATTCTTCAATCTTCAAACAGATACTGCTTCTGAGAAGTTCATGGCAATAAGATCTTGACATAACCAGAGTTCTCTTAAGTAGGCTTTGAAAAGAGGTTAAAAATGCTCTCACAAGCTACAAGGTATAAAACAGCACTGAGTCTTTCTGAGAAGGGAAAAAGATTTGTCAGTAACAGAGTTCATAATGATTACTAACAGGAATGTTAGGTAGAGTTTAGGGTCAGGACATCATGGTTATGTTGGGTGTGCTCACAACAGTCGTATGGGCTACTCTAAAGTAAACAACCACACCCTGATAATTTTATATCTGAAATAAGAGTGTCAGATAAGTAGTGGAAGTGACATTACATCTGATGCTTTTGAAACTTGGAGATAAATTTTGGATTTTTGTTTTTAATTTTAAAACTGCATAGCTGTGGGAACCAGTGAAAGTGAGGTACTGTATTTAGTCTTCAGCTAAACTGCATTTTATCACCATTTCACCATTTAGTGGGGAAAACAAAAGCTTAATGTGAGGTTATGAAATTGTTAAGTGCCATGCCATCACAAGCTATACAAAGCAAGGCATTACTACTGGACACAAGGCTAACCACGTCACATTTGTCACTTTCTTTACCCTGAAAACATACTTAAGTGATAAGTAGTATCAGCAATCTTAAATCCTGATGGAGAATGTTCAGTTGAGATTTGCTTTATACCTTGATGAAAACACTGGAGTTTGCAGTCAGAGGAAAATCTGCTGCTATTACCTAAGCTCTCAACTGACACATTAATTTCATGCCTCAGAGCATGACTCACATGGCCTACTTAAATATGAACCAAAATCATGAAGTCCCTCTTATGCTGATTGTTGGTATTTGTGAAACCCATCACCTTATCCACTTGTACCCTCAACAAATAAAACATCAATCACTACTGAAGATGGGGAAAGTGTGTGTGTGTGTGTGTGTGTGTGTGTGTGTGTGTGTGCTTGAGTATGTATATGTGTGTATGTATGTAATGTCAAGACATCGCATCTATTTACAGATCTTCCCAGCTAAAGACAATTTAAAAGAGAAGGAAATGTTGATGTTATGATGATAGATATGTAATCATTATGAAAGTAAACATGTCACTGTTAAATGAGGTATAAATATCAAAGTCTAATATATAAGTAAATATCCCTATTTTATTTAATATAACATTTATTCCAGTTGTTTAATAATCAAGGATTTGTTTTTCTTTTGAGACTTCCATCAATTTTATTATATAAGTTACAACCAAAAGTGGTCTATTAGAGTATGTGCCCTTAAATAATTCCAATTTTTATCTAACTTACAAACTTCAATCATACATAGTTGAGAGCATAGATGTTTTTATTGTCCAAGAATTTTATACATGCATAAACTTTTTGATCAAATACACTCATTTTAGCCCCATTATCAAGTTTCTTTCCACCAAAACTGTTACTTCTAACTTTTTAACTCTTCTTAGCCCACTGAGTCCATTTTGTGTAGTACCAGACAATGTACCATGAGAAGCCTCTGGGGAAACATCCCTGAAGAAAATTGACTCTCCTTTCCATGGCCACCGTCAATGGCTAGCAGCTCCTCTGTTAGGAGTAGAATTTGATAAACCAGGGAGGAAGCTTTGCTGGTGCAGCATGATGCCTCATATCTGACAAAGCTTTCTGGAGTATTGCAAACTGCACACCACACACACACACACACACACACACACACACACACACACACCAGATGTCTGGGAAAGAAGGCTTTGTTCCATTTAGTTTGATTCTGTTTCATTTCTGTGAGACTTCACACCATCTATGTGTCTTAATAAATGCAGTGACAATTGTATAAGGCACACAAGCTCAGTTAAAGGACACGTATTAAATTCCAGTGCGCCTCATCCAACAGGAATAAACCACAGACTTTGGTCAGTTTAAGTTAATAGGAAAAAAAGAGTCAGCAGTGACCTCCTGTGAACATCACTCTATGTAGAGACTTTCCTCTACTCACAGGTTCTTCTGAGCCATTCCACATTGTAGACATGCATAATGTCTATTTGAACACTAGATAAAAGCAAATTGGATTACTGTTAAAGATGTATTTTTGTTTTATTTTCCTTAGTGATAAGGCCACAGTGACTAATCTAGCCTAGCACTGATTTTTTTTTCGTTCCTCCTGCCTTAGGCTCCCAAGTATCAGGATTATACTTTATGTTTCAAAAATAAGAGAGATGTGTCTGATGAACTGAAGTGCTCCAATTGCTGTAAAATACTACCAGGAATCATAGAGCACTGAAACCTCAATTCTGAACATCATTAAAATCAAATAACCAAGGTCAATGAATTATTTCCTGTATTGATTGCACTCTATGGTCTGCAGAGAGAGATTGCCTTCTGTGGCTGTGGTTAGGTTACCATCTCAGGAAGGTGTTTTTTGGCCAAGGCCTGTGGGTTTTCTATGCAAAACACTTATAGAGTTGGTCAACATCCTCAGAGTTCCCATTCAGATCATCTCAGCCATATTGTTTGTGTAACTCTAACCCAGCTTACACTAAGCATCTCCAATAATCTACTAGAAAGACAATCAGCTATTCATACTTCAGATCCTTTGTCTGAGTTGAAGATCTCACTGGGATTTTTACTTGTTTTACCTAGTCACCGAAGCCTGCTGCAATAATGACCTATATTCATTTAACCTTTTATCCCATCCCCTTGTTCTCCTTCCTAGATATCCTCTTGTGTCAGCCTAGAATCACTTCAGGTCCTTAAATGTGACATCTTAATATTCAAGCACGATATTTATTATTTTTTTCTGAAAGTCTTTTCACATGGCTGAGCTAGATGTTCCTCTAAGGTAAATCTGGGTCCTGATTTGCATCCCTACAGCACTAAGAACTAACTCTGGGAACTGATGTCCCAGATGTACATTCTCTATAGAGCATATGTTCTGTTAGAGTAGAGGGCCTTTGGCTACCACTGGGCTCTGTGTCTTGAAGACTGCCGGGCAAGTGGCAAGGCAGTCACATTTGTGGAAAAGAATAAATGGAGCAGAAGGAAATCTTGTGATTTTTCTAAAGATGGCATGGTTCAAAATTATGTAAAGGAAAAAGAAGCAAATAAAATGAAGAATTCAAATTTGTTGAGAGGCAAGAGACTCTTGATGTTTGTCCTGCGAGCATCACGGAGTTAACAAGGCACTGTCAGGCACTTCTTGGAAACAGAAGCCAGAAAGCTGTGGCCTGGCAAAGAGATGCTGTGAGTGAAAGTGAACTCAGACACATCCCCAACCTCCTAGGGCATGTGTAGACTCTGTACGTTCACCTTACACTGAATTGTCTCACCTAAAAACAAACACGCAAACAAACAAAACAGTACTGGAGAAACTTGGACATGTTCCCCAGATTTTCTACTTGTCTGGTTTTTCTGATCAGAGGTTAAAAAAAAAATCTACTCATTTCCTACTATAGAATGAAGAACTCACTAAGGTAGATCTGTGATTATTTCCCTAGTTTTGAAGGTTAAACCCTTCTAGTCTTTCAGTCTACCTGAACGTTTACTGTTGTCCTTCCTTCTACTTAAAAAAGTTAAAATTGGTATTGTAGAGTGCAAACTACCATGATATTGAAGTTTTACTTTTTATAGCCCTCCTCTATGACTAGTCTTAAAATCCTCCACTTTGAGCCCCAATGTTCAAACAGGCACATCGCTTCTGTCACAGGCATGTCCAGGCCTTACATGTTGCAGTCAGCACTGGACATGTTGATGCTTGCTCTTCAGGTGGAAGCTTTGTTTCCAAGCTGTCCTTAACCTCATAGCCACTACTAAGATTAAAATCGGCTCTTCAATTCCCTCTATGCAAGAGGCATTTGCTGTTAGGCGTGGCATAGAAGCTCTCACCTAAGGTCAATAAGGTCCTGTGGACATCAGCAAACCAGTGTTTATGATTTGCCAAATGTCAGGGTTTATTAAGAAGGGTCCCCTTACCTGAATAATAAATTACCTTTGTCATTAACATAAGCCCAGGGAAAGTCTTTTATCTTCACCACATAGGAGTTAATCTCTCACTAGGAAAGGGAAGAGACATTTAGTAATTTGTGGGAGGGGGCTGTTTAAGCATCAGCTTTTGGGACAGCAAGAAACTCTCCAAGTTTCCGAGACCACACTCTATCACTGTTTGCCAAGACCTTGTCACTAAACTTATTTTATTTGGTTTCCCCTTAGCATATCTGCGCCCCCAACTTCCCAGCCAGCTCTATACCAGCCTCATTAAGTGACCACATTGTTTCTAAAGTGGGCGCTCACACTATACATAAAAATAATCTCTGGTTTAAAGGAAGAACATCTCCTGTGTTTCTGGCAAACCCAAGACAAGCAAAGGTTTCAAGCATACTGGTGCTTGTACATCTGTTTCCTGGTGTGATTTCATCAGTCACAGATGAAGAACGCTAATTACTCTGTTTACACATGTGTGATTTAATGAGACTAAACACTTAGCCAGTCTTCAATAAGTGCAGCTTGGTTCTCATTGCTGTTTTTAAGTTAATAAAAATCATGCCAAGCACATTTTCTGGAAATGAGAGCATTGTGCAGTTCAAGAGACGGGAGAAGTTCATGAGCAGTTGGCAAGTTAGGAATAAAGTGCAGAAAGGCTGAAAAGGAGAGGACCTGTTAGGCTTGGGGGGCAGGGTTCACATCCAGCAATGGAGGAATTTATCATAAACTACTCTGCCAAGCCTCCAAGGCCAATGTAAAAATTCTAATATGTGTTAGAGAGGAACTTATTTTAAGAAGCACTATATTTCTGGCAGATTCAACCCACAATCTTTTTATCATTATCTTCCTTTTATTTTGGAGTACCCTTTTCTAGTTATAATATTCATACTTTAAGAGAACTGAAAATTCTGAAAATAATTACAGGTACTTCATTTGAATAATGATGTAAAAAGAAATGTCACAATTTTAACTGGACTTTTTACTGCTTTGTGGGTTCTTCTTTTTTTCCACCCTTCACCCCTCTTCTTCTGCCCTTTCATGCCCCTAACACTAGGTAAAAGAGAAAAAAGGAAGAGGGGAAAGGGGGTGACTGTATTGTTAGACTACTTTCTACTGATTAGGGGTGTTGAGACCCTTGGGACAAGTTTGATCTTTGCCTTCAGGAAGATAAAACTAATTTCTTCTTCTCCTCACTTTGCAAACGTCTACTTCACAAACTGTAACCAACAGCATCCAATCACCAAGCAGCCGATCGCTCCTTCTAATGAAGATGTAGCATTTATATCCTCTCTGAAGAGTCCCCAGAATTTCAAACATCACACACTCCCAGAAACTATCTGCAAAGGTCAAAATCATGCCCCTGCTAGAGCACGGGGCAAATCACAATCGGCTGCTATGGACAATCTAAAGGAGTCCATATCTCAGAACTGGGATTAAAACAAAAACATTCTTACATTTTTGTGTTTTTAAAGATGCCCAAATTCTTACTACACATCATTTTTTGTTTTAGAAATAAATATGTATTTGAAATTACCTTTTATTCTACTGACTTTCAAGTTATCCAGAGCCAATCCGTGTTCTGGGATCTAGGTCAGGAAGAAAGTATTGAGCCAGAATAGGTGATGCAGCAGGTTCTTCCCTAGAATTGTACACATCCACCTATACTGATCCAAGTGTTGGGAAGGCGCTCAAGAGAAGGGTACTTGCCCAGCAAGTGTGATGTCACTATTATTCCTCACAAACATTCAGATCCACCTTGGATCCACGTACCTGAACCTTTTAAAAGGAGTGGGTGGAGAAGATGGAAAGGCATCTGTCCTTTCATTTAGATTCAAATAATTCCATTGTGTGTGTGTGTGTGTAATTTTTTAATTTAATTTTTTAATTATATAATTTTTTAATCTAGTGAAAGCCTCTCATTGCTTTCATGAAATACCATGAAGAGTATGAGGTCCATGTACTTTCTGAATCCACATAGCTATTCTTTATATTGAGAAAAAGGGCTGAACCTTATATTTTGATTTATTTTAATGTAGATATTTAAATCCTAAAAGTACATCTGAAGTTTCCAATGCTGTGCTAGACATGTAAGAATTAGCAGACGTGAAAGTTTTTCTTTTCATTTTTAATTTGTGGTTTTGATATTTCAAGAGTAAGAAATCGTGAATGCACCCAGTTGGTACTGTTGATATGCTGAATTCCAGTTAGGACCTCAGTGCGGCAAGCTGGCAATAGTGTGATGGGCTTGTGTTAGAACTGGAAATGATGTCACCAGCAGAGAAGCACAGGGAAAATATGCTGAAGGCAATGCATAGGACCTCAGCCTGCCCCTGGCATTGTAGCTTCCTTGGTTTTACTGTCATCTGTACATGTCTAGACAGAGATCTCTGCAATACCATGAAGGATGGGAGGTGCCTGTCCTTACAGACAGTACTAGAAAAGTCAAAATTGTAAAACATACAGCTGTTTTTTTTTTTCTTCAAAGAAGAAATTGACATCTCTTTTCTGTCCAGAAAACTGGAAATGGCTGTGTTAATGCCTGGTTATCTTTGCTTTTTTGAAAGCCAGTCCTCACTGAATCCCCCAAAATCCTAAATATTGCTTCTCAGTCAATAGAGTAGAAAAGGCCCAGGTGCTATGCTATAGAGGTCTACTTTGCAAAGGAGTCTCCTGGATGTAACTATACTGAAAGCTTTGTTGTGGTAATTGTCATATGGAAACTTTTCCTCAAAGTTTTCCTGTATTTAAATATGTAACAAATAAATGTGTCGAGGTCAGACTCCAGAAGTATTGGCCTCGTGCTGGCTAACTAAGGTGTAGCTGAAACCAAGTTTCATTCTTACTCACACAGATAGTTTCTCAGTACATAAAGAATCATGCATAAAGTATTTAAGGGAAACACTAGCATGTACTTTTCTTATGTTTAGATGGGACACACATGAAATATAGTAGTTCTAGCATTAATGAAGCAATAACGAAGATCATTCTTGGGTGGAAAAGATAGAAATTGATAGTTTGTGCTTAGGACATTTAGAGAAAAATGCGATTTATCTTTTTTTTAAAGATTTATTTATTTATTATATGTAAGTACACTGTAGCTGTCTTCAGACACACAGAAGAGGGCATTGATCTTACTAAGGATGGTTGTGAGCCACCATGTGATTGCTGGGATTTGAACTCATGACCTTTGAAAGAGCAGTCAGTGCTCTTAACCACGGATCCATCTCTCCAGCCTGAGATTTATCTTTAATTTATACTCTTTTGGCATTTTTTTCTTTGTGAACTTAGCTATATGTCGCATGTAAAGTCATCTATCCTTTCTCTTCTGACTTTCCACTCATAGATCACTGTTCACTGGTGCCCTTGAGTCAGTAGAAGCAGATCTTCTTCAGTCCGCATCAACACCAGCTAGTCAGAAGGAAATCACTGCCAAGCTCCAGGAACACCATGTTCTGCAGGAAGTTCAAGGATCTCAAGATCACAGGGGAGTGTCCTTTCTCCTTACTGGCCCCTGGTCAGGTCCCGAAGGAGCCAACAGACGAGGTGGCTGGAGGCTCTGAGGGCTGCCAGGCCAGTCTGCCCATCTGCCAGGACTTTCCTGAGAAGAATGCAGAAGAGAGTCTCCCCCAAAGAAAGACAAGCCGCAACAGAGTCTACCTGCACACCCTGGCAGGGAGTATTTGCAAGCTCATCTTCCCAGAGGTGAGTGTTCTTTCTTTAGCAATGGTAGTGGTATTTCAAACTTGGAAACGCTAGGGCTTACAAAAGAAAATATTTAGAAATGAAGTTTCTCACATTTTTTATTGGATATATTCTTTATTTACATTTCATTTCCCTTTTCCTGGCTCCCTGCCCCCCAAAGGTCCCATATGCCCTTTTCCCTCCCCCTGTTCCCCCATCCTCTCCTTCTCACTTCCCTGTTCTGGTATTCCCCTACACTGATGCATTGGCCTTTCCAGATCCAGGGTCTACTCCTTCCTTCTTCTCAGACATCATTTGGTATGTGGATTGTGTCTTGGGTGTTCCAAGATTCTAGGCTAATATCCACTTATCAGTGAGTGCATACCATGGGTATTCTTTTGAGACTGGGTTACCTCACTTAGGATGATGTTCTCCAGCTCCATCCATTTGTCTAAGAATTTCATGAATTCATTGCTTCTAATGGCTGAATAGTTCTCCATTGTGTATATATACCACATTTTTGGTATCCATTCCTCTGTTGAAGGACATCTGGGTTCTTTCCAGTTCCTGGCTATTATAAATAAGGCTGCTAATGAACATAGTGGAGCATGTATCCTTATTACATGCTGGGAAATCTTCTGGGTATATGCCCGGGAGTGGTATGGCAGGGTCCTCCGGAAGTATCGTGTCCAGTTTTCTGAGGAACCACCAGACTGATTTCCAGAGTGGTTGTACCAGCTTGCAATCCCACCAGTAGTGGAGGAGTGTTCCTCTTTCTCCACATCCTCGTCAACACCTGCTGTCTCCTGAGTTTTTAATCTTAGCCATTCTGACTGGTGTGAGGTGAAATCTCAGGGTTGTTTTGATTTGCATTTCCCTAATGACTAATGATGTCAAACATTTCTTAAGGTGTTTCTCAGCTATCCGAATTTCTTCAGGTGAAAATTCTTTGTTTAGCTCTGTACCCCATTTTTTGATAGGGTTATTTGGTTTTCCGGGGTCTAACTTCTTGAGTTCTTTGTATACATTGGATATTAGCCCTCTGTCAGATGTAGGGTTGGTGAAGATCTTTTCCCAATTTGTTGGTTGCCGATTTGTCCTTTTGACAGTTCTCACTTTTAAGAGCACAGTAAACAGAATTCCTTTGAAACATATGGAAACTGTTTTTTTTTTAAATAACAGTATTCTAAATTGTGTGTAATCATCAAAAGTTTCACATCTTGAATTCCTTCCAAAAGATCATCAGACTCTCAACAATTCCTGTCATTGCTTTGTCTCTCAACCTCAGCTTCCTTTACCTGTAAAGTGGAGTTGTATCATACCTACCACTGTGTGTTAGGATATACTGAGTGGTGTTGGAGCTTGATGGGGTGCCTGATGAAGCAGAGACTGAAAATGAAACTCTGAAGAAAGACAGAGTTAGCAGAAAGTTGAAAACGCTGATTTCAAAGATGGTATTCATTGCATGCTACACCTTAATGGCATTTGAAATAAAGTATTTAATCATTTTTCCAAATCTCAGTCCTTAGATACCCAGGTTTGTTGAGACTGAAAGATATAGCTCTTCTCACTGAGGTGACTTGCCCTGCAGTCTGGGATTTTTCACCAAAAACAGAGTGAGATACAGGGTGACGAATGATGCTTAATATTTTCCTCAATGATCTCTGTTTGTTGACGTCTCTTTTCGTTCTGGATAATTTTCTTGTCTTTGATGTCTACATTGTCTGACAGCATATGAAACTTCCTCAAGATTATTATTTTATTATTCTGAATTCATTGTCATATCTTTAGGGTTGATAATGACTGAAGATTTACTACTGCCCTCTTTCATATTCTTCTGAATCTTTATATTACTTTGCTTTGCTGGCTATGTGTTGAAGAATCCAGATTGTCAATTTCTGTTAACTGATTTGGACATTGGAAGTACCTTGAGGCACTGGCCAGCCAGAAGTTCTGGGAATTTTTTGAAATCTTTTGTATGCCATGTACTTTCCTTTTCTTTCCCTATTTCCTGGAGGAGAAGCCACATGTGTGCCTTCTTAGAATCTGGAAGAAACAGGCAGACTACTGCAAACTGCTCTTCTTTTTCT
Source organism: Apodemus agrarius (assembly GCA_964023405.1). Lineage (NCBI taxonomy): Eukaryota > Metazoa > Chordata > Mammalia > Rodentia > Muridae > Apodemus > Apodemus agrarius. The sequence continues at coordinate 86,159,386 of OZ030007.1, forward strand.
CTTAAGAAAAGTCTAGGGTGCCAAACAGTCTTAGTTAGAATGAGTGGTGCTGGTGTTTGTTTCTGGACTCATAAGTGTGAATATGGAGCTCTGACCAGAGTGCCATGCAGCCTGGAAGAAGAGTCTAAAGGAATTCTCGGAGAGAGGAGTACTCTTCTTTGGCATATTTCCACAGTTAAGGTCATTTGCTTTATGGCATCAAATGCCCCCATGTTGAATGTTGAGGTAGAGGCTGGTGGATCACTGTAGACTGTTTACTACACATGTTTGAAATGTGTAGTAAACAGTCTAAACTATTTTATCAACTGTTCAAATATCTACTTGATCTTTTTAGAGATACATCGGTTTTTCATGAAGTATTTCTTGGTCGGCACGTTTAATGCTCACATTTTAGTTTGTTACTTCAGTAACCTTATGAAAGATTTTCAAGATTCAATTTGACATCCTAGTTCTTGCTTTAGATCATCACATTTAACTCTCCAATTATGTTTTCATGGGGGGTGGTAAGTATAAAAATCCATTAGCCTGAGCAGATCTATAGTAGGAACTCTCATTCCATAGAAGAGAGCTGGTTGAATTTAAGGGAGTTCCTTGATCACCTAGTGAAAACTTACTATTTCTACTTGAAAAGCAACAATCCAGGCACATAGAGTTGTATCCTTTTCTCAAAGCGAAAGGGATAACTGATGATGGAGAACTCTGCATCTCATTGATAATTCATAGCATTATAATTTATCCTTATGAAGTAAAACATTATTGGTTTAGATAAGCATTAAAAACTGAAGGGGGTTTCAGTGAGGTATCTCAGCGGACAAAATGCTTGATATGCAAGCATGAATGAGAGCCTGTGTTTAATGCTCAGAACTCATGTAAAAAGCTGGGTGTGGTGTCACATGCTTGCAATCCCAGTACTAAGGAGGTAGAGGCTGGTGGATAACTGGGGCTTTCTGGCCAGTCAGACAAGCTTGGAGAACACTAAATGATGTATCTTGTGTTAGTATGGGAAAAAAAATCAAAGCCAAAGAAGTAATACCCATGCTTGATCACTGGAGTTTACTGGTATACACAAGTGAACCTGTGTACAGAATAACACTCCACACACACATACACATAACTGCAGTAGGCAACTGGAATCATGGCTCATCCATTAACTATAGCAAGGGACACCTATACATCAACTTTCAGAGGATTCACACAAGTGTTGCTTCTAAGAGCAGTTATTTCTGAACTGTCCTAGGGATGTATTAATGGCTGAAGTATGCTGGGACAAGAATGCCTGCTCATCCTCTATCACATCAAATGACAATTGTTAAGACAAATAAATCTGATAATAATGCTGGCTTTACTTCTAAGACAAACTTTCTGCCATTCAAGAATTCCATGAGCCACAACATTGCAAAACATAAAGGTTATAGATAATTTCTTCAAGTCTCAGAACAGAGACTTCTCAAATATAAATAAGACACAAAGAACAAGGAGTAAAACAAAACAAAACCCCATAGAAGACTACTATCCTATGCATATATATATATATATATATATATATATATATATATACTGAATTCTGAAATGCATTTTAAAAACAAATAGATTTAGTCCTAAAGTATTACACTAAACTTAAAAAAAAAGTAATGTGTAGATTCATTGTGTATGTAAAGAAGTCCCACTCTGTTTGAGTTTATATCACGGACTTGGAATTGACTTTTTGTGATGGGCTCTACTTTGTATGAATCTTGCCTATGGCTTTAAAGTCTAAACTCACCTCAGTGTCTAAATTGATAAATCACAAGAAATAAGGCATAAAAAAGGAATCCATTCCCCAGCCTTTGCCAGGAAACACTGCCTAGAAAACCTGTGTATTTTATTTGAACCTACACCTTTTCATAACAGTGACTGTTGCCTGACGTTTCCCAGGCAGCTGTGAGGAAAAAGATCCAATCACCCCAGATAGGCTGTGATGACAGAGCAAGTAAGTGTAAGAATTCCACCCAAGTACAGCTTCAGGAACTGATGCGTTTATTCCGTTTACTTACGAGCCTATGTGTAGCACAAAAACAGCTACATCATCCTGAACACAATGTGAGTGATGACTTCACAAAGCTAAACAAAACAAAAGGAGTCTCATCCTTAATTCATCTTCTAGCTCTAAGGGATTCCTGCATCATGCAAGATCAAGAACAATTGTGGAGCAGCAGAAAACCATGGCTAGAATCCTAGAGAAAGGTCTCCCTATGCCTGCCCCAGTTTCTGCAGCTAGGGAGTTTTAGGAACCTCTATACCTTAACAATAGGCTTGGTTATCACTGTATTGTTTTATTCCCTTGCTATATCTCTGGTGGCTCAGAGTAGCAGCTTCACTTCAATGATGCCTGATGGTCATGACAGACTCTGGTCTAGTCTACTCTAGAAGAAGCCACCCACTACAACACTGTTATAAGACAAAGTTAAGTCCCCACAAGAGTTCACTACAGTAATCTACTCATGCTTCCCTAAGACGATCATTTCATTTAAAGAAAAAAAAATAAGTCTGATATGAATGGAAAATCTGGAAAAACATCTGCTTCATACACCCCCAGCAATGCTGGAAAAACGTATCAGCTTTATTCTCCAACTGTGACAATCCATATTAAGAGCAAGGACCTAACAAAGTCGATCTGGAGACCAGACCATGGCAAGAGCCAAAAAACACAAGAAAGGAGCTTTCCTTCCTTCCTTCCTTCCTTCCTTCCTTCCTTCCTTCCTTCCTTCCTTCCTTCTTTCTTTCCCTCTTTCTTTCTTTCTTTTTGAACCTGTCTGCTGTTCTCTCAGGCTTTTTGCTGTCACAAAGTCACCAGGGTCCGCCTCATATTTTATCTTCTGTACTCACCTACCACTTTCTATTCATCCTGTCACAGATGTCCCCATCTCCATTCCTGAACCATCGAAAAATGTGCTCCTCGCCACACATTTAAATTCTGTTTTAACTTCTTTTTAGTGATTGCATTTCGTTGAATAAATTTTGAATGTATTTTCTGAGCTTGATTTACATATTTAGAATTCAAAGCCCTTTTCACAAAAGCTCTCTCTCTCTCTCTCTCTCTCTCTCTCTCTCTCTCTCTCTTTCTCTCTCTCTCTCTCCAACATTTCAACATTGCCTTCTGTGACTAGTGGAAAGTCTATAAGAGATATAAATAGATTAAGGCAAAAGGAATTTCCCAACTTGGATCATATCCAGAAAGTTCTTGACTTTTCTGTGTATAAACTGAAAATAAGACTCAATGGTCATGTACCCATGCATAGACATGTGTGATTTTCATCCAGGATGCAAAACTGAACACTTCTCATCAATGCTTTTTCTTGTTTATCAAGTAGAAACAAGGACACATTAAAATAATTCGGTAGATCTGCAAAAAATGCATATTAGTAGAGGAGAATTGCATATGTATGTCTTGCAAGAAAGGAAATTTCATAAACACTCAGGAATCAAAGAGTGAAAGTACCAATATTTGGTAAGGATGATTAGCTAAAAAATGGGAATATCATAATAAAGACAAGACCAAGACTCGGACTCTTAAAATATACAAATCTGGTGACAGATTAGTTTTGGGGATTAAAAAGTAAGCAGAGATAACTGCAGATTCATAGACTAGAATAGGGGAAACACTAGTTGAGTGTGTGGGAAGGGTGCTGTGACCTTGGTGAGGGGTCCTTTAGGATGGGAAGAGAATGAGCCCTGCAGTGAAAATATTGGGAATGTACATAGCAAGACTTCCTGGTCCAAAAGAAGTGACGACATGGATTCCTGAACTAGAGAAGACCTGACATTTAGAGCTGACATCTTCTGTCTGGGTTCAGACTAATCTTGATTATCTGTGAGACTCATAGCCAAAAGCCCTGGGACCCCTATACTACCAACAAAAAATAGTCTGAGCACATTGATTCTTCCCAGAATTGAAAAACACTTCAGAAAGAAGTCTCAGTTCCCAACAGAGCAAATCCATGGCACTCACTACCAAACACATGTTTGCATTCCTTTTAAGTTGTCTTAAGGAAATGTTGCAATTTTTTTTTTTTAATTTCCAGTTTGAGCGACTGAACCTTGCACTTCAGAGAACACTGGCAAAGCACAAAATAAAAGAAAACAGGTAAGACATACTGTGTTAGTTGTATGAACCCTCATTCCACAAATATTGTTTAAAAATAATAAATCCTTACTGAATATATTAATACTTGCTAGACTTTTGTTATATATCAAAAACTAAAGTAAGTGTTAGCAACTGCAAACTTGAGAACAAATATACTTTTACAGGTTTCAGAAGAGAAGGAAAATAGGATTACGCTTTTGTTTTAAGTCTGGATGGTATCCTTTGCTTTTAAAATAAAGCTGGTCCCATGCTTCTGGCAGATAAATTGACTATTCCTGTTCTAAGTATTCAATTTGTGAATAATAAATACTGAGTTCACATTTGCAGAGTACAACTTTGGAGTTTGCAAACCAACACCATGGTGGCTACAATCTAAACACTGTCATGTGCCTCTCCTTCCTATAATGGTGTAGTCCACCCTACAGATAATCTGGGCTGAGTTTTCCTGCTGAGAAACTGCCGTTAGGCTTTCTGCAGGCGGCTTAGCTGAGCCAAGAAAGGGTCATGAACAGCCCAGAAGAGTGTGAATCTGCGCCTGACAGAAGCTTTCCTGACTGGACTGAGCTGACAAGCATCCCAGGCGCCTCTGCCCCTAATTCCCAGGCAGGCTGATAAGATAGCTTCAAGTCAATCGTGTGCTCCTGGGGCTGTCAGCTCAAGTCCTTGGCAGGCAGTGCACTTGAGATTTATTCTCAGGCCTTTGTGCTCTGAACCATCCCCTGCTGCTGGATGGAGATCTGCTTTCTGTGATGCATCCTGTAAAAGGGCCCGCAAAAGTAAAATCCACAACAATGGTTTCCTTTGGCAATCTTAAGGAAAACATATGCTGGCACTGGTTCAGGATGCGGACTGTTGACCAGTAGGCTTCTCCTCCTGCCTGCTCCTGTGTGAAATGGCTCTGCCTCATTCTTGGGCATCCGCTGAGTCCTTTGCTCGCTCATTTGCATGGTGATGCCTCACTTTCCTGTGTGTGCTTTCCTTGGTCTGCCAGCAACCCTGCTTCATGCTGCCTATTTCTGGGAATTGTAATGAAACAGAACACAAATAATGGGTTAAGCAGTGCGCTGTCCTTGAATGAGGGATGAGAGCCCAGTTCTTATGTGTGTAGTCACTGTGACCTCACCTGCTGCTTGGGGAAGTGTTGCAGCAACTCTCTCTCTCTCTCTCTCTCTCTCTCTCTCTCTCTCTCTCTCTCTCTCTCTCTGCCATTCTTTCTCCCCCACCATGTGAACAAAATCATAATGTGTGTGTGTGTGTGTGTGTGTGTGTGTGTGTCTGTGTCTGTGTCTGTGTCTGTGTGTCTGTGTGTGTGTGGTGTGTGTGTGGAGAGAGAGAGAGAGAGAGAGAGAGAGAGAGAGAGAGAGAGGTTGAGAGAGAAGTGGGTTGCTGGCCACTCACAAGGCTTTCTGTCTGCCATGTTTGCTATAACAAGGACTATTTAGTTTACACTTCACTGTGTGCTTTTCAGAACGACAAAGCCCTGTTCTGCACTCATCTGACAGTATGAATGTCAGAAAATGGCAGTACTTAGAGTGAAGAGCCCTGCTCTCATTCTTTAGAAAAATATATCTGCTTAAATGATTAAAAAAAAAGAAGGAAAATAAGAGTTTGGTACTGTGATGAATTATCTCAAAAAGAATTGTGACTCTTCATATCCAAATTGAGTATATAGTTATATTATGATATGTAGTCCATTTGTATAAAATATTTCCACCTAGTACTTTACATACTTATAAGCACCATATGTGTATGCAACAAATTGGTTTTCTGGTCAATTTTTTCTCAAAACGATCTCCCTTAAAAACTTCTCACATTATACTATGTTTTATTAAAGTGCTATTTAGAACAGATGTAGTATACCTGCATTTAAACTTGGCTCAGCTTAATGGCAAATTGAACCTTGCAATTAAAGAGAGCCTTTTATACCCTTAAAGTGCTAGAATAATTTGGCAGATTTCACTGGAATCAGTCACTATAATGATAAGGTTTCAAAAGGCACACGAATGACAAAGCCGTGCATTTGATGTATAAAGACACTGACATTCTGTATTTCTGACCATCAGTGAAATATAAATGATCAATTAGGAGTCATAGAAAGAAAAAGAAGATGCTGACTTTTGCCTTTTTCTCCAAAAAATAAAAAAAAAAATAGTAAAATAAAAAAATTAAAATAAAAAAAAACAGAAAAGCCAACAGAAAACCAAAAGGCTTTTTTTTTAGCTAATCATATGGTACATAAAATAAATGACATTATTTTAAAATTTTTCAACTGTTGAAAAAGTTTCACAGTTGAAATTCTTTCAGCCTTCAATTGATCCTTATACATGCTACTATTTGTTTAAGCTTCCATTTTCTAGAATTCGGTGATTGATGAAAAAATTGATTTGCAACTAGTTGCATACAGTTTGCATAAAATTCAGGAGACTAAGGTCTGAAATAAAATGATAAAGATTCCTAATATCAACAGTAAGAAATTCTGTTTTATGTTTTAGCATCAGAAAAAGACAATACAAAATGGCAGTGAGTTCCATTGTAGGTAGATTTTGATCTCAATTAGATGATTGTCCTTGAGAACTTAGCATCTTCTCTTTATTTTTGTGCTGGGGTGGAGCTTGGGCCCTCCACGTGCAAGGTAGTGCATCTGGCTTTTAACCTGATCCTGCCATCACCATCTTGACTATTGCCCACTCCTGGTTGCATGCTGGTGTAGTCTCTCTTTCACAATGACAAATGAACCCCAAAGACAAATATGCTTCCTGAGGAATTAGGTGACACTCCATGCTATCTATACACACCGGGTTTTTCCCAGCAGTGGTCGTTTATGTCATTGCTTGTATCTTATATAGCAAGTCAAGATTTACTTCTGGAAAAGAATTCTCACATATGTTGTATATGATCTGAATTTTCAGCACTCATTTATCAGTTTTTAACTTAATTATTCCCAGGAAATCTTCAGAAAAAGAAGACCTTGAAAAAATAATTGCAGAAGAAGCAGTTGCAGCAGGTAATAAATAAAAATGTGAGGACAAGGAATTAGGAAGCATGCGACAGCCCTGAATAACTAAGATTTCTCTCAACATGTTTGTATTTGTCAGTGACTCCCAGCTGGTAGTCATTGAACTCTGTGTGTGCTAATGCAGAGTAACCCTTCCTAGACAACATGTTGTTTGGAGGCCTCAAACATTCCTCTCTCCCTGCTGTTTATTTGCTGAGAGTTAGATAAGCCTGGGCGAGAAGCTGATTCCCAGACTTTCACATTCACAAACTTTGGTTTTAAATCAAACTATGTCTTTCTCATTTGTCTATGAAAAATTCTGCTCAACAAGGTAAATTAAGCAGTATTTTCAAAGGCTGGAGGCAATCATGGGAAAATAGTCTGCCAGAGTTCTCACATTAATAATTAGCCTCAAGGGAAAGATAGATTGTGACTGTTCTTGGGCCTTTTCCAAAGTATGGGCATGAAACCCAAAGTATGGGCATGAAAACCGAGAGGTTACAGGCTAGGAAAAGTAGTCCTTTTGAGAAATATAATGGTAAAAGTGGCTACTTCATATTGAACCATTCTTGGGAGACAGACACTCTCCTAAACATACCTCCCACACATCACAATAGTCCTTAAAGACAGTAGCATTGTTTCCCACTTTACAAAGGGGAAAAATGTATGAAATGTCTCTGCAAAAAGAGGGGATCATAACAAGAAAACACAACCAATCAAGATATGGAGTTGTGGAGCACAGCCTCAATGGTCACACTGTAGGGAGGGGTGGTGGTGGTGGTGGAGAGACCTGAAGAGCCAAAGGACCAGGGAGTTAACCATAAGATTGTATCTCCTAGTAATATAAGAAGCTGCACCCTTAAAGTCTCACCAACATGACTGTCCATGATGAGCTGATCAAGGGTAACACCAATGGGCAGGCCAAACTGGATGGAGAAAAGCCCACCAGGCTCAAGCCTAAGCAAAGAACTATGAGCAACTAGGACATCCTCAGTGTAGCAGAAATAGTCTTCCTGGGAGAAGAACAGACACATTCACCATCCGGTATCAAATGGTCCGCCCTGAAAACATGCATACAAGTAACACAATACAAACTAAGCAGTTCATACTTAGAAATACATATGAATATACAGATGAGTCTGTGTCTGTAGCAACAATGAATGAAAAAGAGGGGTCATACATGTCAAAGAGATTGAGGAGAGGTTTATGGATAGATCTAGAAGAATGTAAGGAAAATGATGCAATTATATTATAATCACAAAAGAAATGATAAAAAAATAGAGTACCCAGACTATGGAGACAAGCAGGAAGCTTGGGGGGGGTGGGAGATGCTGAAGGTGAATGATATAATTAATGGAAATATTCACTCGGGGTGCACCAAATAACCAAAAACCCATCATAAAATCCCCAGACATAATGAGATTCGTGTTTCAAACTAACTTCAGTTGCAACTCTTACATCGAGGTATACTCTGATCCCTGTGGGTAGAGTACACTTTAAGAAGAGGCACGTTGTATGGTTATGAGAAAGACAGGCTTCCTCCGAAATGGATTTAACCTGGGAACTCTAGTTGCTTATACTTGTGAGAGGTAAAAAGTCGTACACTCCACTTAACTACTCCTTCCTGGTTCAACCTAAACCATTTGTGGATTGGTAGTCAAAGTTACCAGAATTCTAGTAAGCGAACCTCTCTTCATAAGCTGAATGTGAGCATCAGATTTGAGTTAGAACTCTGAAAATAGTAAAAGATGTTCATCACAGATCAAGGGCAGGTGCATGTGGAAGCACCAGCCACCCTCTTCTGAGTTGACACACTGATGGCCGACAGTGCTGTGTACTTGCAGGTGTTCCAGTGGAGGCGCTCAAAGACACTCTGGGCGAGGAGCTGTTCAAGATCTGTTATGAGGAAGATGAACACATCCTGGGCGTGGTTGGGGGCACCCTGAAGGACTTTCTAAACAGCTTCAGCACGCTCCTGAAGCAGAGCAGCCACTGCCAAGAGGCAGAGAGGCGGGGCCGGCTGGAAGATGCCTCCATCTTATGCCTGGACAAGGACCAGGACTTTCTAAATGTTTACTACTTCTTTCCGAAGAGAACCACAGCCCTGCTTCTCCCCGGTATCATTAAAGCGGCTGCTCGCATACTGTACGAAAGCCACGTGGAGGTGTCCCTGATGCCTCCCTGCTTCCGAAGTGACTGTACCGAATTTGTGAACCAGCCCTATTTGCTCTATTCCGTCCATGTGAAGAGCACCAAGCCTTCTCTGTCCCCAGGCAAGCCCCAGTCCTCGCTAGTGATCCCCGCTTCACTCTTCTGCAAGACTTTCCCATTCCATTTCATGCTGGACCGAGACCTGGCCATCCTGCAGCTGGGTAACGGCATCCGAAGGCTGGTGAACAAGAGGGACTTCCAAGGGAAGCCCAACTTCGAAGAGTTCTTCGAAATTCTAACTCCCAAAATCAACCAGACATTTAGCGGCATCATGACCATGTTGAATATGCAGTTTGTCATACGGGTGAGGAGATGGGATAACTCAGTGAAGAAATCATCAAGGGTAAGGAAAACATAACACGGATTCAAAATAAAACCAACTGTTTCATACTTAAAGGAAAGAAATCACATGACAAATAAGCACGCACCATTTGGCTAACATTATCTAAAATTCTAAAATGATTTTTAACAAGTGAATTTCTTCCTATCCTCATTTATCATACCTACTTTATTGATTACAAATATTAAATACAGTTTGCCTCTTAAAATTTCAGTGATGATGTGGGCATGCCCTTCTCATCGGTAGAATGCTTGTTTGGCCTGCATAAAGGCCTGGGGTTTGATCCCCAACATCCTATAAAACTGACCTGGGTTATATCAGGCATTTCTAATCATATCAGTCAGGAGGTAGGGGGATCAGGACTTCAAAGCCATCTTTGGTCATATCTCCATCCAGCTCAAGGCCAGCTCCAGGTAAAAGAGACCTTAGCTCAAAACAAGGTGCAGGGCAAGATGGCTCAGGAGGGAAAGCTGTTTGCCACCAAACCAGGAATGAGTTCGATCCCTGGAAGTACAGGGTGGAGGGAAGGAAGCACAGTTCCTACAATGTGTTTCCAGACCTCCACATGTACAATGGCACATGAATGCACACACACATACACACACACACACACATACACACCACACACACACACACACACACACACACACACACACACAAACACACACACACACGTAAATATATTAAAGATAAGTGAACAAATATAAAATCAAAATGGAGAGCTTTATAACCAGCTATAAGTGTTTGCTTTCAATTCTTATCAAATAGGTTACTGGCTTTGGGTAATAAAAGGAATTGTAAGAACAAAGCAGTATGCTATAACAAGTGAGAAAATGAATTTTAATCAATATATAAATACGTGGAAGAATAACTAACTTGATGAATTGCTACGGAATGTGTGTGGAAGAAAGGACGTGCTTTCATAGTAAACAATGTTGGCAACTATTTAATCTCAGGAACGAACGTCTACTAACTCCGTGGTGATGGTGCCAACCATATACACTGATAAGTAGTGATCTTAGGAAAATAAACCTCCAGATGTGCAGACTGTCCCTCAAAATAAAACACCCATATCGTTATATTTTCTTTTTACCAAAAAGTATATTTAGTTATTTTAAGATGACAATGCATGATAGCAAAATACAAGAGAAGTGGTTTGTATGTGTGTGTGTGAACATGTTTGCAGCAACAGAACCAAATCCCTACAACCACAATGAAGGACAGGGTTTGGTCATCCATCGCTGCCGTTGGACACTGGTCTGTCTCAATGGTTTGGCGGCTGTAGCTTATTGCACTGAGTGTTTATGCTCGGTTTTATTTGTGCAGTCTCTCTCTCATTGATGAACACGTGCACGGAGTGCTTATACTTGATTTTATTTGTCCAGTTTCCCACTCCTGAGCACCTAGATTGCTTGGACTCTGATATACAGTAAATACCTGCATGTATACTTCTCCATAGGTTGTATATAAGTGAATTTTGTGGTCCAAGACCTTTTCTTTAAGCATGACCTCCTGCAAGGCCCTCTGGGTACATTTGAGTCTGTACGTTAGTTTATACTTTTCCGCACGTTTTGGAGAACAGCCTTTGTTAAAAGCCTCAGGCAAACTTGAAACACAGATATGGTTCTCTTCTGTAAGACCCCGCTATCTTGGGCTAAAATCCCTGGAGAAATAATCACATCCAAAATAAGTTTCTCTATCAGTCTGGAGAAAGAAAAAAAGAAAAGAAAAGTTTGGATACATATTTGGAGACATTTTAATTCCTATGCTTGCCAGATGGAACAAGTAACTCTTGGGGAGGGGGATGGGGAAGAGAAGCTTGCTAAAATAGAACACCAGAAAAAAAAAAGAGGAGGAAGAAACCATAGTGAGAAAGGAGGAGGAGCAGTGAGCAGGGCAGGCTGAATTTGAACCATTTTTTATAAGCACCACGCTACGTGCAAACTGCAAGTTAATTACCTGGGAGGATGAGGGGTTGGCAGCAACAGCCCCTGTGTGCCGCTTCACGGGGCCTTAGAGCAAGCCATGTTTCTTACTGCTCAGAGCAGCCCATCATTTCTGTGTAGGATATCCTACTATATTCTTCAAAGGTCTGCATAAATTTCAAAACCGAGACCAAACTAGAGGTGATTAAAAAGTCTATTCTTCTATAGCTAGTTGGAAACCTAATAGATGATCTCAGTCTCCACTTCTAACGTCAGACACAAAAAGATTACCCCAGTCTCTACTCCCCCTCCAGTTTCAGAAAGGATTGGGGAACGTGACTAACCCACTGTAACGGGTTCTCCTTTCCTTTGCAGGTTATGGATCTCAAAGGTCAAATGATCTACATCGTGGAATCCAGTGCCATCTTGTTCTTAGGGTCTCCGTGTGTGGACAGGTTGGAAGATTTCACAGGACGGGGGCTCTATCTGTCCGACATCCCAATTCATAATGCCCTGAGGGATGTTGTCCTGATAGGGGAGCAGGCCCGGGCTCAAGATGGCCTTAAGAAGAGGTTGGGGAAGCTGAAGGCAACCCTGGAGCATGCCCACCAGGCCCTGGAGGAGGAGAAGAAGAAGACAGTGGATCTGCTGTGCTCCATCTTTCCCTCTGAGGTCGCTCAGCAGCTGTGGCAAGGACAAATGGTGCAAGCCAAGAAGTTCAGCGAGGTCACCATGCTCTTCTCGGACATCGTCGGGTTCACTGCAATCTGCTCACAGTGTTCACCGCTGCAGGTCATCACGATGCTCAACGCTCTCTATACTCGCTTTGACCAGCAGTGTGGAGAGCTGGATGTCTACAAGGTAGGGGAGGGGAGCCAGACTAGTTGAGGAGGCAGAAGTCACCTTGGAAAGGCCAAGCGCCTGTGCTGATGAATAGCTCTCTGCATTTGGGTCACAGGCTATATCTGGGGTCAGGCATTGTGCATTAATTATGTGGGTGTTCTCCAGTCGGAAATAGCTCCGTATGCACTAATTGTTCCCGGGGAGGTCTGCCACATTGTCTTCTAAAAATGAGCATAGAATGAAGCAAGATTAGGGTGAATGGATGGTTCTTATAGTGCAAAGGTAGAGATTAGACATCCATGGACCAGCCACTTAACTGTGGAACCTGAGATAAACAAGAACTAATTAAAGGTATGATTCACAGGGGGGGGATCTTTATCCTTTGTTTCTTTAGTTTTAATGATACAAAAGGTTCATACAAATCTCCCAAAATAGATGAATTCAATGCACAGTTTACTTGATACTTTTCATAGGCAACATTAGCAGGAAATCAAATTCAGCTACTTAAGACATTTAATCATCTCCATCAAAGGCAGAACCACTTACATTTAAAAACCCTGCGTTCAGATCCTGTCCTCTCCTTTTCTTACTTTGTGAACATAGTAAGTGATTTCCCAGTTGTAAAAGAACAAAATCAATAGCCCCCTCCAGAGCCACAAATAGTGTACCGTGTCTCATAATCTTTATGAGTAGAACTGTTAGATTTTGTAGACGCTAAGTGTTGTGGCTCAGGACCTGGGATTCTTTAAGGGGTGTCAGAGAACACCTAGGTGTCTGTCTAGACACTGAGGATCTGATAAGACAAGTGTGTCCTGGATGCCAAATATGTCATTTCTTTTAAAAAAAGATATTATAAAAGGGAAACAACTGAAATTTCCAGTTCTCCCAGTTCTGTTCAACTAAAAGGTTTTACTGGCTTACACTGCTTTGCCTCATTTTAGATAGCAGAACTAAGAACAAAACGTCCATCTCCCTCTGACTGAAATCATCCCTTTGGGTTGTTACCATAGTTGGTTACTCCAGAGTTCAGCCCAACATAAAGGATATTAACTGCTGGGAAGAAGCATACATTGTTTATGGGAATAGGCAGACCCTGTCTTATTTTTTTGTGGAGATGCTAAAAGCCCTTGTCCTGTGAAATTTCTTACAGGAAATCTGAGGGAGTTCTGATTTTCTCTTGAGGGAGGGTGAGGAAGAGGCCCTCGGATAATTACAGATAAAATAATTGGCACCAGTTCAGTTACATTTGATGGTCTCTTGTGCAACTTACTGCTGAATTCTAGCTATGTTCTCCATGGAGAATGGCTGCTCTTGCAGAACAGAGAGAAGCAAGCCTTTTCTCATCAGATAGCTGCACATGCCAAAGGAGTACTTGTCATCCCCTGCTTTTAGTTGAACTGGCTCTGTTAAGGACTCCTAAGCTGTACGCCCTCCCAGAGGGAGCCTGTTCACAGATCTGCTTGGCTCACTGGCTGCAGATGGAGCCAGATCTCACCACCAATCACCGTTCCCCAGCCCGCATAGCTACTGTCTCCTCATTTCCAATTCTGCATAAAAATAGCTGGAAATAGCTTATGGTAAATGAGAAAGGTCTGTTTTTCGAACATTTTAAAGAATTCTTTCACATTTCATACATTGTATTTTGATCATATTCACTTCCTTTCTTGAACCTCTCCCGCCTTTCTACTCACCCAACCCATGTCCTTTGTCTCTTTGTTAAAACCCACCTAGTCTGGGTTGGCCAACTCCTCCTAGGCACAGAGCCTCCTATGGAGCATGCTCAGTTTTCACATCATTAATGTAAACTAACTTCCCTCTTCCAGCAGCACTCAAATACCAAAGGCTCCTCCCCAGCTAGAGCTAAAACTTCATTCTTTCCTCTTTTCCTCCATTTCTTGAGATTTTTTTTTGGTCCGGGTAGAGTTTTCACAAGATGTGTGCATGTTATTCAAGTAGACATTAACTATGACCACAGTAGAGGGAATAGGCAGCTGATTTGCAGAGTAGAATTACAGACGCTAAAAAAAAAAAATCATAGCTCTACAATGGCTTAAAACAGACACTTCTAATAATGTAATGTGTTTTAAGGACATGAATGATAAGCAAACAGGTATCTGCTGGTTGTTCTAGGCAGAGGAAGAGTAAGGGAGATTGCATTTAGTGTGCCAGAGTGATAACAGAACTTCCGTGATGTGGGCAAGAGGTACAATGAGAAGAGAGTGTCATACCTTAGCAGATTCAAGTCAAGAACAACTCTGGAGGCAGAAATGAAAATTATCTGAAATTACCATAATGTTTGTCCCTCCTTCCCTTTGTTTTCTTTCTACTTTTATAATTCATAATGGACTTTGGATGAGGATATCGTAGTGTACGGACAGAAGAAGTTACACTACTTGAACTACAAGAATTGCATATCTATTTAAGTTGATAAATGAACACGTAGCTCTCTGTAGCCACTCACAGATACAAAGATGCCTGTGGGAATAACAATAAAGATGATATTAAGCGTAGTTCAAATTTACATAGCAGCTTCCTTTTGAATATCTTTGTGAGCACTGGTGCTTTCATTCCCCAGGTGACAATTTAGCTTCTATCCATCCTTTCTGATTAATATCCATGTGTACCCTTAATAGTTGCCAAAATTTTCAGAAATCCTGCAGAAAAGCCCTATTTCTCTTGCTTTTATTCCTAGTAATGTCTTCTTTTTACATCACAATTTTTTATTGCATTCATACGACATTGTTGGGATGGTGAATTCATGCAAAATGCAGTTTTATATGAATGGGAAATTCATTATGTGTGAATATATGATGGGAAATTAATCCCACTCTTATAACTAGAAAGTCAAACTATTGGCTGGCAGTGTCTCCACTATTAGGAGCACTTCCTTTTCTTCCAGAGGACATGAGTTCTGTTCTGAGCACCTACATTGGGTGTCTCACCACTGCTTGTAACTCAAGCTCCAAGGAACCTAATGCCCTCTTCTGGCACCTGTAGGCACCCACACATGTATGAGTTACAAACACACATACACATAAGTAAATGTGAAATCATGAATAAAAACAAACAAATAAACAAATCTATGCTTATATAAAAGCCATTTTATATAGTTTTTGTTGTTTTCCTTTAACAAAAGAACACATGATTAGTAGTAAGTCTACAACAGAGACCATCTAATTATCTGATAGTGTTTTTGCAGACTGTGATGTCTTTCAATTCACTGCACTAAAGTCAGGGGTTGGTACTTTATGCATTTAAAGAGTTCCTTCTGACACTCTCACTTACCCGGGTTCTCCATAGGACCTGAGCACTCTGATTTCTGATGTTTGACTCTATTGTGCTGTCTTCTTCTAAGCTTTTATTTATAAAGGAGAAATTATATTATATTTAGGTGGAGACTATCGGGGATGCATATTGTGTGGCAGGGGGACTGCACAGAGAGAGTGACACCCATGCTGTCCAGATAGCACTGATGGCCCTGAAGATGATGGAGCTCTCCAATGAGGTCATGTCCCCCCACGGAGAACCTATCAAGGTAAGGCAATGACTAGATGCACATTAGCTGCTTGTCAAGAATCTGGTGCATTGACTAGAGTTTCGTTTTAAAGAGAAATGTCTTCTCAAAATTTTTTTAGGCAGGGAAAATTTCATTATAGGCTGTTACATGGCTTTACAAGATACCTTAGGTTATGAAAATACCATTTATACATTGGGTTTTCAAAAACAGCTCCTAAAGACCAACAGCAGACCACTGTTTTACCTATGGCCTGGAAGTATATACCAGAGATATGTCACTGTAGCTGTAGCAGAAAATTATGACATGCAGGAAGTTTCTTCTTATATTGGTTGCTGCAAATCCAGCAAGATAGAAATTCTGCATCACCACTGTTGCAGGATGTGAGACTGGCAAATGGGCTCTTTACTAAGCATGACATAAAGCTCCCACAATAATACTCATATTTGGAAACACAAGGGACTGTCTCCACGGGAAGCTGAGCATCCAAAGCCTGAGCATGTGCATAGCGTTCACCTAACTTAATGGATCTAGAAAGTGCCAGATCATTTAGAAAATAAAGTATTTGTTTTCAGCAACAGCAGACAATACTCCCTAAGGATACTGACTATGGAGTGGCTGTTGCAGTTCTGTAGAGGTTCATGGAAATGTGCAAGTTGGGTATGGTTAGTTTCATTGCCTGATATTTTTTATTTGTAGGTTCTTTACAATGAGACTTTAATAAAAATATTATAAACTGAGAAATATTGACTTGGAATCAACAGTACTCTCTAGGCATGAGGTCTTGTAAGCAAGACGTCAGGCATGTGAGATATTGATTTAATAGAATTTTAAGGATTGTAGGAGTTGTCTTATAGAAAATTTACTACGTAGTCTTACAGAACCACTTTTCACTGGGTTATTTTTCAGCAATGAGCCCTTAAAATAACACAGAATTCTATACACTCAACTTTTCAATATCTAGTTTTAAGAAAGTCAATAAAAACTAAAAAGAAAGCTATAGTAAAGACAGGTTTAGCATTGGCCCTCTGTAACCTTAGAGAAAGCCAGAAAGCCATGTGTCTAAGCCTTCACAACATTTTCAAATTCAGCTCTTAGCTTGTTCATATATCGCTATGTCACATACTTCCCAACGTTTGCAACAAAATCCATAGCCACTTATCGTGTACTGATTTTGTGCATCATGAGTTTAAATAAGTTAGAAGGCTTCCAAGTCAACCAAAAAGATGAGGGCATGTGGAAGTGTTGGGATTTTACTGTATAAACAGGAGGACCCATTTCAAAATCGCATCTTTTCCTGCCTGTTGGGTAGGATGGGAGAAAGCCTGGTATCACCTGCTATTCTCTACTCACATGCTATGTGCTCCAACATGGTGGGATGAGAGTAGTCATACTCTTCCCATGGTGGCCAACATCCCAGTGAAGGACTAGTAGATGCTGCATGGCTTTCTATGACTTAAGCCTACCCAGCACGCAGAGCAGTTTCCATTTATTCTATTGTTCAGATCAATCACATGTCTGCACATAGGAGGGGTCAGACACCCCAAATCTGAAGATGAGTGTAAAATAGTTTGCAACTGTGTTTTAAATGCTTCATGGCATCTCACATGAACAGATTCAGTTTGTATAGAGTTTCTATAGTTCCACTTTTAGAGAAGAAGCATGATGTTCTTTTGAAATATTTTGGTAAGAGTTTTTATAACATCACAATAGATAGTAAAAGTATTTAGACTATTATCAATAAGGTGAATGATTGCCACATAAATTATTTTTATATGTCCAATCCATACCAGGAGATTAATGGCAGGGTTTTTGTTAGTTGTCTTAATGTATTTTTTTCTTAGTTTTGCAGCTACGATAATTATTTATAGTTAGCCTTAAAGATAATTACCTTGGTAATAACAGGCTAGCGTTAGTGACCTGTGAAGTGAGACAGAAAATAGGTCTTTTATTGTCTATTCACTGCTGTCCTGGAAAATACTTGATGGATTTAGACACTCACAGAGCACAATATAGGGCTGAGTCAGGAGTGCTTTTAGCACACAGGGAGACCTGAGTGTGTAGGGAGGACTGCATATTGTGATTTAGACATTGCCTATTTTAAATTGGGAGACAGCAGTTTAAAGACTGGCCAAGTTCCTTGAGAGTCTGGATTTGAAGTCTTAGATTCAGCAATCAGATATCCCTTAATTTTTATCTGGTTTCCTCACGAAAAAATAAAATCTTTCTCTGGTGTTTTTTTCTTTTCTTTTGTTTTTCTTTTGTTTGTTTTTCTTTCTAACTGTGTGCTATGCTCTGGCACAGTCACATGTGTGTATCAGTCACGAACTCCTACATCCTTAACTGTGGTCCTCAGTCATTCTCAGCCACTCAGGCTTGGAGAACTGAGTAGACTGTGGGTGGACAACTGAAGATGGACTTCCCAGTGAGAGTCACCAGGAGGAAGGAAAGGGAAGGACCCACATTTGGCACCTTCCTTGCTTAGCCCCAGAGACCAGGCAGAGAAATGAACAATACTGAGAGATCCCTCAAACAGAGGGCATCCCTAGAAGGTCCCCTTCAAGAGCTGCTGAGGGATGCCGTTCTCTTTGCCTTTTACTATTTCACTTTCTTTTCTATGTAAAAAAGAGAAGTCCATTCAGACATGTTGCGTATCTCATGTTATAGATGAACTTTTGTCTTCTTGAATTTTGGGCAAGGTGAGTCTGGGAGATAGAGAGAGAGGGAGGGAGACCTGTGTGGGAGGAACATGCGGGTTTTGCCTATATCTGAGAAGATAGACTTATACACTACTTATGAAATAAAATAATAAAATGCTATGGTAAATTCATCATTTAAACCACTCAGAACATTAATATACATAGAGAAACTGGTTTCAGGGAGTATACCCAAGAGAGAAAAAAACTCCTCAGTAGAGTAGTGCTAAGGTGATCTTTATGGACAATTTAGTTTTGTGCAATTGTTAGGTGTGTAAATCCATATTCTCCTAAAGACAGAAACCCAGATATGGTAGACATCTAAGTTTGCTTCTTAGTGTGGAATTCTGGCTTTAAGGCTCACTCACTCTTGTGTTTTATAGACGAGGAAATAACCAGAGGGAAACAAAGGTACAGAAAGCAGGTTTTTGGCAGGATGTGTCACCTAGTGTGTTGGTTTCAAATTTGGATTTCGGGTATGACATCTTGAATGACTCTTGCTCATTTCCAGCAAATGCCCAAAGTTATTTGTAAAAGTAAGGAAAACTCGGGCTGGAAAGATGTCTCAGCAAGCTTGGTGAGTGCTCTTCTCAGCACTCAGAGGTAGGAGGAGGGCCCACTCTCCAGAGTGTACTCTGACCACCTGGGCTCGCGGTGCCATTTCCCTCACCACAACTGCTACTTTTACTATGTAGACCAGGCTGATCTCAAAACACATAGATCTACCTGCCTCTGCCTCTGCCTCTGCCTCTGCCTCTGCCTCTGCCTCTGCCTCTGCCTCTGCCTCTGCCTCTGCCTCTGCCTCTGCCTCTGCCTCTGCCTCTGCCTCTGCCTCTGCCTCTCACTCTGCCTCTCACTCTGCCTCTCACTCTGCCTCTCACTCTGCCTCTCTACCTCTCTGACTCTGCCTCTACCTATCTGCTTCTGCCTCTGCCTCTGCCTCTGCTTCTGCCTCTGCCTCTGCCTCTACCTCTCTACCTCTCTGCCTCTGCCTCTGCCTCTACCTCTACCTCTACCTCTCTGCCTCTGCCTCTGGAGTGGTGGGGTTAAGGGCATGAGCCACCACATCTGGATAATAAATACCTTTTTAAAATAAAAAACATAGTCCTTTAATTACAAGCAGTACCTCAGTTAACTGAGTTTTTGCCTACTTTTTTAAAGGACATGTGAGCATCCTCATACCTCATCAAGGAACTGGACATTTTAGACTAGCTCATTTAAAATATTTCACATCAATTCTAACATTTGGAGATAGAGTCAGGAGAATCAGACATTCAAGACTCTCCTCTAGTGCACAGTCAACATGTAGCTCAAAATAAGGAGAAACTATTTCATTTGAAGGCTCCTCTAACCATTCATAATTTCCAAGTTGCATTCCAGACTAGGTGTTCTGTTTAGGCATTACCTATGTCTTATGATGTGTAGGTCTGAGTTTCAGGTCCCCACGTCTAGACTGTCTAGATTGTAAATACAGGGATCTGGGACCCAGACACTCTGATTTTCTTTGTTCTCTGTCATTTTCACATCAGTACTGAATTCCTATTTCCCAGGTCCAAGTCATTTAAGTAAAGGACTAGTGTTTGGCATAAAATTACTTTAAAGCACAATGTTTTTGTTAGAGATCCCTTTTGTTTTAGAATTGGATGTGTTTGCCTCTCCCAAGCTGACCTCAAACTCCACAGTTCAATAGAAACTCCCCTTTAGCCTTCTGCGTATCTGGAGGCACAGGTGTGCCTTCTTCATCTTTGTTTCAAGAATTTCCTTCTATAAATTAAAAGCACATCTTTCTTTTATGTAAAAGACAAAACAGGTTCCTGGAAGCAGCCCACGGGTTGGGTTCTTTTTTTTTATTGTGCTGCAGCGATCCTGAAAGGCCTGAGAACACATTTATTCCAGATGTTAAAGACAGGTGGGGTAAAACTGAACACCTCGTAGAGCAGAGTTAGTGGGTTTGGCCACTGACTCTGCTCTCCTAAGGTGGCCTTGCAGGAGCAGTGGTGGCTCAGTGGAGCTTTCAAGGAACTGAGGGGTGCATTGGAATTAGTTACTGATTGGAAACACAGCGGTGACACGCAAGCAAAACTGTCAGGTGGAAGGTGACTTAGCAGTGACCTGGGACACTGTCGTTTTGCCTTCAGATGCGAATTGGACTGCATTCTGGGTCAGTGTTTGCTGGAGTTGTCGGCGTGAAGATGCCCCGGTATTGCCTGTTTGGAAACAATGTCACTCTGGCTAACAAATTTGAGTCCTGCAGTGTGCCTCGGAAAATCAATGTCAGCCCCACCACATACAGGTATGGATTGCAGTAGGGACCTGAAATGCATGTATCCCACTTGACACACTTGTCATCTCCGTTCTCCATCCCTGCTTTCTGTCTTGGAGATCTTCCAGGAAAATGAGATGAACATCTTTAGCATTCCTCCTTTAACATGCTTTAAGGCTTCCCCTATCCTCGGGAGGCAACTGTGGCTTGAATTCTTAACAGGCATTACATGTTCTTCCACAACTTTTTACTCAGAATGTGTGTAACCTTCCTAGTATATCAGTGGGTATTTGGATGTGAATTGACATTCTTTGGTACAATTCTAGCAGAAGCTACCCAGAGTTAATTATAATTATAATTATTATAATAGTAATACTATATAAGTAAATATTATAATAATTATAAGATTTTATAGGGGTAGTGTTTAACAAACCTGATTGAGATCAGACAGTAGCCACACTTCAGGGGTGCTTGGGCTATAACACTTTCAGCCAGCTAACTTCATATATGAGGTTTCCCCTGATTCCTTCAAGTTGGTCTTCTGGAATGAACCAGATTCAGGTAGGTGTTAACTGGGCAATCCAGAACACCTTACTTGTAAAAAATACAAATCAGGATCAGACAATAAAAAGACATTTGTGGTGAGGCCTGACTGAGCACCAAATGCAGAGCCCCCATGCCTCTCCCCATCTGGACCTATACTGGCTCTGGCCACAGCAGTAAGGTCATAAAGAAGAAGCTCCTCTAAGACTTAATGCCTTCATTCCCTACTTCCCTTACGGAAGAAGGATGGACTGGCTGGCTGGCTGGGTTAATGAAACTTACTTTCTAGTTCCCTGCTCCAGCCCACTCCTAACCTGGTTGGTATTTCTGGAATCCTGATCTCATTCTGAGTCACCTCATTAACACAAACTGAGGTGAAATCCAAAGGGCTCGTAGAAAATAACAATAATTCTGTAATTCAGGAAATTTCCAAGGGTTTGAGGGTTGCCCCATGAAACCAAGGATTAGGGGGTAAACCCCCTCTTTCAGAACAGCAGGAATAAGGAGGACTCAGCAGACAAAACTGTCAGATCATTAAACGGTTTGGTCTATATTCTCGAGAACCAGCAATGATGACATCATAACACAGGAACTAAACTTCATCTAGGATCAAGAGGGCATCTTAGGGTGTGTGGTGGCACAGGCCTGAAATTCCAGCTACTTGGGAGGCTGAGACAGGACGAGATCAAGTTCAAGAATAGTTTGGATACAGTGACTTCAAATCTAGCCTGGGAAATTTTTGACCCCTTTGCCTCAAAATGAAAACTTGGGGTGGAGAAGGAGGCTGAAGAGATGGCTCAGCAGCTAAGAGCTGTTGCTGCTCCTCTAGGTGACTCAGGTTTAGCGCTCAACACCCCACGTAGTAGCTTATAATGTTTCTAAATTCCAGTTCCAGATGTTCCGGGACCTTTTTCTGCCCTCTGTAGACACCAGGTACATACACAGTGTGGTATAC
Organism: Apodemus agrarius; assembly: GCA_964023405.1. Lineage (NCBI taxonomy): Eukaryota > Metazoa > Chordata > Mammalia > Rodentia > Muridae > Apodemus > Apodemus agrarius. The sequence continues at coordinate 86,181,794 of OZ030007.1, forward strand.
ATTCAGACAAAACACCCAAACACATAAAGCATAAGTAAATCTTTTTTAAAATATTAAAGGAGTATTGGAGACATAGCTCGGTGTTAAAGGCTAACCCAGCATGCATGAGTCCTTATGTTCAATCTCTACTAGAGTAAAAAACAAAAACAAACAAGCAAACAAAAATCCAAAACCAAAATAACAACAGCCACAAGGGCAAACCTCTCTTTCTACTTTGAAAATGTACAGCTGTCAACCTGAGCCAACAACTTCCTGTGCTGTGGTAACACTTTCCACATGCAGCCGGAAAATAAGCGGCCATTCTGCATCCAGAGACTTTTATTTATTCCACAAATTTTGTCTTATTAAAAAAAATCCTTTAATGGAAACCCCCACGTAACAGAAACTATTCTAGATCCCTACAGATCACAAGAGTATCACACTGTCTAGTCTCTCAAAAATATAAAAGCTTGCTTATTGCCAAGTCTTGCTGTTCCTTTATATTTAGGTCCCATTAGACAAATGTGCACCAAACAGTAGCCAGCCATGTGAGGGACTGAAGCTACTTGTAGGCTCACTTGTAGGCCTCCCCTGATAGCGTGCTTACCTAGTGTTCTTGAAGCCATGGGGTGAATCCCAGCACTGCATAAAAGGAAGACTGGTTGTACATGCCTGTAATCCTAGTGCTAAGAAGATGGGGTCAGAGGGTTCAGAAGTATAAGATTATCCTTAAGTTCATAGTGAGATGGAAGTCAACCTGGGCTACATGAAGCACAGTCTCAAATAAGCTGCTCCCACCAAAAAGCATATGCTACCTTTTTGGAATTCATTTTTAAAATCTATTTATATTTCAAAAAGTAATTTTCATATTACTTTTATTATTTTACCTTTTCTTTTTTTCATGAAGTCTTGCCCAGATTTCTTCTCAGTTATATTTATATACTAATGAATGAATGAATGAATGAATGGTTGGACAGTGACATTATTTTTAACTTAGGAAATGCTTCTCAATCACATTAAAATGATATGTGTTTGCTATTATTAAAATTTTAGGTAATTTTGTGTTTAGAAATTTCACTGTTAGGTAAACAACATCATCCCTAAATATCATATCTGTCTTTTCATTTGAGTCAAATGTATGAGTGAGTAGAATTTTCCATGAATTTGACTTATTGTAGCATTTCTTTCGTGAGACTATTGACTTATGGGAATCCCTTAATCAGTCATACCTAATTTGACTAGTGTATTAATATTCATTTACTTCTGTTGTCTTCTTGTCCTGAGTTGCCAAGTGTTTCTGTGAACATTAAGTTTCATTTTACTTAAATTCTTCTCAGGTTACTCAAAGACTGTCCTGGCTTTGTGTTCACCCCGAGATCGAGGGAGGAGCTTCCACCAAACTTCCCTAGTGACATTCCTGGCATCTGTCACTTTCTGGATGCCTATCAACATCAAGGACCTCCTTCTAAGCCATGGTTCCAGCAGAAAGACTCAGAAGATGGAAACGCCAACTTCTTAGGCAAAGCGTCAGGGATAGATTAGTGAGCCACATGCTTCTATGTGTGATGCCTTTGAGGGTGTGCAGAACCTCTGAGATGACTTTAGGATTACAGAAGATAAAAAGCAGTGTTAAAATAGCAGAGGCTAAACACAGTTTCCTCTGTCTCCCATTTAAGATGGAAAAAAAATAAGTGTTCAGTTCAGCGCTTCAACCTTCTTCTCATTAAGAAACAAAGCTCAAAAGTGACATGTAACTTTTGGGGACAGTGTTTTGTTCTAGAACAGTCACTACCTGCACTCAAAATCTAGCACATTGTACATATTCCAGGCAACTGTAGTCAAGTTTAAGTGTAAAAGTAATGGATTCACCGGCAGCCTGTGCCCAATGCAAGCCATGGTTATTAAAGTGTGTGTATGTGGTAGTGTCACCTGTAAAATCTCTGAATAGAAAGAACAGTGTTTAATTCCGCAAGAGCTTCCAGCCTCTTGACTCTACGTTCAATTAGGTTTCTGTATTTAATCGTGGCATATGTAACACAACAGGCCAGCACCACCTTTCCAGCTACATCTTTGTGCCTATGTATGTGTTTTCCTTTCCCTTTTTTTTTAAGAAAATAAGCAATTAGATATTAGATGAAATGTGATATAACATAGTTCTGCAAGTATCAAGAATATTTCCATGTTTTGGTATTAAAAATATTCTCTATAGTACAATATATAATGCAACAAATATTTTTCTTTTGGTGTTATATGTGATAAAACATTTAATGAATGGTAAAAATGTATTTCCTACTGACTCGTGTAAAATTTACCATTAGCAAAACTTTCAGAATACAAAAACTTGTAGCCCTAGTTAAAATGCAATAATATTCAAATTTAATTAAGGAATAGAATTAAACGTCACACACAGAGAACCCACAGAGAGGACAGTTCCCAAACATGCATGTTTAAAAGATCCTCTACTGCCATGTTGAGCCATAAAGTCCAAGGGGAGAAGTTTTAACTCAGAAGGAGAAAATGAGGCTTCGTTTTATCTTTTTTGATAGCTTCATAAGTATTTCTGCTTCGTTTTATCTTTTTTGAGAGCTTCTTAAGTATTTCTACTGACCATTTTAGTGTATGTGTATGTGTTAAGAATCAAACTTTGTATTATTCAGCGTATTCCTGTGAAGTTTTACTCTAGTTAAAGTATCCTACTGTTTTCTATAGAAACCACTAGTATCAATCAAGAAACCCCCACCATGGTGAAGATCTCTAAGTGTTTATTTCGTCTGGAGTTTGAACTAATTTCCTTTCCCTCCCATACCCTCCTCTCAAGTCCCCCTCTCCCCTTCCCATTGTGCATGTGTGTATGATTCTGTGGGCAGAACACAGAGACTATGCATGCTGGGTAAAGGTTCTGTTATTCCTCACCACGGAGCTTGGATTTTATTGCTAATGGAGACAGTTTATACTCCCTCCCAAATAAGCTCCACTGTTAATTTGGTAAAAGGATATGGCTTTAAAACAAGACCAGCTGCAAAGCCAAGAGAGAGATACACAGTTGAGTTGCTGAATCAGTATTAGGAGACCTGTAGACATACTGACTTTCTATATGTGTATTTCAAAAGAAACTCAGTTTAAAAGTCCATTTCTACCTCCATTAGTCTCCAAGCATCTGGGATGACAGTCATCTTTTGCTTAGCTCTAGTTTCCAAGGGGTACGACTAAAACACTCCAGTGGATTTCTTTAAAAGCTGGTAGTGTCTCATGAAACAGTCACAGTGATATTGGAGAGTGTCACAGGCCTTGCAAAGGTACATTTATGATGTCACAATGATGTGAAGTTCAATGAGTATATTAAGAAGGTAAAGAGGTAAATACCCTCTCTTTCTGGAACTAAAATTCAATACAGGGGAACTAATAGGAATCACAGACAATTAGAAAACATAAAACAAGAGGATGTCATCCTCTTATGCTGCGCAGTTAGGTAGTTGCTACATTAGTAATAATCGGATTCAGATGCTTGCACACTAATTAGAATTAATTCCCCACTGTCTTTTAGAGATGGAGATAGAACTCAGTGACAAAGCACCTGCCTAGCATCTCTCATGTGCATATGATGTATAATCACGCTAATCTGTGTCACCTGTGTATACACCTGGGGCAAATGGAGGAACTGTATCCAATTCAAGTAAAACTATGGGAGCTCCATGTATGGTTCCTATAACTTTTCTATTATTTTGTCATTTTATCTAAATAAAAACATTATCAAAAACATATTTTCCTGGAGCAACCATTTGTCATAAGTTCTTGAGACCTGCTTATGAGCTCCCATTAACTATAGAAAATGAAAAGCAGGTCCAAGGGATGTCAGAACTCCTGGGGTGTTCAAGCTATCTCTGGGTATGGGTGGGTTCAGGGAGGCTAGAGTACAGCCTCCACTACTGGGTGCAGGTGCAAACTGGAAGGAACCCTCTGGCTGGGCAGGGGTTCCTGCATCCACTGTGTCCTGGGGGTCCCAGGTATCGGGCCAGGGGTTGAGGCCTCACCTGTGGTCCTAGATGTCAGAACTTCTGGGGGTCAAGCTCTCTCTACATGTGGGTTGAGTGGGTGTGGATCCAGAGTATAGGCTCCACTCCCTGGTGCAGGTAGGTCCAAACCCTGAGATTCCACCTTACGCTAATCAGAATGTCTAAGATCACAAAACTCAGGTGACAGCAGATTCTGGTAAAGATGTGGAGAAAGAGGAACACTCCTCCATTGTTGGTGGGATTACAAACTGGTACGACCACTCTGGAAATCAGTTTGGTGGTTCTCCCGAAAATTGGAAATAGTTCTACCTGAATACCCAGCTGTACCACCACTGGGCATATACACAAAAGATGGTCCAACATATAACAAGGACACATGCTCCACTATGTTTATAGCAGCCTTATTTATAGTAGTCAGAATCTGGAAACAGCTTAGAAGTACCTCAACAGAAGGATGGACACAGAAAATGTGGTACATTTATACACTGGAGTACTACTCATCTATTAAAATAACAATAATTTCATGCTGCAGGCAAATGGATGGAACTAGAAAATATCATCCTGAGTGACGTAACCTAGATATAAAGAACACACATGTTATGTATTCACTGATAAGTGGATATTAACCCCAAAGCTCAGAATGCCCATGATACAAGCCACAAATGATATGGAGCTTAAGAAGGAAGATCAAAGTGTGGATGCTCCAATTATACATAGAAGGAAGAACAAAATAATCACAGGAGGTAGAGAGAGAGAGGAAGAGACCTGGGAAGAAAAGAGGAGAGGGAGGTAATAGGGGAAGGCAGGATCAGGTACTGGAAAGGACAGGAGAGAAGTACAGACGGTGAATAAATTGAATAGAAATTTTTAGCAGTGGGGCCCGGAGAACTGGTGTAGCCACTAGAAAGTCCCAGATGCCAGGGAAGCAAGAGGCTCCCAGGACCCAATGAGGATGACTTTAATCAAAATGTACCACAAAGGGGAGATAAAACCGATAGAGACTACCGCCTGTAGATATGCATGGCCCACAGATTAGGTATGGGGCCACCTGCCCATCTCAAAATATTTAACCCAGATGTTCCTGTCCAAAGGAAAGACAGGGACAAAAAAATAGAACAGAGACTGAAGGAAAGACCATCCAGAGACCACCCCACCTAGGGATCTATCCCATGTGCAGACAACAGACCCTGAACTATTGCTAATACCAAGAAGCTCTTGCTGACAGGAGCCTGGTATGACTGTTTCCTGAGAGGTTCTACAAGCACGTGACCAATACAGATGCAAATACTCACACCCAATTATTGGATTGATCCCAGGGACCCCAAAGGAAGAGCTAGGGGAAGGACTGAAGGAGCTGGAGGGGATTGTAACCCCATAGGGAGAACAATATCAACTAACCGAACCTCCCACAGTTCCCAGAGACTAAACCACCAATAAAAGAGTATACATGGAGGGAGGGATCCATGGCTCCAGATACATATGTAGCAGAGGAAGGCTTTATCTGACATCAATGGGAGGGGAGGCCTTTAGTCCTATGGAGGCTTGATGTCCCAGCATAGGGGAATGCTTGAGCGGTGGGAAGAGAGTGGGTGAGTGGGTGGAAGAGCACACTTATAGGGGCAAAGGGGAGGAGGGAGAGGGGGTATGGGATGGGAGTTTGGGGAAGAGTAACTGGGAAGGGGGATATTGTTTGAAATGTAAATAAATAAAAACGATTAACAATAATTTAAAAAAGCAGAGCCATAGCTTTCTGCCTATGCCACAGTGTTAGAACCAGAAGACAAGGGAATGCTGAATCTTAAAGGATGAAGGTTCAATGTGTGTTTTTCAAAAGCTGTTTCAGGAAATACACAGATAACAATAAAGACTCATGTGTATAGGTGACTGCATGAACAGCTGTTAATATCTTAGTGGAAAACAGTTCATGTTACACCTTGGGTATTTTGCCAACACAAACGAGGTGGAGACAAGCAGACTCCAAGTCCAGGTTTGCTGGACATCCAGTTTCATCTGCTGTCGAGTTCTAAGCCATTGATAGACCCTGTCTTGAAAACATCAAAAAGTGGATACACATAATTTATAACATTTGGGCGTATCTTCTTGACTCCATATGCACACACATGTGGACCTACATGTGAGCATGCACGTACACACACACACACACACACACACACACACACACACACAGCAAGAACAGAAACTGGGGCTAACACTGGGGTTACATATAAACTTCAAATCTATAGTACTTTTCCTTCATTGTTAGGAACAGAAGATTTCATCATTGTCACTGTCTTTCTTCTGAATTCTACTACTCCCTGCCCCTCTCAGACCTCAAGTTCGAAGGCATAACACTGAACATGATATTTTATTGTAGACAATCAAGGAGATGGATGAACAAGGGTGTCTGCTCCAAATATTGGTGGGTATAGACATGGGTCCTTAGAGATTGCTCAGTTAAGAAGCTGCCTAAAGCAGGCTGTACATGCCGCTCTCACTGAAGTCTAGCTACAAATAGCTTTAGGGAGTCTTATTTTGGTTTTAGTCAAGACAACCTATTATTCAAACCATTTTATGTGAATACACTTGAAAACAAAATATGAATCTATTTAAATATATAAATATGTGTAGCTGGGCTATCGATAGATCATGCATTCATCAGCTTCTCACTACTGTAACACAGACCTGAGAAAATCAGATTGTAGAGAGAAATGTGTTGCTTCGTTCATAATTCTGAAGGCATTGGTACCTGGTGGGTGATCCTAAGGTTAGTGGACCTCTGATGGGGGAGGCAGCTTCTAATAGTGGAATAACGTGTTGGAATCAAGTGTTCATGTCATAGCTGGGAAGTGAAATGAAACAAACATAGGAAAGGAAAGAAAAGAAGAGGAGAGGAGAGAAGAAAAGAGGAAAGGAGAGGAGAGGAGAGGAGAGGAGAGGAGAGGAGAGGAGAGGAGAGGAGAGGAGAGGAGAGGAGAGGAGAGGAGAGGAGAGGAGAGGAGAGGAGAGGAGAGGAGTTCCACTATTCCCTCAGGAATGCCTTCAATTGCTGACAGATTTCCACTAATCCCTCTCTGACAAAGTTTTCTCTACTTGCAAACTCTGCCATGCTAAGGACTAAGCCCTTAACATATAGGCCATTGGGGGAAAACATCATGACCTAAACTATCCCAACTACCTGCTTTCCACTGATGTGACTTCACCTACTTACACATTTTGGTGTAAACTCACCCTTTGCATGTGTGAGACAGTTACATAAAGAATCAAATTGTGGTGGGGCCAATACATGCTACCTATGACAGGTGAGTCTGTCTCTACCGTCTTTCTCCAAACTGAAATTACTCAGCAGAAATGTGAGGGCGGCAATTCACTTGTCCACATCCAAGTGAAAGCTGGGGCTGCCTCACCTTGCTTTATTATGCAGAAAATAGCAACAAATCATTTCCAACCAGGAGTTACAGTGTCATAATATAATGTTACAGTCTTTGCTTGGGCAAATTTTCAGGTCCTGGAAAGTCATTGTGTCTTTTAGAGAGATGGAGATGAATTACCCTTGCTGTAGAAGTTATCTCCTGTTGTCTTTGTTGTAACCAATTTCCTTCTCTTAGGAAGCCAGAATCAAGCTTTCTGATGGTGATCCTCCCTTTACATATTTCTTTTATTCCACTTAGGATATGACTTGTGTGATATTTTGATCTGAAGCCACTTCAAATACTGTGCATGTTATTAATCTCTGTATTTCCTAGCCACACACACATCAATTGTTGACCAACCCATATGACCCACGTATTTTTTTTATCTAAAATTTTACCTCCTCATTCAAATTTAATGCTCCTGTAAGAAAATAGAAAAATGTTCATAAATGGACAGATTTTTAATTCAAAATATTAAGTAAAAGGAAAAATCTAATAATCTCAAAAATAAACTTCTTCCATTATCAGGTTAGATTTGCTGCCATCAAATTCAAGTTACTTTCATGATATGTTATTATGTTAGACTTAAATACAGCAGTTAAAACCGAGACAAGATTTAAATGGCAGATTTAAGACTTAATCTAAGATATTCCATAAAAAGCCCATAGAGAGAAGTGTTTTCAAGCTTTTAAATTTTTTTTGAACACATGATGCCAGAAAAAGAAACTGTAAGTGAATCTCACAGAATTTGAAGAAAATTGCTTAGCAGAAAATGCCTGCGTGTGCCCAAGTCCTAAAACTCCTGCTAAGATGTTTGTTTATTCTGAAATGCTGCCAATCCCTTCTTTATGGTAGAAAGAATTATGAGCTAACTTCAGGATAAACTAAAACTAAAACACTGTTATAGAAACTGGACAGAACACTGTGTTAGGCAATCCACATGGTAGAAGCAGAAAAAATCGAGTTCATTTGAAAGCCATGGTGATATGTTGACAGTGGTTGTGGATCCTGCACCTTTATAAATACTGTAGCAATTTCTAGTAACTAAGGCAAGTGTCTCTGTGGCTTTCAGGCAGTGTTTATTCACAGTAGCTACCTATAATTCACAAGTTCACAGTCCATTGTTCTTAACTTTAGAACCTCTCCATCCTGCCTCATTGAAAATTTGAGCCCTTTGGCCAATATAGAAATACACATTTATGTTGGAGGTCTCCACTATCAGCAGAAACCAGACATACCATCCACCTCTGCTAGTTTGAGCTACAAGGGTGCAAGACATATCTGCTATCAGAGCCCATCCAAGACCTCGCAACGTGCTCTTTCCTGTCTGTATTTTTAGCACCACTCAGTCACCATCACTTGATGAGTCTCTAGGATGTTTCAGCTCTCATCATCATCAGTATTCCACACTATGGAACTAGAAGAAAAAGAAGAGTTAGCTCTGTTTAAAAGCTAAATATATTTAAAAACCCAATAAATAACACAATGCTGACTGAATGTGTTATTCAGGTATGAATTTTTTTGTTTGCATGTCTGTCTGTGTTCCATGTATCTGTCTGGTGCCTAGGGAGGGCAGAAGAGGGTGTCAGATTCCCTGGGACTGGAGATACGAATGGTTGTGAGCAGCCACGACGTGACATTTGTAAAAACTGAACCCAGGTCATCTTGAAGAGTAGTTGGTGCTGTTATCTACTGAGACAAACTCTCCAAACCCCTACATTTCTTTCTCAGAATCAGACACAGGTCCAATAAGAACATCTTTTGTCTTCTGAGCCCTTGAGCTTGCCCACTACTTCCTACCTGTTAAGAGTCCCATCACCTCTCATATCATTACACAGAGGCCTAAATCTCTAACGCATGAATCCTTCTGAGGTAAAACAAACTACACAGCTTGTATTCCTATTGTATCTCTACTGATGATTCCACTTGGTCAGAAGCATCTCTACCAGAGCAGTATGGTGTATTGTCAACTAGAGACTATTTTGGTCAGCAAGAGGAAATTCTAGGCTGACCATTGTTCACCAGAGAGTTAACATCTCTTAAATCCTGAAGATATCCTAATTCCTTTCGGATCACATTCTATACATCCACCATTACCCTATGAAATGATAGGGAGAGATGGGACCAATTAGGGTGATCTGTACAGTATGCATCATAAATATTTATCAAAGCCTTACTCATGCCTGACATTGTTTATGCCAGGTACTCCCCGTTATTTCAGTGTTCCACATTATCATGAGATTGATGGGATTGTTCAGAGTAAGTCCATCTGCAGTCAGGATAGTAAATATAGTTATTGAGAGCAGGTGACAGTGGAGACAGCATCTTTTTTTTTAAGTATAGTTTTCTTCATTAGATATTTTCTTTATTTACATTTAAAATGTTATCACCTTTCTTGGATTCCCCTTTGAAATTCCACTAACCCATCCTTCCTCACCCTGTTCACCAACCCACCCACTCCTGCTTTCCTGTCCTGGCATTCTTCTAGACGGGGCATCGAATCTTCTCAGGACCAAGGGTTCCCCCTCCCTTTGATGTTCAACAAGGCCATCCTCTGTTATATATGCAGTTGGAGCCATGGGACCCTCCATGTGTACTCTTTGGTTGGTGGTTTAGTCCCTGGGAGCTCTGTGGATACTGGGTGGTTCATATTATTGTTCCTCCTATGGGGCTTCAAACTTCTTTATCTCCTTGGGTCCTTTCTCTAGACAGTGATTGTTGTTTGAAGGCTACCCTGGAGATGTGTACAGCCTGCTTCGCCTTATCTTCCCCTTACCACATGTGTCCCCAAAGAGTGTGAGCCAGGGGTAGTCCCTCTACTCATTAGGGTTTCTATCCCTAAAGCTCAGGTAAGATCACTCTGCTCCTCCTTGTCCTTGCCTGGCCTCAAATATGTTACCTGGTCCTGGGTTTCACAAGTTCTCCCAAAGAAGAAAGTAGTGCATGTCCCTATTTTTACATGACTGCACACACTGCTGGCTTCCAGCAGGAGTCAAATGTGGACAGGACCTTGTCGGGGACTAAGTCCTTGGCTTTGTCAGTGCCTTCACCACCATAGGGCTCCTGTGGGACCAAGACATCCAGATAGAGCTGGGTAAGTGCCGGGTAACATGGCTAAGTATGCCTGTGAAGAACAGACAGGCCAAGCACCACCACTGTACCTCCATCTCTGGGCCAGGATTTGCCTGCGAGACAGCATCTTTATGGGGCAACATCTTCAAGCCTCCACAGAGAGAGACTGAAGTTCTTTCTCATTGAACCAGGCAAATAATTGATATGCTCTCTGGTTTATGTCTGTCGCTTGGAGTGCTTGCTTCACACAGTCTGGAATCCACTGGCTCCAGAGAAAGAAGAAACACACCCAAGTCGAGAGAAAAATGGACCCTTCCTATTCTACCCTTACATTGTTTAAAGATGAGGGAGGAAGGGCATGTCTGAAAAGATACACTCAGAAAAAAAAATTTCTGTCTCTTTGCAAAATCTTGGACACACCTCCTTCTGAGATGAGTATCCATACTGTTATGTGCTGTTGGCCTCAGCATGCCTTAAGAAGAAGCCCAGCATGTTTCTATTTAACTATTCCCTGGTCTAGACCTAGACACTTCTTGTCTCCAGACAGTCTAATCTTCTGCAATTCTGGCTCAGCTTCCAGCCTCTGCCTGCTAACCTAGGCCTAGAATGTTTTAGCCTGACACTTACTACTGAATAAACATACTCTTTCTAGGTCTTTCTGAACTCTGGCTGGCTGGTTCAACTCAGCTTGTTTTGGTTCAAACTCCTCTCCAAGCTGATTCAAATTGGCTTCTCTTGGTTTCTGACTGAATTGCTTAGCTTGGAAAGACTGCCTCTGAACTTCATGAACTGAACTGCTCTAAAATCGACCACTCTTAACAGAACTGAACCAAGCTGAACTGAACTGCACTCCTGTGATCCTGTGAACTGAACAGCGCTGCGTTCTCCCTCACGGCTCTTCAAGTGCTCTCTCATTTCTGTGTGTCACCTTGAGAGCTGGGCATATCCCATCTCTGACTCATTCTGTCAAGTCTTTCTCTGATTTGTCACGTTGTCTGCCCCTCAATTAGCTGTCACCTTCAAATGTGGCTGCCAACTTTACCTTAAAGGTGTATACTAAGGGTATGTCTGTATTCCAGTCAGAGGGACTAAAGGTATTTGACATGCCTATATTCCAGCTAGATCACACAGACCTACAAGGTCTTTGGATGTGATCCCTTTCAAGAGCAGACATGTTGCTGGGTTAAAAATCCATCTATATAATTCCTTCAGACTGTTGTAATCCATATATCACAATGACCTGATTTGTTTATTTTTATAATACTTTTATAAAGGTAAGTAGAATTTATATACAGTTTATGCTTCTTTCGTCATCTTTTAGTCTACCTTATGGTTTTATAAGCTATGTTTATAATTTTTGTTTTACTTTTTTCTGTGTTCTTTCTGTTTAAGTCTGCCATAGTTAGCTTCTATGTATTGCTATGAAGAACTATGATAAAAAAAAAGCCAAAAAAAATGAAATAAAAATTCTCTGACCATCATGGAGACAAACTTTTGGAAAAAGAGAGAAAGAGAGAGAGAGAGAGAGAGAGAGAGAGAGAGAGAGAGATGTTGTTTCTCTGTGAGAGGAGTGACTTCTAATAATGTGGTCATTTCCTCAACAAAAAACAAGGCCAACAAGAAAATAAAAATTTGACATAGTCATAAGAGTTTTGTATGAGGAAGTTCGGCTAATATTGATATTCTGAAATATTTAGCTAGAAATATAATCTGGACACTGGTCTTAGGGTCTTAGTTACCTTGGACAGCTGCTAGACATTCCGTAGACAATCTATAGACACCCTATTGCTCACTATTCCTGAGGCTGGAGGTCCAAGACCATATGATGGCAAGTCTAGTTCCTGGTGAGGGCCCTGTGTCCTGATCTAAGGTGCTGCTGGTTTAGGAAATAACTGTTACACATTTTTGCACGTCTGATTCCGTGATTGGTAGCTCTGTTTGGAAAAGTTATAGAGTAGTGAATTCTTGCTAGAGGAACTACATCCCTGAGAGAGAGCTTAGAGGGTTAATAGCCTTGCCCGCCTTTCAGTTCATTCTTCAGGCTTATGATTAAAGATGCGAACAACCAGCTCCTTGGTCCCGCTGTCTGCTGCTATGCCTCTCCCACTATTATGGACTCTCCCTCTGCAACAATGAGCTCATATACATTCTTACTTCTATAAATTATCTTAATTGTATTTCATCACAGCAACAGAAAAGTAATAAATAAGCTGTTTGTTCATGCGTCTCTCTCACACAGTGAAGGAAAGCTTAGCCTCTCTTATCTTATGTAAACTCTTGTCAAATCCTGCAAGCCCTGCTTTCATGCTTTCCTCTTCGTTCAGTTACCTGCCGTGGGTCACAAATACCATCATATTGCATCTCCTGGATTGAAGATATAAATTGTAGAGGGGGTATATACATTCAGTCCATGTGCTTTCTCAGAATTATTTCAGAATTTGTTTCAGAAACAAATCACTGGCTACTCTCTTAGTGTCCTAATACTACTTTAACAAATTCCATAACTTTGATGGCTTTTGACAACAAGAATTATCATTTTGTAATTCTACAGACAAGACTTCCTAAAATCAAGATGTCATCTAGGCTACTTTTCAGGGTGAATTTCTAGAGGTAATCAACTCCTTGCAGCATCTAGACATCACCTATGTCGGAGGGTTCACAGCCTTTTCAAACTATTATTCCTACCTTTACTTTAAAACTCCCTTTTGAAATTGTGAGTCAATTTCAATACTTCAGAACAAGGTCCCCATATGTCTGCTCTTGAAATTATCACATTTTCTACATGTCCTTTGCTGTGTCACTTGATAATTTCATAAGCTGTGAAGAGGAGGGTGTAGACATTTGACAAGATAGGATCTTATTCTGTCTCCCACAATAAGTGCTAGCACAGTATTGTCTGACTCTGCTGTATTTCCTTGTGAGTAACTCTTTTCTTCCTGAAAGTCAGGTCTAATGTTCATTCAGATGGAAGAAACCACTGATTTCCACAGGAAGCCTAAAGAGTGAGTCTGCTCTTAAAGATAATTATTTATGGGCCTTTTAAATAGTCTCATGGCAAGAATAAAATTGAAAGTAATCAATTCAAAAAAAGAAATAAATAATAGCAGTTCCACACGCTGAATACATTTAATTCAGAAGATAACGAATTAAGACAGATGCCAGAGTGGACTAAATTTTCTTCACATGGATTAACGGAATAACACACATCTGGGACCACTTTGTTTTGTTGACATTGGCTACTGCTTCTTGAGTTCAAGTGAGAATAAGGGAAGGGATGAAGAATCTGGTTTATGTACTCTAAAATGCTGGTATGAGATTTAAGCACGTTGTTTCAACGCAAATGCAACACGTGTGAATAAGAATTATTTGTATTTTTTAACAAACACATTGCTTAAGTGGATTATGAAGCTCCCAATTGATAAGTTTGTCACATGTAAAGCACTATATGTCCTTTAAAATATTGTTACACTGAATACCCTTGACTTTCTTTATTTAGAAGTGGAAATTGGTGTTTCACAAGCTTCACAGTTGCCAAAGAGCAGGGCTTCTATGGATGTCATTCTCCTGTCTCCTTCAGGAATTTCTCTCACATGGAGAATGTTTTATAGCCAATGAATTCAGGCAGTGATATGGTAAAATAGAAAATCAGATGTACATTATTATACCATATACACAATCCTTTCATATATGCTATTTAATCTCAACAACACCACAAAAGAAATGGCTGTAAGAATCCCATTTAAAATGCCTTAATTTTTTAGAGACATTAGGTGAAGCATAGAGAGTTGACCATGAATTTCTTAAATGTACATAGGTAATTGTAGTTAATTCCCTTCTGAACTCTTTATAGCCATGTAGGTACAGTAATGAACATTAGCCTTTGATCCTAACACACAAAGGGCAAGCTTACTGTGAGGAAAGAAGCCTGGGTTTGAGCCAGTGCTCCCCAATGTGTCACTAGGTGACTTTATTCATATGGCAGTCTTAACCCCCCCCAGGTATGAGGTGAAAGCAGTAAAATAATATTTACCTGGTATATACAAAAGGAGGTAATGGATACTGTAGCATTGTCACCTGCTTTTAACTGAGTAGCATGTCCTTTCACAGTTTTCAATTGCGTGTTGATGCTCCCAAGGGCAGCATCATTCACAGCCCTTTGAATGTGGGTAAACTGCCTTAGGCCTTTCTCTTTCCATTTTGCAGTTAGATATCCTTTGGCATACAGAGGAACTATAATATAGAGATACCAAAAAATCATAGCTAACAATCTTTTAGGATAAGTTCTAAATGACTTCTTGTTCAAAAGGCATTCTTTGTAAGCCCACTAATTGGTTGCATTCAATAAAATTGTGTCTCATTTCAATGAAATTCCTGCCATCAGGATTCTTAAAGGCTGGCCAGGTGATCAGGCATCACCAGATGATGGTAGAGGGTGAGGGCATGATAAAAAATGGACAGCCAACGGACAGGCAGCAAAGTAGTTCTAAATTATGGAATAAAGGTTTTTCTGAAAAAGTGGAATTTACAAGGAACTACACAAATGGACTTAGAAGATTCAGGATCTCTCCTCAAGTTTTGACAAAGAATGGTGTCCTTTCTTTTGTGGCCATTTACTTAACCAATTACTAATTGATAACATGCAATTAATAACTAAATGATTGATACTTATGAAAGCTTTCCAGAATATTTTTTTTCTTTTGATCATCCATGAGTTGCCAAGAAAGGTGACCAACTGATTGTTCTGGTTAGCTTCAGTGTCTAATAGATAGAGCCTAGTTACCACAGAATAGAATCTCAGTTGGGGTAATTCTCATATCAGAATAATCAGTAGACATGTCCATGAGAGGTTGTCTTGATTTTAATTGATTTAGGAGTTCCACACCCACCGTGGATCCCCTCAGCAAGTAGTACTGGGCTGTATAAGAAATCTAGCTAAACATGAGCCTGTGCTAACACCAAAGTTTCTTCAAGTTTTCTTGAGCTTTGGGAAAAAGGGTGTGTGATGATGATGATGATGATGATGATGATGATGATGATGATGATGAAGATGATGTAGCCTGTTTAGGGCTGAGCATTTCCCAGACTCTTATTCTTTGTTTGCTGATCCATCATAGTTCTCCCTTCATATCATTCACCATCTACTGCATGAAAATTTTTTCTGATGATGGTTGAGAGATATATTGATTTCTGGGTATAGCAAGAAGTCACTTGAAAATGTTTCAATGTTATTTGCATTTAGCAGAGTAATAATACGTTGGCCCATGACCCATCTAGCCATTTTGGACCCATTTTGGACCCAGTTGATGGTACTATACATGTGTTCTTTCTTCTTTAAGAATCTAAGTTATTTGATTTTTACTTCCCTTTGATACAAAACTACATGGGAAGCTATCATTTTGAATCAGAATTCTTCTTTGTTCAAAGCATCGTGAATTCCTTGCATTAAGTTTTGGGTGATTTTTAGCATAATTTATAATAAGAGGTATGAATATTGCACACCTATGTAATGTTAGTACCAGGAACTCAAAGAAATAAAATAATAATTTGGTTTTGAACTTTGCCAATTAAAGAAGCATGTGAATTGAAGCAAGTAATCATATAAAGACTGGTTCAAATGACAGCATGCTGCTCTTCAAACCCTGATTGCATTACAGGAAAAAAAAGACTTATCATTTGTAAATCATATGCACAGGCTTGAGGGCACGCCTAAATGTACCCCAGTGTTCTCTAGGCTCATTACTCTCATATTAATTTGAAAAGCCTTGCACACAATGGTCCCTGCTAGGGTTGGTCTTGCGCACTGTGAATTCAGATGTTGAGTTCTGTGCCCCCAAATCAGATTGCAGGCTGGACATGGGCATTGTATTGGCCAGTGTGCTATAAAGATTATTCCCCAATAATCTCTAATTGGATAATAAGAAGTCTAGAGCCTGTGGCCAGGAATGAGAAAGAGGAAGGTGGAACTTGAGATAAAGTGGGGAGAGGAGTCTCAGGTAGGACTCAGAGAAGGAAAAAGGTAAGGTAAGGAAGAGGTGGCAGTGAGGCAGGATCAACCATGAGGATGGACCATGAGCCTGTGGCCAAGAGAAAAATCTCCCTGAGGATATACATGCAGCAGAGAAAACAGAGGAAGACTCAGTTGGCAAGTAGCATGGGGCATATATCTGGGATGTAGGAGAGAAGAGATCACAATCTGCCCAGTTTCAGTTTACAGCTTGTCAATAAAAACACTGGATTTCATGTGTGGTGCCTTGAGTATGTCTAGCCCATGGAGTGGCATTATTTGGAGGTATAGTCTTGTTGTAGTTGGTGTGCCACTGTGGGCTTGGACTTTAAAACCTTCAATGTAGCTGCTTGGAAGCCAGTCTTCTCCTAGCTGCCCTCAGATGAAGAGGTAGAACTCTCAGCTCCTCCCGCACCATGCCTGCCTGGATGCTACCATGTTCATACCCTGATGATAATGGACTGAACCTCTGAACCTGTAAGCCAGCCCCCATTAAATGTTGTCCTTATAAAAGCTGCCTTGGTTATGGTGTCTGCTCACAGCAGTGAAACACTAAGACACTGTGGCTTTTTTTCTGGCAAGAGTGAGGCAGATCCCTCCCACCATAAAATTATTTTGATGAATCTCAGTATTATCAATTTTTAAATTGCCCAAATAAAGTTATTTCTATTAGCTGGAAATACGTGCCCCTTTGGCTGACATCCCTTAAAAAGCCACTTTTACTTCCTGTTTATTTTCATTCATCAGACTGATCAGCAAACAGTGTTGACTTTGGGGTCATCCAAGTCTGTTCCTAAGTTCCTACCCCCCTCCCTCTTTAACTGATTCTCCTCAGTTTGGACCTTACAGAGAAGAATGCAGCACAATGTTCTGGGAGTTAGACATAAGTCCCTTCATAGTCTTGCTTCTGGCTCTTCTGTCAACAGTGGTGTCACTGAGGCTGGTGGTCACACAAGTGTGGTCACCCTTTGGGGTCTCTCTATGGCTGTTGAGAACTCTCTTGGCTCTCAAAATCGTGTGCTTTGTGGTATCTTGTGAACGGAATAAAAATTAGTAAAGGCTTAGGGAACAAAAGGTTCCTATAGAGTCCGAGGGAGCAGGGTTAGAGAACAAACAGCTTAAGCCGTTTACAAGTGCAAGGCTGTGCTGAAAGAGACAATAACTGCAAACTACCATTGGATTAAAAGCGAGGGCACATGGCACCAGATGCATGTGTAGCAGAGGACAGCCAGGTCAGGCATCAAGGGGAGGGGAGGCCCTTGGTCCTGTGAAGACTCATAGATGCCCCAGTGTAGGGGAATGGGGGGGGGCTGGGAGGTGGGAGGGAGTGGGTGGAGGAACACCCTCGAGGATGGGATTGGGGCTACCTGGGAGGGAGGAAAACTGGGAAAAGCGGTAACATTTGAAATGTAAATAAAGAATATATCCAATAAAAAAATTAAAAAAAAATAAAAATGAGAAAGGACATTCCAATTAGAGAGACAGACAGACAGATGAAGGAGAGGGAGGAAAGGAAGGAGGGAAAGTGTGAGTGGTCCTTCTTCATGTCCCCGATCACCTTTTCAAAGTGCATTTTCAGTGGTTTTCATGCCTAAAGAAATGCTTTTCTCTCCCCCTTTCTGTCTAAGCCTAGTGCGAGGTACATACCACTACACAATTCCCACTGAGACAGTGTGGGTACCCTGCCTGCTCTGCTCATCATAGGAAAACAGATAAAGACAGCTAATATAAAAGGTTCAGGAGGTTTTGTGTAGAAAACCTTTTCTGAGGAGAAACAATGCATGTGTCTACTGTCCTGAGAGTGAGAAGCCAGGGCAGATGAGCAATGGTTACATCACCGTCCACTTTGGAGAACCGACGAGTTTCATTGGGAGTGTGGATGAGTGGGTACTTACAGGAGCAGGGACAACTTGAAAGAAAGAAGGAAGAAATAAAGGAAGGAAGGAAGGAAGGAAGGAAGGAAGGAAGGAAGGAAGGAAGAAAAAGAAAGAAAGAAAGAAAGAAAGAAAGAAAGAAAGAAAAAAAGAAAGAAAGAAAGAGGAAGGAAGGAAGAAAGAAGGAAGAGGGAGAGCAAGAAGGAAGAAGAAAGAAAGAAGAGAAAGGAAGGAAGAAAGAAGGAAGGAAAGAAAGAGGAAGAAAGAAAGAAAGAAAGAAAGAAAGAATGAGGAAGGAAGGAAGGAAGACAGACATACTGGAGAGGGATTAAATGTTCACACATTTGTAATGGGCCGATGGATAGATAGACAGATAGATTGATAGATAGAGATAGAGAGATAGAGGGAGGGAGGGAGGGAGGAAGGGATGGATGGATGGATGGATGGGTGGGTGGGTGGATGGATGGATGGATGGATGGACAGATGGATGGGTGGGTGGGTGGATGGATGGATGGATGGATGGATGGATGGATGGATGGACAAGCAGACAGAACAGAAACATAAGACAAATCTAAAACTTCTGGAATCCTAACTCCTGGGTTGTAATATGATGTGTCCTGTGACGTTCACAGACACACAGAGATGGCTTAACATTTTGCTCACAATTGTGTTTGCACGTGACATGTCCTCCAAGAAGCTTAGGTACTCGAAAGCATAATCCTCAACTGAGAAATTTTGGAAATTTCTGGAAGCTTTTTTGGAGTTTGAAAGTAGACGGCTGGGGGTGTTCTTGAGAACTGTAGCCTCTATCAGACCCATCTGCGTGTCTCTGTGATGAACTGAACTGCCTTTGCCATTTGCTCGGCCTCCCCACAAGCTCCAAAGCAATAGGAGACAAAAGTGAAGTACCTCTGAAAAAACAGGCAAAAATGGATCCCACTGGTTAATGTCAGGTATTTTGTCTCAGTGACAAAAAATCTAATACAGTTGCTAAACCTCTTGTATGTTACAGAACGTCTTACTTTGTACACTTGATTTTTAAATTCATTGACTAAAAGTAAAATATTAGTTTTGTAAGATTAGCTAAGTTTGCCAGCTGTTTCTAGGTATACCGGCAGAGGAGATGTTTATATGCATAACTACAGTAAACAAGACACTGCTGATCAACAGTGGGCACACATGCACGCGTGCGCGCATGCGAGCACACACACATACACACATACACACAAGCACACGCATGCACAAGGTTGAGAGCAGGCTTCTGGATTAGAACAGATGTACTAGGATGACAATGACAATACCCCCATCCATGCTGGAAGGAGCACAGCTGGCCCTGCTCTATCTGCCTTAAGGCCTCAAAAGAATGACTTGTCACCAGACTGGGGCGGGAAAATGTTTGAGCACAGTAGCTCTGAGCCCATCTGAATTCCCTCCTCTGTCCCGGATTGGTTGAGATATGGGAAGAAACGGCACCCAGCCTCCTGCGGCTCCACTCGCCATTGGCTGAGAAGAGGTGACAATCAGGGCTGGCCGAGACTGATGCTCTAGCTCCAGCTCTGTGCTGGTCTGGGTGCACTGTCGCCGCTGTAGTCGCTGTCTGGGTCCCTTCCGCGGTACTCTTGCCTGGAGGCTGCCTCCCAGGCTCCAGGCGCGGACACCATGGTGAGTGCTGTCAGGACCGTGAGAGGAACCTCATACCTGGGCGGGTGGACCTTGACAGACTGGAGAGCGGGCTACGCTGCAGAAGCAAGCCCAGGGCGCACAGAGCCGAGGGCCGCGAGGTACAGCGCCCTCGGTGGGAGGTGGGGACATGATCTGCTGGAGTGCTCCGAGTCTCTGGGTCCGTGGGTCCCCACCGCTCAAACTCGGCAGCCTCCGACTTCAGGCGATTCAGGGTGGTAGGTTCAGATTCCTGTGCTGCCCCTGTTGCACCACAGTGACAGGTGAGCAGGGGTAAGAAGATGGGGGAGGAAAGTGGGCGACGAGAATTCAAAGATCCCGCATCCCCCCTTTTAGGATAGGGTGCCCCGAAAGCTTAGCCAGAAGGCGAATGGCAGGTCAGAGGCACCGGGTGGAATACCGGGTCTCAAGGCGCCGGTCCCTGACCGCGGTCTCTCTCTGTCCTGCAGTACGGTTTCGTGAACCATGCCCTGGAGCTGCTGGTGATCCGCAATTACGGTCCCGAGGTGTGGGAAGACATCAAGTAAGTGAACAGCCCCGCTCCCAGGGCCGCGCGTTGGCACAGCGCCCGCGCCCGCTTCCCTGGCTGCTCCCAGCAGGGTCGTGGTGCGCATCCTCCGGTCTCTGCTCCCACGCTCCGGAGCCTGACTAGGAGAGGAGGGTAGGCCGGGGCGTGGCCGTGTAATCAAGCCCCTTGGGGTCGCTGCGGCCTCCTCACCCCGACTGAGCGTGGGAACACCCAGACAGACAGAGCCCTGTGGCTCCCAGGCCAGGTTCAGAGGGTTGGTTAGCTTCCATGCAAAGGGACCTGGGAGCTTCCCAGGCCTCTGCAAGGTCTTGGTAAAACTAGAGGCAGGAAATGAACAGAAGATTGCTTTCCTTTGCAGTTTACACACCAGGTACACATAATATGGTTAAATCATTTGGATATGCTATACACTCAAAGATTATTTCTCCAATAAGTCACGGGAACCCCATATTTAATAAAGGGACATTTCCCCTTTAACTTGCCCAAATAACCCTTGCTTTGCTGTGGTGTGTTTCTTCTTGCAAGCCTAGCAGGGCATCCTAGTTTCTGTAGAGCTTTAAGCCTGGTACTCAGATGAAACCAGAAAATACACTTATCTGAGATTTTAAGGCCCAGGTCATCTCTTAAGCTATTTGTGGGTCTAAGGAGGAGGTTTATTGGAGATTGAAGCCAGAACCTTGTCCTTGACAGGGAAACGCGGGGCCACTGAGCTGCATGTCTGGCCTTCGTGTTTTTGAGACGGGATCTCCCTACACACTGCGTAGGCTGTCCTGGAACTGCCAATCTTCCTGCCCTCTCCTAGTGGAGGCTTTAGAGGAATGCGTCACCGAGCCTCGTATAGCATTGTAATCTAACAGAATTAAGCTTTTCCCCCTCTCTCTTGTTGAAACTTGGATTTAACTCCTGTATATCTGAATACTGCTACCAACAATTGTAAGATCACACGCAGGAATCACCACCCACGTTCTATCTGCGTAGGGTTGGTGGGGATTAGAGAAGGACGGAGGGGAACAGGTTCTGTTATTTGTTGAGTCCCTCTACTCACCCATGCCATTTGGGCCTGCTATTTTCCTCAGCACATCTTCATTAGCAATCAATTTCAACATGCCTTATTATGTAGTAAGAGGAGGAGGATGTTCTGTATTTGATCTGTTTCCGTAGAAATGACCAGGTCTATAATTTAAGCATTAAACCCAGCATCTCCCTCTAGCTCTCTGGTGTTTGAGCATTAATCCATGTTCCATAAGCCATTCATGGTATCCACATCTGTATTACCCGCAGGGCACCGATGCATCGGATAAGAAAAAAATAAGAGGTCAAGATGTGGCACTTACTATTCTATCAAGCTAAATCCTAAGAAGCAAGGCTGCCTTGAGGTTGCAATGTTCTTTCGACTTTATTCTTTCCTTCATAATTCTCACTTTCTGTGGAGACAGTGTAGAAAAGGCAGACACCAAGAACAAGCCCTCCCAGGGCCACCCAGCACGAGGTTGTCTACAAGCCACGTTGTGGGTGCATGAAGACATTCATGCATGTGTGTATCCCCCATACTTTAGGCTCTCATCTTTAAAAACGAAATCTCCAGGGTTCATGATGGATGAACTATAACAACGGATATGTTTAGGATTTAAAGAGTAGCAACAGGTTTATTTTAAAAATTAAATTGTCAAGATGTTTGTTTATGGTGATTATAATCTAAAAGTACATACATTGTATGTATTGTAAGTATGTATTCTTGCTTCCAAACGGTGGCTGAAAAATAATACACGTTACTTCAAGTAATTTGTACACACACACACACACACACACACACACACACACAGAGTGGGGAAGATGAGATGAGACAGGTTCTTGCTATATAACTTTGGATGAGTGGAAATTGCCATGTAGATGAGGCTAGTCTTGTTCTTACAGCAGTCTTCCTGTCTGCCTCTCATGTGTCTGGATGACAGACATGTGTACTCACCTTGAGGTACCACTGCGCACAATTCATAGAGTGATCAAGTGATGATAATTGTGAACAAGGCCATATGGGTGGTTTCCTCTGAAATTACTGTAAGGACAACAGAGGAATAGAACCAGTGTTGGCTATCCAGTTTCTTGTTTTCTCTTTATAGGAAGACATCTTTTATCGCTGACATGGGAGCAGTTTTGTATGTGTCCTGGGGAGTCTGGCTTGGCTCTCTGGCCCTAGAGGACTAGAACTGTTCCTTGCTACCCTGCCTAGTTTCCCAAGAGGTTGTCTCCTGGAAGAGCATTTGCTTAACCAGCAGATGCTCATGGAGGATGAGGGAAATGTTACTGCTAAGGCTACTGTCAAGAAGGTATCTCCTCCTCTCCCAGCCCATTCCAGAGCACTCTGCAGCTATTGGTCCAAGATGCTTTCAGTTTTAACTTCTTATGCAAAACTAAATATATGAGAGAACTTTTTATCCTTTCTCCCCAATGAGAACCACACTTTTTTGTCTTCCTTTATGATCTGTGAAAAACTATAAATAGTTATAAAATGTTTCATAATGTTTTTGAAATTTAGTAAGAAGTGGGCATTCATTGTTTATGAGAAAGGAAGCAAAACACTAAATGACAAATAAAACTCTAAGTAAATGGTTCCAGACAGAAAATTCTAAATGGCTAAGAGCAGGAAATATCTCCTTGTAGACTCAGGGTCTGCACAGACTATGACCAACAGTATCACCAGTTCACAAGCATGTTGTCTCTTCTTCTCAGGAAAAAGAAAAATTGCTAAGGAACCTTCTCTTAAAAAGACAGACAGAAAAGATTTAGTGTCTGTGCCCAAGTCTAGACATCGGGCATTGTGGATGTATATGCATAACTACTCAAATGCAATAGTGTAAACGTAAAAATTGTTAGCTCTTGTATTAGGCAACATCTGGATCCAGCATCCCATCCATTTCTGATCTAAATAGAAACATAAGTGGGAAAGAATTTGCTTCAGATCTTGCTTTGCAAATCTTGAATCTTCAGATGATCCTCTTAAGGAGCCCTGAGTCCTAGGTGATGAGAAAAATATCTATCATTCATTTAGAAAATGTAATCAGACTTTATGCATATTAAAATACAACCTAAATGCCTGGTAGGTCCCTCTCTATTATACTGGTGTCAGCCCTGGTTGATGTGATAATTGTATTGTGTCGGTGAGCTCTGAGATTCTCTACCTACCCTAGAGCTTATATGGATTCTAAGGCTGGATTCAAAAGACTGGGAATTCTAAGATGATTAAAAGTCTATTGAAAACAAGTGACAGCTGAAGATGCAGCTCAGTGGTAGGATCCAATACTAAAACACACACCACACACACACACACACACACACACACACACACCACACACACACACACACACACACACACACACACATACACACACCTTTCAGAAAACTACTTATTTACCTACAGGTAAGCAGGCCAAAGCATTGATTACTTTGTGCCTGATTCTTCTGAGAAATTAGAGATAAGCAATTAGATCTAAATGTTGGCATGAAAGCTGTAAGTTTTTAATAATGTAACAGCTTCGTTAATTAACGGATACTGTTGTTAATTTGCTGTCAGTCACCTTCCATGTGTTTTGTAGGACTTTCGTCAATTCACTACCTACTTAATTCATTAGTCCTCCTTCTCTTTCGGTTATTGTCAAGCTTATCTTTAGTGAACATAGTTTAGCACTTCGGGCACTGAGGATAGAAAAGCAAATGATGTCATTCTTGTCTTGAAAAATCTGTGATATCAGGATATTTTTAGTCTTATTCATTTTTTTAATAAAACTCTGTCACTCAAATAAGGAAATAACTTGACTGTCGGACAGCACGTACTGATCTTCCACTTTGAAACTCATGTATGTAATGTAGTTTGCTAACCAGGAATGAATATTAGGACCCAAACAAGCATTTTTTTTTTAAAAAAAGAAATAGTTATATGACTTTCCAATCTGCCTAAACTTTCTAAGTCTCAGTTATATGTGGAAAAAATTAATGTGTTGGGTTGTTGTAGTGCGTACAATATTGTCTGAAAAACTGCTTAATGTGGTTCTTAGATAGCTTCGGAAGAAATGGCATCTATTGTTTTCCAATTCTCTCTGGTAACTGGGCTTTTCAATATCTTTCTTCTTCAGTATACCTGATAGATGTGAAGCTCCTTTTGAGTGACAGTTGCCTGGGTCTAGGGGTGTGACTTGATGCTCTCTAGCACTTCACACCTGAACAAAACACTAAGAACAATAGCCCATTGTGTCTGCATGCTATTTCTGCTGTTTCCTACCCTCTGGTGTAAGACCTGGGGGGAGGGAGGTATTTCTCATTTCTTCTATCCCATTCATTCACTGGTTGCTCTGATTTGTTTTGAAATATCTTCTGGTCTTTCTTCTTTCCCATTTGGTCCCATCATTTTCCCTTGCCCTAGTCTAAAACAACCCCCTTTTGCTGTGTTTTCCGTGCCTGACCCTGGTCTCATCCTCCACATTCTGCAGATTGTTAGAAAATGATGATTTCATTCTCTACCATCCACATTGTGATTCTTCAAGCCACTCCCCTGCCCCTAATCCCTTCTGCTTTTTCTCATTCATGATGGAATGAGTTACATTTCTACATTTCTCTATACTACAGCTCAAGTAAGAAAAAGACTATATGTTTATGAATATGAATGACACTTCATATTGTAAAGCTATTTAAATCTTCTAGAGTTGTTTCCTCTGTACGTATTTTCAGCTGAGCCCTGTAACATCTATTTGAAACAGGAAATGACTTTCCAGCTCAGTGTGTTTCGCATTGTTGTGTTTTGTTTTTTCACTATGAACTTGCATTTTGAAGAAATTAAATGACTGTCTGTCAAGAGCATTGTGTGTAGGAAGCTGAAAAGTCACTACTTATTTCAGGGACCATTCATCTAATACCAGGCTTCATGCTCCTAGAAGTATTTTCTAAAGAGAAGCTACCTAACACAACCTATTTCTTTTATTACTCAAAACAACCTCTGGGAAAGAAACAAATTTCTATAAAGATAAATAAATAAATAAGTTCTGAGTTAGGAATGGGACATTTTTCTCTGTAGGAAATTCTTACAGTTAGCCTGAAAGCCAGAGGAAGACACAATATGTATGTTTGCTTGATGCTAGGGAACTAAAGGCTTAATTGTGAATCACCTCACACAGCTGCTGGTGAGCTGTCTGAACTGGGTCTTCTCAAACCCAGACCATTTTGGGAACAACATGGGTCTTGTATGGCAAGGCAGACCCTAGCATTTTTGATTGGTTTGTTTTTATGATCTGCAGCAACCCCCTGCCTGGGCTTGAGGAGTCTTCATTGCCTTATATTACTCCTTTTTGTGTATTAAACGTGTACCAGAATCATATGAACTTGGTGTGGTCTTGTACATTGCAATGAGGACTATGAGAGAAACCAGAAAGCCCTCGCTTTCACTCTTGCTAAGATTGGATGGCGACAAGCATTAACTAAACATGGCTGCCGTTTGCAAGAGCGATGTCCTTTGTATTCCCCTTTTTTTCTCTAGAATCAGGGACCTGGCAAATGTTTCTGTCTAACATGTTGGAAGGTGATAGTTAGGGGTTGATGCTACGCAGATGTCTGCAGGAAAGCACACTTAAGGAAATGAGTACTATAAAGAAGAATCTCTCCAGTCCAGTTCCCTGGCAACAGTGCAGACTTGAAGTCTTGCAGCTTTTGTGTTCACTGTTTTGCTTCTTTATGCATTGAAGAACAAACAATAGGAAAATAGTGTTGTTATTATTACTTGTACCTAGAAAAATATAAGTCTTCTTTTCTCTTTATAAACTATGTCAAAGATGGTCCGATCTAAGGATGACACTCTAGTAGAGGCTAAGATCAGAATGCATTATCCCATTCATCCTGAGAATCTATCATTAAGGACTGATCCCAGCTACTTAATCATGCTGAGATTTAGAGTTTGGAACACATGTTCCCAGTTAGGGTTCCTTCCTTTCCATATCCCCTCCTTGTTCTGTAAATGCCTGCTTCTCAGCTTTGATATACCACAGTGAATGCTGTCGAAGGAACCGTCTCATGGATCCAGCATTGTACCTTCCCTTCCTAGTACATGAGTTAGTTGATAATTACACTTGGAATTATTCATCTACTCTCTGACCCAGCTCACTAGGGTCTGGCCTTCTTACTATTCTTAGAAAAAAACTTATGAATGCTCTCTCGCTCTCTCTCTCTCTCTCTCTCTCTCTCTCTCTCTCTCTCTCTCTCGCTCTCTCTCTCTCTTTCTTTCTCTTTTCCTACCCGTCTCTATTTCTCTCTGTCACCTAGAAAATGATACATACATAGGTATGTGAATTGTTTTTACAGTATTAATGGAAGAAAATAGAGAGCATATGAATAACACATATTTATCGTGTGTGTATTTGTGTGTGTGTGTGTGCGTGTGTGTGTGTGTGTGTGTGTGTATCTAGGTCCTTAATTTGTAAGATGCTGGTAAAAATCATTGTCATAGACTGTAGAGAAATATATGTCAGGCTGCAGTTAGGGTTGGGATAATGCCATTCCATTTTGAATGCACTATCTCATTTATATTGGGCATTTACCTGTGGTTCTACTGTGTCCCAATGCTTCCTGCTCATAGCATCACTAAATTATCATATCCATTCCTTATTGTCACATTACAAATGAGAGAACAGGGAACATTAAGCGACCTCCTTAAACACAGCTATCCACAGAGTAAGGATTGTGACAGACTGCTAATTATCCCACCATGGGTTTTCTCCCAACAAGAACCTGCACTCTGCTTTCCAGCATGGCTTGATTTAGCAAGGACTCTAACCATCTACGTGTGGGCTTGTGTCTTCTGCATTTCTATTTGCTTTCCTGGAATGGCCTGGCAATATGTACGATGACTTTGATTACAGTGTTTGGAAGGTGTTTTGATTTACCTACCATCACACGTGTTGAAGAAAATCAAATGCTTCTAAATTTTGAACAGATTGCTTGCTTTGAGAGGAACTGTGATGTCAGATGCTCCCCAGGCAGGGCTGATGGGGAAGTGGATTCATCTGTTCGATAAGGCTGTAGAAAGCCCTTGTTTAGGATATTTGTGAGTGGCTTTCAGAGCAGCAGCCATCACTGGGATGCATCTCCCATGTCAGGATCTTCTCTGTGAGAACAACCACAACAGCCCCCGCCCACAATATGCTAAGAATGATGGCATTATTTTGCTTAAAATTGAGACCCACTTGTCATTCATGGATGAATGACAGGTTAGCTTACAGGACCAACCTTCAATTAAGGTCTGAAATGGAATCTGATTCTAGACTTAAAAGATCTGTCTCTCCTTTGGCCAAATTCTTCCCCTGGAATCTCACCTTGGGGGTTCAGAGACTCATTAAAATCCTTGCAATTAGATAATGAAAATGCAGCAACCTACAAAATAAAAAAAAAAATAAAAAAAACAAGTCCACATGCAGTTTCAGTGTGGCCTGTGATTATTGTCTGTGGCTTTTAATGGAACATTTTAATTTTCATAATGACTAGCCACAGCTCAGTGTTTAATGTACTTCCCTCTCTCTCTCTCCTGGGCATTCCTAGAATTTATTATACAGAGCAAATCTGTGTGCAGCAGTGAGGCTTCAGGATCTGTAGCACTGGGGATGTTGGATGGTCTGACAAGTGTGAATTGGCTGGAGCTCACCTCTGTTTTGAGACCTCCATGGGAAGCTTCTTTACCTAAAGGCACAGACTGTCCCTGGAGTACACTTGGCCGGCATCGGCTCAGGGTAGGATGTACAGTCCATCATTTTGTTGTTCATACATGATGTCAAGAGGAAGCTCTTAAAGCAGAGTTGTGAGAAATGACGCTTGGCCATTTTGGACACATTATATATCTGATTTTTTTTCTTTAAGTCATATAAAATATTCTTTAATGTGAAACATGAAGTATGTTCTTGTACAGTTATATTGGAAAGCTTGTTTTATAGTACAGTGTATAAAAATTGATGAGAAAGTAGATTTGAGTAATCCCTTCCCTTGTTTTAAAAATGTGCATGCATATATTTAACAGGCAAGCATTTCAGCCAACCCACCAAAGACCGTCCTGATAAAACTACTCACTACCCATTTTTTTGAGGTAACGAGTAGATATGAAAAATGGGTTTACATTCCAACAATTGTGGATCAGAGAGAGTGAGCAGAAAGTGAATTGTTCCAGGGCAAATATGGCACCTATCTGTAATGCATAACTGTGGCAATGAGCCTATGATTCTATTATCATTTTGTCCCCATCTGAGAATTTAATCAGTATTCTAAGTCACATAAGGGAAGAGATCTTGCTTTTGCCAATTACAATTCATAAATTTTACTGGCGAATCAGCAAAGTGCACGCTTGCTTTCTTTTCTGCAGAATGGGGATCCTGAGTTGCTTGCTGCACCTCTTGCCTCTCCCCTGCACAGTTCCTCTTCCTCCTCTTTGCCTTGCTCCTCCTCGCAACTCTTCCCCGGACATTCGTTCTCCCTCCCCTGTGATCTTTACATTTTGCTTCTTCAACTGCTGCACCTCTGTGTGAGACAGGCTGATTGTGCCAACAGTCCCATCCTGGTGACTGCAGGAGAGTGCTTACCTTATGCTCTGCAAAAGACTCAGGATGGAACCCCAGGAGTGGACCCCACTCAGACTAGTGACATACAGGGGAGCTGTAGTTCTTTATTTTGCATGGGCTGTGCAGAAAGACTTCAGACTCATTATTTAGAAAAAAAATAATAAAACCAAAACAAATGAACAAATGCAAGGGAGATAAGCAAAATAAATAAATAAAAGTATGTCAAAAATACTCAATGTTAGAGAAAATTTCAAATTATGAATCCCAGAGAAGCCCAGGGCTGCTTCATATGATGCAGAAATTAAGCAAAGTTGATGCTAAGATGATGATGATTTTTGAAAAATTGATTCTAGAAAGATGGTGAGAGAACCTGGATGTCGTTAATCCAAGCTTCGAGGAACTGCTACATCTAAAAAAATAAATGTTAAATTATTAGAAATGGTGTGTGTATAGTAGATAGAGACGTGTGTATTCGGCATTGGCTTTTAAAGGTTTAAATGTTATGGGGCAAGAAAGTAAGAGATGAAGAACTTTAAAGCTCCATAACTTGAATTATGTATGTTGCTTACATAATCTATCTACAGACTTGGCATAACTTGAATTATGTATGTTGCTTATGTAATCAACTAACTTCATCCTAACTTTCCTTATGTTTGTTAGTCACCTTCTCTGATTCCAGTCAGAAGCAACTGAAGGGGGGAGGAATTCTCCTAAACTATGGAGAGAGAGAATCTTTAGCAGAATTGGAAGCAGGAGAACCATTAAAGTTTCTACCTAGTACTATGGTACATCTGTCATGAAGAGTGCTGACTGAGGGTGTTGGGGGTCTGCATAAAAAGTACTTGCTAAGAGTTTTGGGGGATCTGTCATGAAGAACAATAACTGGGCGTGTTAGAGGGGGTCTGTTATGAAGAATACTAAGGGTGTTGGGGGGGAATCCATCATGAAGAGCACAGGCGGTGGAGATGTTAATCACCTCTGTGTAACACATGGAGACTAGGGCATTAGGCAGTTAGGCAGGAGAAGCCTGATTCAGTAGGAATCTGTGAGGAATGTAGGAGTGGTTCTGAACACTGACCGCACATTTCCAGCAGGGGTTGCAGCGATACTGCCTGCCTCCCCTTCACCATTGCACACGCCTGCTCCTTCTCAGGTTAATCTGTTATCCAACCACATTTGGGGTTCTGCGATTCTCTAGTTAGTGTTTCCAGTGAATACAGCAGGAGATGATGGACGGGTTGCATAGAGGAGAGTACTGGTTCCAGCAGGCTGGGTGAGTGATGGCAGACAGCAACCACATCTCTTTATGCCCCTAGTGTCACATCATCCTTGAAGACCCCAACGCTACTGTATGGAATGCTGAATCTTACCGCTCTCTCTTTCTCCCCCATTCTTATTCTGTCTACCTTGACTTCTTGGCTTGAAGCATATACCATGCTATAACATAATATGCCATTTAACACTTTTTATATATTACTTCTTTCTACAATTACAATACCAGTCAATGAGGACTGGTATCTTTCATAGTTTTCTTGATTGACATACCAAGATGCTTTGAAAAAAAGAGCCTAGAGCATAAAAGGCCTGGAATATGTGTGGAAAAACGTCTGGAGCAGGGAATAAAAAAAGAAGAAAACAAGCAACTGGATATTCCCTAAGGCTTCAGAGATAAATGCAAATAAGGAGTTCTAAGTGTCTGAATAATTCAATGGAATTCAGCATGACATTTCCACAAGAAGACACTTCCTGGTCTGCACTCTGCTTACTTTGTTGTTAGCCCCTCCAGGGAGCCTGACCAGGGTCATTTTAGGAAGGAATGCTTAAGAGATAAAGGAGCTTGTTTCAATAAACAGAGAGCATGTGGGTCTGGTTGGTGGTTGGCCCTCCCTTAGCTGATTTCTCTGGAAAGAGCTGCTTCTCTGTTTTCTGCATATGGAGTGTGGATACTTCTCAGTCATTTGAGGGTTACTATGGACTGGTGGGTGTTTTTATAGAAACTAAGCTTATTAGGAAAAATTATATGATTTGATTTAATTCATTTGAAAGAAAAGAACATGGTGACTATAGTGAATTAGCATATATTTTGTTGTTTACTTGATTAACATTTATGCATATTTTATTAGTGTATTTTTGGTCAGATGTCTCTAAATTTCCATGTGGACATTAGAGTTGGTTCACAATAAAAACAAAATTGGGAAAATAACTAAATTGACATAGTCATGGCATTCAAAACAGCTAATTCCATTCCTAGAAATTTATTCTGTTTTTATATAAAAATACAATTAGCTACAAATATATTCATTGTAATGTTATTATTTATACTTATTGAAGAAAATAAAAGCACTCTCCCTCACTGCCAAGACTTCAGTGTATTTGAACAATGCAAATGTGTGCAGTCATGATATCCAAGAGTAATTTGTTAAACTGAAAAGATGACATTGAAATTAGCTGCATTAAAAAGCATTATATATTCAAGTGTGAAAAACTTGACATAGTACTGAGAGTAGTTATTTCAGGCTAAGGTCAGCTTATTTCTTTTTTAGTGTTTTCTTACCTGTGCCTTATGAATTCTTATAATAGGCAATAAGAATACCTAATTTGAATCACTGAATTATCAAAGAGTACACATATGTGCATCAAATGTTCAGCCTTTTTCCATATTGTGCCAATGTATGTTATTGAGAAGATGTAAGCTCTTTGGAGAATTATGTCCTTTTCACTTGATAATTATGTATGCTTGGAACACAGAATAAGGTCACACTTGACATATAGCTCAATAATAGAGAATGTAAATACATGAAGCTCTATCTTAATAAACATGTACTGCTTTAATGGCTTTGAAGATAAAGTCATATAACTATGTGTCATTATCGTCATGGGAGGCCAGTTACATTCAGATTCTCATTTTAGAAAAGCTAGGTTTTCATGCTCATTCTATATATGTGATTTGTTTAAGTTTGCCTAACTAATAAATTCTGAGCTCTGAAATTGTGCTTTCTTGGTACAAGGAATGGGATTCAGGGCCTTGTGACTATTGGAGGACAACTTCCCAGCTATGCATAATTACAGCAAAATCATAAATCATATGCTCTGAAGAACACAGACAGTCTTTGCAAATATTTCCAGGCTAAGTCATGCATATAACATGACACAACTGGAGAGATTTCCCTTAAATAAACAGAGAGCAGCGGCTGTGACAGAACCGCTCCTGAGGGAAGCGTGCCTGGGGCACACCTTGAAAATGTCTCTGCAGCAGTGTCTGCATACAGGGGTTCAAGGGAGGTGGGCTGAGGCAGAGACAGCCCTCCACGTTGTGTGTGACCCTCATGTGGAGACAGCGGTCTGGGAACGAGGCAGTGCTTTCTCCACCCAGCAGTGTTTGAAGGATGGCTTTCTCCTCTGCATGGACACTTACTTGAGAAAAGCAATCCAAATCCTATCAAAATAAATGAAGACTCCTGATGGCTGTTCAGAAATGATAACCAACATTCCCTTGCACTAACTGTGCATGCTTTGAGCTACTGTGTTTAATATGTGAAAGATATATGAGAAGATTTGACCAATCCACTTAGCATCTCGAATCTGATATGTTTAAAGCATAACTTGTGTTCTCATTCCAGACCATGGCAGACAGCCTTTTCCAGTTAGCTACTGACGACTGTTGTTCAGGCCAGAAACCTCCTTGTCACCCAGAGGCTCTACCCTCCCTCAGCCCAGTCTCCGCAGGCTGTGTTATCTATCTAAACAGTCACTTAATGGAAGTCCTTGCTCACACATCCTGCTGGCTCTCTTGATGCCCTTCCTACCTTTTCACCAGAACATGCCTCTCCTCCTGGAATGTATTTGTTCCAAGATAAGAGAATTCCAGTCTATTTCACTAAAGTCTGCATGTCCAGTTCCTAATACAGTGCCCCACACCTATAGGGAATCAATACTTACTATTTCCCAATTTAAACATAACTACATTGCAGTGTGTTATCCACGAGAGTACTAAAAATGTATTGCATGTATTGTTTTAATTTGGATAGAAGCATGTGGCAATTCCTCCAAAATTACTGGGTCGTTAGGTACACAGTGTTGACTTAAGCAATTTTGCCTCTACTAATCCTGTCTCAGAAACAGGTCTATTATTCACACTGTAAGACCCGAAAGAAAAACGGGGGTAACCCCGCACCCCACGCCTCGGAAGCCAGCACCCCAATCACACACGAGAAACAGACCTGATGCAATTTGCAAGAGGGATTATAATTTCCAGAGCTTTGGGGGTCACAGTCTCACCATGCAGGGTAAAAGAAGTGAGCCGCTTGGGCAGAATTGGATTGGCTTTTTATAGGCTTATAACAGAACCCACCTACCACAAGCTTCTAAGCCAATCAGTTCAAACCATCCAAACCCGCGTTCTCTGAGAACCTATCAGCCTCTCACAGAGGCCAGAAGAACTAGCTAAGTCATTTCCGCTTAAGTGGCCGCCATGCACAGGGTCTCGCCCACCCTCCCCCACTGGCATTAGGTGTTGGGGACCCAAGTGCCCCCCAGGCAGGAGTTCCGCAGCCCCCGGCGGTGATTCTGCCAGCCCCCAGCCGCGCTTGTCCTTGCCACAGCCGCTCCGTGGAGGGAGACGGGAAAAGATGCCAGGGACACTCCCAGCCCAAGGCTTGCATCCGGACTCTGGAGGAAAGAATGGGCCAAACCTCTGCTTCTTTGGGGTCACCCAAGACTCAGGCACGGGGGATTCCTAGCTTGCAACCTTATCCTTTCAGCACTGTCATGATTGTTGACAGATACTCTTATTTTAACTTTGTTCTCCATCGCTTTTCCATTTTCTTCCAGAAAAGAGGCGCAGCTGGATGAAGAAGGCCAGTTCCTTGTCAGAATAATATACGATGATTCCAAAACGTACGACCTGGTGGCTGCTGCAAGCAAAGTCCTCAGTAGGTTGAGAATAACCTTCCTTCTCTGTGTTAGCCACACACAGGTCTATAAAGGAATGTGCGCTCCAAGGCCACAGTGGACCATTATGCAAGGTTTTCATTGTACAGACCTGGTGGTTTGATGTATGATGCTAGGCTGTGGCTATGCTAAATCTTACATTTTCAGTATAAGCTGTTCAGTAAACAGAAAATCGAAAATGAAAATCTCCTGCCCCCTATCTTGTACAAGGTCTTGTGTGGAGGAAAAAAAAAAAAAAACAAACCAACCAAACAAAAAATATCAAACAACTCCCAATACTTCAGTCACAAAAACTTCAGTTACAGCACCAACCATAGAGAGAGCATTCAAATGTAGAGTGCAGGAAACATTAATCTCAAATGTGTGTTGTACTAATAAGCTATGTGAAGCACTAGCCAAAAGGGAGAGGAGAGCCAGTGACAAAGGAAATTCACAGAGAAGAGCCATGGCTGCTCAGCCCATATAATGTTACTTGTATGTCCAGGTTTTCAAAGTTGATAATTTGCTATTAAGTCAGCAATCAGTGTGCTCTTGTGTGGGACAGACTGTTTCTCCTCAGTTGCCTGTACTTCTCTGTTCAGGGCTGAACTCTAGGAGCTTCCCCTGTCCATCCACATTCACATGTCTAATGATGTCATTCTTGGTTGATTCCTGTTCTGTTTAGACAGGCATGATGGTGAGACTTTGTCAGTATAGTTTCTGACAATCTCACAGCAAACTCTCTATTCGTCTGGATCTTACAGTCTTTCTGATTTTATGAAATGATCCCTGAGCCTAAAGTAGTAGTGTTGTGGATGTATCTATTTGGACTAGTCTTCACGCTGCTCATTTTGGGCAGTTGTGTCACCTTACTTTTTGAGATAGGGTCTCCCACTGAGCCTGGACTTCACAGTTTGGCTGGATGAGTGGATGGCAAGCAAGCTCCAGGGGTCCACCTGTCTCCAACCCTCCAGTGCTGCAGCCGCTACCTCTGGCGATTATATGAGCGCTGGAGATCCAAGTGCAGGTTATCACACTGGTGAGACAGGCACTTTGCCAAAGACTCCATTTGTCCAGCCTCCTCACACTGTTAAGGAATTTTCACCGAAGGTATATGAGATCGGCTTCTTACTAAGATTTATGCCT
Source organism: Apodemus agrarius (assembly GCA_964023405.1). NCBI lineage: Eukaryota > Metazoa > Chordata > Mammalia > Rodentia > Muridae > Apodemus > Apodemus agrarius. The sequence continues at coordinate 86,217,009 of OZ030007.1, forward strand.
ACGTGGTTTCCCTAGAATTACTTACATTAACAAAAATAAGAGGTCTATCTTCTCAATAAAAGATTCACTGAAAAATTATTGTACTCATGTTGAATAAGATGTCAGTCAAAATTCAAAAGAAAGATACACAGATAAATTTCATGCAATATTAATGATTCCTTTCCAAGAAAAGCAGGATATTAAGATTTATATGTGTGCAAGAAGTAGTTAAATATTCATATTTATATCAAGAAAAGTTATTTTGCAAGAAAGTATCTTACTACCTGTATTTTGTGTGTGGAGTATGTATGTGTATATGCATGAGCTATGCAGATGTTTATATACCACATCACATGTGTGGAGATCAGAGGAGAACTTGAGAACTAGTTTTTAATCCTTCCACCATGTGGGCTGTGGGTTTCAAAGTCTGGTCACTAATTTTCATAGAGTCATTTTACTGATGCTGTGTCCTTGACTCGAATAAATGTATTTTTAAAGAAACAATACACTAAATATATAGTTTAAAACTAGTAACATAAGTGTGTTAGTATATACATTGAGAAAATGGTTATACCCCTAATAGTGTGATTCATACCATTGACATGTTAACGTAGTCTTCCCAGATTTCATTGTAATACACTGGTCAGAGATTCTTAGTTTATATTCACACCGTGTAATAATTGTGGATATTTTAAATCATTTTCACATACGTTTGTGCTTATTCTTCTCACTGACACTCTTCTGCCTGGTCTTTCCTTTTCATCTACAAAACAGACCTCAATGCTGGCGAAATCCTGCAGATGTTTGGGAAGATGTTTTTCGTCTTCTGCCAAGAATCTGGCTACGATACCATCTTGCGTGTCCTAGGATCTAATGTCAGGGAGTTTTTACAGGTGAGAAGCTTGAGGTCCTGAAAGTGAAAGTTCCTAGTGCCTGTTGTTAAATTAGAACTCTCAGATACTTCTATGTAGCCAGTTGGGCAAGAGTGTCTTGCTGCTGGCGAGGGACCCTAGTGACCATTCTCACATAAGATCTAATTATCAGGTGATCTTACATGTATTTGAGAATTTTTCAATCATATGTTTTTACAATCTCTGGTTGTTGACTCTGAATGTGCAAGCCTTCAATTAGTATTCTCTTAAAGCCCACAGGGTTTATTGTGACCTGTCCAATTGCCTTTTAAGAAAAAATTACATATGCTAATTTGTAGCATATGAGGTGCTTCGTGAGGTCTTCTGTTTTCAATATATGATATGGTTTAATTTTTTTGTAGCGTACTTTTGAATATAAGCTCTCACAGGACAGTGTATGAGTATTTAGTAAGCACTTCCTGAGCTCTTTATTAGGAGAAAGCAGCAAGGGCTTCAGGTATCCCATGGAGGAGAACTAATTCATTGCCTTTGAGTTACAAATCAGTTGATCTAACACAGAAAGAAAGAGATATGAAGAAATTCAAAGTTGGTTTCAGGAAAAAAAAAAAGACAAAAAACAAACACCACCACCCAAGGCCTTTCTTTATCTTACAGAACTGAACAGTGACCATAGCAGTCTATACTAGTAAATTTCCCATTTGCTGAGATGCTATTTCTGGACTGACTGTGCTATTTTGAGCTCTGGCGTTTGTGAGACCCTCCGGATGAACGCGTGAATGCTTAGCATTGTGGAGCTGGGTTACAAAGAGTGTTTCCAACCTGACTGCTGAGAGCGGCTAGACCGCCTGGACAGTGATGTCAGCGCAGTCCCTGCTGAACTGAAGCCCAGGCTCGAGAGAATGTAAACCACTCTGAGACCAGCTGCATTATTGATTTAACAGCCAAAATAAGAACGCTGGTGTTTAATCAAAATGTCTGTTGTTTACACAGGGACATTTTTCTTATAAACTTAAAGCAGCATTAAATCAAGATGAACGCTGGTTTATAGACTCCAGCTGTGGCCTCACTCAAGTCCTGCTATCCCAAGAAAGCTGCCTCTTCCCAATGAAGTAGCTACTAAAGTTCAAGCCAGTCTGGGAGTGTTTAAATTGATTATTTCAAATGGATTGAATCTTGAGACTTCAAAGTTCTGGGGGGATTTTAGATTATTTGAATATAAAGTCCATTTTTAAAGTATGTTTGTTGACCACTGTCACTTTACTAGAAACATTGTTTTAAAAAGTATTATGGTGTGTGTGTGTGTGTGTGTGTGTGTGTGTGTGTACACACGCTCATATGCTCATCCATGAGGTACCCAGAGGCCAGAAAGGGGAATCTGATCTCTTGGAGTTAGAGTTAAAGGAATTTGTGAACCACCTGTGGGTGCCAGGATCTAAACTCTGGTCTGCTGTTAGAGGAGTAAATGTCCACTACTACTGAGACATCTCTTTAGTCCCCAGAGTGAAGTTTCAACTTCCAATAGCTCTCCATTTTAATGTCCTCCTCAGTGATTAGATTTACACAACAGATCACAGGTTTCAGTAGATGTACTCATTTCTTTATCTCACCTGTCCTCCTTTTTACCATCTCCCACCTCATTGTGGAGCTTTTCATGTACTCTCAAGCTGTAGAGACGCTAGCTAGGGAGGCTCCTCAACACTTTGTAAAAGCTTAATTATTACCTGACAGTTTTGTGCTTTATGAGATACACTCCAGCCACACAAACCCAACCCTTTCAGGCCCCCTCCATCTCCACCAATCCCCCACTCCTCCTAACAAGTCTTCATCCTGCTATTGTGTCATTCTGCTTTGCTTTGGTTTTGACCCACTAGTTTACGCAAGATTGCCTGCTATAGGCATGGCTAGTGGCTGCATCACTGAAGACAGTGATGGCCTTTCTGTTAGTATCCTCAACTACCAAAGGGTCCCAACTCTCCTGGCACAGTCAGGGCTCAATAGTCCCTTCAGCATTCCTGACCAGATGCTCACAGGTTCAGCTTCTGTGAGTAGAAGAGAGTACAGTGTGCCTGGCATGCTCAGAAAACAGCTTCCACGGCCATCCTCCCCATCGTGTGGCCCCCGTTACCTTAACTTTGCCCTCTCTTTTCTGATGTTCCTGGAGCTGGGGAAGCAGCGAAATGGTCACCACAGTGAGGGCTGGGCAAAGTGACTCAAAAGTCAAATAGTCTTAGGACCGTGAGCAGCCACGGTCTCCACATTAACTACTGTTACTACTAAAGGAAGATTTCCTGAACAAGGCTGAAGACAGAGCAAGCTGATTGGTAGGAAGTAGCTGTTGAGGCTGTCAAAATGCCCATTTAGCAAAACAGAAGAGGTGGGTTCACCTGTGGCCTCCCAGCCACCGCCTTTCCCCTGATCACAGTATCTAGTCAGAACTTTCACACTGGAAACGATCTAAGTAGCAACTCACCCAGTCTCAAAGATGATGCAAAAGAATAGAAATGAATTTATAATTTAATGCTGAAACGTTTTTAACATCTTTAAATTAAATATGATTTTATTTTGTATCCCCTTAAGTAAGATTGAAAACTACAAATTTTGGAGACTATAAAGTTTTTGTTATTTCCTACTTTTGGACAGTGATTTTTGTCTTCTGACTGTCTAACTATCATGACAAATTTACTACATTAAGATAATACTTTACTTAGGAGTAGGTGGTTTTGTTATGGTTAGTCTAACAAATAGAAATTCAGTGTACCTTCTTCTGTGTCTGTTGTTGTAAAGTGAAGCACCTGGTTTTCACAGATTGTTTTAAGATCCCAGCTTACATATAACATTTTTCTTCCAGCATATATTAATAAAACACTCTTCACAATGTACTTCCACAATCAAAGAGGAGCGAGATAAACTGGGCTTCATCATACAGAGAGTTCAAAAGTTTTTCTTTCTCTTTCACTCCCTAATTTTAATTAATAATCAAATATTTGAACTTATCCTAAGTGCTAACTTTGGAGAACTCAGCCTTTTTGACATTTCTCTGAAACATTCCAGGAAGGGTCTTCCTGTATTTAGAGACAAGACAGTCTCCCTCACTTCTCCAGTCTCTTCTCTTTACTCTGATGAGTTGTCTAAAATGCAAGTTAACTCATCATATCCCTTTCTCTTTTGAGTCCTCGAGCGACTATCTATGGCTTGCTGGAAGTATGAAGCATCGGGTTCATATCAGGCAGTGCGGAGGACTTCTCTTGCCATACTATTCATCTCGAGTCGCTCTTAGAACATACAGTTAAACTTGATCTCTGTGGACTCTTACTTTCCATGCTCCCTCTTTCCTCTGGGGTTTTGTGCACACTCCTCCTGGGACAGGGAGGGCTTTGCCTCCTTCTGTTCCCAGAGTGAAGTCAGTCTTCCAGGTCCCATTGCTCCTTCCAGGAAGACTACTCTTCTGTCTAAACTCTGCTCTTCTTGCAAGGTGGTCGCTGGCTTTTCTCAGGCTTTCAAAGCAGGCTGTCCCCAGCCTCAGTTCCAGCACTGAGCGGTCATTTCCTGTTTCTTTCACTGGAATGTAAACCACAGGAGACCAGAGACCCTGCAGAGTAACTGAGTGGATGAATGCTACAGGAGGGAGATGAATCAACCGCTTAAAAACAAAAGAAGAAAGGAAGGAAGAAAACATCCAGTAAACAGATCCAGTAGTAATGATTCCATCAAGGATCATCTGTGTAACATTTAGAGTTTGTTTTTTTTCCCCCAAGAAAAAAATGTAGCCTCCATCTTAAAGGAATCAAGAGAGTTTATTCTGAGCCAAAAATGAGTGAACATGACCTGGAAACACAGATTCAGGTTGGCAGATTTGATTACATGTTTCATCACGGCTGAGGCTGTATATACCTTGTAGTCAGAGAATAAGAGCAGATTACAAATCCGGCATGGGAAACTACACTACAGGCTGTAGATGTTATCCCATGACACGCTTAACTCTCTGGGGACACTAGTGCTCAGCATTTTAGAGCTTTTACTTGATAGTCACAAAGGGGAAAAAAAGGACATCAAAAGACTGAAGATAATTTGGCCCCAGAAATGCAACATTTCAATTGTATAACCTCAAAGCTCTAACTAATCAGTCAGCTTTGTAAAGTTTTTAATATATCTATGTTGTGTTTTTCTTTTTCTGAGAATTTCAGTTGATAGAAGTGAGGCTGAAATTGACACGTAAAATAAGATACATTGGACATTTTCTTAGGTTGTCAAGGTTGTTATTTTTCAGTGTTCAGGCTACAATCCTGCATATATACATCAAAATTCATTGATGGATCTTTACATTAAATATACTTCTACATTTTTAAACGTCAGCTTTGATACTACCACTTAAACATGTCAGATGACAATAACATTGCTACTGAAGTTATAGATCAGGAGACTGTTTTACCAGGCTTTGACGTTCATCTCTTTCATCATAACAAAGTAGTTTTAGGGTGTAGATCTTCTCTTCCTGTCTCCTTGAATATATTAGCAAGAATGGTTTTCCAACACACACACATACATATACACATATGCACACACATATGCATGCATACACATGCACATATGCTCACACATATATAATATGAAATGTACTTTAAATATTTCTGAATTTCAAAAACTGTATGTATGTATGTATGACTGGCAGTCATCAATTCTGTAGGAATTAGTTAATTCTAGAGTGACTATTTTCATGATTTTCACATGTATTTATTTAGTTTGTGAGTATACACCCATGTGTGTGTACATGCAAGAGCACGTTTGTGGATGTCGTGGGTCAGTTGTAAAGTAGGTTGCTTTCTCCTTCTTTCTGGGTTCTGGGAAACCAAACTCAGATCCTCAGGTGTGGTGACAAATGGTTTCATGTACTGAGTTGTCTCAGCATAATTCTGGAATATTAGTGATATTTTGCAAATCGATGCTGTCAGTGAGATAATATAATACCTCTGTTCCTTTATAGGAATGGTATAGTCCAGGCCACACAGTAACATCAATGTCTATAATTTAGTTCTATAACATTTCGACATTTCCTGTGACTGTTTTGTTTAAACAGTTAACGGCACTTGTCTTCTCAGTTGAGAGCCTTTGCTTCCATCACCAGACTCATGACCTTGTACAACTTGTGTTTCTATATTCAATGTTTAAATTTTCCATTATGGTGACTTTGGAAATGAGGTTTCCAAATGAACCCAGTGATAAAATATAAGAATACTTCTAGAGAGAGCTTTTTCCACTTGTCTGTAGGGATTGGATAGTTTGCAAGTGATTTTTCTTAAGTCTGTGACACTATCAGTTTGTGGGGCTGTTAATAAAAGTCATCTTTTGAATTTATTCTTAAGTGGATTAGTAATTGGATACATAAACAATAAGATGAAGAATTAAAAAAATTTTACTATGATTGTTAGATTTTGAATGAATTTAACTAAGACTGTGGTTGGAAAGAGAAAATTATCTTAGCAAGTTTTTTTCCTCCATTTTGTACTTTTTTGTTCTTAAATTAGGCATACATAAATTTCTCTCTGAACTTTTATGAACAGAATGAAGCAATCCTGCATATGCATGCTTTGTAGCTCCCTGAGAACATCACTGGTAAGGATTGCCAACCAGTGGTGTTTGCACTGCAATCTGTCCTGCATTATGAATACATTTTCCAGTGGCCATAGAAACAGTATCTTCTGTCCCTGCTGTGCCTGGCCTCCATCAGGAGATGCAACTCTCCTTCCTTTGAATAGGGGTTGGCTTTGTCAATCATTTGACCAACAGATTATGGCAAAGGTGACATTGTGAAACACCCTAGGCCATATAGGCCATAAAATCAGAAGTCTTCGTCTTGTTTCTTGGGTATCTGGGGGGAGAGGGATCACTATAAGATGTTGCCATTATAGATCCAGAAACCTAACATGAGAAGTTCAAGCCACACAGACTATGTAGAGATGGTCAGAACAAAAATCTGGCCTGATTTTCTTGTGTGGAATTCCCTTGCAAAGACCTGGTCACTTTGCTGGCCATTTCAAGAGTTCATCATAAAAAAGTCATTCTGTCTATGTGCCAGTGACTCCAGTACAGGAGTTTCTACACTCAGACAACATGGAGAACCATTAAAGATAACAACAAATCACTATTAATTAGGATTTCAATCAATATGTGTTGGTGTGGTTTGCTATACCATAAGGCCAATAGCAATAGGCTGTTTAATTTTCCTTGTAGAATTTTTCTGTTAGTATATGTGTGTGCACCACGTAATGAGTCAAGGACTTTGAGTAAATCCTTGGTGAGATGATATACAGCTTCGGCAGTGGGACTATTGCTTCATTCATTCTCTGTGATGCTGCATTGCTACCTTGTCTATACTTTATGGCCCAAGGCTGCCAGGTTCACTTAAAAAAAAACACAGAGAAAAAAATGCTATTTCGGAGACTAGTTAAGATTTGTATTCATGAGCTTATTTCAATATCCATAAGGATGGCATATAAAAATTTAAATATACTTTCATTCCTGGATGGAAAGCTGGCTGTCTCAGCTGGGTTTGTGGCACTTTCAGCCTACTCCCTCAATATATATATTCCTAATCCTCCTCCAACACAGCAGACAGCCTGAAGCGGGATTGTCTCCAGCTCTGCAGAGCTCTGATTTGGCCTTATGAAACACAGCGCACCAGCAGCATGCTGGCATTCACAGCAGATCCAATTTCAAACTCTCAAATGTTTGTACAAGGGGCTATTTTGGGAAATACTAGGATTTTCCTGAACAGCTGTAAAGCCCTAATACTTCCCTAAATTATTTATATTTTGTAGGAAAATGCACTAGATACTTTATTTTAACTTTTGAATCTCAAAAGAAACATCTAAACTCAATTTCTACAACCTACAATTAAAATATGACTTCACTTTTATTTTAAACAGAAAAACAGAACAGAACTTCAGAAGGAAGAGAAATATGTTAAAAGTGAAAGATTCTTCTTTGAATAAATGGTGGCACTAAATATAGATCGGTTGTTAAATTTGGTATTATCTAGAAGGATTCTGTTTTTAGCATGAGTTTTAAAGGACAGAAATATGTGAAAATATATGTAAGTGCATTTTATTTATTTTTATGGTTATTGAAGATATTGCTTTTGAGAAGATGAGGTTTTTTTATGGTTGTTGTTGTTGTTGTTTTGTTTGTTTGTTTGTTTGAGAAAAGGGTTTTTAGTATAGCCTTGACTGTCCTGGAACTAGCTCTGTAGACCAGGCAGGCTTTGAACTCCAGAGATTCTCTTGCATCTGCTTTCAAGTGCTGGGATTAAATGTGTGTACCACTACCACAAGGCTAATACTACAATTTTAAAAGTGCTTTCTGTTTAAATCTTTTTTTTTGTTTTTTTCAAGACAGGGTTTCTCTGTGTAGTTCTGGCTGTCCTGGAACTCACTCTGTAGACCAGGCTGGCCTCGAACTCAGAGATCTGCCTGCCTCTGCCTCCCAAGTGCTAGGATAACAGGCATGCGCCACCACCGCCTGGCTTTAAATCTTTTTTTAAATTTATTTTTTTGTTAGTTTTAGTTTATTTTTTTGTTTAAGTAATTTTAAAGGCTCTGATAAATTTATTTGCGGATAGAATATTCCATTTTTTTTCTTTTTAAAAACGATTTATTTATTTATTTTAAAAAATCTTTATGCATAAGTGTGAATTCCTACATGTCCATGCACCACATTGATACCTAGTGTCCAGGAAGGCCAGGCTCCTATTGAAGGGGAGTTACAGGTAGTTGTGAGTTGCCGTGGGGTGCTGGAAACTGAACCTGGGCCCTGTACAAGACAAGCCAGTGCTCTTAACTGGCGCCGAGTCACCTCTGTGACCAACTCCATGCTTTTCTCTTACAAACACGAAATCTTTTCATTTATTATTGAAGGAGCAGCTCCCAAGAGGAAAGAGAGAGGCCAAGAACCAACCTGCCTCCATCTTAGGCTTAAAAGCTATCTTATATTAAACACAAGCTAGGCTCCTTCCTGTTCATGATTAAACCTTTGTTACTCAAGGATTGGGCTATGCCTTAACTACAGATCCTTAATTTATAGTTAATCCTTAACTACAAATGGGCCTGTAACTCCTGTTCCATGAATGGCAGTCATGTCTTTGCTTCAAAAAATTGTCTATCTTGCAACCCTCTTTGCTTCAAAAGGTTGTGTGACCACCCATGATACGTTATCATGCCTACCTTGCAACTATACATTTGTTCCAAGAGGCCATCAGGACTCACTTGTTTTTCCTCTTCTTATATTTTTTTGCCCTACCTCCTCCTCTAATTTGGAAACCACCTACTCCTGAACTATTATATCCAGTGCTGACCTGTTGAGACCCACCTTAGGGGAGGTAACCCCTGTATGCAAATAAAATATTTTAATTAATTGCTCATTTCCATTAGTTTGGCCATGATGATATGGGTCCCTACAGAGCTCTTTCTCTGTGTTTTCCATCAGCTTTGGGGTAAATTCACGGGTTGTTTTGGCGTCTTTCTTCTCCAACTTCCAAAATGACCCGTTTCTCATTAACCTCAGCAAGGGATTTTTCAGGGTCTGCAATTCGTATTAAACATAGCTGATGCTTACCCTGCATCTCGGAGATGTGAGGGGAGAAAGTGGTGGGGGAGGGGAAGGAAGGAGGGAGAAGGCTTTGCAAGAACATCTTTCATTTTCAGAGATGCATCTCAGTGGATTATCCACACAAACAACTTTCTTTCAACCACAAGGATCAGGATTAAGGATTGTGGAGACTGAAAAAAAAAGTTTGCCTTCCAGGCAGAGTCTTTATCTCTGAATTTCTGTGGCCAATTTACAAGTTTTTGATTAGCTGTTGAAGGAGCAAAGGAAGAAGGCATTGGACTTCTGCATATTTTGTCTCCGTAATTATGTATGGGCTTATTTTTGGCATGCCTGGTATATTTCAAAACAATCTGCATTATTTTGAAGTAGTCCAAAAAAATTAAAAAATATGCACCTTAAACATTTCCCCAAAGAATAATGGTTTCCTCCATCTATAGAGCACACTCCACCTCGTCCCATGTCCCAAGTGTCACAGGAATCATTTTCCTTCTTCTACAAAGCACAAACATTAGGAGACTGGTAAAGCGGCCCGGCAGCCGCAGGATCCCTGCATAAAAAACAAAACAAAACAAAAAACCACATGCCTTTATTCTCTTTGTGAGAGAGGGAACATGGGATGGCACCAGCAGAGTTAGACATGGAATTAAAACCTCAGACTAAAGTTTAGTTATCGGAACAAAACCACGGCCCTTCTAAATGATGCTAAGGAGGAGAAGCCCGCGCATAGCTGAGGTTGCTTCATGGCTTCCTGGGGATTGTTCATGCTGAAGCATCTGTGTTTACATTTTCCCACGACTTTTTGGCTCTTACACACATGCGCGGACTCCTTGTGACCGGCCCTGCAGCTGCTCTCTTCCTGTACTTACCTCCATGGGTATGTTTAGAAATAAAACAATTCCAGTTTTGTGATGAAAGGTTTATTGCCCAGAATGTATCAATATAGCTACGTTAGTGAACTGTCAAGTGTGTTTAGTTAGTGCTGTCACACGTAAATAGCTTTTCTCTTGGCCATGCTAAGGATCCTTGTTTGCGGTTTCCAGAGGCTGTTGCAACTATAGTAGTGCAAATATGAAGAGTGCACATTTATTAGCAATATAAGTGTGGTAAAAATAATTTAAATTTAATTACAATCCCATTTCTTAGAAGAGACGGGTCTTGGTAATCGCTTGAAACTTGATAGAGTGAAACTGAGTAAGGAAAAGCTGTAACTGAGGAAGTCCCTAGAGCGTATTTCATGTGGGATACTATCTAAAGAAAATCAATATTACAGTAAGTGGTAAATCTCTCATGCTCCAACAAAGCACTCAGCTTGTACATTTAATTAGTAGCAAATTCAATACAACAGCAAGTCTCCGGGGACTCGGTTACCACAAAAAAGGCTTGAACCACGAACATTACAGCTCAGCATTTGTAGTGACCCTCTTGCCTTTAGGAATGCATCTTAGCAAGGCTGTACTTCTAATATCCAAACCTTAATAGTGCCCACACCCGTGCCCAGATTCAAATGTTTCACCCATCCTGGATGACCAAGTTCAGTGTCAGAACTGCCTTAACATCAAGATGGCCACCGGTAGAAATGGGACTTTTGTCACTGCCAAGTGATTTTCTTGACTGCTTGTAGGAATGTACAGAGGGCACATAACAAACCAAAATGGAAACCAATATTAAGCAAGTGACATGGGCCTATTGACTAGGGAATATTTAAATATTTTGTTTAGAAAAATGAAAGAGTATTAAACCACCTATTTAAGATGGCTTTCTATGACATAAGGAGTACATCACAGTACTTGGGCTGTAATATGGAAGAAATGTATTCTTAGTGCAGCCACAGACTCAGCTGTGACTTTGTGGAAAGTGGAGATAAAAGTAAAACTCTCAGCAATACATTTTCTTCTCAAGAGATTTTTCTCTTTCAAAATTGTTAAATCAAAAGTTCTGCAGGGGTCTTCTGGTCCTGCAGAAGAGGTTTCAGGTCTTCTCTTTATGGGAAAGGATTTCCACAAAAACAATGTTACAGAAAGAATACATTGTATGGTTCAGCTCAGTAGAAAGAAAGAAACATGAAGTTCTGGGACAGGTAGGGTCCAGGAACGGCATAGAGCAGGAATAGGAGACCGCCTCCTAAGTTTTACACTGCAACGGCGGCCCCTAGAGGCAGTAAGAAGGAAGCCTTTTTTTTTCTTTCTTTCTTTCTTTTTTTTTTTTTTTTTTCAACACTGCCTAGATTTTCTTTTAACAGGGGATATTAGAGGGAAGAAAACAGAATTCATTATAGTCCGAAGGACCCAGAATGACACTGGATTTACCAAGCTCACTGAAACAGTTTTAGTTTTCATGACTCTCTGTGCCTGGGTGTTTTTCCTGAAATTTCTTCATTCCTGCCTGAAGACTCATTATCAACTAAATCCTGGACTGACTTGAAAGTGTAGCTTTCTTATTTCTTAGGTCAATCTGAATATAAATCAGTTTTGAATTTTAGGAACTAATAGATGCTGAGAAACTTAGCATGTTCTAAGTGACAAGATTCCAAAAAATTAGAACGTTTAATTTTTCTAAGACGTTAACCTAAGATGGTAATTTTGCTGCTTTGTGTGGGCTCTGCTATTGACTGGGGACTACCGAGGAACAAGGAATTTCTACACCTTTACTTTAGTCACTCATCAAAGTAATATGCTTATACTTCATTATCCTTGACATCTTGGTATTTTCTTTTATTGACTTCGGATGGGGAATTATAGTGCGAGTAGAAAAGAATGTGGGTGATTTACACAATGTTCTTTCCTGCTTACTTGTGCGTGAGCAAGTCTTAGATGCCTGCTTTCCTCCTTAAGTATGCTCTTGACTCTTACAATTATCGATCACATATATTCATCTCAACTCTTCTGTTGTTCTCTTTTCTTTCTCTCTACTGTACTTACCTCAGAGCTACCTCGGGGGTGTCATGAAGGATCTCCTAGGTAGATGTTTACTCTAGTGATCTGCCCAGCAAAGCCAGGTTTGAAGCTTCTTTCTGCGGCTTGCATTGCCATGATCTCATAGCCATTTCTAGTCACTATGCTTCCGTTTCCGCTACAGAACCTCGATGCCCTGCATGACCACCTCGCCACCATCTACCCAGGCATGCGCGCACCTTCCTTCCGGTGCACCGATGCAGAAAAAGGCAAAGGGCTCATTCTGCACTACTACTCGGAAAGAGAGGGCCTGCAGGACATCGTGATCGGGATCATCAAGACTGTCGCTCAGCAGATACATGGCACTGAGATAGACATGAAGGTAATGTCCACCCGCAAAGATGTTCCTGAATATAGGAACATTTGAAATGATCCCACACTGGTGGCTGCTCGGGGGCTATGTTAGTAGTACTTGTGAGCCAAAATGATGCAAACCCCAGGAGTCTTTTCTATTTGGCTTTAAAATGTAGTATAGTGGGCGATTTCCCCCTTGCAACAGATTTTCTTTCTATTTATACGTTGCTTAAGGCAAGACGAAATTCAATTACTCTCTGTGAAGACGTGCCAGCTGGAAGTAGGATGGGCCATGACATGCAAGTTATCAGATTGTGCATCGTGAGATGTAAAGAACATTAAATTAGCAGATTTTACAGATCGCTTATTCGATGTCGATTCTTTTCTCTTTCCTGGAATGTACCTAGAACATTTTATTTTGTCAAACAAAAGTTTGTGGCTGTGTCCTTTCTTTGTTTTGCTTTTTAATCAATTCCTGCTGGCGAACTTAGCCAAGCTAACTCTTGCTTTCCCCCCCCCCCCGATGCTATTGATGACATCCATTGTTATTTTTGAGGGGCAGTTTTAAGGTATCAATATGGAGACTATGCAGTGAAGAAAATTGCCATTTTTCTCTGACCTCTGTAGTTTCTCCTAATCATGTACTTTTTTTTTTCTTGCTTATCATATTCAGCCTCATCCATAGAGTCATTGTACAAATGTCCCTATTCAGGAGGCCTACCCCAGTATGCCAAGAGGGTTTTCTCTTCCTAGGCCACTCACACGGTCATGTGTGCTAATGCAAAATTCATACCAGATTATAAGTAGTAATTATGTATTAATAATTATGAGAAATGTTCATAAACAGTCCCCTATATTCAGATATTACGACTAAGCTCAAATACCAGCAGTTAACCACATCTTCTTCCGTTGACATCTAGGTTATTCAGCAAAGAAATGAAGACTGTGATCATACCCAATTTTTAATTGAAGAAAAAGAATCGAAAGAAGAGGATTTTTATGAGGATCTGGACAGGTTTGAAGAGAACGGTACCCAGGAGTCACGGATCAGCCCGTACACCTTCTGCAAAGCATTTCCTTTTCACATCATATTTGACCGGGACCTAGTGGTCACTCAGTGTGGGAATGCCATCTACAGAGTGCTCCCCCAGGTAAAATGCACAGCCCTACCACCTTGGGATCTCACCCTCCCTCCCGCTACAGGTTCCATTCCTTAGCAGGACCTAACCCATGCACTTATAGCCTAAATGCCTATGAAAGCATTGAAATCTTCCTTAGGGCTTGTTTGTTTCTACTTTAATCATTTTGAGGGAGAGGAGGAAGTCATCTGAGAATGGTAGACTTGCTTTGTGAGAAAATCGGGAACTTGCTAAGAACAGTCAGCTTTCACTCTGGTTTTTTGTTTATCAAATAAATATTCACTGCCTAGCTGCCTTCCGAAAATAGCTCTCAAAACCAGATGTTGACAAGGGGAAGAAGGAAATTTACAAACACTCGAGATGAAAAACGTAGACATTACCACGGGAAGAGTGGCAGAGCAGGAAGGACCCCAGGCTCTGTAGCCACACAGGGCTTACATTCCCAGGAATCATCTGAAAACTTCCGGGTGCTCACCTTCCCTCATATCCCATGTTAGGATCCGTCTCTGGCATGTATGCATCTGGAAGCACCGTTTGCTTTAACGCAGGACTAGAATACAGGGGTCTTGTGCAGAGTTGTAGATCTGGAAGCAGAAGGGTATTTTGTGTTTCGTGTGGGCTCTCTCTCTCTTGGTGTGTGACCTTGCCTGTTTCCCTCTGTCCTGATGTGTCCTGGCCCCTTTAGTCAGTTACTTGCTTTGTCATAAGTAGCCACTTTGTGTTAGTCCTTTTATTAACATTATCTCTCTTTCAATATATTGTAAGTATTTACTAGTGTTTTGATTTACTGGCATTAGATATCATAGGCGTCTTCAGTTTAGAAGATTAATTCCCTTTTTTCTCTTGATTATTTTATCTTTATGAGCTTTATATTTATATTTATATATTAGTCACCTAAATCCCTTCTTGTTCCTGCAACTATTTGACATTTGCTTAAATACTCTGTTGTAGCAAAATTTGAGGCCACAGTCAGAGAAAATTTATGATTATTTTCACTTAAAAATTATTTTTCACTTATAAATATATCTGATGGGCTTAATCACAAGACTGACAGCTCATCATAATCAATCTCAAGCGTTAGCATGGTCTTTGTTCTTTTTCTGTGTCTTAGCTCCAGCCTGGGAACTGCAGCCTTCTGTCTGTCTTCTCTCTGGTCCGCCCTCACATTGACATCAGTTTCCATGGGATTCTTTCACACATCAACACAGTCTTTGTGCTGAGAAGCAAGGTAAGCAAGACCCCATTTGACTGAATGGAAGCAAGACAGGTTGTCCATCAGCAGCAAAGGAAAGGGGACACCATCTCTGAGCATAGTCTATGAGAAGGAAATATAAGAAAGTAAAATACAACTTTCAAGAGAGCAATGTTTAACTGGGGACGTGGACCTCTGTCAGCTGATGAGAATGAGTGAAAAAAATGTTTGAGAAAGTGTCTGGTTGGGAACATCTCAGTCTCACTTAATAAAACCAACATTGTAAGTTCAAGTACCCTTGAAGTTCCAATGCTTCTTTCCCCTAACAAGAAGTCTTTGATAATGTCACCAGTGATTTACTTTATTTTGTAAATTGTTTATAACTCAGGCTAACATCTTTTTCTCTAGGGAAAAGGATTGAAAGCTCATAAACTCACGTAGTTGGTAGTTTAGATGGTTTCCATATCTCCTCCATTGTGCTCTGCTCCTGGGATAATTGTAGCAAACACAGTTTCCAGAGCATCCACACATTTCATATTCCCCTATGGCTTTCCAAAGACATATCCACACGTGTTTTATATGCTTGGGACTGTCTGATGCTTTCCATTGTTCTGTGAATACAGGGTTAGCTTGGCTTAACTTGGTACCATTCATAAATGCATGTTGTGGCCAGAGTGGAAAAACCACAGAAGCTACAATGAATGCAGGCACTGCTGCTCAGCTGCTGCTATCCTGAATGCACAGAAGGCTATCAGGCACTGTGCTTCTGACCTGGAGCAATGCCCCCTCCTGTTGGAAGGGATGAGTTTTCTCTCCAATTAGGGCTGGTGAGAAGAGAAGATCAGTTGTTAGATCCCTCCTGCTGCTTTCTCAGCCAGAAGCTAATGTTTTGTCTTTCTTATTTAAGGAAGGGTTGCTGGATGTTGAGAAACTTGAATGTGAGGATGAACTGACTGGGGCAGAGATTAGCTGCTTACGTCTCAAAGGCCAAATGATCTATTTACCAGAAGCAGATAGCATCCTCTTCCTCTGTTCACCAAGGTAACAACTTTTAACTTAATTGTAATTGATGGAAGTTAAAACAAATTCAGTGAAACTTCAGTAAACATCTTTGATCAATATGTGCTGCTTGTACATATAATCTGGAATTGGCATGATATTTCAATTCACGCATGTAGAGTGAATGGGCCAAATACACCCTCTCTTAATCCAACAGTATTTTGGTCCTCAATGCTTATTTTTGCTGATGTATAAGCTGCATCTTCAAAACCTCATTATGTAATCCTTTATAACAAGAGTGATTGTATTAGAAAATTCTAAAAATTCCTGCCTTCTTTATATGCTATTATAATCTGTCTCTGAAGTTCTTGTAATATAACATTAGATATGGGATGAGTAATGTGCTAATTCTATATTTTGTACTTTCAAAAAAAGCATTTTGTAAGAGCAATTCTGGAAATCATATAATATGTGGACTTTTCTGAAGTTAGTTACAATTATAAAAGAAATAACATTTTTTTATCCAAGTTACTTTAAATTAAGCATATTTAACTATATTAATTGGGTTGTGCTACTCAAAATGGTTTATTCAACTGAAATCTATGTTAAATGTTATTAGTAATAAACATCAGAAGAGGCAAAGCATGGATTGCTAGTTTTAGCACTTTAGTAAAAGGCACAAAGGGATATAAGGTATGCTTCTGTAGAGCAATAGAAAAAGATAATTGAGGTACTTATTATTAGAGGATACTTTGTGTGTGATATTTTATAACAGTAATTATGATTATTCTCTGGCAATCATTTACCATGCTGACAACAGAGATGAAACTGTGATATATAAAGCAGCTTTAAAGTTAGTGCCATCCAAGGACCCAATGACATGTCACCTGCCTCTTCTCTGCATGTTCCTGATTGGGTATCAGTTGAGTAACAGCTTCACTTTAAGGAGCATTTCTATCCAAGGGCAGAAAGGTTTCTTTGGAGGAAGAATTTCAAGCCATAGAGTATATGTTTCAACTTTCATATTAAAAGATTGGTCTTATAAGTGTTACATTTACCAATAACCATGAAATCTATTCAAATGGACATTTTGTTTATAAAATAATTCCAAGATGATTAATTTAAGCTTAGAAAAAAATATATTTTCAAGTTGGCTGCTTGCTAGTGGGCTTTTAGATACACTGCAAGCAAAGCCATGTAAGGTCGGCTTGTCCTTGTGTTTCTTCAACCTGATCTTCTGACCAGTGAAGGTGGAGAAAGAGAAAGCTAGATGGCTCTTGCTGAGGCTAGGGCACCCTGGGCACCCCATGCTGGGGCTAGGGGCCCCACCATGTGGACAGGTGGTGCTGCTTTTAACTCAAGCTCTGTGTGACAGCGTGATGAACCTGGACGACCTAACAAGAAGAGGCCTGTATCTGAGTGACATCCCTCTCCACGATGCTACCCGAGACCTGGTTCTTTTGGGAGAACAGTTCCGGGAGGAGTACAAACTGACACAAGAGCTGGAAATCCTCACTGACAGGCTGCAGCTCACACTCCGAGCCTTGGAGGATGAGAAGAAAAAGACAGACACGTAAGAATGGGAGGACAAAAGGCTGGCTTTTATTCACAGTTTTCTCTTGTTTGCATAATGTTAAAATTCATCCTTGCACTGAAAGAGTCTGGGACCGCTCATGTCCCTGAACTGTATTTGGTCCAGGCTCCTCATAATTATTGCTATAGGCTGTGATGAAATCAAACACCACGATGGGGATGCATGCCAAAGAAGTCTGCTCGTGTCATGCTGGCCGGAATGTTAAAGGGAAGGATGCAATATGTTTATCAGTCAAGGGTGTTTCCAAGTGAGCTAACTTCCTCCCACTGGAAGGAAGAATGGTCTCGCCTCTTAAAAGTTCCACCAGTCTGCAATGGAACCAGAGCCTGGAGGCCAAGGCTTTAAACACAGGGGCCCTCGGGGGATATTCCAGGATATACCAGGAGTAATCAAGTACTATAAAGATGTAGACTTTAAATTATGAATGTATCCCTATCTTCTACATACTAAACACACTGTTGATTCCTGTTACTACTAAACTGTTAGCTAGAGTGGCCACTTCTCTCACTAGTCTATGGCCTCTTCTTCAGAGTTGATAGGATTGTTACTAGAGTTTGATTTCTGAACCAGAAAATATGTATCCATCACAGAACCCCTTGTTTTGCTTTGCCCACGGTAGAATGGATCTTCTAAAACTCTTTGCAATGTTTATAGCTATTGTGCTTCTCTCACTTCTATGACTGGTTTTTAGATTTATGGATTAGGATTTGATTTTATAGTAGAGACTTTATCTTAAGACAACTTTATTATAAACCATCTAGTTTCATTTAAACTGTTGTGCTGCTCACATTCAATATTAAGATATAACTTCAATGTTGCCTGAAATGCTTTCTGCTTACAAGCTAAAATTAATCATGGACAAAATTTCACTGCACTAGAGAGGAAATAGACAGCACAGGTCTGTTTTTCATACTTGAACTTTGCCCTTTCATCCTACAAGGATGAAAAGGATAAGAAGGCCTACTTTCTTCTTGTTTCTTCAGGCTGTGAGCCCAGAGGTCTTTGCTTTCCTTCCAAATCTCCTCACTCCCCTCCTACTGTGTGCTGGCCACAGTCTCCTCAGTGCGATTCCCAATGCCATGGTAGCGGTATTACCTACAGACATAAAATGTCTGCTCATCTGCTCCACTTTCATCTCTTTTGTCAGTTGTTTCCAGGAAGGAGTGAAGTAGAAATAAGACTAGAAAGCAAATCTGCTTTGTGTGCTGTGGCTTTGCAGCATTTGAGATAAATTTTATTCCTGACACATGAATATGTTTCTCTTATTACACTATTGATGCAACATTTTAGATGCTCACACTGACAACACCAAGCCTGTCGCAGTCATAAGAACAGGGTAAGAAGCCAGGACTACTGACAAAAACTGTGAGGACCTAGTGCTGGCCTTGCCTTTCCCCCCACCTATTCATTTGTTTGGTGTATTTCAAGTTGGCTTGAAATGGTTCAGGATTGGGGAATATCTGAGACCATGACAGGCAAATGGTTGGTTGGTATGTTCCTTTGTTTTGTATGTAGCTGGATTTAGAGGAAGTCTTATTAAAGCTCAGCACCATGGCACTGATTCAGTAGAGAGCCCCAGCTGGAGGGGTGAAGGCTCACCGGCATCTTACAGTGCTTTCCCTCAATCCCCACAGACTGCTGTATTCTGTCCTCCCTCCGTCTGTTGCCAATGAGCTGAGACACAAGCGCCCAGTGCCTGCCAAAAGATACGACAACGTGACCATCCTCTTCAGCGGCATCGTGGGCTTCAATGCTTTCTGTAGCAAGCACGCATCCGGAGAGGGGGCCATGAAGATCGTCAATCTACTCAACGACCTCTACACCCGATTTGACACACTGACTGACTCACGGAAAAACCCATTTGTTTACAAGGCAAGTCCTCAATGGGGGGCCTGTTGTAGTGCAGCACAGGTCTGGGCTCCTGAGACTCCCGGGCAGAAGCCCGTGGTCACTGTTTTGGACTGTAGCTGCTTTGCTAGTGTGTTAAGAGTCACTGCAGGCCACTGGCTTAAATAATTTCCTCACTGTAAAGAAGTGCACTGTTTGATAATTTCATACATGTGGTTAATGCATGTGATCATATCCACACGCATCTTCTCTTACCTCCCTCCCATCTCAATTTTCCTGACAAGTGCCCCTCCCACTTTCTTGTCTTTTGTTCCTGTGTTTTGTTTTGTGATCCGTTGGGTCAGACCAGGCCTGCTGCACAGGCATGGGTATGGAGCTATCCACAGAAGAATAGACAACTCGCCAGCAGCCACAGCACTGAAAACAACGACCCTCATTTCCTCAGCAGCAATCCCACCTCTATAATCTAGTGTTGACTTGCCCAAGCCTTGTGCAGGCCCCGGGAAAGCACCCGAAACTGCTCTGAGATCTGGAGTTCAACAGCAATGTCATTCCCAGAAGGCAAAATGTCAGGGACTTCCTCCCATCAGCTTTTCCATTTTTTTTCTCTGTGCCCTCCTTGCAGAAGTGCACTGAGATTTGGAGGAGATGATACAGAGGTTTCATTAAGTGCTGGGCATGCCATAGTCTCTTGAAGCCCCTTGACCAGCCATGACTCTCTCCACTGCTCACTGAAAAAGGACGCTCTCCTGAGCAAGGCGGAGGGTCGCCCTTGTCTCTGGTATAAACGTCAACACGGAGTACCTACCACTTAGGGAACTTTCTTCTCGTTGCAGCCATGATGAGGCTTCAGGGAGCAATCTCTGGCTGACACGAAGTATCCGGCAGTTTCTTTGCACTTAGGTTAACGAGTCTGTGCGGATTGTTTATTACATTTAGTATAAACACAGCATTCATTTTTGTACTCAGCCAAAGACATTTTTTTTCCCTAAAATACATAAATGCTTTGCACTGTGAAGAAGCCATGGAGCTTGAGAAGGGTCCTGGGCCTCAGGTTTACTTTTAGATACCATCAACTTGAAGATAAACATTTACAAGACATCTCTGCCCTTTGTTTTAAGTAGAAACAAATATAATATTGGAAAAATGAAGTCAGTGGAATATTGCTTTATAAAGGCAAGAATGTTATTGAGTGTCTCTAGGCTCCTGGGGTAATATAACTTCATAAGAACTATTTATCTTGTGGTTCTTTTCTGAGCCGCAGTGCTACCCTTGGTGAGCACATCATAACAGGCCATGGTTTAACCTAACTTTGCTTATTTTGAAAAAGAAGGTGGGCGTGTCTGAGGAATGGTGCCCAAGGTCATGCTCTAGCCTCCACATTCATCTTCCCAGAGACACTGTATAATATGAACCTGTATAACATGAACTCTCTCTCTCTCTCACACACACACACACACACACAAAAAAAAAAAAACATTATATTTAAGCGTTAAACATGTAATTAAATGAACAATTAAAACATGAATAGGGCTGGGCATGGTGGCGCACGCCTGTAATTCCAGCACTCGGGAGGCAGAGGCAGGCAGATTTCTGAGTTTGAGGCCAGCCTGGTCTACAGAGTGAGTTCCAGGACAGCCAGGGCTACACAGAGAAACCCTGTCTCGAAAAACAAACAAACAAACAAAAAAGTTGCTGGATAAAACATGAATAGAAGCCAGTAGATCAATGAACTTCAGTCGACAGCTTCTGTATTATTGAATTGCTGCTGCTCCAGAAGAAGGGAAATAATAGAATATTTTACCGAGGCCTGTGTAAGCAGGAGACCCTGGTCTGGAAATGCCAGGACGGCCATGCACTCCTGTAACCTTGGTGTTGGGGGAGATGGAGGCAGATGCATCCTGAGGACTCGCTGGCCAGCCATTCCAGCTGGACTCAGAGCTCTAGGTTTTGAAAGAGAGCCTGCCTCAAAAATAAGGTCTCTCTCTCTCTCTCTCTCTCTCTCTCTCTCTCTCTCTCTCTCTCTCTGTCTCTCTCCTCTCTCTCATACACACACACACACACACACACACACACACACACACACACACGAAGAAAAATGACAAAATTAGGAGAGAAAAAGAGACATCAAGAGAGAGAGCCTCTGTTAACCTATGGCCTCTATGGCTTAGGAAAGTAATCTACTACTGATGCACATGCACACACTTGACCACACATTGGTAAGGAAAATTTTACATATATCTGCAAGCACACATAAACATTGTACTAAGTTATAAGGGGATCTCAGATGAAGTGATCAAGACCCAAGCTGCAGGCAAAATGTAAGTTCCAAATAATTAGAATGTTCCAACCTTCTAGAGCTCATGCTGTGGGAGTTTGATGATGTCATGATGATGGTGATGATGATGATGGTGGTGGTGGTGGTGATGATGATGATAATGATGACGATGATAGACTATCACTTTATATCAACCATTGAATGTTCGAACGTGTGTATCACCCTAGGTGGAAACAGTTGGTGACAAGTATATGACAGTGAGTGGTTTGCCAGAACCTTGCATCCACCATGCACGGTCCATCTGCCACCTGGCTTTGGACATGATGGAAATTGCTGGTCAAGTTCAAGTAGATGGCGAATCTGTTCAGGTAAGTAGATAAATGGAAGATTAGGTTACTGAAGGTAGGGCTTGGCTGACGACTGGTTCACGCTCCTTCTGCAGACAGGGCTAACATGCACGGAGAGGGGCATCCTGAACGCACTGAGCCATTTGCATTTCACTCTCCCATAGACATGCGACATGGAAAGCTCATGTGTCCTGTGGACAGAACGTCCCGCGGAGCGGATAAGGAATGCTCCCACTGTGTCCGTCTTATTGTTTCATCATGAAAGTTACCCACTCCTTCTCACTGCCATTTTCAACTTCAGGAATATTTCTCTTTACAGAGAGATATTGTATGAAGGCGTTTGAGAGGGTCTGTAAAATACGGATGTTAACCGTCAAGGCTATTGAAGCAAAACTTTGCTTTCTGCAGATAACAATCGGGATCCACACCGGGGAGGTGGTGACGGGTGTGATTGGACAGCGGATGCCTCGGTATTGTCTCTTTGGGAATACTGTCAACCTCACAAGCAGGACAGAGACCACGGGAGAAAAGGGAAAGATAAATGTTTCTGAATATACATACAGGTGCGGAGGGGGGCGCCATGCTATTTGCTGGGTACCGTGTGAGTGCGATGTGTGCTTCTTCTCCCTTTAAACTGTTGCTGCCTCCGTGTCTCCCCTCTGCTACTGCAATTATTTTTCACTGGAGAAGAGTGTGCCACTCTCTCCACTAGAAACCATCCCACCACCTCACCCTGAAGGTTTCTGATAAAACACCTTTACTAAAATCCTAACTGCCTCTAACTACAACTGCAGTGTGGGAATGAGGCTGTCTTATGGTCTACGCAACCTTCATCAGGTTCACTCTCTACTCCATTTCGTAACTTTTAGGTGTCTCATGTCTCCAGAAAACTCAGACCCACAGTTCCACTTGGAGCATAGAGGTCCAGTGTCTATGAAGGGCAAGAAGGAACCAATGCAAGTTTGGTTCCTATCCAGGAACAGCACAGCCACAGAGGTATGTACGGCTTGTCAGAGCAGTGCTCTTTTTTTTTTTTCCATCCCTGAAAGAGATGATAAAATGGGGGAGTTCAAGCAGAAACACCGGAAATTCACTTGAAATGAAAAGAGTTCTTGCTTGCAGAAAGAAACTCAGTAAAATGGGACGTCACTGTAGCACTGATGAACCAGTTAAGCGAGACCTGCTTCAGAAGGTGCAGTAAGGGTTCCCGCTTGGGTCTTGGGATGAAGTAGAAAGCAAAGCCTCAGGCAGAGGATAGCTGAAGTGCCCTCCCTTGCAGTCCAAGTGCTGGCTCCCCTGCTGCTCCTCTGAGATCTCAGCAAGTCCGTATGATGGCCATATTGCCTGGCAGTTTCACCAGTCAGGAAGCCGATGGTCCTCTTAAGGACTGCAGAAACTCCTGTGGAATGTTTGAGGGACTCTTGAAGACCTAGTCTCTTCTGAGTTTCTCCTGAGGAGATGCCTGATTTTGATTTTTTCAGAATCCAAATAATTCCTTAGGGAATATGTAGGTTCCTGAGTGTGAGATTCCACTCCAGTCCCAACTCGTCAGGACTGCCTTGTGCAAGCCATGTCTGGCCTCTTCACAAGAGGTCAAATTAGAAGCCCAAGTTCTGTTTGTTCCCTCTTTGATGTATGTACCCGTCCTCAGAGGGCGTGAGATTGCTTGAACACATATCTTTCCCTGTGTGTATACATTCCCTAAAACTGTTTTCCTAGAATCTAAGCAATATTAGAGGGAACAGAATGACCTCTTTTAAATATTTAACCTTTTCTGGTTGTTTTCACTCTGCTAAATAATTTGCTTGTGAGGCATGTTCCTGGGTGCCCTTCAGAAGGACCAAACGGTCTAGTGTCATTTTCTCAGGAATAATTTCTTCTCAACCTAGGGTGAAGATGTTTTATAGAAACTATAGATATGAATGCATATCCTATGGTCAGAGACAGGGAAATTGTTTGGGGGACATTGTACGCTCATTAAAACTGACGGTTAATAATATTTTTCCACCCATTTAAGGAAACAAACCAGGATGAAAACTGAAAGTCAGGTTGTGGGACAAAGAGAACTGTCAAGTTTTGGTGACAGCCTAATGTGTGTCAAGCCAGGAGCACGTCTTCCCTGTGGATTCCAATTTCTACTTCCTGTTTTAGTGACCCAAGACTTTCTCCTAGTTATACAGATCTCTCACTGTAATTTATTTGATGTTAGCTCTGCTTTTGATTACTCTTAAGGCCTCAGTATATTTTCTTAAGTTTGGTTTTTCATGTGAATGATTTGAGCTGTTTCTTAAATTCTGCTACAAACATTACCTATACTGATGATCTAAAAGTGGTAAGCACCCACTATGTCAAGTTTGTTAAATCTGATAAAATGAGACTTAATAATATCTGGCCATGTGTGTATATATCAATGGCTCAGTAGATTTGTTTTATGCTTCGTGTATTATGTGTGTGTATATGTATATTTTAATGACTATAACATAAAACAAAGTTTATATCATGTTGGTGCATGTCATTCTAGAAACCATTTTCTAAATGAGTGAATCTAAGTTTTAGAAAAAAAGGCAATTTATTTCTAGACTTCTGAAGTAAGAATTAATATGCTATATTAGGAAAAAAGAGTGACTATTTTGAAGTATGTCAATTCTGTTCTGGAACACTATTATTACAAAAATTGGTTGCTCATTCAAATTTTTATGCCAACTACAGTTTATCTAACGTCTTTATTGCCCTGATTTGTACTGGAGTCCTTGTATGTTGAGTTTTGTTGACCTCTGGTGGCTCTGATGGGGGCTGCATCATTTCACACTGAATGGTTACAGTGTTAGAAGCCAAACTATGTCCAAGAACAAGGCTCAGAATACATAGCCAGGAATCTGCTATTGGGGCCTCCCCACCCCCGGGCCTAGCTCCAGACTTGAGCTTCTTTATTAGCTTAGAAGAGTGTCAATATATCTAGGATATCATATTCAGAATATTCATAAAATAATTTTAATTCCAATATAGAATGTACTGCATTCCTGTTGGAATATTGGGCCTATCAGCCTTTAAATGTCTCTGATAATTTATTGATATCCATCTTTATAAAATAGAATGAAACTACTTTTGTGTAAAAAATGTTTGTCTTTAAATTTAGTATTTCATATCAGCACATCAATGTATGTATAAATGTTAGATGTTAATTGTGGAAAAGAATCTACAATAAATTATTTTTACCACTTGTCTACAGTGCGCTTTAATTTAATAAAATGATATTGGCACCACTTGTGATTTTTCTTAGTCATGTATTTAAAGGCATTTTATAACCTTGTTTGTCAACTATCAATTCTGATTTTTCTACTTTTATCATTTGTTTTCAGATCTGGCTGTGGAAACCTTGACATATACTTGACACATGCTTGGCACATGCTACAACAGTGAGCTATCCCCACTCTCCATCTGCACTACCAATTTTTAATAGTTCCTCTTATTAATATTCTGGTTTTGTATTTGATTGTTTGAGACAAGGTCTCACTTTTTAGCCAGCCTGTTCTCGAACTTAGGCAGAACTCCTCCTGCCCTACCATTGAGATGACAGTCAAGTGTCACTTCAGCCTTAACAAAGAAACAGAGTAGAAGATGACATAGATGAGAACCATGTATACAAAAATGAAATGACCTCAACCAGAAGAGCTCACTCACTGTCTATATACTTTACACTATGTACTATATGCTATATACTATATACTTTATATAATATGTACTATATACTACACACTATACACTATGTACAATATACTATACACTTTATATAATATGGACTATATACTACACACTATACACTATGTACAATATACTATACACTTTATATAATATGTACTATATACTACACACTATACATTATGTACAATATACTATACACTTTATATAATATATACTATACACTATAAACTATGTACTATATATATTACATACTATATACTGTATACTCTACACTACACACTATATAATATGTAGTATATACTATACACTTTACACTATGTAATATGTACTATGTACTTACTATATACTATATTCTATACACTATGTACTATGAAGTATACACTATATGCTATATGCTGTATATTATATACTCTATACTATGCACTATACTATATACTATGCACTATATACTATTTACTAATATAGTCACTGCACATATAATCAACATGTTTAATATAACTAAATGTTTAATATAAAGAAATGATAATAAAAGGGTCAAAGGACTGGCTAAAGGAAATTATAACTACATTAATATCTTCCTAGGCACAATATATATTGGCAAGGATTCCTTCTGGTTTGCACTGTCTTAGGAGTTTGGGGCATGCTTTTGGATCTGTCTCCCTCAGACTCCTGTCTGCAGACACTTGTGGATAAGGGGCATGCCCTTTATCTTGGTGCTGTTTTAGATAAAAGGTTCCAGTGGAAGGAAGTTCGGTCATGGAAGAGGCATCCTGGACTGAGAGGTTCAGTGCCCCCATCACACTAGCTTCTTCATTGCCAGAAGAAGAGTGACATCATTCCTTCTGCGATGTGTGGGCTCATCACAGATGCAAAAGCAGAAAAGGCCATGGACTGAAACTTCTATAGTCACAGTCCGAAGTCGAAGCTTTTCCCGTGTCTTCTTAGGCATTCTGATACCTTAAGAGATCTCTAACATGAAGTGTGATAATAAGCAAAACTTATCTGCCTTTAAAGCATTTACTTTCGAAATTTTACAACTTGATTGTTCTGAAATGTCAAATAGGTATAAACTACCCAATCTGAAAAATTGCCAAATCTTCCCTTAAGTGACCCATTTCTCACAGTTTCCCCCTCCGTTCCACACTCACATTTCTTTCCTATGTAGACTCACTTCATTTCTAGTTCTTGCCTATACCCCTTAGAGAGCAGTGTCCCCTTAGCCCACATCATCTGCTAGCTGCCGCCTGTCCAAGGTTGTGCTTCCTCTGTCCAGAAGACAACACGATCTGTTTGTATATCTCTTTGGTTCACTATAAATCAGCCAATATACATCCTCTTTTCCTACATGTTGCCTGCACCCACCACACAATAAACAGTTGATAAGTCATGTTGAGTGAAGAAAGAGAGGGAGCGTGGGAAATGTATGAGATTGCGGGAAGAATGGGTGACAGAAACGCTGTTATCAAGGTCCTATTAAACTGGTCCTTGAAGGAGGTCCTGCTGCCCTTGGTGGGGAGTGAGTGAACAGGGAGGAACTGGAGTGAGTGGTTTTAGGGAGTGACTGTGCTTTGGCATGGACCTGCACTCAAATGATGGAAGGCCAGATGGCCAGTTGGGCACTCGAGGTTCATCCCTCGGTGTGCAGTAAGATATGGGTCAAGGGGTATGAGGAGAAAGGTCAAAAGAAGGCTACCTGTCCAGTTAGGTGGAAGATGACACAACCACTAAATAGGATAAAGGAGAGTGAATTTGGGGGAAAGGTCATGAGAACATTAGACATGGGTTGCAGTCTATGGCTGCATTTATAAAAGTAACGACTATTCTCATCATGGGACATGATGAGTGTAAGTATTTTGGGGCACATATAGTTTCAGTTACCACATATCAGCAGCTCACAACTGTGATAGATCCACCAAATCTGGCCATGCCCTTGTCCTTCCATTGTTAAAAGTGAGACTATAGTGACTGCTGCTGAAATTATTGGTTGATATTTTAAATCAAGACATTATAGAATT
Source organism: Apodemus agrarius (assembly GCA_964023405.1). Taxonomy (NCBI): domain Eukaryota; kingdom Metazoa; phylum Chordata; class Mammalia; order Rodentia; family Muridae; genus Apodemus; species Apodemus agrarius. The sequence goes on from OZ030007.1 coordinate 86,244,820, forward strand.
AGAACCTGGGTTCAACATGTCGAGGATAGAAACATAACCAAGGGCATGCACATTAACAAATCACTGGTGAAACATTGTGAGTGCTAAATCATGGACAGGACATGTCATCAGAAAACGGTAGGGTCAGCAAGCAAAACCTAGGATGGGTTTGAATATCCAAACAAACGCAATGAAAATTTTCTCCAAATTAAACTCAAGTATAAAAAAGATAGCAGTTGGTCAGTTTGGATTAATAAAAACATTTTCATTTTGGATCAATAAAAACATGTGAGGATACATGTGTATTATATTTCCTAGCTAATTATTTCATTTTGTTTGAATCTGTGATTGGCTAACCAGGTGACGTACTGTTTCTTTTTCTTTGAAAGGGGAAAATAGGGACGGACCTCTTGCAGATTTTACCAAAGTGGGTGTCCATGCCATCTGTAAGGAGCTATCAGAGGGCTTGTGAGCCACTAGAGGGCAGCAGAGAACACTCTCTGGCATTAAGACCATGGACGAGCAGGGACTGACATTCTTCTTGGAGGATACTGCACCCTCCTGGCTAGGAACTTGCAGTCATTTCTCTGTGCATCCTGGAACTCATTTTTACTCTCCTACAGATTCAAATGAATGCTACAAAACTTTTACTTATTATGACATATCAAATCTATTATGAGATGCCTTGTTTATAAATTCTAAGTATTTCCTGCTTATTTGTAGGGAGGTGAATAACTTTATAGAATAAGCATTCTGTGATGGAATCTACAACACAGTGTGGTAGTAAGCAAAGTTTACCTACATCCTATTGAAAATTGTCAAGTAAAAGCAAGAGTTTTTTTTCATTTATCTATCTATCTATCTATTCATTTATTCACTTTACGTCCCAATCACTGCCCTCCATCACACGCCTCTCTCTCCATTCCCCTCCCTTTCTCCTCCAAGAGGGTGGAGACCCCCCTGGTACCACACCCTGGCACTTCAAGTTACTTCAGGACTAGGCACATAATCTCCCACTGGGGCCAGAGAAGGCGATCCTGTTAGGGGAACAGAATCCACAGGCAGGCAACAGATTTAGGGACAGGCCCCACTGCAGTTGTTGGGAGACCCACACAAAGACTGAACTATTCATCTGCTACATGTGTATGGAGGGCTTAGATACCCCCCCCCGACATGGTGAGTGGTTCAGTCTCTGAGAGACCCCAATGGTCCAAGTTAGTTAACTCTTAGTCCTCCTATGGCGTTTCAATCACCTCCAGATACAAAAGTGACCCCAAAAATCCTACCAAAGAACTCTCACAATTGATAAACACCTTCCACAAAGTGGCTGGATAAAAAATTAATTAAAGCCGGGCGTGGTGACGCACGCCTGTAATCCCAGCACTTGGGAGGCAGAGGCAGGTGGATTTCTGAGTTCGAGGCCAGCCTGGTCTGCAGAGTGAGTTCCAGGACAGCCAGGACTACACAGAGAAACCCTGTCTCGAAAAACCAAAAAAAAAAAAAAAAAAAGGAATAATAATAAAATCACACACAGAGGAAACTATTAAAAAAATTAACTAAAAACAACAACAAAAAATCAGTAACCACCCTTTATATAAATAATAAAAAGACTGAGAAAGAAATCAGGGAAATAACACCTTACATAACAGCCATCAATAATATAAAATATCTTGGGGTAACTCTAACCAAGAAAGTGGAAGACCTGTATGACAAGAACTTCAAGTCTCTGAAGAAAGAAACTGAGAACATTAAAGAGTAACTTTAAAGCCTTAATTTACATTGAATTTGAATTTCTCTCATATTAAACAGAAGTAATACCATGGCGGGGATCAAAATCAAACAAAACATTGATAGAGAAGGAAGAACCTGAACCCAGTTATGCTGAGACCCTCCCCCCACAGTCTTCACAACTCGGTTGTCTGGACCCAGGTTTCTACACAGGGAGCTGATCGCGATACTACCAACAGCTAAACCATGCTCTACAGCAACAACCGTGTGTCGAACAAAGGCCTGTGTGCTCAGGCAGTGGAGTTGGTCTGGACCTTACCTGTTTTGTAGAAAAACATCTAAAAATTTGACTGCAATAACTTTAACAGTCCAGATGGAGAGATCTGAATAACTCATAAGAAACAGAGAAATCAAAGGGCAAACATATTGTCTCCTTTCCTGTGAGTCCTGGGACGTTTCTGTCCCTGTTTTCCATCTCTCTGAAGAAGCACCGAGCTTACAGATGCTCATTACCCCATCTGGCTTTTATGTAGGTTCTGGGGATCCAAACTTGTGTTGTCTGTCTTGCAAAGGAAGCAATTTCCCACCGAGCCACCTTTGCAGATCCTTCTTGCCCATTTGTGTGGTAAGGATCACGAGTGCCCAGCGGGTAGTTTTGGATCATTGAAGGGAAGAGATAGGAAATTAAAATTTTAATTTACAATGCATATCCCTCAAAACTTAATAGTTTCCTTCTGTAATTTTTCTACCTCACACGGACAAACTTTAGCGGAATCACCCATGCTCATAAAGATAACACAGCCTTAAAACTCTGCAAGAGCTGGCTTCGTGATGACGCACTGCGTGGGATGTGAGTACAAATCACAGAACTGAGAGTTCTTTCATTTTCACCTCAGCATGTGCCAAGCCTGCTCCTGAGTCCTCTCCTCCCTTGGCAGTGCGAGAGTGCCAGGGCATACACCAGTGGCCATGATGATTCTGTGTCCCAGATTCTAAGACGAGGTGAGGACAAGGTCAGAAGAAACTTCAAATCTGAGAGAGCAGATACAATTTGAGTTCAGCATCTGACAAGAGACCTAGCTAGCCCATTTTCTACTTTTCTATTATTTAAAAATGTCAAACATGTATACAGTGTATCTTGATCACACACCCCGTTCCCTCCTTCTAGCTCCCTTAATGTATCTCCCTTTTTCCTCACAGTTCATGTATGATTTTACTTCATTTAAAGTGTGCTATGAGTGTTTGCCTGCATGAATCCCCTGCTTGTCTGGAGCTCATGGGTATCAGAAAAGGGTTTCCGATTCCCTAGAGTTACAGACAAACAGACAACTGTGGCCCTCCATGCATGTCCTGAGAAGAAAAAAGTCCTCTGCAAGACTTTTAACTCATAACTACTTGGCTATTTCTCCAATTCATCATCATCATTATTGTAATCATCATCATCATCATCACCATCATCATTATTATTATTAGTTTTACAATCTACTAAGGAGCTAATATTTTTGAGCATTTCAAAAAGGTTTTTAGAGTTTGATTTGCAACGATATTTTAAGAAAGCATGTACTCATTGGTTTTGTTATGTTGTAAGTATAGAGAAAATTTAAATAAGAGAACATTATGGCTTTATTTAATAATATAATAATTTTGTCTCCACATAAAATATTGGTTTCATTAGAAAACTGAAAGTGTATTCCCTACAAATAAAGTCTAGTAAAAATAGAATGTGTGGTACAAATAGCAGTTAGCTGGAGCGTGTGAAGCCAGAAGAGGGCATCAGATCTCATTAGAGATGCTTGTGAGCTATCCAAGTGTTTAGATGCATTTGCAGATCCCCTATGTGAGTGTAAGTAAATGTTTCCTGTTGCTCAAAGGTTTTACATTTAGATACAAACTGTTTCAATTGTGAATGAAGAAAGTGGGAACATTTATCGGAGAACACATACCTTCAAATGTCTGGGAAATTTAGATATTTTCATGAGGAGATTATTCTAAAAATTGGAGAAGTGAATGAAACATTGAAGTATATACTGCCCTGGCCAACAAGCCTGCATGAATATCTTTAAGAAATAGCTAAAAATGGTGTTTAAGATATGATGTGATTAGCTTATAAGAGACCATAAGACAGTGAAATATATTGAATTAAAAATAAAAAAATAACACAAAGGTAGAATCATTTTTAAAAAATGCTTTCTAACACAGTACCTCATGATATAATTAGCTAAGGAACAGTGTAGAGATTCTTAGAGATTGCTATTGTTCCAGGGATGAAGTCACGGGTAGAAAGATGGTGGTGGAGGAGGAGAAACATGAGAAATGATGGAGATTCTTTGACAGTGACGGTAAAGTCTTATGTCCAAGCAGTTAGAGTGCCACCAGGCTCTGGTATGACTCTACTGTTGTCTCTGTGCCCAAACAACTATGTGTCCCACCAGGCTGGTTATAACTGCCACCCTTGTCCTCAGGCGTCTCTTGCTTCTTAACCTGCTGTGTTCACTTAGTTATTAGCTCTGATAACCAACTGTACTAGCTTTGTGCTTTTCAACTTCTGTCTGGATTTTCAGAAGTGGCTTTTGCTTCCCCATAAATAAGACTAAGCTCACCTGTTCATTTATAACTACTAGCTCATTGAATTTTAGCAATAACTATGGTAGGTTATATGCCAACTTCTGAGCAGAGACTATTCAGCATTTGTATCTCATTCCTTCCTCCCCAACTTGGCTTTTGTGTCACTATTAGAAAACTCCTCTGGGGGTGGGTGGCAAGGAATGTTCTGCTCTCCAGCTGAGATTATGCGGAATCTAAAAAGGGAGTCCCTTTGTAAAGTCACTGTATCTGTCACAGTGTCACAGTCAGCATTTCCTCACTCCCATGCTTCTCCAACCCTCTCATAGGTTTTATCCATTTCAGTATTTTCCCCCCAGTGTTCCTTATCATTCATCTTGTTTTCCTGTCAAACAAGCTCTTGCTTGGGTGAACTCAGACGTTGTGCCCATTATGTATATGCACACATGGCTTCTGCGGAGAAGGTAACCTACAGATTGAGGCTGTTCTATGGCCTGTCCCTTCTTGATAAAAAAGGTGCTTGGTGCTTGATTTTGTTATCCTATCCGCTTCCATTTGGGTCAAAACTAAATCCTTTGGGGGGTGGCTCATCGCTGTAATCATTCACCAGGGTTGCTCACACCACAGATTTCACAATGCTCTAGGAGGTTATTCAACTTTTCTCCGGGTAACATTTGAAACTTTCATTTTCAAGGACGAATATTTTATCCACTCACCACTAATCCCCAAATAGCTATCTCTCCTCCACTGAAATGCCAGACGAACTATCTGGACACAGTGTCAACAGTCACATTGGTCATCAATGCTCATTCTTGAACAGTGGCTTCCATGTCAGGATGTGTTAGTTCTCAGAACATTGCTCTCTTCATTACCCAGCAAGAAAGAGCAAAGGGACCATGTGGTCAGAAGGAGATGTGACCAAACAAAATGATAGAGAAAGAACTGGGAATTAGATCCATTTTGTCCCTGCTGAAGACTGATCTCAGGTCCTCGGACATGATAAGCACAGGCTAACTGTACCAATAGCGCTGAAGTTCGAGCCCTTTGCCTTGAGTATTGTTCAGTGTGTTAGAGAAGGCTTTTTAGTAATTCTCCATTGAATGAAGATTCTGAGAGGTTGAAAATAGGTGACCATCTAAAGCATAATCAGTGGAATGGTTGGGTTTCTGTCTAGATTAAATAAAGGCTGAAGTGCTCTATGCCACAGATCCAGTTCATTTTCAATTACATTCAATTTATGAATCTGCCTGTACAGAAAATTACAGACTCCTGCTCCCTCAAGTCAGTTACAATAAAACCATCCAGAGGAAAGAAGGAAAATACTGTGGTTTAATGAAAATATATTTCACAGAGCACAAATTATATTTCCTAAATGGACAGCTGTGCTGATTATCTGTTGTGCTAGCTTGGTTTTGTTCCTATGAGGAAAATACCACCATGAAAAGCAACTAAAGAAAAGTAAGTTTATTTGACTTAGGATTCCAGATCACCGTCCACTTCTGAGTGAAGTCAAGGCAGGAACTTGAGGAATTGCATCTGTCGTTAAGGACAGACAGAGGATGGGCAGGCATCTGGGTCCTGGCCTGCCTACTTGCTGACTTAAGTAGCTTCTTTCACTATCATGCAGTTCAGGGCTCTCCCTATGGAATGGTGCTGCCTACAGTGAGATAAGTCCATTGACAAGCAAGGCAATCCCCACAGATATGCCCAGGAGCCAAGGTGAACTACCCAATTCTTCAGCTGAGGCTCTATCCCAGTGGCTCTCAACCTTTCTAATGCTATGACTCTTTAATACAGTTCCGCAAGTTGTGGTGACGCCCCCCAACCACAACATTTTTCCACACTGCTACTTCATAAGTGTAGTTTTGCTACTGTTATGATCATAATGTAAATGTCTGTGCTGCCCAGTGATCTTAGGTGACACCTGTGAAAGGGTCATTTGACCCAGTCAAAGGGGTTGTGACCCACAGGTTAAGAACAGCTGCTCTATTTCCAGGTGATTCTAGGTTGTGGTGGGTAGACGTTAACAAAAGTAATCACAGCCATATACAGTTATGATTAACATACTTAGATATAAAGATTTTTCCATTAATTATTATAAGAAGATTAAGATATGCGTACCATGTAATTGTTACTAATTTAAGTCCTGAAGGTACAATAATAAAAATAAACAATACAGAATATTTTAAACAGAGAAGTGTGTGTACAGAAATGGGAATCAATGATTTTTATTAGTCTTTCCAAACGATGACATAAAGTCCCATAACAATGAGTAAGCCATTATAATTATATAATTATATGTAGTATGAAAAGTAAACTAGCACTTTTATTCTAATAGAATATTCACATTCTTCTAAACTATCTGAGGTGGAGAAGTTCGCTGGTTCATTTCAAGTATTTTCAGCAAAAAGAAAATGAATACCCAGTAGAAACTTGTGAATACATATTCAATAATTTCTATAATTGTAATCAGACTAGCTCCACAAAATAGTCCCAGCTGACCGCCAACATCTGCTGTAATAAAAATTCATAAAGAAATTACATTTTATACAACAAAAAGTGAATAATATTATCATATATAACATTTGAATCCAATAATTTATTACAACTGATATATGAAGATACATAAATTATATTATTTTCAAATTTAGTATAAAGAAAATAATACTCACTAGTGATACCTATCAATAATAGTCATACAAATCATTTCGAAAAGGAGATGGTGTAAAACTGTTTCCAATACTTGATTTAACCTTTGGACTAAAATTCTAGGTGAAAATTTTAGCTACAATGTAATGTGCATTCATGAAATGCTAAGCAGAACTGGAAGTTGGTATCAAAGGACTTTACAGGATTATACTGTTTTTCAAGAAGATAATTTTCATGCATATGGCCCTGCTAGTATCCTAATTATATTTTATATTAAACATTATGATAGTTTATTTAACCTATACATATATATATATATTTAAAATTTACTTGTTTATTTATTATATGTAGGTGCACTGTTGCTGTCTTCAGACACACCAGAAGAGGGCATCAGACCCCATTACGGATGGTTGTGAGTCACTGTGTGGTTGCTGGGAATTGAACTCAGGACTGCCAGAAGAGCAGTCAGTGCTCTTAACCACTGAGCCACCTCTCCAGTCCAAAATATATATTTAAAACACTGCGTTTTAAAACATGTTTTTAACCTACATCAGTACTCACATTTACCTCTGAACAATTTGTAAGTGTGCTTCTAAGGCACTAAGGACCTTCTCTAAAACCTTTTCACGTTCTCCAGAAAAAATTCTCTTGAAAATAACCCCAGGGAGTTTAGAGATTTTGGGGGGATCCCCGTGGAGACAGGGGTTGGAGGAGGTATGGGATGTACAACAGTCAGAGTGTGGATGGGGGGTGGGAAATAAAATGTGAAGTGTAAAAAGTTCATCAATCAATTAATTAATAATACAAAAGAAAACAACCTCCTAATTCCCTCCATCTCCCTTTTGCTTTCCCCCACAGATGCCCCTGTTCTAGCACTGCCTTTGGAAGATTACTTTATTAATAAAACTAATAAACAGATGACCTGGACTAATCTTTAGGAACCTGGTGTCTGCTAAATGTGCTATGGAAGTGTATTTTCTGCAGGAGCTTTGAAGAATTTAGATAATACCTCACTGCCCTACTCTCAGCTGCTTGATCTCACCAGGCTTATGCCTGGATCTAAATCTCTCTCTCTGCTGACTCCTGTGTGTCTTCCTTGAGTGTGTAACTGCATCTAGGAAACCAGTAGTTTGTTAAAGACTCCATGTTGCAATAGCAAAAGCTAAGACCATTAAGAAGCTTAGCATCATTTTGATTCTCCCTGGGATGAATTCCTCTGTAGAATTTCAAGCTAAAATAATATACTCACACAGGATGTGTGTGTGTGTGTGTGTGTGTGTGTGTGTGCGCGCACATGCACACAGGCATGTGCATATATGTATGTATGCATGCATGTATGTATCAGTGTATTTAACCACATAAGCATGCGTATACACATACACATATGTATATATGTATGTCATAATGGGCATGTTTGAAGGGAAAGCAACTGAGTGAAACTCAAGATCCACATCTTCTTTGGTAAACTACTGTGTGGTGGAGTCACAGTGTTTCCTAGGGAGAATAAACACTGGTAGGAGACAAGGACAACTGACTCTTTTTTTCTCCACTGACAACCTGAGGCCTGTACAGAAAAGTAGTCTGACAGACATTGAGAGTTGAGGAAGGAGTAAACACACTTACCAAGTAACTCGGGCACACTCACTGCCTTTTGTTGCTGCGTTATCTTATAGTTTAAGTCGCTATAGTTTATTTCAATGTTCACGAGATTCTCCCTGGGGATAAAAACAGAATGAACAGGACCTGCAAGTGTCACCACAGATTTTCATCCCCGTCTTAGGTTCTGGGACCAGTTAGCATTGCATTGGATCCAGCATGTGCTTGCTCAGTATTAATTCCATTAGCATTATCTTGCCATGATGATATTTAGAAAACACACACACACACACACACACACACACACACACGCACACGCACACGCACATGCACACGCACACACACACAACCAAAAGCACTTCTTTCCCCAACATCTCATAAAGTTTCTATGCCTCATTCTTGAGAAAAGGAAGAAAGACAGCAAATGTACTTATCCAACTGTGGCCCAATACATTTACAAACTTTTGGATTATAATTTTAATTCTAGTCTTGACTTTTCTAGATTATTTAGATGATCCTGAACAAGTAGTGTTGTTTCCTTGTCCAAGATCAGTGTGATATCACGTGCATGCGTGGTGCCCGTGGGTATCAGAAGAAGGCATCAGATCCATGGTTGTGAGCTGCTATATGGATGCTGGGAAGTGAATCCAGATCCTCTGCAAAAACAGCAAGGGATCTCACCTGACGAGTCACCTCTCCAGTCCAGCAAAGTCTCTCTTAAGTGTTCACTCTTAGAACACCTCTAAGTGGGTTGCTGTGAAGACTGTCGAACCCTTAGTTAACTATTCCCTTTAAACACAGCCTTAAGTCCGTCCAACCTTTTCTCTAAGGTACCAGAGAAACAAACACTCCTAATCCCAAACGTTGCTTCCTAAGCCAATGTTCTTATCTATGTCTCAAATAAATGATTACTTTATTAACTATAAAAAAAGATCAGTGTGATAGAGCTTACAGGTTTTAATGAGAAATTAAATAAATATGAACCAAAGTAAATATGAACCAGCTGTCCTACTGATAAATGGAATTCTTATTTATTGTTGGCATACTTGAGCAAAGACTTGATTTTCTTAATGTCCTCTACAGATCCTCATATGCCAGAGTGGCTCAAGGCCATCTCAAAACCATTATTCTTTGTATAGTTGGAGGCCACAATTCTCTCTTTTCTCTACCTAGACCTCTACCTTGAATTCCAATCATGTATTTGATAGATTTTTGATAATTTCACTTGCTTGTCTAATAATGATACATTGCAATGCATTCCAAGTAAACTTTTGCTATTTTCCATTTGTCACCTCTAACAAGTCTAACAGGTTCCTGTATGTGAACCCATCAGCATCTACATAGAGTCCCATTGATTCACACCCACGGCTTCACACCCACAGCTTCACACCCATTGCTTCAAACCCATTGCCTCACACCCATTGCTTTACACCCACTGCCTCACACCCACTGTTTCACACCCACTGCCTCACACCCACTGCCTCACACACACCCACTGCTTCACACCCTACTCTTCTCACTGTCACTCAACACATCATAATCTCACTAGAACTTCTGTAGTAGTTGGCTGGAGATTATGCTTCAATTTGAGGGACTCCACCTCAGCAAATACTCTCTGTTCTTCTCACAATAATAATTCTTTAACCTGCTAAATCAGGTTATGCTGGCTTATTCCCCTGACACTCCTGTGGCTCTGTTAGTGAAACATTGGCATGGACTTTTGTAGAGTTCGGCGTACTTCTGTTCAAGGTCATTTCCACTCCCAGTCCACAAACCTGAAGGCAAGTCTTTTTTTACTCTGGCTTCTCTAGATGATTTTCATCCATCTTTTCTGTTACAACACATAACACTATTTTATACAACCTATATATTTGCCATCCATGGTCTCCAGAACAGAAATATGTGCAAGAAGGCATGGCTTTCATGTTTAATCCATCAAGGCATCCCATAGGCATGGGCCTATCAGAGCCAATGACTCTGATCACCCAATACGTGTTCATTGTTTATTTGTTAAAACTGCAAAAACATAAAGATGAAACCAACAAACTTGTTCATTGTTTATTTGTTAAAACTGCAAAAACATAAAGATGAAACCAACCAACTTGTGGCTAAATATTAACCTGTCCGTGCTGTAAGCCGAAGTTGAAACCAATCTCCACATGATCTTCAGATGGCAATAAGAATTTTAATGGAGAATGAAACCTAGTAACGATGTTTCCTGAAAGAGCATAGCATTCTCTAACACAGCTAAGAAACATGGATATAAGCCACTTTCCTTATTGGTCACAGTCTGGGGAATCAATACTCTAATGTACTTAATTAAAAATACTCCATTAATGTGTGTAGTCAATTTCCATTAATCCTAATGCTCTGTAACAGAAAAATGTACAATAGTTACACAGATCCTCATTGGAGGTTGTAATATTTACAAGTGATAAAACAGTTACCAAAGTGAAAGAAATTACCATGTTGTTATGGGAATTCAGAAATTTTAGTAACATTCTCAGCTTTGGGTTCTTCTCTACTGTGCTTTTAATTTACATGATAATATTGTTTGACTTTCCAAGCTAAACATTAATGATGATTTACAGAGACTATCCAACTGTGTCTTCTAGAGATGATAAATTCCTTTTCTATACAAATATTGTGATATTTATGCAACTTTTCTCTGGTAGTTGACTCATCCACCTGTGTGGGCCCCTGCAACTGAGACTCAGGGCAATAAGGAAATCATTCTATTAAGTACAAGGACACTTGCTTGTCTTAGGAAAGAAAACGTTGTTATAAAATAAAATCAGTTTTATTAACAGCAAAGAGATAAACCTGATTATGTGTCTATATTACTAACCTCTAGGGGCTTGAGCGTTAGTACAACATTAGAGGGAATGGCCTAGGTATGCACAAAGCAAGCCATTTTGTACAACTTCTATTTCAAAAATTCCCCAATAGGACAATTTAAAACACCCACTTTTATAACCAACATGATTTGATCAAACCCTGCCACAAATAACCATGAACTCCCTGCTACACCGTGGCCACCCTCAGGTGAGTTAAACTTCCCTTCGTCTACACACTGGGAGAGCCACAGTCGGCTCCAGGAAGAAAGATGTACAGTGTGCTTCGTCATTACCCGGGAGGTTGCTTCTCTTTACATCTTATTGCTAATTCCTTGGATGCTATCCAGCATATGTTTCCTGACACTATGGTAGAATCCTTCTAACATCGAGATGGCCGTGTCTGGCAACCCCTGTGTCCTGCTCTGCTACTTGCTTTTTCATCCTGGTCACAGCTTCTACTAGTCCCAACCACACAAGGCCATTTCCAAGTTAATTAAGAGGGGATTATTAGTAATAGTCAGTGGGTTAGAAAATGAAATAGACAGTGGCATGTATTTATGTGGATTGTATTTTTAATTCATCAGTACATCACCAGGACCACACATATATATCTTACAAATAAAGTAATTCTGAATTCAGAAGACATTTAAAAATGGTCTTCTATATCATGCTTAATGATATTGGCATAACACTATACTCAGAACAGTTTTCCATATTTAAAATGAACACAGATTTCTATGTTTTAAAAAGATATGATTGTGATTTTTTTGTCTGTATTTTATCTAGTATATGCTGTGATTTATAACTCAGAAGGCCTGACCTTTTGAAATGCATTTTTTAAATTTCTGATTAGTAGAGATATTGTCTATGATTTTACACAAGAAATTTTTAAACTTTATTAAAACAAACTGAATCAATCATGCTTTCTGTCAGGTACTTGCCCATGCAAGTATCAATGAACTTTAACTCCGTTAACGCATTTTTTTTTGGAATTTTAATAGTTGTAAGTAGTAATCTAAACATACTACTACTGCTGGTTGAGGCCCTAAGTCTATAAGCATAACTAAAACACACACACAAACACACACAGACACACACACAGACACACACATACACACACACACAGACACAGACACACACACACACACACAGACACACACACACAGACACACACAGACACACAGACACACACAGACACAGACACACACACAAACACACACACACAGACACACACACACACACACACACCACCTTAGCTCTCTAGGCTATGATGCCAAAGTACCTGTTGGTAAAACACCAGGATAACCGTCTCTAAAGAAGCCTGGCCAGGGGATTACCTGGAGGGGAAACCACAGTTTATTACAGGCTTAGTAGCCTGACCACGTGTAAAAAAGATATATCACACCTTCTGGTTTGAAAACTCTCTCTCCAACCCCTTTTAAAAATATTGCTCAGTGCCTCAGAACACTGCTTGTTCTGATTGAGTAGTATAATACTCATGGGCTCTTCATGTTCTCTGTCTATGCCAGTATGGAAAATTCGCCACTAAAATATGGCAAAATATATATTTTTAAATGAGATATGTTTGGCCTCCTTCCTCTAAGAGACACTAATTTTTCATTACAACTTTGCCAGGAGCAACATGGTGTGGAAAAGGAATTAATTTGGCACTAAATTTTGGAGTTAGAATCCCATGCCATTGAAATTTGGTGAGCAGAGGCCAAGTTCCTTTCACATCATTGGCTGCCTTGGTAGTCAGTTATTTAAAAGTCAAGGAGCTTCAATTCACTGTCATAAAGTAAAAATAGTTTCTTCTTCACTTATTTTATGTAGTTATTAGGAGACTCAAAGCACAGTGTGTCCAGCTGTACTTTAAACTACTATTAGCTAGCCTTCATATTTTCTCCCGCTAGGTCAGTTAAGGGAAAATTGTGAACCATTGTCTTCACTCAACATCCTATGATTCCATTTAAAGGCTAAAGTAAGGGGCAAGATGTGATCCTACCTGGTTTTAAATCCCTATCATTTTCTTTGTCAGCTCAATGACATCCACAATTGCCTTCTTCAATCAACTACCATGTCATTTCCTGAGGACTTCAAGTGTTCCGTAAAGAAAGATTATTATTGTTAATCATAAATAATTTGTAAAACTAAACTTGATTACCGGATATATTCTTGGCTTTGATTCAATTTCTTGGCAAGAAATTTTGTTGCTCTTTGACTTGGGAAAGTAGAATAAGAAACGGTAGCTGGGTACTCTGTTTCTTCACATGACACAGGACAGCTGGATTTGTGTGTTCCCATCGTGCACAGTCCATTACGCTCGATGTATTCTGAAATGGAAGCCGGTACAACGGGCTCATAGAAGATTCCACAATGGGGGGATAAAATTCATGATTTCGCCTTCTGTATTTAAAACATAGTTAGTTAAGTTTGCTTAATATCTTAGTAAACCATGCTTATATTTTACTGTTATTAAAATCAACAATACAGAAGACAAAAGTTATAACCTTGACCCCCTGAGTCACTGTGATCACATCTTCATTAGGAATAAAAAAGTTTAGGAAGCTCCTGGACTGTTTCCATATAAGATCAACTGTTATAACAGACCAGGGTAGAGAGTAGCGCAGGCCATGCCATTTTGAGAGGAACTCCAAGATACAATTCTCAACTACCCTTATCTTTCGACTTATCTTAAATTGGAGTAAAATATTCTGTTGGCTTAAGGCTCCTTGTTTTCATGGTCCCATAGCTTTTCATGTGTCCCCAAGATTCTCCATCTACCAAGTTGTCATCTTTTAACCTTCTTACTATACCTTCCTCTAACTGCATACACATGATCCAACACACGTAACCTCGGGAGCTTTTTTCATACAGACGCTTGAATGCATGCACTCTGACACACACCCACACTCATCCACTAATCCCTTACACATGTACTCATGCCCACACTCACATTCACACACTCTGACACGCTCACATGCTCACAGCCCTGTAGTCACACTCACACACACACACACACACACACACACACACACACAACTTTGTGATCCCCTTTGCCCACAGCAGTCCCCAAGCTGCTAGGCGTGTGACTTGTTTTCCTGGCTTCTCCCTGCAGCATTCACCAGTAGTAGAAAATCATCAGTTTGGCAACATAAGTCTTATTCTTTCTGGTTTCAATATTACATTTGCATATTTGGTTTGGAAACTAAAGAAAAATATAAGTTCTGCTTTGTCACTAGACCTTAAAATATTTTATAACAATTTAAAAGAAAATGTTAATTCTGTTGTTGACATTTTAAAGATATTTCTAGAATGGGTTGGAAAAGAAGGCTTTCATAGAATCATGCTATAATGATTAGTTATGCCAACTTGAGAAAACCTAGAAACATCTGAGAAGAGAATTTCAATCAGATGTTATCTAGATCAGGTAGGCTAAAGCCATGTCCATGGAACATTATTTATTCTGACATTAATTAAAATGGGAGCACCTCCTAACTGTGGGAGGAAACATTTAAGACATTTTCTAAAACCATGGGTCATGACCCACTCTGGAAGTTAAATGATTCTTTCATGGGGGTAACCTAAGACCATCAGAAAACACAGATATTTACATTACAATTCATAACAGGAGCAAAATTACAGTTATGAAGTAGCAACATAAATACTTTTATGGTATGGAGCTAACACTACATGAAGACCTGTATTAATGGTCACAGCATTGGAAAGATTGACAATCACTGATTTAAGGGATCTTGAAATGCACGCGTAGAGGACGTAAAGTGAGAACAAGTGTGCTTTCATCAGCTCACTCCTCCCTGCTCTAACTGTGGCTGTAACCTGATCAGTGCTTTCTGCTTTCAAGTCCCCTTGATCTCCCACAGGGATGAACTGTAGGTAGGCTGGAATTGGTAGCCTTTCTCCTTTCTCCCCTGGTTATTTTGATAAGTTCTTATGTCTTGACAACAGAAACAAACATAAGACAAAGATATCCAATATATTACATTTTAAGAGGGAGACCAATGATGTCAAAACATAAATATGAAGTTATGTATATGAACATAATATGAAGTATGGTTCAAATTATACAAGCATAGAATGTTGGTAGCTATGAAAATACGTAGGCAAAATAAATCCATTTAAGTTGTTGTCAATGAATAAGCCATGTGTTCTTATGAGTTCATTTACACAAAAATGTTATATGTGACATTATATATATTATATATGTTATATGTGTGTAATTAAATACAAGAATTGTTATTAGAAAATATAAATTAATTTCAAACTAACAAGTTTTTACTGATCATTATGTGATTCATTTTCTAATTCGTAATATTTGCTCTAGTGGTAAAAATGCTTTAGTAATGCTATAAAAATCAAGGATATTTTAATAATATAGTGAGCAGAGGTTATAAACAACATAAAGATTTGAAAATAAACCTGTAAGCTTTTGCTGGCACTTTATTATCATGGCCTCTAACAGTGATAACCTGTGGTCTGAGGGAATTTTCTTTTACTATTTCTGTTTATGTAGTTAGTGTTAAGGAACTTCTAAAAATTCTTTATGGAGCTATATTTTTTATTTCTGGTATAACCACAGTATTATTTCATATCTTATGACTAAATAATCTATTTCTAAAAAGAGATTAGCTATTATTATAGCTAAGTACACTGTAACTGTCTTCAGACAGACCAGAAGAGGGTGTCAGATCTCTTTACAGATGGTTGTGAGCTGCCATGTGGTTGCTGGGATTTGAACTCAGGACCTTCAGAAGAACAGTCAGTGCTCTTAACCGCTGAACCATCTCTCCAGCTCCCATAACTAAATAATCTTAATATAAGCTTTCGAAGTAAAAGAAACAATCAAGCCACTTACCAAGGATGGGAGACACACAGTTGTAGTATTTTAGTAGGTCACACTCTACACCATTTCCTTAAAAACAGTAAGTGTAACATATAAAGAGATTTCTCGATGTAAATTTCTCCCATTAAAGATGATGAAGCTTGGGAACGTGCACCTATCTGGAGAGGTGATTTGGGGATTGATTCTAGACATGGTTACTTGATTTCACTGGAGTCTTTATTTTTGAGGGTGCAGTTTATTGAATTCAGGACCTTATACAATGCCAAGCATACCTCCAACACTGAGACACCCCACCACTGACACAGTCACCCCCACCACTGAGATACACATGGCCCCAGACTTTTGATAACATTAGCAACCTAAATCTAAAGAACATTCTTTACTATATCTTCCTGCTTGCCTATTTATCCTTCATATGGATATTTATTCCTTGGCATATAAACGCACAGACATATCAGAATCCAAGGAAATAGTTTGTTGAGAAGACTGTTTTGATTCCTTTTTTCCTTGTCTCCTCAAATTGAGTTTTTATGTTTTTAAATGCTTGTAGATTTTAAGTTTACAACTGCTTAACTTTGTCTTATTTTATCTTGTCCATAATCTTATGATGTAGGAATCATCATTTTCCAGATGAAGAACTAAATCTCAGAGAGGTTTGTCCTAGACTGTATAGTTAGAGAGGCTTTGGAGTACTCTAGCTTGTATCCTGCTCTCTTTATATATTAACATCATTTTTGCTATCAATACTGATACATAAATACATGCACAAATTGTCTTTACAAACAATGATGCACAAAATGTTGAGGTTGTGTGAGTGCCAATATTCATCATGCACCTCACATAGATATTGAGACAAAGAAGAAAAATCAATTTACAGTATACCTAGGTTTACTCCCTGGGCAGATTAAAACAAATCAAAACAAAACAAAAATGGCCTTTAAATCTAACAGGACATTTGTTTATTGGTATAACACATGTGGCTTCTGAGGTTAGCCACAATGTTCACTCAGTAATCCTCAAACTCTAAAGGAGACTGTCCTCTGAGAATTGTGGACAATTGTAAGAATGCTTGTGAGACTACAGAGGAGAGTTATTTGTGTCTCAAGTAGAAGAAATTTAAAAGAGTAGGATGAGGACAAGGAGGGGGAGAAGGAGGAGGACGGGAGGGATAAAGGAAAAGAGGAAAGAGGAATAATGTGCTAGTATACATTTTCATTTTTCTTACTATTCAGTGAAATAATATTTTTGTGAGCCTTATTGAGAGACATAAAAAGATAGAGAGATAGAATGAGAAAGAATATGAATGATTTAGAGAGGCCACAGTAGCAAGGGAAACAATCCAACTATTTTCGGTCTCTCCATTTTCAATTGTGTAATAGCCCACATCTCTTTAGGTAGCAGAATTAATATAAATTAAATTGTTTATAACTTTTTGTTTCTTCCTTACAAGGCCCCTGGCCCTGAGGAGATAGTTATCCTATTCTACAGAAAACAGAAAAGATGTGACATCAGCTAGATAAAAAAGTGTGAAATCACACCCAAGTTTTTTTTTTGTTTTTGTTTTGTTTTGTTTTGTTTTGTTTTGTTTTGTTTTGTTTTGTTTTGTTTTGAGACAGGATTTCTCTGTGTAGCCCTGGCTGTCCTGGAACTCACTTTGTAGATCAGGCTGGCCTCGAACTCAGAAATCTGCCTGCCTCTGCCTCCCAAGTGCTGGGATTACAGGCGCGCGCCACCACCGCCCGGCCACACCCAAGTTTTAGCCCTCAGCTCTCTTGCCTTCTTCAGTCACTTTCTGAGAGATCCCTGGTCTTGGAAATACTTAAGACAGAGTGAAAAATGTCTTTAAGTTTCTCTCACATTTAACAGGGAAATTAATTTTCCAAACAGTGAGATTTTTAGGGTTTGTAGTGATATATATATATATATATATATATATATATATATATATATATACAGGACCTAATTTTAATTTCAAATGACAAAACTCATGACATTCATTCAACTTAAGGTTTAAGATTTTAACCTTCTAAATAATAGAACTGAGGACCTAGACTGACAGCATCATTTTCTCTTCCAGAATTCTCTGGGGCGTTCCCGTGCTTTCAAATGTGCCATCTGAGGTCATATGGGAATGGAAAACAACTCAAGGACACACTAACTTCCTACTCTTCAAAATAAGCCGCCTGGGGAGAGCATATCTGTCTCCACCTACCTGGAAGCAGAAAGGGCAGACACCCACACAGCTGCTGTATGCGCTGGGCTTTGCACTCCTTCAGACAGCCATAAGTGCTGTAGGTGGTGAAGTTCCTCAGCTTGATGTCGGGGTTGCATTCTCCCCACGGGTACTCCTGATGGACGGTCTGAAGACAGAGCAGATGCTCCTTAGGGTACTGACCACTCTTGATCCACATCCGCTCTATACGTTCACTTACTTCACCGTTTTTCCTTTCTTTATTTGTATTTGATACACTAAGTTTACCCATTTGTCCACACTTCTATCTTGAAAGTCCCTGTAGGTCACTACCGATAGCAGTCTTTAAACATTTAAGCTAAACATTAATGAAAACATAGGATAGACCAGCCATTGGAAAACTTAATTCACATAAGAACCAAAAACAAAAATAAAACCATTTATGCAAATATTATGTCACCATAGGACTCAGGCTACTGACGAACCATCCCACCAATATGACAGAAATTGGTCTTTTACTCAGCAACTGCCATCTAATGTGCAGCAAGCAAGGGCCTTTTTTACTTCACTTAAACGTTCTAACTCTGGAAAGGCAAAGCTATCCACACGCCAAGAGAACAAGACAGTGGATGCGAATTCAGAAAGCTAATTAGTAAATTTCCCCAAGTAAAAGGCTGTCCTGTGGAAGCCTGCCATTAGGGCTGGCTAGCTGCCACGGCTGCTTCTCCTCCACTTTAGTTTTTTAGGTGACTTCCCAGAGGAGCATTCGATTCTAAATAGATTTTTAATAAAATCTTGTTACCTCAGATTTAATAGGCTTCTGTGTTTTTTTTTTTCTAAATAGGCTAACTTAGGTTTCTAACATAGAAATATACTGCTTTATACTACCTAGGAGCCTACAGATAAAGGAAAGGAATCTGAAATGGATTGCTGGCCTGTCGAGTCATGGTTAAGAAGCATAGGAGAACATAAGAAAGGTTATTTGTGTGTTTGATGCATTTTATCACCAGCTAATTCCCTGTCTCCATATCTCCCACTTTCTTACCTTCAGTTGGCGGATGGTCACCCGTGCATGCATCCCCACGGGAGAAGTCAAACCTAAGCCGTCAAACTGCGGCTCCTTCTTGGGTGAGTGAATAACAAAGATGACCCCAGCATCGGTAAAACCAGGGACTGGATTGTCAGTGAATTCCTCCTGAAGTGAACACAGATGTGGTTTTATCAATTGACATTGTATTCAATTTCCTAAAGTCAGTTACATCATATTAGGCTTCAAATCTATTGTTGTGTGTGAGAGATGTGGAAATTTGGTATCTAAAACAGCCCCTTTCAAGTTGGATCACACAGGTTCCTGTTTCTGAGTGGTATACAAGTGCATCTATTTCAGTTTCTCCTAACTGAATCCACATTGCTTTCCCAGATGATCTCCCTTCCTCCCTTCCTTAGCTCCCAAGTGACTTTCAGAAATTTCTACTCGCCTCTTCTGTTTTGCTATGAGTGCATTAGGGTATCATTGGACACTCTCCTCACTCTAATTAAAGCCCAGACAGTATTTAAAATTCAAATGTGTCCTTCAGTGATTGTTAAAAAGTAATGCTATTTCTTTAATAACTCTTTAAAAATATTTATTTTATGTATGTGAGCACACAGAAACTGTCTTCAAAGACACCAGAAGATGGCATCAGATCCCATTACAGATGGTTGTACACCACCATGTGGTTGTGGAGAATTGAGCTCAGGACCTCTAGAAGAGCAGTCAGTGCTCTTAACCACTGAGCCATCTCTCCAGCCCAACAAAACCTTTTGATTTTTAAATATATTAATATATGTCAGGTATAGATAGATACAGATAAATTGCTAGTGATACAATGTAGTTTCAGGCTATAAGGAGGTGGGTATGTGCACATAAGGATTCTGCAGTGAATCAGTCCACTGTTGTGTAATCATCCTCGAAGAAGCATGCTTTAGAGTCCTGAAATTTCAGAGGCCCATTTCTACTGGACAAAAACCCTCTAAGTAACATTGACAAGGTTGGTTTAGAGAAATAGCTAGATGATGCCATTAGCTTATGAAATATTATATTCCATTTGTAGGTTTCAATTGTATTATATGATTACTTTGAATTATCTCCTAATAAAAATTTATAATCAATATTTAGACTAACACTAGGGCTATTGTCTAAAGACTTTAAATATTAGTCAAATATTTGCTGAGTGCAGGTTTGTATTTGGGCATGAATATAATTGTTTTGAGTGGGACACAGGAGGAAGTTGTAAAAATATTATCAGAAGTTCTTTAAAAGCAGCCACACCTTTGTTAATGTTTATGGGGACACAGTAATTTGCTATGATTCAAAATGAGGTGACCACTGCGCTCCGCCATTCTTTTGCTTGTCTTTGGATACTTAGTATATCCACATGGCAGGAATCACAATCTATAAAGCCTCGGTAGCATAGAGAAGCACAGGATGGGAGCTGGCCATCTAGCACCATTGCAATAAGTCCAAGACAATTCGAAGATGTTGGAATACCCGAGTCCCAAGTCAAAATTAACTCCCTGGGTCAGTTACTAGCATCAATCACCAAGCAAAAACAAACCACTGAACAATGAGGCTTAAGTGAACTACACTCACGTACTATTCTTACCAGGTATGTTTTTTATTTCCTCTTTAGAGAAGAGTTCTATGATTAATAAACTATACACAGAGTTCTCAAAACATACTTCAATGTCCAGATGTAAATCCTACTATGATTGCGGTTTTTAAAGTGTCATTAGCTATGTATACGGTGTGATAGAACTTGCCATTTCTTTATTCTGCTGCATGCACAGTCCCTGGCATCATGAAAATAGAAGGGAGTAGAACACTGAAAATGTCTAGCCTATGCCTGAATGATCTCCTTTCTGAAACTCTAAGACAGCAGTAATTTACAATCCATGGAGTGTTCGAATCAATTGTCAAGGTGTGAGATAAACTAAACTGATGGAAGTTATTTAACAGAGCAAACTACTAAAACTGGAGACCTATGTCCTTTCTTGTTGCTTTCCCTGCAGACTAAGATGAAGAGAAGTGGATACCTGATGGACGTCAAGGAGCAGCTTTAAGCCTCTTCCAGACACACTCACTTTATTCTTGCTTTGGATATTCTCACCATGGTTAAAAGTGTAGCAATTCCCAAATTCGGTAAAGACGTGTTTGAAATCCTCCAATATGGAAACAAAGCAAATAGAGCACAATCAGTAGGAAATTCCTCAATGTCTCCAAATTCTAATTACTCTATCATTTTTTTATACTTGCAAATTTTTATATGAGGAAGCCTATATCAGCAAGATTTGGTGATTTATGAATGCATTTGATCAACAGTTTACACTTGTATAATGAAAGTTTAGGTCAATTTGCATGTTATTTTAAGGGATACATTTTCACATATGATTAAGCTCCCCTGCCCCAATTTAAAATGACTCGTTTCACTTTTTTACTAATGATTCACAGAAACATGAAGTTGGCCTTTGGTGAGTGGCTTCTGCACCCTGATTTTGAGCAGTCACTGCTCCCTCCTTATGCTTTCTGGGGAGCAGTTATGTTTTGCTTCCGATTTACTTTTGACAATCCACTCCATTCTCAGAGATATGTGTGTTATATAAACTCAGATGATCTGAATATCCCAAGCCCTTTTCTATGCAACTGGTTTTAGAAAAGATGATGAGACTTCCATTGAATTATCACCTGGATTCTTGAGTGGTAGTATGTCACCGTGAGAGAAAAGGGTTGGTGGCTGGAGTTTTGGCTCTCTGAGTGACGAGAACATAGCAAAAGTAGGTAGGCAACCTTAGGAGATGGGAAGCGGGCTCATGGGTATAACATTTTCTAAAGCCAGTTCTGCTTTTAGATTACCCAGTTAACTAAACCAAGCAATATATTTTACACAGATTACTAGAATTGGGTTTCTGTGTTAGTGAATACAAAGTGAGGAGGAGCCCTGTTAGGTTGGAGGTCAGGTCATCTCTGCTGCTTATTTTCATCCCCATCAAGTCTCTCTTGGGGATTTCTTTTTATATATTTGTTACTATATCATTAAAGTATGAAGCTGATATTAATTTTGAATTTATCTCATGGCACAGAGACATGGAAATGTAGAAAATAAGGCAGCAGCATCCAGGCATGTTGTACTTCATCCTAGACTAATTGTGTAAGTAATTGAAACAGAATTTTACATGTTATGTGTTCATATGAAGCTCATTCAACATCTCATGCATGTGACATGTAATTTTTAGTTGAAAGCCAGAAGGCTCGTTTTCTGGGTATTCTCAGAAAGCGCTACCAACTTAGATCCAGTGTGATACCTGCTTAAGATGGATAGAAGTGCTTTCCTCAAATATGTTGCTGAGAGATAAGGAAAAATTCAAAGTATTCTATTGTGCTAGGCTGTTTTATTTTTTTGTTTAAAAAACTATTGCTCGTGGCTATTGTGAATGGTGTTATTTCCCTAACTTCTTTCTCAGCCTGTTTGTCCTTTGAGTACAAGAAGGCTACTGATTTGCTTGAGTTAATTTTATAACCAGCCACTTTGCTGAAGTTGTTTATCAGCTGTAGAAGTTCTCTGGTGGAGTTTTTTGGATCGCTTAAGTAGACTATCATATCATCTGCAAATAATGATACTTTGACTTCTTCCTTTCCAATTTGTATCCCTTTGACTTCCTTATGTTGTCTAGTTGCTCTCGCTAGAACTTCAAGTACTATATTGAAAAGATATGGAGAGATGGAAATCAGTGTGGCGGTTCCTCAGAAAATTGGGCATGCCACTCCCAGAGGACCCTGGCATACCACTCCTGGGCATATACCCAGAGGATTCCTCTGCATACAATAAAGACACATGCTCCACTATGTTTATAGCAGCCTTGTTTATAATAGCCAGAAATTGGAAGGAGCCCAGATATCCCTCAAAAGAGGAATGGATACAGAAAATGTGGTATATTTATACAATGGAGTACTACTCAGCAATTAAAAATAATGAACTCATGCAATTTGTAGGTAAATGGTTAGATCTGGAAACTATCATCCTAAGTGAGCTAACCCAATTACAAAAGAATACACACGAAATGCAATCACTGATAAGTGGATATTAATGAGCCCAGAAGCCCTAAATACTCAAGGCACAATTAGCAAGTCAAATGACTCTCAAGAAGAAAAAAGGAGAGGACCCTGGGACTGTAAAAATTGGATCCAGTATTGTAGACCCAGAACAGAGAAATCGTGGGGGGCGGGGAATGAGTGGGGAATAGCAGGGGGGGAGAGGAATTATGGGACATATGGTGGGGGGTAACTGGGAAAAGGGAAAGCATTTGGAATGTAAACATAGAATATAGAAAATAAAAATTAAAAAAAAACTATTGCTCAATAGAGGTCTTCAAAACCTTTGTCGTCTATCATTTTTCCTAAACTGCCCCCTCGCTGCCCCCTCTGTGTGTGTGTGATGTGTGTGTGTATGTGACAGTGTATGATGCACACATACGTGTGATGTGTGTATATGTGACTGTGTATGATGTACATATATGTGTGATGCCAATGAACAGTTCCTAGTGCCCTGATCTGTCACTTTCCATCTTATGTCCTGGAGCTTGGCTAGTATCCAGTCCAGACAAGAGTCTGGTCTTTGCTACTCACAGTGCTAAAGTTATAGGCACAAAAAACAAACCACCAGATATTTTCTTTAGGGTCCTGGATCTGAATTCAAATCACCGTGCCTGTACAGCAAGTAATTCTCTCACCCCTCAGCCATCTCTCCAGCCCCTTATATACAACTTCTTGAAAGAAGAAATGTATCCCACATGGATGCCGCCTCTCCTGATATTACAAAGCAGGAGTTAGCACAGCCAATGAAATGTGCTTACATAAACTTAGGTTGATTTCTCAATGGATTTAGTTTTATTTGAGCATAAAACAGAACAAGGCGATAGTCTGCTATTTTGAGAGAAATGTTCAAACATTACCTTTGGACCACATGTTTTTCCAAAGAACTCACAGTGCACCAAAGTGTCATGATTGAGATAAAAACCGTTGTTCTTGACAAACTCTGTAATGCTGAAGTTTTGGTGATTTGTAACAAAATCTAAGGTCTCTGGAGAGTCAGTGTGGTTGGAACTGATTTCCTGAAGGCGGAGAACTTTGGAGACTATGTCCCATAAGAAGAAAATGAGGCCAAATCTAGATACTGCTTCTGTTTGGAATCTATTAATAGGGATGAAGGCATTGGTTACATTGATAAAACAATTTTCTAGAAGACAGAAAGATGATGAAACTATATCAGTAAAGGGTTATATCTGTTAAGCAATTTCCACTGTGCTTTGTGTTTAGATTTTTTTATGAAATTTAATATGCAAATGAATAGCAATGTTTACCTACACATTTGCAAAACCCACCAAAGTAGTTAACGTTTTCGTCAGGTCCTTTTTGTAAAACAGTATCTAAAATCCTCCCACTCTTCTTAGATCAAGCATATTAATAATCCTTTCAGAGTCAACATAATTGGGAAAAGAGAATAAGAAATGATTTAGCAATGACTTCTTCATAATGGAATACACTTAATGGCAATTATATAACCTTGAGTAGGTGCTTTTATGCAAAGCATATACTTTGAGGTGGACATATTAAGAAGAAGAAGTGAGAGGAATGGGGGATGGAAAGGGTAATGGAAGGTTTAAATGAAC
The DNA here is from genome assembly GCA_964023405.1 of Apodemus agrarius. NCBI lineage: Eukaryota > Metazoa > Chordata > Mammalia > Rodentia > Muridae > Apodemus > Apodemus agrarius. The sequence goes on from OZ030007.1 coordinate 86,269,931, forward strand.
AAAATATAACATATACATAGATGAAATTGTTAAATAATATTTGTTTTTTTTAAGCCAATAGAAAATCTTTATTAGTTAGCTGGTGACTACACTAGATGTTCTGGATCCCACTGTAGCCCTGAGCCTTCTTCAGGGTAAGCTTTTTTTTTCTTTCTTTTTTTTATATGCATTCCTCATTCCTTGCATTCCTCAAAATGACAGTAATTATTTCATATTTTAACCCTATAAACCCTGAAGTGAGCAGATTTCCTCTCTTCTCTTTGACTGTCAGCACAGAGTGGAATGTGTGGTCTACTGTTGCTAGGGTTTCATGCCATGCACCACATAGTTTACATGCCCTTCTAGAATCTTCTTATAGTCCAGACTTTGTCATTTATTTCTTTATAAAACTACTAAATTTGGCTTAGCTGATCTATAAAGGCACAAATTAGATACTCATTAGAGGGATAAGTTATGAAAAATCTACATAGTGTTTATGCGAGTTGAGTATACTTGGGTTACATGGTTTAGCATGATGCTCTCCAAACCTATCCGTGGTACAGACAGAAGGCTTTCACTTTTAATGCTTCCTATATAAGAGTGCATATTGTGCACATGTACTGTAGCTTTGCTATCTGTTCCTCAGCTGATGGCCTTTTGCATCCTTCATGTCTGTTGGTCACTAAATGGTGCTGACTCATTGTTGGCATGTACATACCTGGATGTGAATATTAACTTTCTTTTCTTTAAATAACTAGCCAGTAGTCAGCGTTCTGGATGCTGATAATTTTATATTTAGTTTATTAAGTGCAGTCCTACTTTCACATAGTTGTAAGACTAATTCCCTTCTCCCGCAGCCTCACAGACTCTTGCTAGTGGTTATATTTTTAGAAATAGGCATTCTTGCATGGAGGGAGTCAATAGCTCATGGTGGTCCTGACCTAGATTTTATTTTCATTTATTTTTCCTTTTCAAAAGAGAGTTGTTTATTTACTTAGTAGTTTCTGTTGAGCTACTTACAAAATGATATCAGAAAGTTCCACTGAACACGATTAAAACTTTCTATATATTTCCCAAGTTTTTATATCTATAGATATTATCCTGGTGGTGATAATAATTATCATTGTATTTATGTTTTTATTTATTTAAATGTAAACTTTTGAGAAGTTTGAGATTACTCTGGTGTTTTATCATAATAAATGGTGTAAGTAAAGCCTAGTAGTATTAGAAACAGAGAAATAAAGTTCATATAAGAGGTAGTATTGGGCACTGAGTTTATTTTCAACTGATGCACACTTTGAAATACTATTATTTAAAAACCTGTTGTTAGTGGCTTGGGGTATAGGAGGAAGGTAGCGTTCTTGTCTCCTCCCATCCTCAGGACTAGACTCAGAACCTTAAACTGAAAGACAAAGCTTGCTCCTTGTTTTCACAATGTTTGCATTAATCTTTCTAAGAAACACATTCTTTCAAAGTCACACATACATAGTGTTTATTGAGCCTAGTATATGAAGAATATATAATAAAATATAAAAGAATACATTGATTTCCATAAACCAACTAATACCCGGAAAGCAATTACTAAATATATTTTTATACACACAGATGGCTCCAACCTAACTTTCTAAAATCATATGACACAATTAATTTAATAACTTCCACTTGATTTCTGAATTAATGCCTGGTTCAACTCTTTATTGATTCCAGTCAATATATCTAAGCATGTATTAACAAGAATTGTGTACTTTACAGATAATTTTAAAGAGAAGAGATTTGGAGAAAAATTCGAGCATATTGTAACATTTTACTTGTCCTTTAATTAACTGACAAACTTCTTTAACACATTTCATTAAAAATCCTATAGTCTGCATGCACATGCACACATACACACACACATTCACATACATGCATGCACACACCTGCACACACACATGCACATGCACACATGGACACACATACATAAACACACATGCACATACATTACACAGATTTGGAGACCATAAGTGAGCACAATGACTGTAAAGACAGAGACACAGAAGAACTTGAGCCATGGGTTGTGAAATAATGGTTAACCAGATAAGCTCTTATCCATAAGGCACTGTCTCTAGTTTTAGAAGAAGGCAAAAATGGGTAGTTTTGGTAAAATGTAATAGAAGTATATGTTGAATTCTATAATGATATTTAGCAGGAATTTGATACAGAGCTATTAATAATTTACTAAAGTGGTTCCAAATCAAAAGCCCATGAATAATAGCTCATTTTCCAGAACCTTTTGTACAACTTAATTTTTATGACTTTGTGCCAAATATAACTTTATGAGATTGCCTCTTCTTGTCTGTACATTGCTTTGTGTGAATAAGCTTTTCAAATTTTAAATTAGTGGATATTTTAAATAATTTATAAGTGAAACAGATTGATAACTCCACCAGGCATCTTCTAGTTTTAATATATGAAGACTGTATTGAATGTGACATTGAGCATATTAGACATTAATGCCTGAAGAGGCTGATATTGATAAAGTCATTGAAAATTTTGCATTACTCTTAAAAGAAATGTAATATCACTATTAAACACTGCAATTGATAAGAATTTAGAAAAGGTCATCTTTTTCTAAAAGTAAAATAATGATAATTGTATTATTACTTTTTCTTAAATTTTTATTGTTTTCCTTTTTGTGTTGAGCATTTTTACACATTCATAATTTTCTGTTTTATAGTTTGGTTACACATTCATAATTTTCTGTTTTATAGCTTGGTTATTAGTGAAGAGAATTGTGTCAGCTAGGTCAGGATAAGGAAAGCGTATGGTTTGCATTCTAAAGCTCCACACATACCTGGCCACCAGAGACTTATAAAAATTTTTTGAATCTTTTGTAGATATCACGAGTCTCTGAGCAACGTTTTCTCATATCAGCAGTCCGTTTCCTACTGATGAGTAGTTCAACACAGGAGTGTTGAAAGCAGAGCCTCTGACACCTTTCTTCCTCCTGACACAGGGGAATCGAAGAGACTCAGGGTATCCCAGCTTCTAAGTTAAACTCATCTAAAACTTAACCCCTGCCACGTGTACCTTGCTGTAGATAACATGTTGTCTTAAAGAGCACCTCCATTCTGAAAAATTTCTACATATGATCTATCAAGCCTCCCAAGACCTTGTTGTAAAGACCTCATGGGAGGAAGATATCCTTCTCCCTGCTGGTCTGATACAGTGACTAAAACATTATACAGCGGACTGTAATCCAGAGCTAGAGAGTAGAGGCAAGAACTCAGCTGAGTGTAATGTTCCTCAGAGATCACGACCCAAAGGCAACTGTCCACAATACAGAGCTTTTGTTCTCTAGCTAGCCTGCCTATACTAAGGCAGACATTCTCATCTTATAAACATCAAGACCTTGTTTCTTCATGTATTGTGTATTAGTTCCCTTGTTAGTTCTCCCTCATCTCCCCCACAGAGAGCCTGGGTATATAGCTATTCTGGATTTAATAATTGTTCATGCACTTAGGGGCATTACCTATCATTTGCATGCTTAAGTTCAGGAGATCAGATTATTTAACATCTACTTAACTCTGGAGCTTAGTACTTACCTAGCATATTCCTGCACACGGGGGCAAGGGAAAGGAAAATGAATGGATAATGAAAACATTAGCAAGCTTCTCTACTTTCTTCTCTTTGTACGTTAAGTTCAATTTAAAGACACCAGTGCTTTAAATACGCATCAGAAAACCTAACGTTAATCATCCAAGTAAATTTATACCTAAACTAATTTTTAAAAACCATGATTAAAACAATAAAACTTGAACATACCTGTTCAAGTTACAGACTGTCACAGCTGGGAACTCAATTTTTTCCACATACTGAACCTCTATAGATGTTGTCGTTGGCCACGTGAAATAATTGACCAAACGACTGTAGATTTGCCACACCAAGAGCGAGACAGAGCCCAGTACCACAGACAGCCAGATGACCTTTCGAACCTTGTTCTGGTTCTGGGCAATATTATGTATCCCATGAAAGGAAGTGGAGATGGCAAAGTCTTGATCGAACTTCTTCCGGTCAGTTGGAGAAGGCAGTGGTCTCTTTGAGAGGTAACGCTTTATCTTTCCTAAGAGTCCTAGTGCCCACAAAATAGAAACAAACAAAAACAAGTAAATGAGTTAGAAAAACTTAAATCTGTTCATAAAATCTACAAGTCAAAAGTTACTAAACAGGTTACCACTCCAATATGCAATTCATAAAGGCCCCAGAATCATTTTGCAGTAGATGATTTATTCAGTAAAAGCACCAACTAGGTAAATATACTGCTAATAAGCTAATACCACCTAGAACCAGCTCTGCTTAGGAAAGAGATATCAGTAGCAGAAGCATATCGGTGTGTCATCAAGTCCAACTTCGAATGAGTTGTTCATGACAACTCAGAACTTTTAAAAATAGTCCTAGCTTTTAATTAGTCTTTCTCTCCAAGGAACCACAAGGTTCCCTGAGTTGGATTAGACTTATTCTCCTAAGAGTGCTAAGTGAAGTCCAAGCAAGCAATCCAATAGCCAATCTTTGTCACCATGCTGTAACTTTTGGTGTTGTGATGTTTGTGTATTGTATGCTTTGTGCACAATTGTTTTACTCCTCTATTGGCTCATCAGAATGTCAGATTTGCAGTTTGGTGCCTTGATCAGCTTCCTACTTGCTTAGAAAATGAACCGGTACTTTTGAAATTCCTAGCAATCAATTAAATAATGATTACTGATATTTCTTGGTAAAGATCAGTGAGAGTTTCAATAAAATGTATTTGATGATATATAAAATAGTCATCCAGAATTTCCCTTAGGTTACTATTCTTTTGATTTGGGGACAAAAGATGCAAAGCCTCTCTGTCAGGTTAATGGGATGAGGTCCATCTGCATTTGGAGGCTTTCACTTCTGGTCTAGGTCTCCTGTCTCGTAACCTAAGCAACTTCAGCCATGTTTGCATTCGCCTTCTTCTATTAACTGACAGCAATAGCATCTGCCTTATGGCTTTTTGTGTAAAATAGTATAATGCTTGGAGAACATTCAGTGTGTCACACAGACCAGTGGAAGTACTCAACATTATTAAATATTTTTATTTTTCTTGTAGTGATACAGGAAATGGTTAAATATTCAGGGGTTTAAGGAATGATTTAAAGTTCCTGCTTCCAAAATGAGTTCTTGGACAAGCCAGATGACTAGATGGTTGTCTCTTCTTGGGTAGAGGTGCTAGCTATGCAAGCTTGCTGACCTGAGTCATGTCTTTGAAGCTCACTTAAAGGAGGAAGGAGAGAACCACCTGTATAGATTTGTCCACTGAGCTCCATAGTGGCAGCTAGGCAGCCAGCACCTATCACACACACACACACACACACACACACACACACACACACACACAGACACACACACACACACACACACACACACACACGCACACGCACACGCACACGCACGCGCGCACACACACACACACAACTAATAAAATAACAGCACAAATCTCAGAAACAAAAGGAAGAAACGAGATCTTTAAAGGCCTATAAATTCTCACAGTAAGGTTATTTAAAATTTTAAGTCCTGTTTTAATTCAATAAATATAATTTTTGTCAATTTTGGAGTATTAACATTCTTCCAAAAATGCTCCAGCCGTTTTCATCATTAAGTTTAATTTAATGCCTTACTTTTTTCAACTTGGAATAATGAACGATATAAAATGCATTTCCAACATTTTCTTACATTTTTGGTTGTGAGCCTAGCCTGTAACGGCTGAGCCATCTCTCCAGTCCTTTTTGACACTTTCTGAAGTTTCCCATTTCATGCCATGTACATGAGCGTTAACAAATACTGTTACACCATCTAAGCTATCACAAACTATGTTGTCATGTTTGTATCAATCTCACTTTCTGGAATTGTGCTATCATCTATTACAGCATTACTTAATGTTTCTTTTAGTATCAGGTTAATCAGCACATATTTTAAAAACCTGTCAAAGTTTCTGATAAAAGCAGAAGGCTGAAAAAACAATATCACTTATCAAAGTAAGCTTAACTGTGATCTATTCTTATTACTTAATCATTGCTTAGAAGCATTGGTGAAGGCTTTACCCTGATTAAAGAAACAGCCCAGTCCCTAGCAACTCCCACCTTTCCTACTGAAGGGACATGGGTTATTAGTGAGAAGGTAATCTAGGAACAAGTCCCTGGCCAGACACAGTACAGCTGACTGCAAACACGACCCAAATAAGACATTTCAGGTTTACCTTCAAATATTAACTCTTTTAATTAAGATATAAACACTGACAGTTGTGTTAACCTTACTGAAGCATTTCCTACTATTTGTTGCAAACATAGTGGGTTTTTGTTGTTCTTGTTTTTTGTTTTGTTTTGTTTTTTGTTTTTTGTTTTTTTTTTTAGTATTTCAAATTAAGAGAACCTACAGGGTGATATTTGCCTGTCAGGAAGCTCAGAACCCACCAATCCACACAGCTGAGGTTTTGAACTTCCCTCACGGAAGTGAGGGAAGTATATTTTATCTGGTTAATAAACAAAACGTCTCATTATAAAGGTTGGTCATTATAGAAACACTTTAGGAACACCAGACAAGCATATTCTATAGAAACAACAAAAGTCGATTGTAACATATAGTAATATTTTAGTAGTATTTTGAGTTGTTCCTCACAAGTTATTCTTTTGCTACTAAAACTGTATTATTAATTTTAAAACTCATATTTGTTACTGTGAACATAATACTGAGAGTCCAGTTTTCCAAGGATGAAACCGACCCCTGCTCTCTGCTTATTTCCGGTCTTTAGGAATGGCGGTTGTTGCAGTCTAAGGATCTCCTACCTTTTTCCGTGTGCACGTTTGATTTCTCAGTATGTTCCATGTTTTGCTTCCAGTGATCCCAAGTCTTCTGGGTGCACCCAATTTTCAATATCAATATTCATTTTGTGCCTTTTATATAAAATACAGCAATTAAGGTTGTAAAATGTGGGGGCAATTTAAATATTTGTGTTGCTATGTTAAGCCTCATGAAGCACTTAATCTGTAAATCAAAAAACACTGACAGAAACAGCTATGGGCATTTATAGACTGGCAAGAGGCCATTATAGATTAAAACCCAGAAAGCATCATTGAAAACCCATTTTTCTGACAAAGAAAGAAACAAAGAAGAAAATCTGTGACCTCACAGTTATACAAAAAACAGTTTGTATAACAGTTATACAAATCAACTGTTATTGTGTGTGTGGGGGGGTTTGTGGGTGTAAAGTATCTTTGTTTTGAAGTTTCTTTCATAAAAGAGATACAACTGTAACAAAGTGACAAGTGGAACTAGGGAAATAATAAAATTACAAAAGAAAAGGTACTAAAAAAGAAATAATAATTAAAATAGTATAAATTTGCCAAATCACAAAGGCCAGCCTTTTCATAGTAACACCTTTGAGAATTTACCATTAATATAAAAATGTTGATGTATATCCACGTGTATAAATGCTGCCATCTGTTGTCCAAGTACAGTAATTACATATGTCTCTGCTAGGGTCTGATGGCTTTGTCATGGTGATATTTCAGGAACACTTTTCCCTTTCAACATTGGACATCTATTGGGAAACTCCAATACCGTAAGTTGAAACTGGGCTTAAACTTTGTTTGGTTTTTGTCAAGAAGTCCTTCTTGTCTGCGCCCCCCCCACCCCGTGACTGAATTAAATTTGAATTTCAACTTGTTTGTGTATGTTATGACTTCCTCTCCATTTTCCCTCACTTTCTTGTTTGAAATCAAGAACAAGAGTCTCCTTACAGACACCTTGTTCTTTTGTGAACCTGGACTTTTCACTCCCTAAGTTTCCCAATTAAAGTTAAACATAGACGCCCACACTTTCTTCCTCTGATGGTGACAGCTGTTTGGAATAAGGGTATGTGCCAGAAGATAGACCTTTAAGCCCCCCTTCCCTGCCCCACTCCACTTCTCAACAAACACAAAGAAAGCGACAGAATCGCCTAATAAAGCCAGTCTCACTAGAACTGAGAGAATTCTGAGTTGTCATTATCTCCCTCGATGCCCTCCTAGCACCAACAGCAAATGATGACTTATTAATACTGACAAATAATAAAAGATTAAGTAAAACACGCTGGACAGAAAAGTAGACAGCAAACCCAGCTGACCTTTAGATTCTGGGCATGAGCGACCCTTGCAATCAATGACCACTGTCTAGAGGACGGTGTTTACTCTGGCCCAGTCCCAGTCACAGAGATACAATGTGCGTTAGCTACTTAGTTACTCAAGGATAATTTTGTTAATTCTACTTTTGACATATTCACATTTTTTTTATTACTCTTTCCTGTTGTGAGTGCAGCGGTGGGACCCAGGCTTAGGCTCAAACTAAACAACTGTTTCACGGCCAAGCCAGGCACTTTCTCATTTGGCTCCTACTTTGCAATTTTGATTTGAAGTAAAACGTTATGTTTTATTTTGTCTTTGGGAGAATGCATGTCCCTTCTTGCTCGTCTTCTGCCCTCCCTCCTCCACACTCCTCCTCCTCTTCCTCCCCTTCCCTTGCCTTCCTCTTTCTTTTTATATTCAGAACACATATATTATTTTATTTTTTACCTAAAATACATGTTTGGTTTGTTCTTAATAACTTTGGAAAATAAATTATCAGCTAACCTGTGTTTAAGAAAATAAATAATTTAATGGGGTATCTATTGATTTGGGTCTAAAATATGATAAAATTAAAATTGTTAGAACCAAGTTATTATGGCCAGAAAGTACAGGTGATGTTTTTGTTACAGCATTCTTTACATAAAGATCAATTTAATTAAGATGATTAATTAATTTTTTAAAGCTTAAATGTCATGCTGGTTGCAGAGGTTTTATTTAGTGGCATATTGATGCTAGTTGCTATTCTTGAAATGGCAGGCTGATCATTTTTCTTTTACTGATGAGGAATTTTATAGATTCATATACAAATTTGAGACCCACTCCCCAGTTCCTCAGCTCCAAATTTCCCCATCTTCCCCCTCACCATTTTTTCCCACTCAACTATATATATATATATACTTTTCTAAACCCAAATCCACTTCGTGCCGTCAGTATATGAATGGGTGAAGGGATGTCCATCAGAGCATGTGTAACCCACCAGAGACTACATCCCTAAACAGAGCTGACTCCCCCCAGCCAGGAGCCATCAGCTGCTGAGTGTTTCTCAGCTGGGAAGGATGTGGGCTTCATGAGCCCCTCCCACATCTATGTTGGGATTGGGCCTGCCTTGATCTTTCTCAGGTCTTGTTCATGCATACTTAGCTGTCTGAACCATCATGTGTATATTCAGTTTTATTTTTATAGGACACAAATAAGAGGAAGTTAGTCAATATGTCATATCATATCTAATATCTAATTAAAACAAAATTCACATATCTGAAGGAAAATGTAAAGTAAGCTTAGTAGTCAAAATCAGCCCTTGTGTCCTGGAACAAGCCTAGGTCATTTAACAGAGGAGGCAGCTAAGGAACAGGGGAAGACAATGAAAGGTCTATGAGGCTGGACATTTATCCTGTTTAGTTTGTTGTCCACTATGCTCATTAGAAAAATAGGTACAAGTAGGAGACAATCTGCAAACACTTGATAGGTGACTAAGTGATTCGTTCCAGCCTTGTACTGTTTTCATTATTATACCAGAAGAAAATTCTTGTGATGTTTTCAACATTTTATTTTGAAACTTAAAGTAAACTGCCTTATTACAGGAGTGGGATATAGGAACACAAGGGTTAGAAAATGCCAGGTTTGGAGGCTCTTCCTGTGCAGCAAGACCAGGGAACATTTACCATAGAAAAATACATAGCTAACAAAAAGGTGGACAGTTTGGATTAGTTTTCAGCAAACACTCACACCATCCTTATTAATGAAATGGCCTCAAAAATTAGTAAGAGCAGTGTTAGAGGCTTCATTCAAGAAGCATGGAGGAAAACCCGAGAAAGTAAAGTGGTCCTTGTCAGCAAAGAAACAGGGCTCAATGCCAGCACCTGCCTGAGGGTGGCAGTAAGGCTGACCGATCTCAGAAAAAAATGTGCTCACACGCCCACCCATGTCCCTATGTAGCCCTACAGAACACAGTCTACGTGGTGTCCTCATTCCATCTTGTCCAGTGTGCCAGTGTAAGGGTCCCATAGGTCACGGGCTACCATGAAGACTCTCACCAATATTGATTTTTATAGTTTGTAATCTCCATCCTTCAGACGTTTCCTTTTAACTCATTACCTATAAAGATGAAAGAGAAGCTAAAACCAAAGATCAATCCCCTTGTGATGGTTTATAATGAATGTGGTAGCAGAGTCTTCCAGGAATGAAGAATAAATGTATTCAAGCAAATAGAAAAATGTGTATCAGCTTCAGAACTCAGATGAATAAAAACTAAGCACAAAACACTACCTCTTAGAACACAACTACAATTCTTCATCTTAGAGCATAAGCTATTGGTGTTCTGTTCAGGAACTTTCCCCTGTGCCCATGTCCTCAAGGGTCTTCCCCAGTTTCTTTTCTATTAGTTTCAGTGTGTCTGGGTTTTATGTGGAGGTCCTTGATCCACTTGGAGTTGAGTTTAGTACAAGGAGATAAGAGTGGGTCAATTTGCATTCTTCTGCATGTTGACCTCCAGTTGAACCAGCACCATTTGTTGAAAAGGCTATCTTTTTTCCACTGGATGGTTGTAGCTCCTTTGTCGAAGATCAAGTGACCATAGGTATGTGGGTTCATTTCTGGGTCTTCAATTCTATTCCATTGTTCTACCTGCCTGTCACTGTACCAATGCCACACAGTTTTTAACACTATTGCTCTGTAGTACTGCTTGAGGTCCAGGATACTGATTCCCTCAGAAGTTCTTTTACTGTTGAGAATAGTTTTAGCTATCCTGTTTTTTTTTGTTATTCCCGATGAATTTGAGAATTGTTGTTTCTAACTCTATAAAGAACTGAGTTGGGATTTTGATGGGGATTGCATTGAATCTATATATTGCTTTTGGCAAGATGGCTATTTTTACTATATTAATCCTGCCAATCCACAAGCATGGAAGATTTTCCCATTTTCTGAGGTCTCATAAAATTACAAAGTTTCTGTAAGGCAAAGGACACTGTCAAAAGAACAAAAGTGCAAACAACAAATTGGGAAAAGATCTTCACCATCCCTATATCCCACAGAGGGCTAATATCCAATATAAACAAAGAACTCAAGAAAGTAGACTCCAAAGAGCCAAATAACCCTATCAAAAATGGTGTACAGAGCTAAACAAAGAATTTTCTGAAGAATTTTGAATGGTTGAAAAACACCTTACGAAATGTTCAACATCATTAATCCTTAGAGAAATGCAAATCAAAACAACCCTGAGATTTCATCTCACAACAGTCAGAATGGCTAAGATTAAAAACCCAGGAGACAGCAGGAGTTGGCGAGGATGTGGAGAAAGAGGAACACTCCTCCACTGCTGGTGGGATTGCAAGCTGGTACAATCACTCTGGAAAACAGTCTGGTGGTTCCTCAGAAGACTGGCATGACACTTCCAGAGGACCCTGTTATACTACTCCTGGGCATATAACCAGAGGATTTCCCAGCATGCAATAAGGACACATGTTCCAATATGTTCATAGAAGCCTTATTTATAATAGCCAGAAGCTGGAAAGAACCCAGATGTCCCTCAATGAAGGAATGGATACAGAAAATGTGGTATATTTGCACAATGGAATACTACTCAGCAATTAAAAACAATGAACTCATGAAATTTTTAGGCAAATGGTTGGAACTGGAAAATATCATCCTAAGTGAGGTAATCCAATCACAAAAGAATACACATGGAATGCAGTCACTGATAAGTGGATAATAATTATCCCAGAAGCTCTGAATACTCAAGGCACAATTAACATATCAAATGGTTCCCAAGAAGAAGGAAGGAGAGAGCCCTGGTCCTGGAAAGGCTTGATCCAGCATTGTAGGGGAGTACCAGGACAGAGAAATGGGAGGGGTGTGATTGGGGAATGGGCGAAGGGAAGAGGGCTTATGGGACTTATGGGGAGGGGGGAACCTGGAACAGGGAAGGCATTTGGAATGTAAATAAAGAATATAGAAAAGAAAAAAAAAAGAAAAGAAAAAAGAAATATCCAAGAAGCAATCTTTTTTTTGTAAAGAAGTTTTTAAAAGAATATTTAAAAAATATTCATCAAAATTATTTACATGCATGTAAATTATTATAATTTGAAGGACCAAAGAAAAGAACACAGCTACAGAAATGTGGCATGCTGAGAGATTTATTCTGGAAGGAGTTAAAAGTCTTAGAGCCTGCCCTATTTCCTATTCTTCTAAACCATATTTATTCCCCTCCCCTTTCTTAGCTTGCTGCAAATTCTTCTTATCAGATCAAAATTCAGACTTTTCAAAGGAAGACTCACTTGCAGTCACTTCTATGAGTTCCATAAATACAGCTCACATCATACCATCAAACCTCTTGAAAAGACTGCAGAGCAAACATGATAAAAACTGTTTGGTTTGGTATGCAGACAGGCAGGAAGATCAATGGAATAGAATTGAAGACCCAGAAAAGAACCCACACACATAAGTCACTTGATATTTGACAAAGGAGCCAAAACATCTAGTGGAAAAAAAAGACAACATTTTAAACAAATGATGCTGAATCAGCTGGAGCTTTATGAAGAGATATATGAGGCCATACATAGACAACAAACTTTTGGATATTTTTTTCTAAATAACTCAATTATTTTATTCATTCATCATTTATAAATGTTATAATTTTATATCATATATATTGAAAATGAAACTTCTGTGCTTCCTGGGCCATAAAAAGGTGAATGTCATAACTTCTACTGTTTATCATGTGTCTGTTCTATGACTATAGCTAAGAGGATGCTGAATTTGTTTTGTGAACAGAATTGCTGATTTTTATTGTCATGCATTGAAGAAAATGCCATTACTTAGATCTTTAAATGTGAAAAGTAGCTTTTCTTTGCATTATACACAGGAGCAAAGAAGACAAAATAATATTGTATCTGTGACATCATCATGAATAAACATGACTTAAATGCATATTCTAATTATTTGTGCATTTGAAAACCACACACCAAAGACACTATGCTCAGTTTTCTGAAAGCTAAAGGCACTTGGGAGAATGCTAATGGGTGTCTAATTCTTTTCATTCATTAGTCCAAGGCAGCCTGCTATTGGCTCAGTCTGTGGGAGGGTTCTGTTTGTCACACAGCTACATCTTGGCCAGGAAGGACACAGCCCGTCCTTAAAAAGGAGGTACTTCATGCATAGTTATCAAAAATGTTCCTGCTATTGGTCAACAGAGGGGGAAGGATTCCACTAATGCTTAACTTGCAAGCTCACAAGATTGCAAAATGATGTGTCCATACAGCATATGACACTGTGGGTCAAGGTTACATGAGAAAAGTTTCTCCAAATATTCACCCAGAAATTTTATGTTCCTTTCTGCTTTCTCAATTCTGACCTTTTAGTTCTGTCCAATGGAACATCTGGGTAACAGTTTCCTGTATTCCAACAACCTAGAACAAAAATATTTATTTGCTATTATTGTAGTATTTGAACATTATTCTAATGAAGTTTATAAATTGTGTACTTAATGCTTCTTTTGTAACACAAAGCAAAACAAAACTAAAGATGGCAAAGCAAAACACAAAGATAGCCTAAAGACGTCAAAATACAAGTTAGAAAAATACAAAGCCAAACCATGGAGGGAAATATACTACAAATGAAGTTTCATCATGTGAATTTTGCATAGCACAATGGAACAAGTAGTATTTTCAAAATATCTGTGAATCTCCAAAATTTCACAAAATTACCTCATTTGGGTAGGGTTTTTGCCAGGTAATTCTTCAAGGATGTTGTAATAAGATCTTAATGGAGTCATGATAGTCCTAATCTGAACACGGGTGTCCTTGCGAGAGACAGAATGAGAGGCAATGTGAACACCAGGCAAAGAGGAAGGAACGCAATACAAAGAGAAGCAGACACAGAGATTAGAGCTGTCAGGCTAAGGAATGGCAGCCATGCCTGAAGCTGGTGCGAGAATGCTAGAAAAGATCTTTTTTAGGTCCATTGCAGGTAAGAAAACTGAAAACGGAAACTAGGCAGATGGCTCAGTGGTTAGCAATATTTGCTGCCTTTTCAGAGTTTGCTTCCCAGCACCCATGTAATGCCTGATGTCAAAGGGGTTAGATGGCTCTACTCCTCCTGCTTTGCTGAGTGCAACAAGCATATCTGCTTCCACTTCCAATCTAAAGCTGACTTCTACAGCAATAAGACTTCCAACATCCTAGAGCTTCATTTCAGAGCTTCAAGAAACGTCCTCTCAGGAACTCCCTGTCACATGCCTGGCCTTAATGGCTGTCTTAAACTGGGCAGAGAGAAAGCCACAACTCCTTTACTTATGCTTTCTTCATGACTCTAAAGCCAGAACCACATGCCTGATGCCACACCTGATTTGGCTGGGCTGCGGAAATGGAGACGGACCCCTTTCTTGAATTATATTTGCAGACTCTTTTCTTTGTTGTTGCTTTTCAGGAGCATAAATATCCCTCAGGCACTTCCTTTTCACAAGTTAGAATCTTAGGCAACTGGAGTCTTGTCCTGAGGCCATCTATCCCTTTAGTCTATTATTTTCTATATTCTTTGTTTACATTCCAAATGCTTTCCCCTTTCCTGATTCCCTCCTCCCCATAAGTCCCACAAGTCCTCTTCCCTCCACCCATTCCCCTCACACCCCTCCCATTTCTCTGTCCTGGTACTCCCCTACAATGCTGGATCAAGCCTTTCCAGGACCAGGGCCCTCTCCTTCCTTTTTCTTGGGAATCATTTGATATGTTAATTATGTCTTGAGTATTCAGAACTTCTGGGATAATTAGTATCCACTTATCAGTGACTGCATTCCATGTGTGTTCTTTTGTGATTGGATTATCTCACTTAGGATGATATTTTCCAGTTCCAACCATTTGCCTAAAAATTTCATGAATTCATTGATTTTAATTGCGGAGTAGTATTCCATTGTGTAACTATACCACATTTTCTGTATCCATTCCTCCATTGAGGGACATCTGGGTTCTTTCCAGCTTCTGGCTATTATAAATAAGGCTGCTATGAACATAGTGGAGTATGTGTCCTTATTGCATGTCAGGGAATCCTCTGGTTATATGCCCAGGAGTGGTATAACAGGGTCCTCTGGAAGTGTCATGCCCAGTTTTCTGAGGAACCACCAGACTGATTTCCAGAGTGGTTGTACCATCTTGCAATCCCACTAGCAGTGGAGGAGTGTTCCTCTCTCTACATCCTTGCCAACACCTGCTGTCTCCTGAGTTTTTTTTAAGACATCCTGAGTAAATTATTATTTTTTTCTTTTTTTATTTTTTACATTCTTTGTTTATGTTTTATATCTGGTCACTTTGCTGAAGTTGTTTATCACTCATAGAAGTTCTCTGGTGGAGATTTTTGGATCAGTTAAGTATACTATCATATCATCTGCAAATAGTGATAGTTTGACTTCTTTCTTTCCAATTTGTATCCCTTTGATCTCCTTATGTTGTCTAATTTCTCTAGCTAGAACTTTGAGTATTATATTGAAAAGATATGGAGAGGGGGGCAGCCTTGTCTAGTCCCTGATTTTACTGGGATTACTTCAAATTTCTCTCCATTTAGTTTGATGTTGGCTACTGGTTTGCTATATATTGCTTTTAATATGTTTTGGTATGGGCCTTGAATTCCTGTTCTTTCCAAGACTTTTAATATGAAAGGATACTGAATTTTGTCGTCTGTTGGATGTAGGGTTGGTGAAGATCTTTTCCCAATTTGTTGGTTGCTGTTTTGTCTTTTTGACAGTGTCCTTTGCCTTACAGAAACTTTGTAATTTTATGAGGTCCCATTTGTCAATTCTTGATCTTTCTTATTAGGCTTCTTCTTATCTCTTTCAGCACAAGCCTTGACTCCAATATTACATTTCCTTTTGATCTTTTTCTACCCAAACTATGAGTTTCCCCTTGATCCTTCTCATTGTAGATTTGCAAACCTGAGTAGTAATAACAGCGGGACAGTCAATAGTAAACTGCCTTAAAACATCCTCTGCCAATGAAATTAGTCCAACGCTTTTTAGTTTGGTCTTAGGTATATTTTTTAAAGAAAAGGGCAGAAAGCAGCTACATACTTTGTCAAAATATCACAAGAGTAGTTTTTTGTTTTTTGTTTTTTGTTTTTTGTTTTTAGCTCAGCTGCTAATATTATTATTCCCCTGTGAACCACCCTTTTGATCTGGGCCTCTATAGTTCTCACCATTAATGTTTACCATCCTCCTGCTAGGATGGCCTACTATAACCACTTCCCTAGTCCAAACTCCAGTCAACCCCTGGTACCAACTCTTAGTCCCTTTTCAGTTAGTGTGACAAAACAACATAGCCAAAATAACTTATAAAAAGAAACCTTTATTTGGGGGGTCACAGTTGTAGAGGGCTAGAGCCTGGAACCATCATCATGGGTAACAAGGCAACAGGCAATCAGGGATGGTAGTGGAACAGTAGCTGAGAGTTTACATCCTTATCCACAAATAAAAGGCAGAGTGCACTAAGAATGGCATGGGCCTTAAAATCTTCAAGGCCATTCCCTGTTACACACACACCTCTTCCAATAAGGCCACACCTCCTTATCCTTCCCAAAATCTTCCAGCACTATTGATTCAAATACACGAGTCACATAATACATGGATGCCATTGTCATTCAAACTACTATGAGAAGCTTGTCATAGTATATATAAACTGCTCTATGGAGCAATGCTGCTAAGTGAGGCAATATAATGGCTCCAGAGTGGAAAATGTAATCAGTAAAAGCCTTCACAAGCTAGAGGAATAATAGCATACTTATTTATGCTTTATCCACATTTATAGAAATCATCTAATCAAGGGACTATGAGAGGAAAGTAGGAGAGAGTGTTAGAGCTCTCTAGTATGTTTATCTCTTTGCTTTTCTTTTGGTTTTGTGTTTGAAGACATGATCTCATGATGTAGTCTTGTCTTGCCTGGACTTGTGGAACTCCTGACCTGGCTTCCCCAGTACTGGAATCACAAGTACATGTCACCATTCCTGGGATAGGGCAGAATTTTTAAGGTGTCTAAGTAGTTCCTGGTATAATGTTGGATGGGGAAAGTTTGAGAAGATAGTACATATGCACAATAAAAATCAAGGTACTGAAATATAAATCTCTTGGGGTAGCTGTAACAAAACACCATGACCAAAAGCACTCAGGAAGGAAAAGATTATTTCCTTTCCTTCAGCAGGCAACAGTTGGTTTTAACTTCCAGTCTAAATTCCTTAGTTTGAAATCTTAATGAAAACATTTAGTTTTAATTATCTTGTGAGAATGTGTTTATATAATATTTGAAAGTTTCTTCACTCTAAGTATGCTATAATCATTCTGCTGTATTTCCTAACAGAGTAGCAGGGCAGTGGGCTCATTAAAGAAAATGAATGCATGCAGGTAGTTCATTAAAAATACACTTATTCCTCCTTTGTCTATACATTTCTTGTTGTAAAGGGAAGTTTGTACCTGTAAGGTCTTAACCCATTGGGCTATAGAAAATGAACATATAACCCTTACATCACTAAACAGATGGAGAGGCATACATTTAAATGACTCTCATTGAAATGTTGCAAGAATTCTGTCAAAGAGCTAGTACATAGAACTCAATTTGGCAAGTCCTGAGCTAGAAAGACTGATCTCCCAATGCTCATCAGAACCTAAAGATCACATTTGTAGATTTACATTTTTCTGAATTGACTCAGTTAAATAAATGGGAAAGGCAAACAGTGTGACTAGTACTGTGGCTTGAATGAAAAATATCCCTCACAGGCTCATGTGTTTGAACAGCTGGTTCCCAGTTGGTAACACTGTTTGGAGAGTTAATAGAACTCTTGGGACATGGAACCTTGATGAAGGAAGTGAGCCACCACAGGCTTTGAACTGTTATCTTCTCCCACTTCCACTGAGTCTGCCTATCCACCCCATCTCCTCTTTCTGCCTGTGTGTGAGATGTGATTGCTCAGCTTCCAGCTCTTATTTTCATGTCTTCCCCGCCATTATGGGCATCTAGGTCCCTAGACCTGTAAGCCAAATTAAACTTTCTTCCTTAAGTTACCTTTGGTCATAGTACTGTAGCTAGCTGACTGAACTATAGTTTTGTCATCTCATGAAAAGTATTCTAAACATTCTTAGAAGTTTAAAGGAGCTTTTGTTCTCTAAAGTAGCTTTTGTAAAACTGGTCTCTGGACCAGCCCTAAATTCCTATAAATTGTGACCCTGAGATAAAGGTTAACTGCTAGACCATTTAACTGCTATCTCTCCACTTCTGTAAACCATGAATTACTCTCTGCAGATGTCCAGAGCTGCCTTTCTGTATACAACACATTGTATATTTTGCCCTAAAAAACTCAAACTAACTGGAGAATGCTTTCTTCCCACTAATCTGTTTGGGCTGGTCCCTCCAGCGATTAATGAAAACTCCGTTTAACTTATTTAGGTTTCTTGGGAGATTATTCTCTTTAAGTACACATAACAGTCCTCTATTACAGCAACATCGACAAAATAACTAATACAACTACATGGTGGTAACTACTGAATTGTTTTAGTGTTGTAATTTTTCTCAAGAAGCAAGAGGAAATGTAGGTTTAAAACATTCACTAGAGTCCCTGGTGTTAGAAGAAGAAACTTGAGTTCATTGGTGATGTCTCTTTTACTACCCTAAGGAACGAACTCAGGTTCCTAAGATGCTGTGGGGTGGTTCAAAATTCCAAGGGCAGCTTAAATACTTAAACATTAAGACTTGACTTAAATACTTCCGCTATCATGCTGTACTTTTCCAGTGGCATCTGTTCACAGTAAAGTGTATCTCCTAACATCTCAAGGGTATCTACTGGTGAATTTCATCCTGCAGATGTTTGCTTTGCTACTTCATTCAGTTTGTTTTCCTATTTCAGAGTGAAATCTTGTGTTTGCACTGTTTTCACTGAACACTCAGAATTGCTACTGTTTACCCTGTTTGGTTGTTCTTTGTAATAATTTTTGACTACTTGTTAAAAATACACACAAATGGTCATGGAGATGGGTCAGTAGGTCAGTAGGTAAAGACACTTGTCATAGAAAATAACTATCTGAATTCCATTATTATTAGATATGGTAGAAGGAGAGAACTAACTTCTGTAAATGCCCTTTGACCTACCTATGCATGCAAAAATAAATAAATAAGCAAGTAAAGAAGTTTTCTTTCTTTTTTTATATTCTAATTGTATTTTTTATTGGATATATTCTATATTTACAATTTATTTCCCTTTTTCTGGTTCCCCACCCCCAAAGGTCCCACATGCCCCTTTCCCTCCCCCTGCTCCCTCTTCCACCCCCTCCCACCTTACTGTTCTTGTACTCCCCCACAATGATGTTTTGGTCCATTCTGGCGCCAGTGTCCACTCCTTTCTTCTTGTGAGACATCCCTTGATATGTGGATTTATGTCTTTGGTGTTCTAAGCTTCTAGGCTAATATCCACTTATCAGGGACTGTATACCATGGGTATTCTTTTGAGACTGGGTCACCTTACTTAGTATGACATTCTCCAGCTCCATCCATTTCTCTAAGAATTTCATGAATTCATTGTTTCTAATGGCTGAATAGTACTCCATTATGTATATATACCACATTTTTTGTATCCATTCCTCTGTTGAGGGACATCTGGGTTCTTTCCAGCTTCTGGCTATTATATATAAGGCTGCTATGAACATAGTGGAGCATGTATCCTTATTGCATGCTGAGGAATCTTCTGGGTATATTCCCAGGAGTGGTATGGCTGGGTCCTCTGGAAGTATCACGTCCAGTTTTCTGAGGAACCGCCATAATGATTTCCAGAGTGGTTGTACCAGCTTGCATTCCCACCAGCAGTGGAGGAGTGTTCCACTTTCTCCACATCCTCGCCAACACCTGATGTCTTCTGAGTTTTTAATTTTAGCCATTCTGACTGGTGTGAGGTGAAATCTCAGGGTTGTTTTGATTTGCATTTCCCTAATGACTAATGATGTTGAACATTTTTTAATGTTTCTCAGCCATCCGAATTTCTTCAGGTGAAAAGTCTCTGCTTAGCTCTGTACCCCATTTTTGGATAGGGTTATTTGGTTTTCTGGGGTCTAACCTCTTGAGTTCTTTGTATACATGAGAAAAATACCATGCAAGTAACAGCATCTTTTAGAAAAAAAAAGTCCTTCTGAAAACCATTTGGTTGGACTTTTAGATGAGAAGTTATGTCAGATCAAAAGATGTTAGGAAAACAAACAGGTCATTGAAGTTTTCTAACAAATATACAAAAACAAATCAAATTATCTGTAAAACAATAAACCATTGTAGAAATGCTAGATCTCAGAGCACTGGCTCCCAGAAATAACAACCATCAAATGAAATAACACCCTTTCCAAATTTAATGAAATAATAGATTTAAAAATGATTTTTAGATAACATTTCATTGAAATTTTGTGTAGATTTGATTTGGGCATTAGTGTGCAGGTCAGTCTCTGCAAATAAACTTCCTACAAGTTATATACAGCCAGGTAGGTGTTGGTGGTGCACACCTTTAGTCCCAGCAGTCAGGAGGCCGAAGGTGGTAGCTCTCTATGAGTACAAAGCTAGTCTGGTCTACAGAATGGGCTCCAAGATAGGCAGGGTTGCATAGACAAACTCTTATCTTTGAAAACCAAAAATATACTACTACTACTACTACTACTAATAATAATAATAATAATAATAATAGTGGTGGTGGTGGTGGTGGTGGTGGTGGTGGTGGTGGTGGTGGTAGATTTAATCAGATTCACTGACTCTAGAAAACCTCTCTAAATGCATAGCATTTCCTAGAGGACCCCTCACATGCTTGCTGGAGAAGTAAGTACAGGAAGGGTTGTTGCATTGATTCTCTCACAGGTGAGGATAGAGCCAGGGTTGTACTAAGATATTTGGCAAGTAGTGTCAGCTAACCATTTTTTCTTGTTTTCATTGTTGTTTTGCTTTGTTTTAATCCCTTGTTGTTTATTAAAATACTCTGGAAAAGAAAAAAATTAAGGGGCAATGAGTTTATTCTAGTCCATCATGGAGGGGAAGGCAAGCCGGCAGGAGCTCAAAGCAGCAGGTCACATTGTGATTTCTGTCAGAGCAGAGCAGTGAGGACCTGCTTTCTGGTGCTCAGCACGCAGTCTAGTTCTCCACTTTTATTCTGTCCAGGATTTCCTGTGTTGGGAAAAGGTGCCACACACACTGGGCAAGTCTTTTCCCCTCAATTAAGCCAATTAAGATAATGCCCCATAGAGATGCCCAGAGGCTAGTCTCCTAGGTGATGTTAACGTCTGCCATCTTGACAGTTAACATTAGCCATTGTTTATCTTATTAGGTATCTCAGAGATTGTGGCATTTTGTTTTATTTTAGGGGCAGTAGAATAGAAAATTTTATGTAATCAGAATTACTTTTAAAACAGATTCATACTATAATCCACTTTAATATCTGAAGTAAAATAAATACTGAAAATATCTACATGGTCCAACTTCATTATTCTTCTGCACTTTATATTTTTCTGAAACCCCTGCAAAAGGATTAAAAATAAAACTTAAAAAATAGTTTACTTATTCCAATTGAGCAGCAAGGATTTACATCATTTCATATCAGAATTTTAGCTGTTTTGTACCTGTTAGCACTAATATCGTCCAATAGTAGCAAGTGGAAACTACCTAGGGGTCTTACTGTAACCCTGGAGCTCTGAAGATGCTGGGCATGAAAGCTCTAGCTTTATCCATTAGGAACGGCAGGGCATGGACTTCGGTTCACACTCCTGTCCCCATCCAGGATTTCTGAAGTGGAGATAGAGGAGACAGAAACACAGGAAAAAAGTGTCCACCTGACCCCTAGTTCCAAGGAGAACGTGGAGCGCATCAGTGTGTCCTTTTGAAAAACACTCTTGGAAATAAGATTACACAAAATGACTCAACCAGTTGGGCTGCCACGTGACCCCGTGGTTGTGTATGAGCAAAGTTTAGAACCACATGCGCGGAGGTATGTGCCAGCAGTGTCTGTAACTCTTCAGGCTCCGATAAAATATTAATAAGAGTTGTGGGTTTGAACACCCTGGACAATCGGTTTTATCACATGAAGTTTGCTTTTGGAAATGCGCATGCGCAGTCTGGTGTCACACTCACCAGATCGGTTGGTTCCCTGTGACTCCTTGCCTTTCAGTTGGTGTCTCCCTTGCACAGGCGCCTCTTGTAATCGCCGTTGCTGCTCTCTGTGCCTCCCTGTCTTCGCCCTGTTCTATTTTCTCATGGCCTTTTAAAACAAGAGACTTGGTAAAGATATAATAGAGTCTAATCATTGAGAATTATGAGACAGTCTGCATGAGAGAAAGAACATAGATATCACATGAGCAAATGCTTGGTTTGCATACAGGGTCTTTCAATAGACAGCTAATGCAGCCCAGAAAAATGAGTTCTCAGAGGGCAGAATACAGTTACAAGCTAATTGAGAGGTTCCCTGGGTCTAGAGATTTCAGAATAGTCTGGAGAGACAACCCCCTTCCAAATCAGACACAAAGCATAGCTAGCTGCTAGGTAATTAATAAGCGAATTAACCCAGTGAGGAATAAACTGAACCTGGCATAGGAAATGCATTTCACATACAGGTTTGTTTTGTTTCTTTTTTACCCTTCAGTGTTTTGTAGTCATTTATACAGGTAACTTCGCAAACATAAAACGCTGATAAATTAATCATGAGAATTAAAAAAAAGTTATGGTTTGGATATGAAATGTTTTCCACGGGTTCATGTGCTAAGCCTTCCCAGCTCACAGTACAGTTTTAGCAAAGGGTGCAAAACAGGGACAATGGGCTCACTGGAAGAGGTAGGCCACTGAAGGCTTGACTTTGGAAGTTTTACCTATTTCTGGTTTCTCATTCTATTCTTCTGCTCTCGGTCTGTCAGGACATGAAAATATCTTCCATCTCACACACACACACACACACACACACACACACACACTAGTGCGCGCGCGCGCGCACACACACACACACACACACACACACACTAGTGTGCACACACACGTGCATGCATGCACCTGTTGACATGGTGTTCTGCTTGGGCCCAGATTCAGTGCGGCAGCAGACTATTGATTGAAACTGCTACAGGTGTGCTAAAATGAAGTCTTCTTTTGTTCTCTTGGGTATTTTGGTTAAAGTGACAATTGGGAAAGAAACAATAATGAAAACAACAGCATCAACAAACCAGGCAGGAATAACTGGGCCACAGCCACAGCTTTCGCTGAAAAGCAAGCTGTAGACTTACTTTCATTCGTGTGGACAGAGATCAGATGTAAACAAAGGCTTTGAAGCTTTAAACTCGCTCACTGGCTTTCCTTCGCTCCTTTCTTCCAGGCCCCATGTATGGGTAGGTTTTCCCCTGCTCTTCACTGCATTCATCCGTGGTTGCAATGAGCAAAGGGCAAAAGGAAGGTTCAGTTTTGTTGACAAATGCAAGCTGTGTCCTTACATTCCCGCTCGATGCTGAGTTCAGAAGGTATAAAAAGAAGTGACACACCGTACCTGTGTACTGTGAATACAGCTTCCTGAACAAGTCCGGTACAGGACTAGATGATAACAAGCAAATTTGATCAGGGCTAAGAATTTGAATAGGAAACAAGTAGGTGAAAGTATTGAGGAGAAAGAAATCACTTCTTCTTGGAAGCATCTTAGAAAGCATCCTGTGGAAAATGGTCTTGGCCATGTTTTAAAGTCCGAGAGACTGTGAGTAAATATGTCTGGGGTCAGGGGAGGAGGCGCATCGGCATTGAGACACAAGCCTAAGGTCTGTATGCTCACCCTCCTTGAGACCTACAAACCACAACCTTAAGTGCTGCGTGAAGTCTTCCGTTCTGTGTGGGTGCCTCACCTCACCGTCCATAAAGGCGGCGGCTGAGCAACTTCCTCTTCCTGAAGTTTGCACTTCCCTGTTGGAGCATTTCCCAAGTTTGCCAGGGTCACAACTTCTTATCACATGTCTAATGTTTAAGGCCTCGTCATATTTCAATAGCAAAAGCAAAAACCTTTGATATTGCTGACATTCACTCAGTCAAGTCCAATAAACAACTGGGCTTGAAACATAGTGTTTCAAACTGTGTATCGCAGTAAAGGCCACAGAGGTTTTCATTGTTCTGTTGTTTGTAATATAGTGGGTGATCATTGTTCTTCTTAGAGTTTTCCAATTTTCATACATTATGAATGAAATGAACCCTTATGAATGCTTTTTGTATATTTTGCTAATTTTAATATTTTTCCCAATGACATATAATACATTATTTTTAAAATTCTACTGAATTGTACACTAAAGAATTAATTTTGACCAGTTCTATTGTTTGAGTAAATATTTTATTCACTCATTCTTTTATTCATTCATGAAATATAGAAAAGGAGCCCAGGATCTGATACAGTCTAGGCAAGCAATCTAACAATGAGCAAAACATTTTCGGGGCTTTGCTGAAAAAAAATTTTAATGGCTAATGTGTCATCTTAATCTTAGGAAAACTTATTGTCAAAATGTTCATTAGAATTTTACCACAAAGTACGTCAGTAACAAAAACACAGGTTTCATAATAAGTCTGTGTCAAAACAACTGAACTTGTGTCTCAAAGCTCAATGTAATTGTGTTTACAGAACACACTTTAATAAATAGAGAAATAAAATAATAGTGTGTTTCTAAGTATTTCTGCATGAACTCCATGTTCTCTGAGACAGAGCCCCAGGTTCTGGTTCCTTGGAGGCTGACATGCTGGTCTAGGCCTCTGTTTTCTTATTTACAGGACTGGTAGAGAACATATATACTCACCTTCCCAGCATGCTTTGCTCTCTCCTTTGAAAAATAATAAAGAAGAAATCCTACAGTTTTTCCTTGATAGTTTATTCCCTGCTTTTTCTCCAGTCTGGCATAATTACCACTAAGCAAGTCTGTTTTTTGGCTTAACAAAAGAGATGTTGGAAAACTCCAATTGGTCTGATTAAGTTACAACCTAGTTAAAGGATACCTATACTTTCTAGACTCCCATCAACGAAAAGAAACTAAATACCACCAACAGAAAGCTACTTCAAATACAGCGATTCAACCTGTCAGTTGCATTGAATGGCGGACACTTCTTTGCCGGGAACTGATTAAAACTTAATAGAAAGAAAGCAATGACTTAGTCTCAAAATGTATTAGACCTTGTGGTATAAGTATACAAAGAGTTTGCCTTCTTCCAAAGCACTGCCTCAGTAGACCTGGGGAGCTATTTGTCTGGTGTTTTTCGGTAAACATAATGAAAGGGTATGGAGGTACAGTCACTAAGCAAATAGGGGAAAGCAGAATAAGAATAAGTACTTGGAGGTGGGGGCTGGAGAGATGGCTTGCTGTTCTTCAAAGAGACCTGGGATAAGTTCCCAGCACTAAGCCAGCTGTTTAAAAGAGCCCATTCCACAGACTCTGGTGCCGTCTTCTAGCCCTATTGAGTGCTGGGAATATGTGTGGTGCACATACATGTATACATGCAAACACTTGTACATACAACAAAAGGAATAAACACTTAGATATGGATGGCAGACATTTCTGTAATCCCAGAGCTCTGGAGGCTGGTGCATTAATTTCTCCATTCTAAGATATCTTAGATTACATAATCAGACCCTTCCTCAAACAGTCAGTGAGCCAGGTTGATGAAATAAATCAACCAATCAATGAATCAATCAACCATAAGACCACAGCAAAGATCTGGGCAGCCGAGACCTAGGCAGTTCCTATGGAATATTTTAATAGCGATATCAAGTTCTTTCAGAATTAGCTTCTCAAAGTTAAGAACACGGGAGCATGGGTTCATGGTGGCATTCCTACTCGCTCAGAACGTTCATGTCCCCTGCAGTATGTGATTGTTGCATTTTAAAAAGTGGACAATTGGCTTGGAAGGTGGAGGCAGCCAATGGAAGACAATGAGCATGTCCATTAGAGCAGACGGGCTGTTTGTTAACAGAACACCATCTTGTCTGGAAAAGCAGCATTTGGTCATGTTTAGTATCTCAGTGTAGCCCAACAGAACCCCATGCATATACTTTTCATGGTTCTACTCTCACAAGATCATGTCTGCTCGCTAGAAATCACAAAAGAAAATCCAGAGATAAACAATTTGCCTTAAAGATTCTTCATGTTTCAGATAAAAACTCCTATAAGCTGACAGTAGTATGCACTGGGCTGGCACAAGTCTGGACCAGGTCATCTGTGTATATATTATGGATTCCAGTTGAATGTTTTTGTGGGATTCCTGAGTGTGGGAACACGTGGCTTCTGTTTTCATGACTCTTTTTTTCTTAAGTTCTTTTTCTTCTGTTTGTCTTGTGTAATTCCAGAGTGTTAGTTTTTGTTTTATTACATTGTCGTTCATTACATTATATTTTATTATTATCCCTTCAAAACCTTTTCATTTGTTTGATTTCTAATGTGAGGCAGAAGGGAGTGGATCCAGATGGCAGGGGAGGTGGAGAGGAACTGGAGACACCATAATGAAGGTATGTGAGAAAAAATATCTATTTTCAACCACATGGACAACAAACCATTATCCCTGTTTCACATTCTTGAGATTCTGTTGCTCCAAACCACGATGGAAGAATGTTTTATCTCAAAGATTTCCAGTAGATGGTTTCTGGGAACCATTTTAGCCTCGTAAGTAATTATAATTTGATATAATTTGAATCTTCCAATTACACACCTTGGTCAGTTTTCCCTCCAGGAGAGTTCCTTAGATATCTATGTGTATATAGTTACATGCACTTAAAATATGAGTTCACAATATGACTAGAGGACATTGCCTGTGCACATGTATTCTTTGGATCTGCCATAATGCCTAAATTAGATCTGATACTTTGAATTAGAGTATATTTTCTTAAGAGTTATGGAAAATTCCCAATATAAGAGTAGAGATGTAGTTTAGGGCAGAGAACTTGCATAACCAACACCCCCCACCCCCGTGCCCCTTGGTTCCATCCCTAGTTCTGAAAAATGAATGGAGAGGGGATTAGAAAGGGAGGGGTAGAGAAATACAAAGAAAGACAGAGAGAGTATAAGATGTATTGGGCACCACCTATGGATAACTTAACACTTTGGAATACAAGTCTGAAGAGGGCTGGGCATGTAGCTTAGTAACAGAATTTGCCTAACATGCACAAGGTACTCAGCTCCTTCCCCCGTATTAAAACAAACAGAAACCAAAAAAAAAAAAAAAAAAATCAAAATAAAAACAAAGGAGAAGTAATTTCCCAGTCTGAAGCAAACTTCAAATCATAAAATTTTCCATGTAGAAAAACAATTGTGTATTGGCCTGACTATCTGGGTGTTATAGCAAATACTATCAACAGTGAGTGTATTTAGGTTCTGCAACAGCAATTTGCCCACTATGAGTGGAGGTCCCATTCTCTGACACATCAATTTTAAATATTTGGATGATTTGTCTAGAATTGGGAAAATGAACCACTAACTTGCCACTTCTTAGGAGATCCATGCAGAATGCAATGTTACAAAAAAGGGAAATTATTTTGTCCTTAAAATATCTACTTTCTCTAATTGAGAACAAAAGCCCTTTTCTATCCCCCTGTATCAATATGATGAGCTGTAAGTAAAGAACACTTTGCAGCACTAATGCCTTAAAGAAGGTGAAATAAGTCATTTAGCTCTCTCCTGTAAGTATCTACCTCGCTGAGAACTCAAGGCAATCAGGTATTCTCTGACTCACACCCTCTGGGCCAGAACATCGGGAAAGGGGGCAGTGAACGTAGCCCTGTCCTATGTAATGCCCTGTCTCATAGGTAAGGAATGACAAGGCCAGTGCCAGAGCACAGAGCTTGTGAGGCTGGTACACCAGAGGAGTTTGGCGGTTTCCAGCTTCTCAAGTAACACAGCATTTCTTTATCATATACTATTTATCAATTATATATTTAACTTTATTAAACAGTAATAAGATAAAGAATTAAATGTGCACTGGATTCTACCAAATCACAAAAATTAAAAGCTTTGTGTCTTAAGGAAGTTACTATAAAATTTAAATCAGTTTCTTTTTTTTTTTCTCACATTACCCAAACTACAGTTAGAGCTAAACCCAGGAACAGATTCTGGCTTCTGATTACTCTGAGAAACTTGAAAGTGAAGTATGTCTTTTGGAGTGGGATAAGTGGGCAACGCTCTCTGTGTCACGTTCCTAATAGCAGTGCAGATTGCCTATGGGCAGGGTGATGGAACTTCTGTCTTGGCTCAACAGAGCTCGAAGCCATTATTTGTGAGAGCAGTGACGCTCAGAGAAAGCCTGTTGTGCTGCTGCTATCTTTTGGAACTGTAGACAAGCAGTAATTGCTTGCTTTTGCACCAGGCGCCAGCATGGAGGGGTCACTCCTTGTACAGTGTGCTTCTGTTGATTACAAGAAAAGAGCTAAGCCAGATGCGCTCTAACATGGACGGGATGCGGCTCTCAGCAGCAACATCTTGTTCTAGTGAATTTCATTCTCCCAGAACATTTCAATTCTTTTACATTCCCAGTTTCTCCTTAACATGCTCCCTATCCCCTCCTCCCTCCACACCCCATGAGGGTGCTCCCCCACCTGTCCAAACACTCCTGCCTCAGTGACCTAGTGTTCCCCTATCCTGGGTCATCAAGCCTCCACAAGACCAAGTGGCTTCCCTCCCAATGATGCCAGATAAGGCATCTCTGCTACATATCCAGCTGGAGTCATGGCTACCTCCTGTGTACTCTTTGGTTTGTGGTTTAGTCTCTGGGAGCTTGGGGGGGGGGTCTGGTTGGTTGATATTGTTGTTCTTCTTATGTGGTTTCAAACCCCTTCAGCTCCTGCAGTCCTTGCCCTAACTTCTCCATTGGGGTTCCCACATTCCCGATGTTTGGCTCTGTACATCTGCATCTGTATTGGTCTGGTTCTGGCAGAGCACCTCAAAGGACATCTATACTGGGATCCTGTCAGTAAACACTTCTTGGCATCAGCAATAGTGTCTGGGTTTGGTGCCAGCAGATGGGATGGATCCTTAGGTGGGGGCAGTCTCTGGATAGCCTTTCCTTCAGACTCTGCTCTACTCTGTCCCTGTGTTCCTTTTGACAGGAGACATTCTGGATTAATATTTTTGAGGTGGGTAATGGCCCCATCTCTCAAATGGGAGCCATGCGCATCCACTGGCTATGATCTCTACAGGTTCTCTCTCCCCTTTGTTTGGTATTTCAGTTAATGTCCTCCCTGTTGAGTCCCGGGAACGTCTTGGGTCCCTGGCCTCTGGGATTTCCTAGTGGCTACTCCCAATTCCCTCTTCCCAGCTGCTACACACGTATGTCCTGACCCGCAGGGTCCCCAGACCACCTAGGAGAAAATGTGAGACAAGAGACGCAAGAGATGGACAGCAAGACAGCATTCTGATCAAACTAATTTTATTTTTTTACACGTGGCAATAAAGGGAAGCAAGGAAGGTGTAGGGAGGGTAAAGAGGGCAAGACATTGTTTTGGGGGAACAACTTCAAGGGGCTGTTCTCAGGAACAGTTTCTCAGAATTGTCAGAATTTCAGGGAAAAGCTGGCTATTGCTGCAGGAAATTGGCACAGTAAATTGATCAGGAGGCAAGGTGAGGTGAAAAGGAGTTGCTATGGTAACCTAGCCACAGGTGACCTTCATTTGTTCTAGCCCACTCTGGTGAGCTCTGCATGTACTAACCACTTGGCTTCTTGGCTAGTCTTGAAAGGTTCAGTGCAGCAGTGTAGGGGGATTCCAGAACAGGGAAGTGGGAAGGGGTGGATTGTGGAACAGGGGGAGGGAAGAGGGCTTTTGGGACTTTTGGGGAGGGGGGACTCAGGAAAGGGGAAATCATTGGAAATGTAAATAAAGAATATATCAAATAAAAAAATAAATTAAAAAATTAAAAAAAGAAAGCTAGTACTTTTCCTTCTAAAAGCAGACTTGAAATGGCTGAAAGGAGGAGTTTTTGAGATCTATGAGAGAATGGCTCCTGGCACACAAACTTTCAAATTCCTGACCCTTTTTACTTCTCTCCCATCTCCTCCCATATTTGAACTGCTCCCCTTTTCCCTCTCCCTCCTCTCTCCCTCCCAGATCCCCCTCTCCTCTACTTTTCAGAAATTATTCTCTACCCCCTACTGAGTACGACTGACATTTCAATTCTTGTTTCTCAGAAGCTGGAAGAGGACCCTACTGGGAGAGGTTAAACTTTTGTCTATAATGTCATTCTCTTTAAAGATTCTTACGATAACAGAAGAGCTTTATTGGAATTAAGTAGTTAAATGTAAGTGTCTATGGACTTGGCCTCTATTGATTTATTTGATGTCTTCTATGTTGGATATAAAAGCTCAACTTGGCAAGTTAGAGGGTTCGATTGGGCTCACCCTGCTAGCAAACAAGCTGTGCCCAACACAGATCCACCCTCGAGTTACAGAGGTTCAGTTATGAACCGGTACAGATGAGATCCTGGCTGAGAGTGGAAGCTGGGTGCTGATTGGCTGTGTCTGGTAATCAGAACACATAAAAGGCGAGCACTAAAGTATCTGAGAAGGTTGCTCCTGCTCCTGACCTAGCAAACCTGTGTGGTCCTCAGACACTTCAGTACTATGAGTGGGTGCCCATTTTCAGGAAGCAGTGTAGGGTGAGTGTTTATCTGTTCAAGTGGAAAGAAACTCCCCAACCTTCGCCTATACACAGTTAAATTTCTGGACTTAAAAGTTAACTCCTTGCTCCTTATTATTCTCTTCACTTATTAATAAACAGGACAGAATTATTCACAGAATTGTACTTTCTTATTTTATGGTCTCTGTGCTTTTGTTTTTGTTTCTTTTTCATTGTTTTTGTTTTTTATGTTGTTTGCTCAAACTGCAGATACACTTTGAAAAAATTAACTATGGAAGACAGCGAAGAAGACAGAGCTCAAGCTGGTGTAAACAGAGCCAGCAATGGAGGACTTATCTATGGGAATTACCTGCAGGTAGGTGGTGCCAAGCCTCACTGGAGTTCGCTGTTGTCATCAGCTACTAAATTGGCTCCATGGTCTTTCATTTGCCGGTATTTTTTCAATCATCAATAGTTTTCTTAGCTTTAGGACCTATTCATAGATATCTGTGCCTTTTCAAATTTGTCATAGCAAGTTAAAGGGTGAAAAGAACCTTCCTAGAAGAGTTCAGCAAGAGCAGAAAGTTCTGTATCTGGACAGAAGATTGTGAAAGATAAAGCACAGTGCAGATAGCAGACAGGCTCTGCTCAGCACATGTAAAAAATGTGGTCAGAACTCCAAATCACCATAGGACATCTGCAAATGCCACATTAGAGTGTAGAAATGTTAAGGGTACAGAGAACTTTCTCAAAATCATGAGTAAAGAAAAGACAGCTTTCCACCAGGAATTTGGAGGTGATTATGATTAGTTTTCAGATAAAAATTTAAGGTAGAAATAGTTAAAGTTCTCATACCCTTTTTTTTAATAGTTTCACAAGGATAAAGTGATAAAGCATGTAAAATCTGCCAGAAGCCTTTCAGGGGAGGAGAGGAAAGTGTTGCAGACTTGAAGCTGGCCAAACAAATGGTTAGCTTCTCCCCACACTAGCCTGAGAACATTAGTGTTTGAGAGGACAGTGCTGTCTCACTGAAGAGTTTGGAGAAGAATGGCAACTACAATTATTCTTAAAATTGCAAATTTAACCTCCTCTTTTTGACGAAACTCATTTAATATTAAAAAAAAAATCACAGTTTGAGAGTTTTAGACTTGGGGTTACTTTTTCCAGAATTGTATTTCTGCTTCTTGTTAATGTCTGAAATCTTAAGATCCATCTTCTCCTTTTCTTATTTAAAGTTGGAGAAGATTTTGAATGCACAAGAACTTCAAAGTGAAATTAAAGGGAATAAAATCCACGACGAGCACCTTTTTATTATAACTCATCAAGGTGAGCTGTGAGGGTAAGAAACAGCTATTGAGAATTGCAGTTATTTGTCACCAGCAGTGCAAATGTGTAAGGCCATAAGTGAATGGTTAATTGTCGCTAGATACTCAGGAGAATATTTCCTGTCACTTAAAATCTCCCAGGAGCCTCCTGGGGATTTTGTCCTCACCTTTGTGTTCCATTCAGTGCACAGAAGATTGTACTAGTCTCCCAGGTTTGTCCTTAATTCAAGAGAGACCTTTCAGCTCTCCAAGTTTCACAGAGAAGGATTTGCAAGCTAAGAAGCCATTTTTTTCATGAATCACTGAAAATTCTGTGTTCCAGAAATATTTTTAAATTTTTTTACAAAATCATATAATTTTATAAAAATGAAATATTAACCAAAAATATATATTTTTCTATTTGGTGATATTTTTCAGATTTCTTATTTCTGGATAGTGGTGTTCAGGCAAGGAATCTGTGTTTTCAGAAGGGCTTTGTTCTTCAAGATGTCATGAACCGTTTCACACATGTTAAGAATGTTTGCTGTATGGTTATCAATTCCATGTGACTTTGTATATCCATCTAGGAACTCTCATCTATTGTATACACTCAGAGTCTTTTTCCTTTCGATGGTTCTTGTCCTTTGCCCAAATGAGTTCTTACTTCCCTCAGTTACTAACCTCAGAAACCCCTTTAGTGAAGAAATTAATGACTGGGAAGAGTTGGTTCATTGTATTATGTCTGTCTTTCGTTTGTTTCTCTTTCACTTTTATTGGGTTATACTAAAGTAAAATCAGTAAGAGAGGAATCCCAGCTAATCAGCATAAATGGAACTCAAAGGTAAATTTGAATCTTATCTCTACTGTGGCAAATTGCACAATCTTGGTCAGATTTCTTAGAATTAAGACCTCTTACATCAACTGAGGAGTTATTCTGTATTCATACTTGTTTCCATGCCAATGAGATGAAATAATTTTCAGTAAACACTGAGAGTCTAGCACACATACAGGCTGTGGCCATCATGATTTAATAGTCTTCTGTTCTTTGGTTACAATGTGCTGGGAGTGGCTCATAGAGCTACCCACCTGATGTTAGACCTGGAAAGAGACACGCAAAATAATTAACAAACGTTTGATTTGTTCATTACCTAAATATAAAAATTAGATCTTCCCCAAATCTTATCCATAACTGAAAAATTATAGTTGAGCTTACTTTCCTAATTATCACAGATATAGCCTTTATCCATCGAATGGTACCACATGGAGAACACCAGGGATGTCAGATTGTTAGCCCTTATGCTCATCTACTTATTACACTGATGAATATATTTGCTAATTCATTAGGTTATACAGCCAGTGCCAAGCATTGTGCTGCTTACTGAAGAAAAACATAGACAACTAAGATGAAAATCCTTCATTTGTGGGATTTATACACTTAGGTGAAGGACAAACTAATGGAAAACAATCATTCCCCTTGTCATGAGCAGCCTGGAAACATGGTGAATCAAACTGTCTTTCCAGGTCTGTCATGTTCTTACTTTAAATCTTAAGTGTATGAAACAAGCTCCCACTTAAAGAAAGATAACATTTTGTTCACTGTACAAAGGGATTAACTAGCTGATATTAAAGCAAATTCAGTTCTTTATCCCAAGTAATATTTTAATTAATCAGATATTTTGGCCCTTACTATGCATTTTCTCCTATGCTAGGTTGTAGGACATTTTAGTATCGGAAGGAAAAGTAAGAACTTACGTTCTTCAAAAGAAATGCTCTCACAGAATTCAGGCTCAAGGGGATCTTGAGTGGAGGCAGGAATTCTCAGACTGGCTGACTCACTTAGAAGACAGGGGCCTTTGAACTCACAATGTGATTAGCATGATGCTTCAGGGGGCTGTCTGCTTTCTCTTCTGCTTTGAGACTACAGGGCCCTAGAAATTTTCAAATAAAGAACAGCCAAACTCAACAAATCCAAAGCAAGCAAGCAAGCAAGCACCACCACCACCACCATCACCACCACCACCACCACCATCACCACCACCACCACCACCACCAACAACAACAACAACAACAACAAAACACTACTGTAAAATATGACCTTACAGTTTTCATGTAGGTTGGAAATTGTTCATCTCTGTGGAGGGGTGACACTAAGGAATATGCATCTGTGCAAGAAGTGAGAATGGGCTATCCTAAAAGACCCAAAGAAATACATTTCTAAGGAGGGACCACTGTAATAATAATGTATATACCGGTTAAAGTAAAATATCGAGTATATTAGAAATTCAAAAATAAGAGATGATTAAAATTAAATGTTCATTTCTAACATAAATGAGTCCATGCTCACATTCATTATTTTTAAAGTTCAGTTTTTAATTTGTCCTATGTATCTGTCCTATAACTGTAGTCAAAAGGGTACTTTCTAACTGACTTTTTAAATTTTACAGCGTATGAACTCTGGTTTAAACAAATCCTCTGGGAACTAGATTCTGTTCGTGAAATCTTTCAAAATGGTCATGTAAGTTTCAATGTCATTAAACTGATTGATTTTGCATAACTTCTAAAAGCATTTAGAAAGTATAAGGTTAACATTTTAACATATATTTAGCTAAATACCAAAGCAAATCAAGAGTGTTGGAGATTTTTTTTTCTGAGAAGTTTCTACGTATTTCACATCTCCAATTTCCTTTAAAAGACTCACTCATCACTTTAAGTTGTTAGAAATGGGGCATATTGCAAACCCAAATAGTGATGCTCCTAGAACAGGTAACAGAACTCTATTTGTACTTAGTATTACCTGTGACAAGATAGGTGAAAGGAAGGGAAGATAGACAAGATGAGGGAAATGAAAGAGGAAGAGTTGGAAGAGTAGGGAAAGGGGCAAAGATGAGAGAAGTCAGAACAGCACCCAGGGACTAGAAGTGCAGCTGCAACTGAGATACCCACACCCATCTCCTTTCTTCCCTAAGCTCAAAACACAACCATAAGTCCCATCTCTGAGTCTCTGCTCCATGAGCAGTGGTTCACATTCTCCCCCTC
Source organism: Apodemus agrarius (assembly GCA_964023405.1). NCBI lineage: Eukaryota > Metazoa > Chordata > Mammalia > Rodentia > Muridae > Apodemus > Apodemus agrarius. The sequence continues at coordinate 86,304,984 of OZ030007.1, forward strand.
TCTCCTTTCCTTCCTCCCCCTCTTTCTCTCTCTCTACTTCTTTTCCACACTCTCTCTTTCCCTCTTATGTGAAAACAAGACCTTGACTTGTCAGTGGCAACCTAGGCTTTTCAGTGAAGTATAGATGAAGAGATTTCTCCATGTATCTAATCTTTTCCTAGAATCTTTTTCTTCTCTGAAAAAAGAAAAGAAAACAAAACAAAACAAAAAAAACCTAAAAACAACTAAAGCAGAAACATGCTTTGAAATCAGTGAAAGCTGTTCTCCTGGATAGCTTCTTGCTGCATGTAGCTTTTACTACCCCACCTAAGCTTAAGGAATGGGCTGAGCTATCAGCCCCCAGCTTCCCTTGACTCCATGCATAAATGACACAGACACACACAATTGTTGAATTTCAACTTGCCTTTTGACACAATTGCTGGGCACTACTATCTCCCTCCTGGAAAAGTGTGCCCTTATCAATACTCTAAGTTCTGTACCTCTCCACCTGCCCTGAACTTTAGTTGCTCAGTTACATCTGGTCCCTGCTAAATACTCCTGACCACCCTCCTGTAGGAGTGGCCCGTGTGGCTACTCCATAGGAGATCTCACATAGCTGGTCACCTTTTCTCCATCAGAAGCAAGGTGAACTCTTCTCTCCTCTCCTTGTATCTATCTCCTTGCCTCCATGGATCTGGTAGTCCCACCCAGCAGTTGGCCAATAGCTTCTTTACTGACAGATCAAGAACCAATTGGGGAACTGGACCTTAGCATTGGAACCACTCTTAAACCTTCTAGCTTGTATCTATGTAACTTTCTACTTTTATTTTCTTTTAAAAAACCCACTTTGTACTAATCTCTTGCATGCAACTCAAAATTGTTATTATCTTCAAATGTGGCAAAATTCAGTTCCAACTTACTCTGTTAATGTTTACACAAAACTGATAGCAATACATTGTCACTCCCAATCTCTTCTGCATCTTCTCTAAATCCAATTGACCACTCAGTGTTTTATCCCTCAATATCCCAACATCAGGTCAGGGATGAGAGGAACATGCTCAAGGTGATAGCTCGGATGAACCGCGTGGTGGTCATCTTCAAGCTCCTGGTACAGCAGTTCTCCGTTCTGGAAACAATGACTGCCTTGGACTTCAATGACTTCAGGTGTGTGCTTCCCAGTTTAGAGTGCAATGGGGCTCACACTCTCATACTAGTTCTATAAAAGAAGAACATGTGTGGGATAAAGGGAGAAACCTGTTCTGTTAGGGCTTGAAGGACACTGGGAACATTGATCACAAGCAATTCAGAAGTGGTTAAAAACATTGCATGACTCATTTTTAAATTCAAAAGTAGATGATAAACTAATTTCAATTTATGTGTCCTGTTTTTCACAACAAATGTTATTAGGTATAAAATGGCTTAAGTAAGCTTATGATATAAAAATACGAGAAATAACAGGAGTATATAGATAAATACGACAACTAAAATATCAGTGTTCATTATATACTGTCAATTTTAGCTCCAACCTCCTAAACACACAAAGCCATCTGCATATGTCTGTGTGTTTATATCTACATCTGAATACAGACTTACATCTTTAAAAAGCACAGATGAAAGCATTTTAATCTAAAATAAGATAAGAAAATTTCTCAAGAAATGTAAAAGGGATCCATCATATTGTGTAATAGGCAAAATTCCAAATAAGTTTCAAAGTAAAAAAATGAAGTTAAATTATTTGTTGTAGTGGCTAAGAAATTAGAGTCTCAGCATCACTTAGGGATTTAGAAGATAGAAGAGTTTTGATGGATATTTGACTGGACCAGGCAGCATTTCATTGCTTAGAGCTATCTTTATCCCACTGATACCCATCTAGGTAGGAGGATGGATAATAATGTCCATGACTAGAATTGGTAGGTTGGATTAAACAATATTTGTATACCATCTTTTGCCACTGTGGAAAAACACAATTTCCTAATATTCACCTGTTTTTTTCTTAGGAAGGTAAAGTGTTACACACATGCACACTGTTGTTTATGTGTATATTTAATGTTTTCTAGTGGGAAACTTTTATCTTATTTATATACATTACTATATACTAAAGTGTATATTACATATATTAAAATATATGGCACTTTATAACTATCAAAAGTTCTAACCAACTTCGAATTGATTCACAATGAACAATGATGTTTAAGTATTTCTTATTTATATAGGGAGCTCCTTATGTAGAATCCAGGTGCCTGTCTGCTCCTGATATATATTCTGACAAACCATCTTTTTAGAAGAAAGCATTACAAGGATAAAGAAATCTCATCTTTTCCTTGCTTTTTTCACCCCTTGTCAGAGAATACCTATCTCCAGCATCAGGATTCCAGAGTCTACAGTTCCGGCTGCTAGAAAATAAGATTGGTGTTCTTCAGAGCTTGAGAGTCCCTTACAACAGGAAACACTATCGTGATAACTTTGGAGGAGACTACAATGAACTGTTGCTGAAATCAGAGCAGGAGCAGACGCTGTTGCAGCTGGTGGAGGTAAGAGCACATAAGCAGCCCCTCAAGTAGTGCTCCAACCTGTTTGTAACATAGTGTCTGTTGTATCAGAAATCTAACACTCTTGGGTAGCCCCAAGCTTTGGGGCTAATATCTACTTATCAGTGAGTGCATTCCATGGGTGTTCTTTCGTGATCGGGTTACCTCATTCAGGATGATAGTTTCTAGTTACATGCATTGCCTAAGAATTTCATGAATTCATTGTTTTTAATAGCTGAGTAGTACTCTATTGTGTAAATAGCACATTTTCTGTATCCCTTCCTCTGTTGAGGGACATCTGGGTTCTTTCCAGCTTCTGACTATTATAAATAAGGTTGCTATGAACATAGTGGGGCATGTGTCCTTATTACATGCTGGAGAATCCTCTGGGTATATGCCCAGGAGTGGTATAGCAGGGTTCTCGGGTAGTATTATGCCAAATTTTCTGAGGAACCACCAGACTGCTTGCCAGAGTGATTGGGCCAGCTTGCAATCCCACCAGCAGTGGAGGAGTGTTCCTCTTTCTCCACATCCTTGCCAGCACCTGCTGTCTTCTGAGCTTTTGATCTTAGCCATTCTGACTGGTGTGAGGTGAAATCTCAGGATTGTTTTGATTTGCTTTTCCCTGATGACTAAGGATGTTGAACATTTCATTAGGTGTTTCTCAGCCATTCAATAGTCTTTAGTTGAAAATTCTTTGTTTAGCTCTGTACCCCATTTTTTTTAATTTTTATTTTCTATATTCTTTGTTTACATTCCAAAGGCTTTCCCCTTTCCCAGCCCCCCCCACCATTCGTCCCATAAGTCCTCTCCCCCCCAACTATTCCCCAATCATCTCCCCCTCCCACGATTTCTCTGTTCTGGGTCTACAAAACTGGATCCAATCTTTTCAGGCCCAGGGTGCTCTCCTTTCTTCTTCTTCTTTTTTTCTTTTTTTCTTGGATATATTCTATATTTACAATTCATTTCCCTTTTTCTGGCCCCATTTTTAATAGGGTTATTTCTTTCTCTGGAGTCCAACTTCTTGAGTTCTTGGTATATATTGGATATTTAGCCCTATGTTGGATGTATGGTTGTTAAAGATCAACAAGAAGGAAGAAAAAAGTATGGATATTCTGGTCCTTCTTAGAAGGGGGAAGAAAATACCCAAAGGAGGAGATACAGAGAGAAAGTGTAGAGCAGGGACTTAGGGAAAGACCATCCAGAGACTACCCCACCCGCCATCCTAGATCCATCCCACATACAGTTACAAAACCCCAAATCTATTCTGGATGCCAACAAGTACTTGCTGACCAGAGCCTGAAATAGCTGCCACCTGAGAGGCTCTGCCAGTGCATGACAAATACAGAGGGGGACACTCTCAGCCAGCCATTGAACTGAGCACAGGGTCCTCAATGGAGGAGCTAGAGAAAAGACACAAGGATCTGAGGGGCTTTGCAGGGTCATAGGAGGAACAACAATATGAGTACCCCCAGAGCTCCCAGGGACTAAACCATCAACCAAAGAGTACACATGGAGGGACTCATGGCTCCAGATGCATATGCAGCAGAGGATGACCTTGATGGACATCAAAAGGAGTGAAGGCCCTTGGTGTTGAGAAGGCTCAATGCCACAGTGTAGGGGAATGCCAGGACTGGGAAGCAGGAGTGGGTGGATTGATGAACTGGGGAGAGGGGATGGGGGATGGGTTAGGAGATTTTAGGGGGAAACCAGGAAAGGGGACGACATTTGAAATGTAAATAAAGACTATATCTAACAAAAAAAGGAAAAACAATTCTAACACTCTTATCAAAATAGTGTTACTTTCGTGATAAAGACAGGAAAAAAGCTACTAAACTTGCAATTGAGCTTACCGAAACATTTAAAATATTAAGAATCTGACTGATAAATTCAAAAAGATTTATATAATTGTATGTCAATATCTAAAAACATCATCATCTCATTAATTTATTCTATCAAATATTCCTACTGAGAAATATGCAGTTAGCTGACTTCTTGTCTTGATTGTGCTTGATTACTCAGTCAACTTTGTTTTCTGAAATATTACACAATTAAAAAAACTTTACTGAGAATTTTTACTAATTAAATAACTAAGAATGTTTTCTTCATGAAAGTTCCTTTCTTATTCAAATTTTCTGGGAATTTATAAATGGTGTTTATGAATGGCTAATTTAATTTTTTATGATAGCATAATACAAGACTTGTCTTGATTTTTATCACTAAGCTTTGCTCTTAGAAATTAAAAGTTTTTTCTAATGAATTGGTTCTTTAATCTCTTGGGTGTTGTCAGTGTGAATTTGGGTTACTATTGCCTATATATTATTAAAGAACTTATTAAGATGGAGAAAAATGAATAAAATGCTGATTTCAAAACTAAATGCATGTTAAGTGCATATACAGTATAAAGTCAGTTTGATTTCTAGGTTTTAAGGTCATTTGTAATCTTAGAACAATCTTTCTAGGGGGAGGCGGTGCAGAGATGGCTCAGTGGTTAAAAGGCTTACATCTTCCCAGGGTTAGTAATTTGATAAAACAGTAAAATAATAGACAAAACGTGTTGGTGTTATTTTGTAAATTAAGAGAATGATGGTGAGGACTAAGTTTTACAAGTTAGCTATGGTGTTTCTCAAAACTATGAAGATGTTAAAAGTTTAAGTTTGCCAGGTATTAACCTAAATAATCATTTACCTAAGGCATGGCTGGAAAGAACACCTGGTCTAGAGCCACATGGATTCAATTTCTGGGGAAAGCTTGAAAAGAATATCTTGAAAGGCCTGGAAGAGGAATTTCTAAGGATTCAGGTAATTACGAATCCATGCAATAAACTTACTGAGAAAGAATTAGAAATTTAACCCCAAAATTATCTGTTATTTTCATAATTTTCTTTATAATTTTTCATTTATAAATATATCTTCTTAGACTACATATTATGTTATTGATTTAACTTTCTCCATAGGTATAAAATTTATGCCAAAATAAGACCTTCATTATAAAGAAAGATTTTTACCTGTTGTAATCAAGTGTTGTTTACACGGTATTGATATATTTTTAATCCTTATTGAAAATTGTATATTTTGATCGATTCAAGGCCCAAGTGGCACAAAAGAAAGAAACTAGGTGAATATATTTAACCACCTATGCTTTCCTTTGCTATTATTTTTGCTAGGTCCTCTCCATTGGCTATGGATAATATCAATTTGATCTTTACTTTTCAAATGAGATTGTCTCCAAATTTTTTTCAGAGTACAGGTCTCACAATCCTGTCTTCATGATTCAACTTCTGTAACCATTCAACTTTGGTAGCTTGAGAATGGATTCTTAAACCATCTCCTTCAAAAATCATGTGATACAGGTTCAACTTTTATTTAAACGGTAGACCTCTGTGACAATAAACATTACTTCTTGCGTCATTTTTCTTTCACACAGCATATATAAAGTAAGGATGTCTACTCCCGTGGATTATGATTGTGTATTCCTGTTTTAAAGCATTTTGATAATGTTAGGTTACTTTTAACTTTGTTTCCCAAGAAACTCTCATCCCCCTGCCTTTGTACTTTCTCATTCTCAAGTGACATTCATATACGTGAGTCCAATAACCCACCTCAATTTCCTCTAACTCCAACCGATTCTCTAAGTCTCCCTCCCCAGCTCTTTACTGTTTACTTCATCTTCTGCTTCAACTTGAGATATTCATGAGTGATGCTCAAACACTTATCCCAGCTTGGATGTCCCCTTAGATCTCAAATCATGCATCTAACGTTCTGCTTAGTCTGTTCTCCTTATTCCCTTTAAAATAAGAAAAGAAAATTAAGTAGGAAAATTCCTTCCCCATGAGTCCTCACCTTGACCAAGTCTTTTCAGAGTTAAGTAAGTTTTCCTCCCAAGAGCCTTCAACTGTCAAGTAAGACCTAGGAGTGGTCCTTGTTCCTACTTCTTTTCAACAATGATTTTTTTAATTTTAAAGATTATTTACTTTATTTTTATATGTATGAGTATTTTTGTCTGCATATACTTGTGTGCCCCAGGAGGTGGCCACAAAGGTCAAATGAGAGTGTTGAATCTCTGAGCCTCAAATTACAGAGAACTGAGAGTGAACAGGTAGGTGTTAAGAATTGAATCATGGGTAAAAACAAGTATTCCTAACCACTGGGCCATCTCTCCAGTCTCTCACCAGTATTTCTGTAGGATGGCTGAGTCAGCTGTGTATCTTCCAATTGTTCTCACATGTTTTCTATACCTACCACCAAGACTAACCTAAAAGTCTCTTGACTGCCCCATGCCTTCCCCACTGTGGGCCTTCCGGTTTATTCTCTGTGCTGCAGACATAATTGTCTTTCCAAAATGCAAACCTGATGCTCTCTCCCTCTTGCCTAAAACCTCATGTGTTCCATTGCTGTTTTCAAGAAAAAGATAGCTATTCACAACACATACCCTAAAGCTTTTATATACCACGTGGGCCGACCTCACTGTGCTGCTCCCACTAGCTAAGCTAGCATAGTGTTCTGAATGCTCTCGGTTTAAAATGTTTGCCAGCAGGAATAAGCATTCCATCTTGGCCAACCTTCTGGCTGCTGCCACTCTATGATGACGCTTGGATTTTTGTGTAGTGCTTGCTGTTCGTGGTTTTAATGCTGTGCTTGGGTGACTAAATGCATCCCATCTTATTCCCGTAAGTGAATGTTTTTGAGGTGAGGTGATTCAGATTTTGCTTGCAATTTTTATGGCTGTTACTTTCCAGTGAACATTTACTTAGTAAATGAATAATCTTTGGCAATACTATTGCACTCAGGCTCTCACCACTGATGTACTTGCTCAGATGAATTGAGGATACGTGGGCCAGCTGCTCAGCTATCATCAGAGATGATATCATAGAGATGGCCAATTGCAACTGAAACTGGGCCGTGGGGTGGGTGGGGTGGGTATGCAGATAAAGCAGACTTTCGTTAACCAATCAGAGAATTTTAAAGATTTTAAATAGCATTAATACTAGTTCTGATTAAGAAGTAACATTTTGTGAGACTGGCATTATCTCTACCTTAAATGATTATTATAAAATAAGATCAGTATATATCACTTGTTAACCATTTTGGTCCATCTCTAAGGAGTTTTCTCAAGAGTATTTGGTATTATTAAATTATTTAAACATAAGGAAAATGAGAGACCAGCAAGTATATGGAAGATTCCTACTTTTGGACCTATCTTCCATATTGTAGTATTGGCTGTTAAGATTAATACTTGAGGCACACACTTGTTGTAAGCTGAGAATCTGTTTTTTTCTGAAAGACAAAATTTAAAACATCAATCTGATCTCTGCCGGGGAAGATTAATGCAATATTTTCCCATAAGGCTAAAAGCGACTCGGAAGAAAAAGAGGAGCAGATGGCAGAGTTCCGGAAGCAGAAGGAGGTGCTGCTCTGCTTGTTCGATGAGAACCGTCATGACTGCCTCCTGAGTAAAGGTAAATGTGCTGCCCGAGGGGCTCAGACCTCAAGGGCACAAGCAGGAAGATTACATATAAGCCATAAGCCTGTCTATCCAGACTAACTCAGAGGGAATCAGGTAAAATGGTTTACCTACTCAGAGAAGTGAGAAGTGGGTTAATACTGTTTCTGACAGCCCTACATTAACCATCTGATTATTCAATGTGGGCTAGCAAACATTTCCAGTCTATGTGCTACACACAAGGGTACCAAGGTAAATTGTGATTGTAAAGTACTTCAGAAAGCTTTTAGCAACATGCAAAACAGACGTATTTTCATTGTACAATACAGAGCGTAGCAGCGGCACGAGTTCAGCATCAGTTGCTAGCCTCCATTATACACAAATACGCAGTGAAGCGTGGCTAGCATTGACTTCTCACCATGAAGGGCAGAGCACTTTCTTGCTTACATGCCACACTCTAGAAAACCAATTTTACATAAATTAGAACGAACAAACAAGCACAAAACCAAAAGTACAATTTGGGATTTCTTTTTTATGGATAGAATCTTAGTATGTACCCCCAGGTTGGCATTAAATCTATGATCCTCTTACCTCAGCTTTTGAGTATTGGGATTACGGATGTTCACCACCATACCCAAAACAAAGAAATCAAACATAGACAAACAACAAATCAGTTTCAAATAGGGAATGAAGTGGATCTTGGTTAGTTTTTGAAGTGACTGGAAAATATATGTACCATGGGGGTTACTTATTCTTTATATCAGGCTTTCCTAATATAGCACTTAACATTTCAGAATATAAAGTAATATATATATGTATAATACTAAAAAATAGACAATATATTATTTTGACTTTTAAAACTTTAGATTATTAAGCTCAAGCTGAGGAATAAAAATTTAAACTAAACATTTGGCTCCTTTCTCTGAAAACACATAATACATTTAACTAAGATGACAATTCAAATTAATTTGATTGTCTGAAATTATCTATCAAGTTAAGACTTGCTGTGAAATTCAGATCAGTGCTAAAAGTCCTTGACTCAGGCAAGCTAGAGCTTTGGACTGTATCCCTAGAATCAAAAAGAAATGTTAATGTTGAAAATTTCTTTCATATCCTACAGGTGAACGAAGACTGTCATACCGTGCACTGCAGGGGGCACTGATGATATATTTTTACAGGTAAAAAGAAAATTATAACAAAAGTTGGAAGTAAAATTGAAAAGTGGATATGGTCTGTCAATTGCAATAAAAATTTAATTTAGTTTTTTAGTAATTTGGTTTTTGGTAAAAACACTGAAAAGGATTACTTTAAATAACAATTCTGTCTTTATTCACGTAGTGGGCTACTTATCCACATGTGCAGATAAGCAAACATACATTGTATTTTACTTAATAGAAAGCATTGTGTGTCAGTCATTAAGTGACCCAAAAGATCAAAGCTAATCTTTTCTTAGAAGCCCAATTGTGAAATTATTATTTTATTAGGAAACAGTTTCAGAGATTTCTCTGTTTTATAAAATGTAAATTAGAAGCCAGTTAGATCAGTAAGTGGGTAAAGGCGCCTGCCACCAACCTGGACAGCCTGAGTTTGATTCCCAGAAGCTACAGGGTAGGGGGGAGCTGATTCCCTCCAGTCTTCCTGTCCAAAGGCTCTCAAGTCATTGCATGCACATGGCCTGCAAAAAGAAAGTACAATGAAAGCTAAAATAAAAAGTACGTCAAGGAAAATGTCTCATAAGCAGTTGTCTCCTTGGTCAGTGGTTTTATATAAAATCACCTTTAATGTCTAAAATGCTTTTGGGTTCTGCTGATTGTTCATCTTCTCCTTGGATCCCAAGAATGTGTGTTCGGGCAGTGAGCATTCCCTTGGCAAACAGGCTTCAAGGGCAGTTTGTAGAATATTTTATATGCATGGTTTAATTTTGCAAATTCTCTTGGACCTATTTCTTTAGAATCAGAAAAAACAAAATCTTTTAGTTTTTCCCCCCTCCTCTCAAAATAAATAGACACCCTAAATAATATATGTATCAAGAATGTTTATGGCTTCAATGGAAAAAGAAATCCCAGCACACTAGGGGACATAGAAATCATCTTTATTTGCACAGTTTTGTATCTACTTCAAAGCATTTGATAGCTATTAGCATTCTATATACTAACTGTAACAAGTCTCCCTTTCAATGAGACCATATTAGGCAGGGCTCTTTGGCTGGTTACCTCATATAAATTGCATATAAATTACATGGGACTGTCTACATGTCACACAAATACTGGGCACTGAATAGTGACTGAGAAGACAATCCTAAGGTAGTATAGCTCTTAAGTACCAAGTTAATCAAGGCCAACCAATACACAAACACTCCGGCCTGTATAGCTCTTAAGTACCAAGTTAATCAAGGCCAACCAATACACAAACACTCCGGCCTGTCCTGATGCACTGGATTTTCTTAATCAGAGAGGATTTCCTCCTGTTTTGTCCTGTAGGGAGGAGCCTCGATTCCAGGTCCCTTTCCAGTTGCTGACCTCACTTATGGACATAGACACACTCATGACCAAATGGAGATGTAAGTCCTTCTTTGTCAAGTCCCTTCATCTGCATCCTGTGCCTTTACCATAAGACATTTTGGGGATTGAAAAAAAAAGTTTTAATTTATTCTAGAGTGAAAAGAAAATGAACGTTTTGTCAGTTTTAATATATAATATCTTAAGCCTCATGCCATGCTATGTAAATTAAAATTATTTAATTTTAGCCTTTAGTTAATTCTTGGCTGGTGCTTAAGATAATGGCTTTCACTGTGACATTTCCATACCCAGCCATCATTGCACCTATGCTCTCCGACCAACAACATCTCTTTCATTCCATCTCCATCTGATGCCTTCCTCCTTGCACACGGCCCCCGTTGTATGTTCGTGTATATGTAATTAAAACATGGCCCAAATGAGAAAAAAGAATTCAGTATTTTCTATCTTACTCCTCAGGACTCCCTCATTCCCTTGTTTCTCCATCCATCCTGAGTCTTGGTTTATATAAGTTAGCATGATGACCCTCAATATATAACGAATAGTGTTTTGTTGTTGTTGTTGTTAATTTTTAATTTTCCTGGAAGAAGGATCCCTCAGAGAAACACTAGGGAAGAATTCACTAAAGCCACTATGTGGCCCTCCCTCTCTGTTCCTGGGATCACAGGCCAAAAGCAATGAAGAGTGAATTAAAATGTGTAAGGCCTAAACCACAGGGGTGCTAGGCAACCTGATGGTCTCCTCTGGTGCTCCTATTTGACCTTTCCATCTGGCTAAGTGATAAGGTGTGTCAGCCTTTGGCTGAAGCAATAATCATTACCAACCCTTTGGATTTAGAACTCTGAAAAGCTAATGGCATAAACATATTCATGCAGTAAATCTGTATGTTTGTCTAGATAATCACGTGTGCATGGTGCACAGGATGCTGGGCACCAAGGCCGGCACTGGGGGATCCTCAGGTTATCATTACCTGCGCTCAACTGTGAGGTAAGTTGGGCTTCTCATCATGGTGGAAGTCTGCAGAACTTGGTATCTACAAGGCAGTGCACATCATTTTGGGAAGGTTACATTTGCTTCTGTCTGAACTGTTAACAGCACACTCTAGTTAGATGCTAATATTCCTGTGGGAACTGAAGATAATAATATAAAAACCTCAGTCAAAGAACTTCATCTATTTTTACCCTGTATTGACAAGTGGTCTAGTATCAATGGCTGCTGAATCAGCAATAGTATAGAGCCACATTTCTCAACATGTGGGTGGTGACCCCATGACCCTTTCCCAGGGGTCACCTAAGACTATCCAAGAGAAGTTATATATTGACATTGTAGTTCATAACAGTAGCAAAATTACAGATATGAAGTAGCAACAAAAATAATTTTATGATCATCACCACAACCGAGGAACTATATTGAAGGATCACAGCATCAATGAGGGTTGAAAATCACTGATATAGAGGAATCAGTAGTCCTTACATCCAGGAAGAAAAGACTTCAATAAATTCCAGCTCAAATTTTTGTTCATTTGTTTGTTTTTAACCAAATTTATTCTTTGCATTTTCATGTGTGTATTCTGATTACTCTCATCCCTTACCCTTCCTTCTGTCCCTTTCTTTCTTTCTTATAGACCTAGTCTCTTCCCTACCGTTTTCTTATTCATGTTTTGTTTGTTTTGAGATCCTGACCATTTGCCCAAGGCCACCTGTTTGACCCTGGGTTTGGAACTCTCCCTTGGAGCCTGGTGGGTTTGCCAGTGCTTACTCTGTTGCTGTCAGTGCTTCTCCAATCCCCATAATGTATCAGCAACCTTCAGCTCAGTGGGGGAAGATGCTGACGAACCTCTGGGATCCCTCTCCATCCATGGTTTTCTGTTGACTGACAATTCTCATGCAGGCTTGACGCAAGCAAGCACAGCTGCATCCGATTCAAGAGCTTAGTGGCTGAGTCATTCCCAGAAAATACCACCCCATGGCCTTGCTTTTCTAATCTTCTCATTCTTATATTCTTTTTATCCTCTTTTCTGAAATATTCTCCAAAGGTTATCAGGGGGCTAATGGGCAAGTATAAGTGTTTATTTATGATTATAGCTCATTTTTATTAGACTAAAAGTCTTATCATTAATTCACCTAATGTCTTTGCCAGACAAATCTGTTTCTTCATATACCTGTTTTATTTTAAAAGTATTTTCGACTACCCACAGAGTGCCTGTTTAAAAGATGTCTATAAGGAAATGCTCAATGTATATTAAGGACTTAAAACATGGTAGCACAATTTCTTGGAAATTCATGTTCATGTTCTGTTTTTGTATAATATTAATATTTACAACACTTCACTACAAGAATAGGTAATGAATACAATACACAAGTTGAAATTCTATACATGTTGCTATACGTGTTAACTCTCCCTTGGAAATGAATTCTATGTCCAAAAAAAAAAACAAAACAAAACAACAACAACAACAACAAAAAAAAAACCAATTGTTTCTTTACAAAATGAGCACAAAATACAACTTGGTCATTATCTCATTTAATCCTCATAAATCCTGACCAGAGGAAGTATTGTAGGCTTACTTTAGAGAGTTCCCCTCTTCTGCTTCATGTCCATGGCCCCATATGACATGGACAAGTGACCGAAGCAGGAGTCCAAGCCAGATTTAGTTGACCTCAAAGGCATAAAAGGGAAAGTTTCTTCCTCTATAAAACTTTACCTGGATTTGCTACCTTAAAACTATTCATCCAAATAGCTGGCTAACAAACAAAAAAAGCAATTTTCATATGAAAAACAGTCTATAAATATGTGTAATGAAGCCAAGATGATCTTTAAACTTATCAAACCGTCATAGAAGTCATATGATAGCTACTTTGGAGTTAAATATTTTCCAATGAGTAACTAAGAACTTTATATTTTAAATGTCCAATTTTACACACCACCCTTTTATAATAAAAAGTGAGGGGCCTAGTGCCATATCTTGGCAGATAGAAATTACTGTTCCTCTAGAGTTTGATTCCGTACCCATGTATATCAGTTTACAACTCCCTGTGATTTCAAGTCCAGGGTGACCTCACATCTGACACCTCGGCCTCACCAGTACCTACAAGCACATGCACACACCTGCATACAGACATACACAGAAATATATTTTAAATTATTAAAATAAATCTTGAAATGAATAGGAAATAAGGGCACAATCTCATCTACATGAATACAATATCACAATAATTAATCTATATTATTCTGGTCTGAATCAAACACATTATTGTCTATAAACATTAATCTGGGATTTGATTAAAATTTATATATTTACCAGTGCTATCTAGAAACCAACCTATGTACAATGTATATGACATGTAAGGTATGTTGAATATTAGCAATTTATGTGAAATATTTTTAAAGAAATATGAAGTAAAGCAGTTTTCATATCCCCAATCTAACATGTATGCCATGTATATGTTTCCAGCGACAGGTACAAGGTTTTTGTGGATTTATTTAACCTTTCAACATATCTGGTTCCCCGACACTGGATACCAAAAATGAATCCGATCATTCACAAATTCGTTTACACAGCTGAGTACAGTGACAGCTCTTACTTCAGCAGCGATGAATCGGATTGAGTTCTTTCGAATATCAGTGAAAACTACAGGGTTTGCAGTCGGCTTTTATTTTATAAATTTTTATGAATACATGATTGGTGTAATATATTTTTATATGTACTTCAGTGACATGTTTTGGTCCAATTCTGGAAAATAGTTCATGATCCTGCATATCATTATGATGTGCGATTAAGCAGATTAAGCATTGTGATAAATAATTTAGTAAAATGCTAGCATCATCATACATATGATGAATTCTTGTTACAACTCAATTTACCCGGACACTTACCTTGGTGGAACCACTTCATGTAATTATTATCCTATTGCTTCATACTTTATAAAGCTTGTTGAGCAGTTACTTTATATTATAGATGCAATAAATACTATCCTTCTGTACAAAATTTATTCAAACAAATCCTTAATAAATTTGGTTTTTGGCTGTTCATTGCTTGTAAGAACTCAGGAATCTTATTTTTTTATGAGACTCTTGATGAGCAGTGGCAGAAATCTGTCTGAAGTTTAGCCTGAGGGATGCTATGATATTATTTCACCTGCTTCCAGAACTCAAAGGCACTTAAGAAATATATCACAGGAACCCAGCTCAGTTCCCAAAATATGTTACCCCTGATACATTTTGAAGATGCTCTCCTCTCTTGTGTCAATGTTGGTTGTCATAACAACAGCATTTGTTACTTATACTGAGGACTCTGACACTTTCTCCTGCTCAAATGCTGGACTGGGACATGGTTAATGCGAACACATAGAAATGCTGCAGAAATAAGTAGCACTTTTATGGGAAAAGAAGATGTTTCCAACCCACTGAACGGGTCACCTGACTAACAGAAATCACGTCCACTTGTAACAAGAATATGATGCTTACAGTTTATGTCAGGTTCGAGCCTTAGTCTTTGTTTTCTAACTTGTTTTGGCTGTTGGTGGCATTTAGCTAAGATCCTGATATGGGAGAAACTACAAAATATCGTATAAATTTTCTAAAGATCCAAAATTTGAATTAACAAGTTATTTCCAAGAAATAGGAAGTTCTTGAAAGAAACAGACTATAAATCAGTCTCAATTAAACTCATTCTTAACTGCTCTGTGATATGCATGTAAAGTGAGACCATCTATGTACTAGGTTCTGCAGTGTGGAAATGTCTACTTTCCAATTTTTAATATGTAAGAGAAGAGGTACAGTAGTTTTGAAGACTTTTTGTCAGTATTCTCCACACAATAATAGCATTCATTGTGTTCTTTTATCCCAGCTATCTTAGAAATGACTTAAGAGTATAGAAGATGCCCAGATTATATAAAAATAAATGATATTTCACATATAAGAATGGAGTGTCCCTACATTTTTGGACCTGTGGGGCTCCTGGAACTGATATTCCAAGAAAGAAGATGACCATGGATTTCAACTACACCACTTGTGTGTATGTGATGTGTGCATGTGTGCACACTCACATGTGTACTTACATAACACACAATGAGGGTTAAACAGATGTAATACATAGGAAAATGCCATGGGTACTAATGGCAAAATCTGAGAAATCAGTAGGCTGAAAAGTAAATGCTGAAATTGTGCTTTGCTAACTATCTGTGTGGTATGCTCCTAATGAAACACCAGTTTCTGTCTAAATGGGGAATACTTATTTTGTTAGCTTCATTTTCTCTCATCGAATAATAAAAAGTCTTGTAAATAGATGTTTTATGATTTGACTGCCTTAGCATAAGTGATACCTGTCAATGTTCAGCTTTCTCCAGCAGACTCAATGATTGAGTTCTTTGTATCTATATTTCTTGGTGATTAAGCTATAAACCATAACAGGAATTCTCCCTCCCAAAGGATTCAATAATTTTGAGTGTAAATATCACAGTGCTGACTGTACTTCATATTTACAGTACGTTAAGCAAATATCATATTTGTACTGATGACTCCTCTATGGGACCCCATTCCCCCTTTGCTCTGGGGACTGAGGACCAATTTAATGATAATTCTTAGTGGAGTTTCAAAGTGACTGCAAAGTTGACTGATTTAACATTTGCAATGGGGACCTTGTCAAATCACTTCTAGGACCTGCTGGTGACCTTCAGTATGAATCCTATGTAGTAACACATTCAGCTGCTCTGTCTCTGGTTTTCTGGGGCAGGAGCACCTATGAGCTGGTATGTATGAGTCATTACTCATTTACAGAGGATACAAAGATAGAGATGCTCTACCAAGATGCTTATTTGAAAAAAAAAATACATGTTATCTTACAGATAATTGAGGGTTTCCAATGGTATAAAACTTGTGAGTAAAATGATACCATTATTTTAGAAATGTAAATCTGAGGAAATACAATAGATACATTATAATAGCATCTTCCACAGCCATCTGGATTCTGCTCTGGAGATAGTGATCATGATATTAAAGGTCATAAAGTTTAGCTATTTATTGTCAGAATAAAAGGCTCTAATAAAACAAAACTAATAAAGCTGACAAGTCACTGAATGGGGGTATTACATATAATTGCTACATAACAAAAACTATCACAAAACGTGTTTGAAGTATATCTCATCACATCAAAGGTCATCATAGCTCCTTATAAAAACAAACAAACAAACAAAAAAAACCAAACCAACCAACTAAACAAACAAAACTAACCTTTTAGGAAGATATCTCCCTGGTGACTACCTAGTTAAGCTTGAGTGTAGATCTCTGAGGCTCTGGGCAGTCATTTACAGTCATAACAGAACATCTTAATGATCTTTGTTTTACCAGTAAAATCCCCTGTCTACCTTTACCTTTTAGACACACTCATACGCATCTCCAGCTGTATTCACTGTGGAACAATAAACTCATTATCGCCACATAATCTGCCTTAGTTTTTTTTTTTTTTTTATTTTAGGTTGGCTGGAGACAACTGATGAGTGTAGATAGGAGATAGTAAAAGTGTACCTCCCAGACATGATGAGTGAGAGAGAGGATGGAGACAGATGTAGGAATGGGTTCTAAGGAGGAGTCGCCTTGATTGAGTGGCTAGAATTCCTTTTGACTCTATGGCCTACTTATACAATAGCAATGCTACTGACAGAAAGAAAAGGGTAAGGAGGAAAGGACTGCTGGGCATTGACAACAGATACGGGAGTATAGTGAGGAGAATCTTGTACATGGTGGGGTTAGAAGTATCTATGATGCCAGGCATGGTGGCACATGGCTGTAATCCCAGCACTTGGGAGGCAGAGGCAGCAGATTTCTGAGTTTGAGGCCAGCCTGGTCTACAGAGTGAGTACCAGGACAGCCAGGGCTACACAGAGAAACCATGTCTTAAAAAAACAACAAAAAAAGTATCTATGACAAAAAGATACATGGCTTTGAATCCAAGAAAATATGAATATATAAAGCTTATCGATACTAATAAATAAATATATTAGTGCTCATAAATAATGATCAACTATAGACCACATATTTAAGAGTGAGTTCTTTTTAATTCAAAGTCAAATATAGGGTTTTTTATTATAAATGTTATCAATCCAGAACACTTAGGAGGTAACAGTCATTTTGAAAATTTAAAACTGCTTCTGTATTTGAAACTGGGTATTAGAAACTTGCTGACAACATACTGAAAGTCATTAAGAAAAACTATAGCTGGACTAAATTCCTTTCTGGATTCCTTCAGTAATTAGACCACTTTATTCAAAATGTTATGAACTGTCTTCTGCCACTTCCCTACACTCTTTTGCACATTTGTTTGAGATTGCTTCTCACTGGTACAGACAAAAGAGTATGGCGTTTTGTTCTTGATGCTATTATTCTTCTAAAGGACATAAACAAGGAACAATGTGAGTAGGTGTTGGAGAATTTTTTTTAAAAAAGAGATTGGGTAACAGAAATGGAATATAACCAATGGGACTGAGTTATTTGGACTGAAGGGTGAACCACCAGGAAACCATAGAAACTGTATGGTAAAGGACAAGTAAAGTAATAAATGTGGACCATACTTCATTCTCTACTATATCAGGAGGAAGGCAAGAAGCTGAACATTTTGGATGCTTGACAGTGAAGCTTTATAGACATGATGCCTCCCCAGAAGTGGCATGGGATACTCCCTATTACGTAGCTGTTGTGTGTTTCATTAAACTTCTGTTGGGTTGTCTCTCTGAAGATGGGATCCTCACACTTCCTCTTTGGGCATAGTTGTTCTATTGTCTAGAGTAAGGTCCATTTGCTGAGATTAAACAACTGATATTTCAAATCAGTACACATGGAACGCCATTTCAGAAGGCCACTGTAGTTAATTGTGAGGTACACACTGCATCTGATTGAGAGTTCTTGTAGATGAGGTAATCTAAGACTGGTGATTTAAGTCACAAAGGAAAACAGACTTCATCATTTCTTTGATGAGATTTCTTCAACCTGACCAAAGCCCTTCATTAAAATAGCCAGAAAGACAATAAGCAAGCAAAAATCCCAACTGCTTCCAGATGGAGGACACTCTGTGACTTCTCATTCAACTCTCAGGAATACTGTCCCATAGATTCTGTTGACCAGTCTGGGGGAATTTCTACGAACTTTTGCTGTTCATCTCTCTGCAAAAATAGAATGTCCTGTGCTGCTTTACAAAATGCTAGTTTGCTCTTAGAACCTGTCCATAGACAAGATGTTGAAACCTGATGGTGCATAATGCTTAGAACTGAGTAGGTATATTAGATCACACTATGAAGTGCGTCATCTTAGTAGTTGTCTCTTGAGAAATCCAAAACATTTCATGATCACACGAAGACAGCAGCAGCAGAGTCTGCAATGCCTAATACAAATGATAAAAAAGGGGAAAAGTATTAACAGCAATCAATTTCCTATACACAATTTGAATTACACTTTGAATTTTCACTTATGTTTAGAATGCGTTAGTGTCCACTAACAAATTAGCAGTTATATCTAGCTGTCAGTAAAAGCAAGGCTAACAATAGAAGAGCTACTTAAGATTTCTTTCCAAAAATCAAGCCACACTAGTTGGCAGCTGAATACACGAATGTATATAAGATATATGCTGCCATGATATGTATTTGCTAAGCGATACTTATATTTAAAATATGTTATGGAATTTATTTTAAAATGTTTAAAAATGTAAGCTCTTAGATTTGACGTTTACTGTATTTTAATGAAACCCAAGTGTTTATAGGCTTTCTTAGTACATCAGAATACAGAACTAGTCATCACAGTAAAAACGTTAAGAGCCCATTTGAAAACTGAATTTCATTTTAATGACCAATATTTTTGAATTTTCTAGGATTATGGAATAGTCTGCCTTTGTTACTGTTCATTGTAACCATGTGGGTGGCACTGGGTAGACAATGTTCAGGAAATATGCTCGGGAGGCTTTTGGATCCCAGGGCAGTCCGTAACCAGGAGGCCTCTGGAGACATAGACTGTAAAAGTAGGTAGAGGGAAGAAGACATCTGAGAGGCAAGAAAAGGCAGAGCCATGAGGTAATTTTGAACCACATCTTCATTGTGCGCACTGGACTCACTGGACCCCATACTCCAGTCAGAGCTTTGAACACAGTCAACTTTGAGAGCAAACTAGGCACGGCTCCCTGCCACTTTAAGAAGCGATGGGAGTCGGCAGCAGAGGCTCATGGGCAGCAGACCTTCAAGTCCCAATGGCACCAAAGCAGCCATGAGGATGACTGAGCAGCAGGGGTCCGGGTGGCTGCCTCTGCTCTGAGAAGTTGGCTATTTCCAATGTGGAAATCATTTCGTTGTCTAATAAGACAGGTTAGTTATTAATTTTCATACACTCTATGCTATGGGTTAAGTGAACAGGAATCACTAGATTGTAGCAAAACACTTACTCTCAAATTTTGCTCTAACTCTTTTGTCTGTCTCAGAGGCTTAAAGGGCCTACACGTTGTGAAGATTTGTGTGCCACATGGTTAGAACTCATGAGAAACTTGTTTCTGCATGCACTTTAGTTTAACTCAGATTTAGAAAATATGATGGTTTTCCAGACCCAAATCTTACACTATAGCTCTGAATACAGGTTTCAGCGTCAGTTGGTAGAAGACTGAACCACCTCTTTCCAGTTGTTCTTCTGTTAGGTTTGTTATACAATATAAAGGCATCTGCCAATTTGGTAAGTCTTGCAGTTTCTATGGGCATTTTGGAAGCCTTTTCCAGGTGACAAGTTGCAAATTAAGTCAAAAGAAGTGTGTTGTACAGATTTTCATACTTTAACACAAAGAAAACATGAATCCTACTTTTTTTCTTTTCATGTTTTCTTTGCTTTTGCAACATCAGAGATCAAATCCAGGGCCTTGAGCATGCTATGGGAATGCCCTAACACTGACTTCTAGCTTCAGCTACTCTTAAGCATCTTGAACAATTAGGGCAATTCACACATTGTAAAAAAAAATCAATCTGGAGCAGGGACATGTTCTGGAGAAGTTCAACCTAAATGAAGTATATAATCTATTTTTTAAGTGGTTGTTTTGTTAAATTATTGTTTTATTTTATATTTTAATACTCATGCATATATATACATATATATTATTTCATTTTGTATGTGTGTTTACTAATGGATTATGAAAAACTTCATTTCTCATTAACAGGGTAAACAATGAGATTAACACTACAAAAGGGCACTGAGCCCACTGGAAACACTCATGTCTGTCGTGATAATATATTCAGAAAAACCTTTCATATTTAGCCTGGAGTTTTCAACACAAATTTATGACTTACCACACACATTACCTCCCATTTTCACGTGGGCATAGCCTTCTACTCCCCAGGAGTTTCCCCAAGAATTTCGCACCATCCAATATGGAGTATTTCCTACAAAGGTAAGATGCTAAGATACACTGATAAACCCATACTGATTGGGAACAAATACATTTCCGTATTTAAATTGAGTATGCCATCAATGTATTTGCTGTGAGAAGCATACTGTAAATATACAGCGATAATGTGCACTGACGTTCTGTAAATTATTTTCTGCAGGTGGCCTCTAAGTTCATTTTGTTTATTACAGAAGCAAACAGCCCAAGGCAAATGCGTTCCCATGGAATTAGCAGGTGGAGTGTTAAACACGTTTGATAAACTATCAGGTACTTCTCTCCTGCCAATGATTACCTTAAATATCACAGATGAAACATTCACTTTATGCGAATTTAAAATTATCATTCACAGACTAGGCTGTGGCTCAGTGCTGGTCTTGTATATGAAAGCCACAAGATTGAATGCTTAGAACCACATGTACACACAGACACAAAGACACACAGACACACACACATACACACACACACACACACACACACACACACACAGAGAGTAGGGGAAAGGAAGGGAGGGAGGGAGAGAAAGAGAAAGAGAGATGGGGGAGGAAGAGAGAGAGAAGGGGAGAGGGAAGTGGGGAGAGAGGGGCTATCAAAACGCTATTAATCTATCAAGACAATTCCATGAAGATCATAGACAGGCAACTTCTGAGGCACAGCAGAACACCTCAGCAGCATCCACATAGCCTTAGTTATGAGCCCCATTTGGAGCAGGATTTGGTGAGCTAGTACTTACCTGTCTTATCAAAGCCTGTGATAAGAACTGCATGGTTTGCCTCCCCACTGGAGCAGTGGTGCTGGATTATGCCCCCCAGATAATCCTGCCAGCTCACCGCATCAACTATCACAACCAAGGGGCCAAAGGACAGAAGTGCTCTGGCCATTTCATCTTCTTGGTCCCTATGGAATGAAAATATATACATAGGTAAAGAATTTAGCTTTTAAGGTAAAAGTAAAATTGACATTGTAAATCTGTGTTTCATCAGTGTATTTTTAAAAACAATCACAAAACATTACACACAGACAGACATTAAAATGCAAATGAAAATGACAGTCTGGATCTGGGTGGGACTCAAGGACGTGAGGAGCTCACCCTCTTTCCAGATCTTTCGCTATGAAATATTTCCATTTTACACTCTTCCCAGGCACCAGGAATTTTGGCCTTCCAGACATTTAACATATATTCCAATCAGCATGAAACACAAAAGAGAAACTCTGCATCCCTGTTGGGAAGATTTCCAGGAAATAACATTTTTGTGTATGAATCTCATTGGCCAGAACTCAGTTATGGGACCAGCTCAGGCTTATAAGGAGATACAGAAAAATGTCTTGTATTTGGTAAACAAAGCATTGCTTTAAAGTACAGGGTTCCTTTTAACAAAAGAAAGTGTAAAGTTTTGATATTTGTAAATACTTTGACACCTCTAGAGATGACTATCTGAAAAACAACCGATCCACTTTTGTCAGTGAATGTTCAATGCTGGAATTACCAGGAAGGCTCACTCAGAGGAACACTGGGAGAGGAGTCAAAAAATTAGGAATCTTCAAGATGCCGGGAGAACTAGGTGCTACGTTACCAAGAATGCAAAGCAAACAGTTGTTACTTTAACAATTACTGACTTATAGCAAAATCTAATGTTACTCAACATTTGGCCTTCATCCATCCTAAATGTGTATGATCAAGCCACTATTTACATCTTTCAAAGGCCAGCCTGTGGGTGAAGGATACTGAAACCATGGTACTGATAGTTAAGGCCGTAAAGATAGCATGCGGTGGTTTATTGCTACCACAAGCTATGAAGGATTAGCGGCTTTCAGAGTAAATGCTTCCTTACTGAGCCTGTTGCAGCCAGTTTCCAGCGAGGGGACAGTCTACAGATGAAGGTTCTCTGAAAGCCTGTCAGTGCGATTGACTACAACAGAAACGGTGACCTTATTGTACACAAGCGGTCTTCCAAACTGATATTCGGCTTTTGAAATTTTTGCTCTAATAACTGGTGCATAGATGCATTACAAATACGGGCAGGGAGAGAAATATAAAACTTTAAAAGTTTCCAGGCCCAAAGACTAGCTTCAGAGTTCTCCGAATACTGGGTTCATATCCCACCTGTATACTGTAGGTATACCATCTACCACCCATACACTACACAAGTCTAAAATTACAGGATTTAATAGACTGCATGTTGGGTGCAATGTCTAGCATGAGTTTTCATTCTATACAATAAATCTATAATGGATCTTATATTTTTTACTCAAATTTTATAATCTTTCTATGCCTTCTCAGTTACCCAAGAACTAATTTAGCTCAGTCTAGGTTGTAGTATACAATACAACCTTTTTGTCTTAAAATTCTTCGAATATTTTGCAATTCATATATATTCTCTATATTTACCCTAATACAATAGCCTCTGTATCTACTTAAGAGAACAAAAGACACATAATAAGTCCCTCTCATCAACAGCCCAGTTTCAAGGACACCAGGAGAGATGTTCAGCATTCAGACAGTGAAGCTGCAGAATGTCACCATTTTTCAGTGCCAAGCAGGGAGTCATCAAAGTAATTCAGTAACACTCTCTACCTAGAACCGGATGAGGGGACGCCGGATGAGGGGACACAGAGAAGGTGCTAGCAGACTAGATATAAGCCAGACCATAGTCATGATCCTCAGATATCTGAACAAGGGGCACTGCCATCATTTCTTCTGCAGAGAGCATGGCTTTCTCCAAGTTAAACTCTGTGGCCCTCACTATGTGTTCCCTTTGCCAGTCTCATATGACCTACATTGCTGAGAGCCAGTGTGGATTTCCATGTGGTGACATTTTATTCTACAAATCAACAACTTATAAAATCTACAGTGCTCAAAGAACACCCTTAAATTTTCTTGTCACCAGGTTTATTGTTTTAGGTCAATACTCTCTGGTACTGACATCTGGATCTTATCTCCTCTTCCTGAGAGCTTGGTGTGATAATATGCTCTATCTGGTGTCTGGATCCCCTGCAGGGCACAGTCACTCCCTTCCTTTGGTTATCTGCATAGAAGGTCTCACATGAATCTGAGGAACAAAAGCCCATGGAAGACAGGTAGTTTGATGGTGTTTTGCCTTAAGCCTAGGTGCTGTTTGTATTTTGACTCTACCCTCTTTGTTGATCTTTTCTGGTTCTGCATAATGTCTTGTGGAGGACTTGGTGACTCATTCTGCCCTGAATGATATGATTTGAAAATTAGACTGTGAAGACTGTAGACCATGATCTCAGAACTAGAGAGGGCTAGGAACAGGCACGGAGGTGAAGAGGCATGATCTTCATCCCAGCCTTATAGTCCATAACCCAGTGTCCCGAAGTCATAGGCTCACATCTGATGCAAGGAGTGAGACATGCCAGGGATCTGGACCCTAACTGATGAGGCAGATACCAAGGAAGACCCTCCAGCCCCAGCTCCTAGCACAGCCATACACACTGCTACTTCCTAGAATAAGGTGACCCTCCAATAAACCTAGGACAGCATGGGCACATCTACTTCAGAGGCACCCTCCTCTAAAGGATACTATAAGGTGATTGATAGCAGTTTCAATGAGGCTCAGAAGTGTGCATATCACATCCGAGCGCAGAGCTCCTCAGTCAGTGGCATCAAGTCATAAATAAAATCCTGGCTGAAGAACAGAGCACTTTGCCCTACTCTCCTCCCCTGCCAGGGTGTCTTGTGGCCACTGCCCACATCTCTCAACTGTGCCGATATTTCCTTGATACTTTCCTCATTCCTGAGACATTCTTACCTCATTCTGCTAATTCCAGATTTTCATTTTTTTTTTCAGTCTGAAAAGCCTAGACTTTCCCATCAAGAAGTGTGCAGTACCAGGCTCTCATGAAAAGAACACACCCTGATTCTCACCTCCATACACTTCTAGTCCCTTGGCAGGTCCTCATATGCTGGCCTTGAGCTCGGTTCTATTGGCGACACACTGGTCTCCTCCTTGCTCTGCAAGCTAAGCGGGCTTCTGCCTCATGACCGCTGCACTCCTCTCCTCTGGTTGGAACAATGAGTCTACCTTCACGAGCTCATTAACTCAAACTCACTTGCCAGGAAGGCGCCTCAGCCGTTTCTTGGACTACATACTCTCCTTTCCCTGAGAGGATTCCTCTTCCAAATCTTTCATTTTGTTCCTTCTAGAAGCTCATTCACCAAACACACCATGTTTCTATTTGTGTTGTTTGTCTGTCTCATCACCACAGCACGATCCTCAAGGACATGACTTTGTCTATATTGCTTATCGTCCAATTTCCAATAATAAACACTGATCAGTAGTTACCAGAATAAAAGAATGAATACATAAATTCATGGTCTTTATGAAGCCTGATTATTGCAGTTTGAGGTTACTATGAAATGCTGAAAAAAATACAGCAAATGGCTGTAGGTAATATATAGTACTAGAGTGTTCTCTCTCTCCTCATTCACCACCCCTCCCCCATTTAGGTGAAACTATTCTGTCTCTTTCCTATTCGCCACTTACTGTCATGTACCCAAGAAATAGCTATCTCCTTGATTCCATGTGCAAGTCTGGCTTCTCCTTTGAATAGCTTTCCTTTACCCTCCAGGAACTGGCAACTGATAAGGACATGCTTTCTTATTTCAGTAAGTGGATTACCTTCATTCCCTAAGGGGACAGTGGCCAAGGTCCTTATAGCCAGAACCCTGTGCAGCCAGCCATGGAAGAAAGGTTCTATTGTGTGTTCTTAGGGTCAGGTTCATGTCCTTTGCAGCAGGAAATTCATTGATTATCTTTAGTGCTCTGGGCACTTATATGTTGATTTAAAGGACCATATTTTGTTCAAAGATTTAATTTCACCCCTAATTGCAATTATGTCCCATGTAGATGGCACTGGGACCAAGTCATAAAACATTCTGTGTCCATATCTGAACTAAATTCTTTTATTCCTGGTGATGTTTCAATAATGGCACAATAACTCAAAAAGCATTTAACAATGGTGTCAGGAGTTGCTTGCTTCTGGTTTCCAACTTCCTACTCTAAATATCCATTCTACTCATCTTTGGTACTAAATGGCTTAAAGAGTTCTCTGGCCAGCTTTGATTTTTTTTCATGTGTTTTTAAAAGGTATTTTAATGATTGCTTACACCTGAGCTCGCCCAGTCGCCCTCCTCTGCATTTCCAGCGCTCTTCCTTCACACTTGACACCTTTACTCACCCTGTATCATTGTCACACTCACACCACAAGCATGCCACATATCTTCAGTGCTGCAGTCTTAGCCCCAAGTTTGAATGTGATGGGCCTGAGTTTTTCTAATAGTTGCTTACTTGAAAACTCCAAGGACTAGAATGTTCAGAAGGGCTTCTTGGTATGTGATCCTGGAGTGATTATAAAAATCACTTATATTCCACATCCAATCCAAATCCATTGTATTCCATATAATGTGAATTTGGATAGACACAAATATTAAGACTGAGAAAAGGGCTCATTGTTTGATCGTCTGAAGTTTTTGAGTGGTGGTAGATATAAGTTATAACTTTAAACTCAGTTAAAGTCTATTCATTTTAACTGTCTTATTCATCGTGTGAGTATATAGAGAAGAACACATAGATTAACTTTAATAGCCTTCTTTGAGACCCCACTGTGACCATCAGTTGAATTCTTTAGTAGGTAGTTAGTTCTCAACTGAGAGTGTGCAATGGAAGGGTGCCTTCAACAAAATTATTAATTCTGAAAACAGATTGTGTAGAAATATAAACACACACACACACACACACACACACACACACACCAGTTACCTGAAATCATATGCAGAAAAATCCTTGACAGAAACTCCAGATTGTGATGGAGGAAAGTAGCGGCACAGGCCATTTTCTGCCTTGAATGGGTATTCTGAATCCGCCACCAACCTCAACTGCGTCTAGAGGAAACAGAAAGTATTCTCTGCCAGTTTGAAAGGTTAAATAGAGCTTACTTCAATGCATCCAAAGAGGTCAGGCCTCACCAAAGCAGCTTGTGGGCAGTTTAAGCTTAAAATTCTAACTAAAACCTGGGAGGTGATAGACTCTCAGGGCTCAAAGGGAGGGACCTTAGATATAATGCCAGACAGTAGGGAGAGGGAACTTAGAGAGCCCACCTCCAGCAGGAAGACAGAGCTTCAAATGAGGGAGGGGGTAATCCCACAGTCACAACTCTGGCCCATAAGTGTTCCTGTCTGAGAGAATTACAGGGATGGAAATGGAGAGGAGCCTGAGGAAAAGAAGATCCAGGGACAGGCCCAAAGTGAGATCCAGTACAAGGGGAGGTCCCAAGGCCTGACACTATTACTGAGGCTATGGAGTGCTCACAAAAAGGGACCTAGCATGACTGCATTACAGAAGACCCAATAAGCAGCTAAAAAGAGTCAGGTGCAGATATTTGCACCCAACCAATGGACAGAAGCATCTGACCTCTGTTGTTGAATTAGGGAAAAGCTGAAAGAAAATGAGAAGGGCGACCCTGTAGGAGAACCAGCAGTCTCAATTAATCTGTACCCCTGAGATCTCTCAAACACTGGACCACCAAACAGGCAGCATACACCAGCTGATATGAGGCCCCCGAAACACATAAAATAGAGGACTGCCAGGTCTGTGTTCATTCAGAGATGATGCACTTAACCCTCAAGAGACTGGAGGACTCAGGGAGTTCAGAAGTTAGGTGGGGTGGGGGATGGGGACATCCACATGGAGACAGGGGGTTGGGGAGGAGGTATGGGATGTGGAACAGTTGAAGGGTAGACAGAGCGAGGATAAAATATGGAGGTAGATAAATTAATTAATTAATTAAAAAATAAAATAATAATCTAACTGGTGTCACTAGGTGCTTGTAGCAAACATCCAAGAAAATAGGAATCCTCAACTTTTAATTCTTTTATGCTTCCCTCTCTAGGATCACATTTCCTGAGGGCATACTGGGGCAACACACTTTTCTTCCAGGGTTCCTAAGACAAAAGCAGTAATGTTCTGTAGCCAGACAGTGGCCAAATAGTCTTCCTTCATATTATTGAAATATCTCTTGATGTGCTGCATTTCTTGTGGTTGCCTGTACAGGCCCAGGGGCTGAGCTTCTTCAAAAGATAGAGGCACAATCACTGTTTTCTATAATGTGCTAGAGCAGTCACTGGCCTGTAATGTGAATGTGGAGCAGGAAGGCATTTGGGTTTGGACAACACTGACTGGATGAATTTTACAATGGCCTCTTATTTTCTCACTTCATGCCACTGGTGCTGGATGTGGAAGAGTCAGAGAGAAGAATGACAAAACCAGACTGTGACAAAGGGCGGCACGGCATGTCAGGGTCTCAGCATATAGTTTTGTCTGGCTTGGTGACATAATTCCAACTTGTGGTGTCCCAACTAAAGTCATTGAGGACAACCATGGAAACCAGTTTCTGCATGGCCTCATCTCTCTGAGAAGTTATATGACAGGTTTCCATGTGAAAATTACCTACTAAGAAAAGTGAAGAAATCTTTACAATACCTTTCTGAAAATGTGTTTAAGATGTCTTTGCCCCTTGATAGATTGATAGCTAATTTTTCTGGAAGCCATTACTTCTAGTATCTTCAGGGTATGGGATGTAACACACTTGAGCTCTGGCCAAACACATGCCTGGCCTTGTTGGATTCTCTACAGTATATAATTTTCCTGATTAAGTCATTCAAGCTTTGTCTACTTAGATTTCTGAACACTGAACCTTGCTTAATATAGGAGGAGTAACTGGATTCTTTGAACACAGCACATCAGAGGAAATCGGGGAGTAGAAAGTAGAGATGATTACCTCATTTAGCCAGCTCAAGGCACCCAGAGGAGAGCCACCGCGGCAGCCGTAATTATTATAGGAGCAGTCGATGACCTGCTGCACACTCAGGTAATCCCGAGGTTTCCCTTGGATTGCCCAAGCTGACTCTACCGCACTCACCACGCTGAAGGCCCAGCATCCTCCACACTGCTCAGAAGACAGGATTAGTGAATGCTAGCACCCAGTATCTAAGTTAAATTCACCAGTGTCTGTAGATACAGCCATACAAAGAAAATAATAATAATAATAATAATAATAATAATAATAATAATAATAAACAGAAAGTTTCCAGATAGCAGAAACCTATAAAGTAACCATTCATTCAAAATGAAATTAAGATTCTCTCTTGAACATTGCCATCTCGTTAGTTATTAAAACTAAATCCGTAATGTCACTACTACAAACTAAGTAAGCCAGGTTAATAAATTAGGTGAGGTCAAGAAAACACTTGGAGGGATGATTGTTTTATGATTAGTCAGTAACTTCTGCTTATGAATCACTGCTTCTTGGAAAAGAGTAAATGGGTTCTAAGGAAAGGCGGTCCCCCGGGAGTGGACTAGGAGCCACATGAAAATTTTACAATCTGTAGGAATAGCAGAAGCAGGAGGGAGGGGGAGGGTAAGAATTAAAAAAAACAGCATAATCATAAGACCACACCATATCCTGCAGAACTAGCACAGGGAAATCTTGACTGTACTTGTGGGGTGATGCTCTGAACAAAACTGTGGTCTTACGTAGGTCTCTAACCTCAGTCCCACAGCAAAGGAAAATAGTCACCAGCTGAAGATGGACTGATCTCCTGATCTGAGAGATGTGAGTGTGACTGGGGACACCACACCCACAGTTGCCATCAGCTAAGCCACTGAGGCAGATCCTACAGAAACCCACTACTGCTGAGTATGTAAATTCCTCTGGAAGGACTGGATTCACACATAACCCACTACTTACTTACACACACACACACACACACACACACACACACACACACACGTCCCACTACTTATTTACTTACACGCATGCACGCACGCACGCACGCACACACATGCAATGGCTTGATGACAAATTCTAATGACCAACTATAAACACTGAACCTGAGAACTAGGAAAGAGCATTTTAATCAGATAGAAACTAGCACCCTAGTGGGCACAATGCCCTTCCCATGCATTGGAAGAGGCGGAAGGACCTAGCTGCTGATGTCACTTGTGAGTGCCATCCTGTGGCTGTATGGTCGTCTCTGATTGGCTATATAACCTATGCTGAGGTGGAATACATTGCAGTAGGAAATGTGATTTAAAAAGATAAAAAAGGCACATACTCTTGCAACTTCCTCAAGCTACATGGGCCACTGTGTATTACAAGTCACACCCATCCCACACGGTGCTGTCATTTTCTTTCCTACTCAAGACCACTCTCCAAAAAACCTTCCCTCTCAGCACTCATATCTGAAAGCATACTGTGGGTCCTTTCCATGCTATATTCCATTGGCATTTTTATATCTATATTGTCCTTATATATTGGTAGCTCCTTCAACAAGCAAAACCAAAGAGTACTGCTTTGTTTATTAGGTTTTTTTTTATATATATATATTTTTATTTTCTATATTCTTTGTTTACATTCCAAAGGCTTTCCCCTTTCCCAGGTACCCCCCACCATATGTCCCATAATTCCTCTCCCCTCCCATGCTATTCCCCACTCTTTCCCCCCCCCCACACGATTTCGTTTATTAGGTTTTTATTGTTTGTTTTAAAAATGTTTCAAAAAGCTTTTAAGCACTATGACCTAATCTGGTTGTTCCATACCCACTCTCCCTTTACCATCAAACGTGGACGTATCTGATCTGTAACAAGCATATGTGGTCTTGAGTCTATTCTGAAGACACTTCGAGGTGCAGAGCTTGGGCGACATATGACGTCATAGGGGAGTCTGCAGAACTTGCCTTCCAACAGAGCTCACAGGATAAAGTGAAGGTTAAACATCCAGACACTGTGTGACTAGACTCATCTCATTCTCTGGTACACTTTCCTTTTGAATCACTTAGACAGCCAGTAATTGCATTTTTCTTCCAGCAGTTAGTCCCCAAATCTCCTGGTTTGCATAGTAGTATGTCTACTGGGATATATATCTATATCTATCTATCTATCTATCTATCTATCTATCTATCTATCTATCCATCCATCCTTGAGGTGTACATGCTCGGAGGGCAATGGTCATGGATAAATCAGCATACTCGGGCAGGTTGAAAAGTCAGACCTACATAACTATCTCTCCTCCATCAAGGAGCCTTCTCTTCTGTTTTGTAGAATGGAGGTGTGATTCTATGTGGAAAAAAATCATGGGTTCCTTGAATTTGGCCAGTTGGTACCTTCTAATGCTTAGCCAACAAAGCAAAAATGATGTCATGCTTACCATCTTCTGGTTTCTTACGTTATTTACGACATGCTTGTCCCTCCAGTCAAATCTCAATGGCAAAGACACATTGGGGACAGGTCTCTGTCCTTCTGCTGGGTATCTGGGAGCCCAGGCAGGTTTGCTGCCTAAATACAGAGCTAGAAAGAAGACACCGTGGAGAAAGTATTAGATGAAGGGCTTCTCTGGGGACTTGTTTTTAGAATACCTTGTAAAGCAAAACAGTTATGACCTAGCTGACCTGTCACATGGGATTTTTTTCCTCAGTGCTTTTCTGTAACAGTAAATGCACTTTACTGAAAGCTAGGAATGCAATTTTAACAATGGGACTAGAGCTGATGTAACATGACTTGCTTGATAGAATTAGGCCACTCAAGAAAAATGTGTATAATTGACATTGTTTATTTTATTATTACTCATGAAACCATGAATATTCGAAACAGAAATGGTGCTAGACAACTACCAGTATGACAAGACAATTGATAATCGCAGCTACTTGGATGTGCATATAAATGTATTTAGTTATTAAATAATGATCAGTGGAAAGTAGTCCTTAATCCACTTCCCTTATGTTTAGCACATGGTACATACTGCAAAGTTGGCATCTTAAAAATACCAATCATCCACATGATTTATGAAATTTTCAATTAAACTACTCCTTAATCAAAGAGTTAAAGTTGGGAAATTAATCAATAGTACTGCCGGACCTTACCTTTAAATTCTTCAGGAAACAGATAAGAGAACTGATTTACTCCATAGAAGGCAGTGGAGTTTTCATGAGGAAAAGAGTTCAAGTATCGGTGTCTATTAAGGCTTTCCTAAAATAAGGAGAACAAACTTGATATAGCTACTATTTCAGTTTACCAAAGTCATAAAGGTATAACTAATGGAGGTATTTTGGGGGTGCAAATGTCAAATCTGATTTTCAGGTGGGCAAAATGTGCAGTATCCATCTGCAATTCTTCTGTAATTCCCCACACATGCTGACACTGTCACACACATACTTTTTAAAGTGTTGACAAGCACTAGACACTGGTGACACACTGTAATTAAATAATTATGCATAGGAAATGTGCCCTACATACATTTTCCCCCTCTGTGAAGAGAAACAAAGACTAAAAAAATGACTAAGTTGATAAATGAATGAAGTCCATTTTCATAAGCTGAATCTAGGATTTTCATTTTGGACAAAAAGTTTTTACAAAAGGTTCAGTCCTAGGGATCTCCCCAGAAGAAGGACTGGTTTTCCTAGTTAGTTAGAAGAAAAAAACTGTAATCATAACTCTATGTGTCGTCACAATTTATCTTGTTTGCTTTTTCTATAAAGAGCCTTAAATTTCCCAACACTGGCTCATCATGCATGCTACATGCAAATTCAGGGACCACTCTTCCCCACGCTAGCCTGTGTACATATTGACTTTTGCACTTAAGTATTTTTGTTTATGACTAGAAAACAGTAAGCAAAACCAGGACAAGTTTAACAGTCTGAATTATCACTATGTTACCCGCACTGAAGACATGGCCAGAACACAACAGCGCCTCAACAGTCATCTGCCTTTTCATAATGACATATGTCAAATTTCCATAGGCCCTCCTCTTGTTGTCCTTCGTCAGCTGATTTTCAGCAAGACCATGGTTGATACTCAGTGTGGTCTTGCTCTCACTGAACATGACTAGAAGGACTACTAACTAGTGAATTTTATAAGTCCTTTTTGAGTTTCAGGAACTTGCTCCTGAAGAAGTAATGCTTTGAATGTAACCCACAGATATACATCCAAAAATAAAACTAAATTTAGAAGGTAATTTTGTATGACAAGAGAGAGAACACAGGCCACCGAGGTAACTGCAAAGGAATTTACAGGAATCATAAGATGGTTGATTACTTTCCTAAGCAGAAGACAGGGCAGGAATGGAGAATGCAGGATGTTTGGAACATGTGGCAGGCACGGCTACGTGCAGCCGTGAGAACTTGTGTGGTAAGCCTCCGTCTGTGGGAACTGAGCTGCTGGTGGCTGAATTGTCAGGGACCCTCTGCAGGAAGCTGCGGTTGCCATGGTTGCAAACAGCTGATGCCTGAGT
This sequence comes from Apodemus agrarius, assembly GCA_964023405.1. Lineage (NCBI taxonomy): Eukaryota > Metazoa > Chordata > Mammalia > Rodentia > Muridae > Apodemus > Apodemus agrarius. The sequence continues at coordinate 86,338,154 of OZ030007.1, forward strand.
TCTAAGGTTGGCTAGGTAAGACAGACACAGAGACTTCTGATAGATTACTATTAAATAGCCACTTGGTGATGTGACCTGCATAGAAAACAAACCAACCAACCAGCAAAAAGCCCTCAAACAAGCTAAAAAACAGGACTTATGTCTCAACTCTCTCTGTTTGTCTCTGTCATCCAAGGTCAATGTTAGGCTGCAGTCAACAGCTGAGCCTGGCTCTCCCTGTTCTCTGATATGTGTGTACCTAGGATGAGGCTAAATGTGAAGACAACACACAAATTACCATATCGGGCAGGAAAAGGCTATGATTACCATGCTTCTGGCATTAGGAAATTAATTATCTTGGCCAATAAATTTTACAACTTGTATGAAATAGAAAAACTACTTAAGAAGCGGATTACTGAACATGGGCAAAATAGAAAACATGAACCTTTATCAATTCACAGCACTAAAACTGTAATAAAAAAAATTGACCAGAAAGAAAACACTAGTTCCAGATGGCTTCAATGATGAGTTCCATCCAAATAAGAAAGAAATAACATGAATATAACAGAAAACAAAGAGAAAGGACACTTTGCAACTTAAACAAGACCAGTGTGAACTTGAGTCAAAACCAGAAAGGGACATCCCCAGAAACCAGGACTACACATGAATAGCTCTCATGAATATAAATGTAAAATCCTTAGTGAAATATTAACAAGTCAAAACTCGACAGCGTTTCAGGCAGACAATACATCATAATCAAGTGGAGCAGATACAAAAGTGGTACACGCACTAGCACAGGAAAACACCAACATAAGGAATCTCTTTAACAGAACAGGAAGCCAAATGACATGGAGTTTTTGCACAAGACACTGTGTGTTGTCTGGGATCTCCAGCATGTTGGGGTTTGTGAAGCTCAGACTATCTGGTTGCCAAACAGAGTAATAGTATTAAAAGAAAACAACATAAGATTGATCTATTTCAAATACTTGCAGACCTAACTGTAAATGATTAGAAGACAATTGCCAGACCGCCTCTAAGATATGGATCTCACAGCAGCAGCAGCAGCCACCCATGTAGGGCTCCTGTGAATGATGATCTATTTCACTTGCTATACCAGACACCAGTTTCAGGCCTCCACGTCAGTATTATCACTCCTGCCTTCCACAGCCCTCGAGATCTCTGCCAGGAACAGTCTACTTATCTGCGTTGAAGTTGTAGAGAAAACGAAATGTTCTGTGTCATCCCCCTTGCTACCCTAATTTCACCTCCCTCCTTTTAACTCTAGTAACACTCGAAACTCCTCCCTACCAGATTCCTAGGAATCATAATCCTCTTACCTCCCTGGGCACATAAACATGCAGAAGCTCGAGATTTGAAATAAACTGAAATAAATGTCTTACCACCGAAATGCAATGTAAAGGTACATATTCAATCTCTCTGTGTTCCACTGTCTTCATGGACAAATTTGGTTACTAGCAGAATATAGGGACTAATTATAATATTGTTGGGAATTTACATACACATTATATACATATACATACACATACACATATACGTATTGCAATCACAGCAGGATGAGTGTCCAGTTAAATATCCTCAAGCTCTATCTTCATTCTTAAAAGCAGAACATTATAGGAAACCTCATTCAAAGACCATGCTTTTTCACCTTGCTTAGGTTAGAATGCAGCAAGTATTTCTTGTGGTACTACAAATGAAGCCTAGCTATCTATAGCAAACAATCTGCTATTGTACTCGTAATACAGCAATGCCGTCAAAACAGGTGATCTCAGAGCACTCATTTCTCTATTAAAATTCAAGGCTAGCTTTCACCTAGCATGAGGCTTACAGTGTTTGAAATTGTAGTTCATTTCTGGGATTTTCTGTTCATTCCAACCACTGTACTTGTGCCCTCCAATTCAGACTGTTGAAGCAAATGTCTCGAAGCCGTGGTGGCTAGGAGTCTGTGTGTGACAGAGAGCAGGTGAATCGTGAATTAGGGAGTTCCAACATAAAGCAGCAGAGGCTATGATGGTGTGTAGGTACATGGTAACCATCTCTAAAGCCACGTGAAATGTGCAAATGAAAGACCTAAGCCTGTAGATGGTGACATTGGGGTAGAATCTGGGGTGCTGCATATGTGAAGCACATATCCTACCACTGAACTGCACTCCAGCACTTAGGTTTGAATCACAACTGTATTTAAGAGAGAAAGACATGAAGAGGAAATCAGACAGTCCTTATACAAGAAGTCAGAGCTGACAGACAAGAGCCTTTCAACAGACACAATGGGAAGAGAGCTACAGCAACCTACTTTCTATTTTGTTTAATTAATTGACTGATGTACAATGAGATATCTGATGCCTTAGTGAAAGAGAATTTAAGGATAAAGAATTTGAGGAAAATTTCCACATTTATTAAAAAATAGGAGAAAACCTGCCTCTTTGATTTTGATAACTACCATATATCTACAAACCTCTCTAATCAACACTGCATCTTAAGATCCCAACTCTAGAAAACCCTATCTTGTTACCCTTCCAAAGACTTCTGACAGCCAAGCCTCTTCTACCCCTGCCAGTTACTTAACCTTGCTTCTGTATACTTGGATGCAGTCATGAACAAAAAATAAAAAATATATATATATATATATGCATAGGCATGCATGCATCTGTATGTATGTGACAGCATGCACGCATACATGTATGTGTATGTGTGCAGTCATGCATACATATATATGCAGCATGCATCCATGCTTATATAGCTCACACAACAAAACAAACATTTAATTGTGTGATAATCTTATGGAATCTCTTCCTTATTCTAATTTGCTTTACTGGCCTAGCACAGTTGTTTCATTAATGCCTGGAAATGCTTCCGATCCCGCAGTCAGAAAAGAGAAAAACAATGTTTACTGGAAGTCAGAAGCAGAAAGGGCTGTTCGCATCTAGTAGAGATAAAAGATAGCACTGCAGATAAGGGGCCTGGACTGTTCTCAAGTGGAAATTAGGCTGGAGTTTTAACATTCCCCATAAACCAACATTTTTTCTGAGAAATCAGAAAGCCTCTCATTCCACCTCTGGTGTCTTGATTTACCAAACCTTTCCAAGCAGGAGAAACAACACAGCGCAGGATTGTTTTGTTTATGACAATTTATAGTCACAGATATCTTCAACTAGAAACCCATGGGGTGTTGGGAGGGTCTTCAGTCTACCCCATAGAGAATAGTCAGGGAATTTTTTTTCTTGCTGGTTGTTAATACAAAGAACAAATTACACACACACACACAAACACACACACACACACACACACACACACACACACACACATTCTTTTCCTTTCAATAATGTCTGGTAAAGGAAGCAAATTCTGAGGAAAAATTTCTTGGGCTCTCTGTTCTCTAAGAAGAACGTTCATAGCTACCAAGCACAGTTGAGGGGTGGGAAGGTGAGCTAAACTACAGGGCTGTGTTAAGTCGGTCCTTTGAACTACTACCTCTGCACGAAGCACTTGTGCGCCTCATCTTCCCATCTCGGACTGATGAACTGAGGCATAAGTGGGTATATGGTTTTCCTAGCGTCACACAACCAGCACCTGAAGCCTGGGTACAGCCATTCAGTCCGCGTAAGGCACAGGCTGGGGGATGTCTCCTTTGTGGGGCTTCATGTTACTTTTGTTAGAGGTAATTAGATATCCTTTCCCCATTGCTGTCTAGGATTTCTCCTATTCACTCTGGTCTGTTGCTTTCTACCAATATAAGCAAGGATACTCCTTTCCGATGATGACCGTGCTTGCAGCACAGGCCCTTCATTCATTCACATTTCAAATTAGAAGGTAAGTTTTTCATTATGTACCAAGGCTGGTCTTGAGCTCCACATCTCCAGTGACCCTCCTGCCTTAGCCTGTCAAGTAACCAGGGCTGCATGAGGTCACCCCATTGCCCATCTTGTAGGGTCTCTTTATTCTGAGCTCATTTTTGCTAAGCTTTGATCTTATTGGCCCGCACTGGCAAATCCTAAAGTTTGATGGGTAACAAATCTGTTCCACGTATGCACGGAAGAATGTTCTCTCTCTGGAAGGTCTGGTGAATCTAAGCAGGAACAAGAATACACAGACTACGCACAACATGACCTGGTTCTCTCAAGACATGGGGATTGCAAATCTCGGATCCAGAATTCCAAACTGAGACTTATGTTACCCCTTCTTAAAAATGGGGACATTTTTACACGTGCTTTTATGAATTGAGAGAATCTATTTCCTAATGTACAGGATTTCATACTGTTTTTTAGAAGTGAATTATAATACCCCACATATACAATATGCTGTTTATTTTCAGACAGAATACATTGGATAAACTTGTTTCTACCTTCTCAACTACTATAACTATTGGGGTGACATGTCAGTGTAGTATAACCTCTTGGAGGCCCCACATACATTATTCTTCTCGTGTCACTAAGGACATCTACACTGGATAATTGATAAATAAACTGTAGGACAAGCACATGATCAGAAGGATTAACGAACGAACACGATCAGATCTAAGGTTTTTTTTTTTTTTTTTTTTTTTTACAGGTTTTACTATATTTCCATTTAGGTGATGTGTGCTTACGGTAAAAATCACACACTGAAAATGTCTGTGGAACAGGATTGTCTACTCTCAAAGTCACCTCTTCATGAACGTTCTCAAGCAGACACAGATGAGGTAGGTATACTTGGAGGAGATAACCCAGATATCTGTGGCTCATCAAAAACACTCATTTAAACACGTTATAATAATCTACTTATATATAGATGAGCTCAGACACATACACAAGTTAATAAAGACACAGCATGAGCCATCACAGTGTTTAGGCAAAGTCCCTCATTGTAAGTGAAGCCACACGCTCGCTGGCATGTCAAGATTATTCCGAAGGGAGCATGAAGACAGCTGTGATCGAGTCTGCTAATGCATCTCTAGCCTCCCTTGTCCTCCTAGGCTAAGAATACAGACTGCTTTTGGTAACTGGTGGAGGGCAGTTAGGGCCCTGGCATTTCCCTTTTGTTTTCTAGAGAGACAAACAGGTCTCATCTACTACACGCTTCGCAGAGCACTGTGCCTCTGCAGATTCAAAGCTACAGCCAAGCATGGACAGAAACATTAAGTAAAAATACAGCTCTCCTCTATCTAAGTAGGCCATCTATGGGCTTTTGTCATGGTATCAAAAAGCTGAGTCTCTCACTTGCCTTCCCCAGGAAAGGCGAAGGTGAAGTGAAGATCATCAGCCAGTGCTCTGCATGGACCAAGAGCAGAAGGCCAAGCCCACCGTGCAGGAGCGGGGCTCTCCTTCCTTCCCTTCCCTTTCCCTTCAGGTAGCATGCAAGACACCCACAATAAGTCACGGAGGAGTCTCGTTGTCTCATTGAATAACGATGTAATGGTATTTGGGAGGGCTGCTGTTTAGTTTTCCTTTGAGAAATTGAGAATGTTTCATGACTCAATTTTACTTTGTAACATACTTTAAAATGCTTCACTTCATTGTGAAACAAAGGAATTTTGTAGATTCTGTACACAATGTGCCTCATAAGAAAACAGTAGAATCTCCAATCAATTAAGTCAACAGTGGGCATGATTTTGTAAAAAAAAAAATAAAAAAAAAAAGGCGCTTTTTTGGACGTATAAACTGAGTTTTACTTACCATGTATTTTAATCCATAACGCAAAGCCAGAAGAATCCTTAATACCCTTACTAACCTAAGAAACAGAGCCCACTGCTTCCAACTCTCCAGCTGACATTGTCCAGGAAGACTCACTGCTGGTAGCTATCATTTAAGGACTAAATGCCCAGAAAGCAGGCCACCCAACTTATCAGGCAAATTCCTCCTAACAGGAACTGCTTGGAAAGCTGTTTCAGTGTTTTTATCCCGAAGTTTTAAAAAATGTATTAAGATTTAAAACGTTTTCTTCAGCTTCCAACCTTTACTTTCCCATAAGGAACCTTGGTTGCATTTCTGCTCAAAAGAGAATCTAGACATCTGTCTGGGGATTACAACCTCCTCATGAGTAAAACACGAGTAGGCATGAAAATTATAATTCACACACACATATTCGATTTCATAATAATTTATCAGTGACTGTGACTGCTGTAATCGCGACTGTACATTTACTAGGATTTTCTAGGGAACGTGAGCTGGGACACTGTATCTGTGTGCTTTCCCCCCCAACCCCACCCCACCCCGGCTGTGGATGGAGTGTGGCCAGCTGTGCCACACCCATGCTACCATGACATCCTTACCACGAGAGACTGCCCCCAAAAAGTATGAGCCAAAACAGACCCTTCTTTCTTTAACCTGCTTTTGTTGGCCACTTTGCTTTATTTCAGCAAGGAGGAAAGAAATCATACACTTACGTTGTTGGCCTTCAATATTCAAGATTAAAAATAAAAAACTATTTTGCCAATAAACACATTATCAACACCCATGGCGCTGAGTACTTCACCCCAGTGGGTCTAGTCCATCAGGAGATGAAGTCAAGGACAGGACTCAGTAACACACAGGCCAAAAGCTTTGGTGAGAAATAGACAGTGCTTGATAACAAGAAATGACTCAAAAGTAACAAAAAGGAGAGAGAGAGAGAGAGAGAGAGAGAGAGAGAGAGAGAGAGAGAGAGATTTTGATTTGAGTACAGCACAAGAGTAGCAAAAGCCAAAGAAGGCCTGACTGAATACTGGAACTTCTCAGGCCAAAGAGAACAGGCAGAAGAGCGCAGAGCTATGGAGTCCCATGGAAATTTCAGAAAACAACATCAGGGAACACTAGTTAACTGGCCCACGAGCAGCATTCCTGAATTCAGACAGACTCTTGAGTCAGAACAGGTGAGTTTTCTTTTCTAATAAAATCATAATGGCATCTCCTCAGAGGTCATATCGTATCAACTATAGCAACGAGGGCCAACTGTGAATCCGCATTCCAGTGAGTTTCCCTTGTTACTGGGAAAATGTATCCGTGGTCAGCTAATCGGTCCATTTCAGAATTTTAAGGTTGGAGAGAAATTGAAGAATTGTTAAGAGAAATTTTAAAAAGCACTCCGAATTTAAGGCAATGAAATGTTTCCTTCTGATATACGTCAGTCTCCACCAGCTCAGAAAGAACTTTACAGTAAAGCGGTAGACAGTTCGAGGACAGGGAAATCATTAACCCATGGAAGCCTCTCTGAATCAAGAAGCTCCGCCTGGCATTTGAACTTCCAGTCTTAGGAAGAGGGAGCCAGTACCCCCTGTAGGCGGCTTTCTATAAGACAGGGACAAGTTTGGTGTGCGAAAGGCTTTGGGATCCAGAGGATACTTCTTCCCCTTAGCTTTGCCTTGGACGTCTTTTGGTGCTTTGGGGCACAGCAGGAAAATCCCTGCCCCGGGGAATCAGGGCTCTACTAGGGAAATGCGCGCTTGGAGTTTGGGTCCCTCCCTAGGATTCCCGGGGCAGCGGACAAGTAGAGGGAGGGAGCTTGGTACCCGCAAGGCTGCCGCCTCCCGCTGGTGGCTCCGCGGCCAAGTCCCGGCGACCCTTCGGCCTAGACAGCAGCAACAAAGAAGCAAGAGGATCGCGGACTGAGGCTCCATCCCGGCGCCCGTGGTCCTCTGCGCCCAGCCTGCTTTCTCTTTCGGTTTCTCGGCTCCGCCCACTGCCTGAGTCGGGTGCCCGCCCAGAAGTAGAAAGCTGCTGGGGTCCCCGCTGTTATTGTCATTATTATTATTAATTTTTGGTTGGTGTTTCTTGGGATTATTGACTTTTTGTGCTGCTATTTAGCACCAAGGATTTCCCTCTTATTTAATGGAAAAGAGAGCAAGGAGGGATTTTCAAGAAAATATGAAGATGCCAACGATTGTGTTTCCTGCTGTCTGAGATTAAGCCCATTATTTTTCCTCTTCCTGTTTCAGATTGAATATGTGTTCGTTTAATGTGTGTAAATTGAAATCAGCAGGTTGTATGAGGACTTATGGTGTGTGCAAATTTACACACTTGCCTCTATGGATGCTTACAAATACTTGACAAAGTTGTTCTTGCACAAAACCACACAATTCCTTGTGGCCATTTCTCCACTTGTAGGATAGTTGCACCCGCTTCTGAAGTTTGTAATGAAATTTAGCTAAGTAATTCTAAACACTTCATTATATGCTGAGCACGTTCTGTATGTTTCGTTGTTTCACTGTTAAGGTTGCTTTAATTTTTCCTATTATTTTATTATGTATTTTTCTTCTTGCTTGACTTATTTCATAATCCATCCTCCTCACTTCCTGTCCCCTGCTTTAGTTAACTGTCTCCTGCTTTAATTAATTTTTAAAAATCTTGCTTCCTTTTACCGCGGTGCTGGTGTACCGAGTGCAAAAGGATCAAGGGGAACGTGTTCAAACCGTGAGCCGTATGTCTGCTCACACACAGCTCAGCTTAAGAGGTTTCGGTACAGTGTGTCAGAGCTTTCCTTAAAGGAAACTGATGACTTAAGATCTGTGATCAAATATCGCTGGGAGAAGACCTCCAGCCAGAGCTTCTCAGAAGGGCATATGCACACGAAATGCAAATTATTGTTTTGGAGTGAGTCCTTACTCTGTGTTTCTCTTTTATCCCTTCTCTAGTGTCCAAAAGCAGATCCTTCTTGGATGAACTGTAACCAGGTTCCCAGAAATGGGAATGTCTGTATCATTTCTGTCTTAGCTTCTGTCCAGGCATCTATCTGAATAATCGTCGTGTTCATTTTCTTGGTCCCCCCATCCCCAGACCTACCCCAACTGCCCTCCTTAAAACCCTAACCCCGCCCCTCCCCATCCTACTCTTGTTGGATTGCCCCATTGCCTCTGTAGCCTTTTGAACCATAGCACTTTTCTGGAATGCTAGCTTCGTGAGAGCGAAAATTTCATTTCTTTAGTCTCTTATGCACCAACAACATATAGTGGGTGTTCAATCAGTAAATGTTTGTTGACATTAACTTATTAAATGTAGTTCTTTATTTCGATCACAGCAATTATTCCGAGATTGGCCATTTAAGCATAAATGTTCTAACTCAAAGGATTGTCAAACGACATAAATTATGATCAGAAAAATAACTTTAGTTTAGTAATAGAGGGAGAGAACGCACAGAGGTGAGTAAGCTACCGGGAAGGGTCACTTGCAAAGGATTGCTGAGATTAGCATAAGCAGGAGCCTGTGGGCTCCTTGCTATCTCAGTTACATCTGCATTGCTAAACTTTCAGAGAGGAACATCACCTTATCACAGGAGGTCTAAAGGACCTCCCTGGTGTGTCTCTTCGTGCCCAGCTCATACTTTTTATCACTAGGTTTGCATCAGAGAACACAGTTACTCCCTGTGCCTAATAAAAACTAAAGCTATAAATCAGATGTTGTTTCTGCAGATGTGAGAGGGCCGTGACATCCACAATGAAGACATCTGGAAACAGTATTTAAAATAGATTATAATGGGTCCCGGAGAGCCAGGTTCATGCATCCGTGACAGTGATAAAGTGGGTGATAGAAGTCACTATCACTGGAGGTAAAATTCATAATACCTCATGAGCCAAGAGGCCTCTATTTTCACTTTACAGTGATGACTTCTGTAACCATGTCTGTGGCTCTGAGAAGAGAGAATTCTTCTTAGGCTATTGCTCAACCAACAGAGATAAACAGAGATAAAATGTGCAGAAAAGCAGACAGAATTTTCTCTGAGATTGATAACCTGGCCATATCAGCCAGCTTCCCATTACTGTAACGAAATAGCTGACACCACCAATATACAAAGAAAAACGACTTCTTCAGACTCTGGCTTATGGAGGCTCCAGTCTAAGGTCGGGCAGTCGGTTTCGTTCCCTTGACTATTTGTCACAGTTAAAAGATCAAGGCAGATGTGGCAATGGCCAATGCATGAGCCTGAAGTCTGAGAGCCACTTCAGGGGCATGACCTAAAAGAACTTTCACTGGGGTGTTCCTTGTCTTCCAGTGGCAGTGCCTAGAGACCAAGCATTTGACAAGGGGGCCCTCAGGGCAACTCTGCATCCTGACTCCAGGATTAACTCCAGGTTCCCCCAATATAGAGGGATCTGAAAAGAGATCCTGAAGACCACTTCTTGCTACTCACAGCTTGGTGTGTGTGACCGTTAGGGCAACATCACATTCAAAAGTGTGAGGATAGAAAGGCATCCAGTGTGTCCCACAGACCTAAGGGAAGTAAATGCAGATGTATGGAATTTAAAAATAATAAGGGTGGGTGACTGTGAGATCAATAACAAGCAGAGATCCCAAGGCTCTTCATAGGTGATGTAAGAATGAAATTAGAACTATAGGCTATATAGTAAATATACAATTATATTAGGGGCCTTGAGAAGGCTTTTATCTGGGAGAAGTAGAGGTAAATATCTATTATTTTTAGGATGAATGTATACACAAAGGAGAGTGGCAGGAACTAGTAATATTTGAAGGTGTGTGTGGATCGGGGTGGGGTGGGGTGTGCCGTTTGTGAAAGGGTACAGCCGCTGATAGATGGCCCATGAGCTTATGACGTGTACAAGTTGACCTCCTTGGATTTTAAAATTTAAAACCAACCAAAAAAGAGGGGACAATGGAGTTGGGGTGGGGTGAGAGTGGGTCTTCAAAGAGTGGGAGGTGAATATGATAAAAATACATTATATTTATGACATTATCAAATAAATAATATAAATATTAAATATATAAATTGCAAAGAATGGCATTGCATAGGAGGAGGTAATTTCATCAAATGTATAAAGTAACATTTGGAAGTTATATGGGAACTCACAGTACGATATCCTGTGCACTCTTTTGTGCCAGACACAGGCAAGGTTGGGAAAGATAGCTCACATCACTGCTGAGGTCGCAGACGCTGATGAAATGTGAAGTTGTCAGAAGTTCATAGGACTTCCTTCCCATCTGTAAGCAAGACTTCTCCTTTGTGCTGGCAACTGATTTCCTCCAGAGTGGGTCAGAGGACAGGCTGGGGAATGAGAAAGGGACCACAGCAGAGATGTCCAATCCATCCTGGGCACATCAGCTCTTCTGTCTATCAGAGACCAAGCCTAGAACAACACCACAGCTGGAAGGCCACAGACTTAGGTGATGTGTTAAGCGCATCACCATCTGCTGCCATCTCGAAGGCCAGTTATGCTGTCTCTAGTTTATGTCTGCCATGAGTGATGCTCTAGGCCAGTGTGCGTGTGTGTGTGTGTGTGTGTGTGTGTGTGTGTGTGTGTGTGTGTTTATATAACGACTTTAGTCATTATATAGTCATAATAGTCGCCTTCTTAATGCTTCCTTATTTCCTGTGTTTTCACTTGTTTTGGAATCTTTTGTTTTCTTCAGTTATTAGTCATTTTACCTTAATCTTAAATGGCTATTCTGGGAAGTTGTATTGTCTGTTTTTGCTGTTACTTAGAACAGATATGTATTTATAATTTTCGAACTACCTGGCCTTACATTTCAGAAATTTTAACTAAGAAAATGACAAGTGTTTCTCACATTCGAAATCTCATAGTAAGTTCCTATTGTAGATAGCGTCAGCACTTCCATTTGAAGATGAGAAAAATGGAAACCCTGAGAACCCTGGCCACTTGTTCAAGCTTGTGTGTTTACATACATACACACACACACACACACACACACACACACACACGTGTCTATGACTGGAGTCTGTGGACTTGGCAGTAATTCTTCTCACACCGCCAATCAGCTCCTCACTGTCACTGGTGACATAACTTATCTTATGGTCCATATCTTCCCAAGGCATGCACGCACCATCCTTGATTATTAATGGCAATCATGAATTGCATGACATATTGTGGGCATAATAATAAAACAAGACAAAACTAACTGAACTAAACTGAAGATGGTGGAATAGTTTGACTCTCAGACTGAGACATGATGGATCTGGGGGCATTCCCACCTCTACAGAATGGCGTGAGCTTTGCATGTTTGCACATCACTTTGAGACATGGCTGACCTTTGAGGATGCATGGGAATAAGTATATTCTCCATACATCGAATTGTTTTCTTAATGTTTAATTTGTCAACCTACATTATGAGGAGGGCATCCATCATTCCTGTAGGTTATTAATTACCGAGAACCTGTATGAAAGATTTCACTTTTATCTTTTTTTCCCTATTAATGTATTTCATTTTCGCAGCCAGCTTCATGCTGTAGCCTAATGCTGCCTCGGAATTCACTACATAGTCTAAGCTGGATTCAAACTCAGGATCTTCTGTACTCATCCTTTAGAGTGCTGAGACTGCATGCTAAGCCAACACGTAGGTAAATTTTGCATCTGCATTTTTTTTTGTTTTTGCCAGGCATCTTAGTACTTAGCTTTGAGAAAATGATCTAAAAATGGAAAAAGCAGCTTAAAGGAGAAGGTTCAGACTGGTTCACAGCTCAAAGGTTCCATCAATGGGGGAGAGGCGGGTCTTGGGGGAAGTGTCTGGAAAGCAGATGCTTGAAGGAGCTGGTGACATCACATCTAACCAGGAACAGAGAGCAGTGATGTGTGCTGCTCTCTGGCCCCTTTTCTCTGTGTGCACAGTGTGGTATGCCAGTCAAGAGACACTAGAGAGCAGGTCTTCCCAGATCCAATATATCAATCAGGATACAGGCGTGCTCACAAGCACATGGGTGACACTCAACACTAGCCCCAAATTGTGACAGATCCCACCTTTTTATTTCAAATCTTTGCTGTTATTGGTGTTAATTGGTTTTCCACAGTCATTGCAGTTGTCTTTAATATCTTACACTGATAACATTCCAGATGTATGACTTAAAGTCTGAACAAGAAAGCACGTCATGTGAGTTCCCAAAGGAAGTAACATTCACATTTTCTTGCTGATCAGAAGGGAAGAAAATGCAGTCTGAAGTGGGCAGGAGTTGCCAACCTTCTAAAGTGGCTCTGTGCCACTTGGGCACAGTGAATAGCAGTGAGACAAGTTGCTGGGACTGTAGGCCAGCCCAGGAGAACACAGGCTTCCTGCAGCCAACCTCTAACAAAGAGGGAGAAGGGAGGTAGTGAAAAGCCATGATGCATACTTTCTTTTCCACCCAGCTAATGGAATAAAATGCCCCTGAAAAACACCTGAAACCATGGGCAGTTTCTATGGTAACCTCAGTTTGTTTTTATTCCAAAGGCATTTGAGTAAATATACAGAGATGAAAGTTTTCAGCCTGCTGTGTGTATACAGGGTGGAGTTGGTGTTTTAAATGCATGATCTTAGCTTCATTATCTACTATAGCAATGTCAACTCAACTCTCTCTCTGTCTCTGTCTCTGTCTCTGTCTCTCTCTCTCTCACTCTCTCTCTGTATATGTGCGTGTGTGTGTGTCTGTGTGTGTGTGTGTGTGTGTGTGTGTGTGCATTTGTGTGTGTGTGTCTGTCTCTGTCTCTCTCTCTCTGTCTCTCTCTCTCTGTCTCTCTCTCTCTCTCTCTCTCTCTCTCTCTCTCTCTGTGTGTGTGTGTGTATGTGTGTGTCTGTGTGTGCCACTCAATTTAAAATAGCAAGCAAGTGTCATTTTTGTTGTCTACAGAAATAATTCTGGCATGTTTTTATCTCATGGTTGTATATTAATGCTGTATTGTGATTTAGTAGGTATGTGTTTTCCACAGGTTAAATAGACCCTGCAAGTATCATGCTTGTGGCCTCCACTACCTGTGCAAATATCATATTATTCAGAAGGAGAGATGTAAATAAAGATAGGCTTACTCAGGGAAGAAATATATGAATGGGGGGAAAACAGTCTAAGGTGGAACTCTGCACAGTCCTATAATGTAAAAGCTGTCTGTCTTTAACACAAGGGAATATGATTCCTGTTGACTTTATCTTTTATAAGTATGACATCTCCTCCCTAATCCATTTCCTCTTGAATATTAGCACTGACCCAGCAAATATTGCAAGGTTTTGTTCATTATTAAACCTTTTATAGTTACAAATAAATGGACAGGAGATTTGGGCATTTAGAGTAGAGAAAGAAACAAAGAAACAAAGAAAGAAAGAAGGAAGAAAGTAAGTAAGGAAGGAAGGAAGGAAGAAAGAAGAAAGAAAGAAAGAAAGAAAGAAGGGAGGAATAGAAAGAAAGAAAGAAAGAAAGAAAGAAAGAAAGAAAGAAAGGAGGAATAGAAAGAAAGAAAGGAGGAATAGAAATGGAGGAACTGTTATTTAGTCCTGGAATATGGGGATGGAGAATAACATATAAAATTTCCTGAATACCTTGCTGAGAAGGTCTGATGGCAGGTACGGACACACTATGTTACAGTGGGGAAGAGAAAGTCATTATTCTGGGTGCGAAAGAAGAATTGAAACAATCAAAGTAGGTCCACGAGCTTGATGAAGCACACGGCCTCTGACAGGGGTTTCTGACCCCTTCTGCAGCTGTGGTATTTGCTCGTCAGATGAGGCGTTTCCCTGGCAGATGAGGGGCCTCCCGGGCAGCGGGCAGTTCTTGGAGCAGCAGAGCCTCCGCTGGTTCTCTGTTTATCTGACTCTTAGTTTCCTTCAGTTCTCAGTTTCTCTAAGACATTATACTTTTTAGACCAGCACAGGTTTTGTTTTGTTTTGTTTTGTTTTTTAATCACAGCCACTGCTCAACTGTTTCCTGAAGTGATCCCTAGTAACTTCCGGTTGATAGCTCTACCCTTCTGTGAATTGATAAGAAGGGTGCATTTATTGGCGGTCTAGGACCATCGATCTCTATCAAGTTCTCATCTTCTTAAATCATCAATATTGCTCATAATTTGACAAATGAATAAAACATTAATACCCTTTGCACGTTAATTTCAAGATGGCTGTTGTGCTAATAGAATTTCCACATATTATCCGGCCAGATTTTTAAACATTTTATGCCCATTTCTTCAGAAATGTTTCCTAGAAACAAAGGAATATGAAAAAAATAGGATGTTTCACAATTAAGGTATTGAAAGTTAATGCAGTGTTTAAATATTTTGAATTATGTCAGTATCTATCATGGCCTCTCAGAACACTGAAACTGTTAATTTTCCCACTTGATTATTACAGATCTGAAAAAAAAAAGTCATGTATATGTATATTACCTAGTGGGTTAATTTTAATTTTAAATACCATTAGTGTATTCATATTATTTTTACTATATGGAAATTTGTATCTTTATTGTTTGTCGAAGTATTAGAATTTTGTTATTGAGAATTCATGAACTTGAAAAAAACTGGTCAAAAAGATTTACTGATTTGAGTGCATCTTCATGTCTGACCACATGAGGGCAGCATAGTATCTCTTAAGACAGTACACTGGAGACAAGGCTAGAATCTATAAATGCCGTGTAAAAAATAATGAATGTAAGATTATAGCTGGAGGACTCAATAATGGTCTTTTTATCCAAATTTTCACTTTCCAGCTGAAGGAATTGAGGTCCAAGGAGAGAAATTATCAAGTCCCTTCATTCAACTGATGTCTTTAAAGGTAGAGAGAAGAATGATTTGATATTAACATAGGTAATAATAATTACATTCACCAAGCACCTAGGTATTTTAAGAGACTTCTTATTATACTGTAATATTATGTGTGCAAACATTTTGGCTGAAATTGAATATTTCTAATAAGGAATTAGCCTCAGAAATCTTCCTTCCTGCAGAATTAGACAAATAAAATGATAGAATTAACATTTCCAAAAGACTTCAGGATAAACTTGGAGGCAGTAACATGAAGCGTGTAATTCTTAGGGCATTCATTAGTACTTCTTCACAATCATGCATTCCTGAGTTCTTGTAACACCGTAGCACTGTCTCAGAGACAGAACTGCAATCTCGGGAACAGGGCAGGGCGGTGCTAGCGCCACATCTCTCATTTTTATGTCTTCACACCCACACCTTGTTATATAACACACAAATCCATGATCATTCTATGAGAATTGTTATATAACACACAAATACATGCGAATCCAGTGAGAAACGTGAAAGACCTGCCCTCCACCCGTGGCGTGGCATCGTGGCTGACACACCAGGGTGGGGTGGGGGACGCTTCAGTCTGTCTCAGAAACTCCCCCTTTCCAAACGTCCCGGGTTAGATAAAGAGAGTCTGGGAAACGTAGATAAATGTAAAGGGCTTCCTATACAGCTGGGATCTTCCCGCCCCTCTGCCTCCTGCAGGTCTTGACCTGCTCTCCCAGGTTCCTCTCCGTCCTTGGTGCTTCTATTGTTGCTCCCCACAGCTTCCTTCCAACAACCTCATAAAATGGACCCTGTGGTGGGTAGTGTGTGCTCCAACCTGCCGAGTCAGGGACGGCGATGTTATTTGGTCAAATATAATCCTAAGTGTTTTTGGAAGGACGTCCTTGGATGAAGTGTTTGCAGTGACAGAGCAGAAAAGACACTTGCTGCCCGTAATTGTAGGGGGACAGGAACTGGCATCCGTCAGTGGTCAGTCTGAATAACAGATCTCTCTGGGCATCAGATTTCTCTGCACATGGTTGCCTTTAACATTAGATATTGGCCATTTCTTGCCCCCGGACACAAATAGGCACACTGGCTTTTTCCAAGACACGTATTTTCAGATCTTTGGACCAGAATTTACCATCAGCTTTCCTGGTGAAAGAACTTTGGAACTGGGGCTAGTCTTGAGCTTCAAGCTTCCTGTTTCCTGACTTACCCTGCAGATCTGGGGATATGCCATCTTCCCTAACTCAATGAAAACAATCCCTTTAATATGTGTCTCTCTTTGTACATACATTGTTGGCTGTCTTTCTCAGAAGTGTTCGTTCTGGTAAATGAAATTCATTTTGTCTTTAATACATTTTTGATTAAAAGCAGAGAGCAATTTGACAGTAATTTTAAGCTGATACTATATATGAGTTTAGTGTATAATGCATTAAATAAGAATTTTGATCTCATGTTGACAATGACTTGTGAGTCTCAAGGAATCTTACTGTATTTGGCTTTTAGTAGGCATTTAGCAGGCATGTGCTGAATGAATGGACACACAAATCCTATCGATTCTATGGTGAAAGAATTTTCATTTCTATCAGAGAGCCAGTGTTTTTCCTTCTCTGCGTGTATGAGAATATTAAAATTATTAGTTTACTGCAAAGAAAGTGCTTAGCATTTTGTTGCTAGGATACTACTTGGTTCAGCTACAAAGCCATGCATCTTATAATTTCCTCTGAAAGGATCATGCGAGCCTAGGAAACTTTGAGTGGATGTGTAAAGAGAAAATGAAGTCCTGGGTGAATGCGTTTTGTCTGACATGGGTGTGGCAGTGTCAAGGACCGGTGCCTCTGACTCATGAGAAACTGATAAAGCCTTCCCCACAAGGGTCAAGCTCAGGAACAGCAACACCTTACTCTGCTCTGTGGGCAAATATTCACAATATGTGCACAAACAAGCAGCCACAGCTTCTTCCTGGTTGTCCTCAGCCTGAGACTGCTCATAAGATACCTCCTACTTGGCCTAGACAACTCCGCCCCACTGTGCCATGTGTAATCAATGAGCTGAGGTGCCGGGTTCCTGAAGAGTTGGTGCCACTCCTTGCAGTGTGCACATTCTACCTGACCTCAGATCATCTGCTTCCATATCTGTCATTTCCTTAGCATCTCGCCTGTCTTCATTCCTTCACTCCTAGCCCCGAGTGATGTCAGGGTATCAAACCATACAGGATGTAGAAGGGTACAGCAGATTCCGACTGTGTTCAGCCTACTCTGAGGAGGCTTGATATTTGTTGTAGTCTTTAGTCAGTGCGTTAATGATTTTGTTTAATTCACTCTGTTAACATATATAAGTACAGCTTGAAAATCCAGCTTTCAATATAGCATTGGTCATACAAAGGAAGCCCACAAGAATGACTTAATTTCCAAGTTTGTGTGAAGAGCAGAGAGGTAGTATTTTTTTACTCTTTTAAAAGAAACTGGCTCCTGTGGGTAGTCGGCACACATTGTTCCTGAATGCCATGGTTATCTTTGCCAGAACGTCTTGGTAACCCGACCCCTGCCCACTGCAGTGAGTCTCCTGGGCGCCATCTTCTCCTTTCCTTACTTGGCGTTCACATCTGGTCTTTCCCTTTCTTTGAATGTTAAAGGACATATACTTATTCACAAAGGAGATTTGCAACACAGTATCGCTGGCTCATTTTAATCTTTTGATGATTTTTTTCTTCCCAAATCTTATTCTCTCAAGCAACACACATACTAGGAGCTATTTTCTTCATAAAATATTTGCAGCAAAACTACAATTTTCTTTTGAATTTGTTTGGCTCACCTAACTTCCTACCATATAACATCAGGAAATTTATCATGGCAAAATCTTGTTGGTATTCTGGCTGGGGTATTTTGTTGCATGTCTAATGCTTTATCCAAAGCAAAGGATCAATAAATGCCCTTAGAAATAAATTACAAATATAATTTAAATTCATTTCATGAGAATTAAAGTCATATTCGAACCTAAATCTTGGTTAGTACAAATGTTAAAGTAAAACTTTGGATATTGATTTTCTATTAAAAGTACAGATGTATAGAATTTTTAAACTTTAAATGTGTATTACATTGTGATCAATTTGAATCCAAGTGCTTGCATGTCTTAAGTTAAAATAAAATATTCTGGGATATTGTTGCTATTGCCTAGGATCAACCAAGCAGGATTCCACAAAACTTCAAAGCTCAAAGCTCATGCTTGAATGGGGTTACCAGGAGATCAAAAGCAGGGCATGTATTGTGTGTTCAGAACCTATAAATCTTAATGACAGAGGTCAGGATGAAAGCATGAACTGTCCTGCCTTACTGTATTTCATAAGCTTGCTGATACTTAAGTGGGATTTTTGTTTGTTTGTTTAAAATAAAAATGCAATACACAAAACCTAATGAGGGCTTAAGTCTATTAAGTAGTAAAGATTCATTACAGAGTTACATTGATTTATAATTTCTGGATCTGAGGAATAATTACTGTTCTTCTAAAGAAACTGAATTAATGGTAGGAAACAGAGATTGACAGTTAGGGTCTGCCAAGCTCTCATGATGAACCTGGGGTCTAATCTACGATGGGTGATTGAATATTTGAAGTACCTTCCTGTGGTTGAATATGTAACAATAAAGACTTGATGAGATTGACTATGCAGAGACCAGAGCTAAATTAAAAAAGAAAACGCTGCTTGGCAAAGCATTACCAAGACAATACAGCAAATGGGACAAGCGAAAGTCAAGGCGGCGTGCCGCATACTCAACCCAGGGAAGCATCTGGAACAAAACGGGAAGAAATAACAGGGCAGAGATACAGCTGCTCCTGTGTTGTGTACATGTGATGTCCAAACCTTGTGTTTGTACCACAGCGCTAGACACTGGGCTCCAGTAGCCATCTCTCACTTGTATGACCTGCGCAGTTGTGCTATTTGGCATTAATCTTTACTTTTCTGCTGTGCCTCCATACATTCTCTATAGATTACTTTTTCCCCCCTGTCTTACTTTGGACACCAGGTCTCTTTATTGACAGTCAGACGATGCATTCTTCTGCTGATGAAACAGAACCTGGAAATGATGGGGTATGAGTTACGAGCCCATGCCTCGATTAGCATATTGAATTTCATCGGGTTATGTTCTTGGAGCCTGTGCTGTTTGCAATGAGAAAGACACACCTTAAGGAACATCCTTCAGCCTGGACATGGAGATAAAGACCGGAAATAGCTCATTCTAGTGCAGGAAAGCCTAGGCAAGTGCGGATGGCACCTGCTAATCCATAGACTGTTCACCAACCTAACCGTGGAAGGAAAAATGATTATTTCTATGGCCCATTAAAAATTGGCAACCCCCCCCAAAAAAAAACCAAAAAAAAAAAAAACAAACAAAAGAAAAAAAAACCAAAAAACAAAACAAAACAAAACAAAAATACCATGCCGGGCGGTGGTGGCGCACGCCTGTAATCCCAGCACTTGGGAGGCAGAGGCAGGCGGATTTCTGAGTTCGAGGCCAGCCTGGTCTACAGAGTGAGTTCCAGGACAGCCAGGACTACACAGAGAAACCCTGTCTCAAAAAAAAAAAAAAATTGGCAGGTATGTCTGTTCATAGCATTACTATAACCCTGATAAAGTGCCCCTAAAAACATAGCAAATTTATTAAGGAGAAAAAAAAACAGAAAAATACTTCTTTTGTATCTGTGATGAACAAGTAAAGATTTACCTGTGTCAATATCTAAAAGCAAGTATTTGGAAAGGAGCCACTCTGGCCTGTGAGGTGCTGGTATCATCTCTTCATGCTCGAAAGCACACCTGATATGAAATTGTATAAAGAGACACTAGTACCTGCCTAGTGGATCTTCCTAGTGAGCTTTTGAAAGAGTTTAAGTAAACTGTGTGTACGTCGCATATGCAATTGTGAGGCCTGTCATAACTCCTCTGCATTATAAGAGAAAAATCTTGCATTACTTAGCAACCAGTTCTTCTTTATTAGAGTGTCCCTTCCAAACAAGGGGGCATTGTGGGAACACCCTTTTCACTACAGGATGTGTATTGAAGATTAAAGCACTGACTGCTCATTTGTCTGTTTTCAAAATGCTACCAGGGCATTTGACTGGACTGACAGTGTCTGAGTTTTTCTCACTTTTCAGCACCATGAAGAGAATGTTGTTCCCTTTAAAGTTACTGGCAGGCACATGCTCTCAGTGTCTGTGAAGAGCTGAGTATTCGGGAATTGTTGCTAATTGCCTCTGCTCTACACTTCACATTGCTTCTACAGGGCTGGCAAAAGTCTCTTTTGTTGCAATGAATTCCGTCTTTGTTTTCAGATACTAATCAATCTTTTGGAAGGAATGCATGTTGCTGTTAAAAGCAAGCAGCAGATATAGATCGTACTGTGAAGGAAAGTCCTGGCTAATATATGCATTACCACACACAATCCCGAGATTTGAATTAAAGGCCAAATTATTTTTCTCCTACAAATATTCAGAAATCCAACCTATGAGAAAATTTTATGTGATTAATCATATATATATGTATATACTCATGATCATATTAATAGCTCTTATTTCTATCCCATTGCATAACCAGCAGAAACAAAATTGTTAGTACTGTTACAAATAAATCAGTTAAATAAACATAAGCGTATTTTCAAAGATAACTTGGGATAGAAATATTTTTACATTCTATACTTAGAGGTATTGGTTTTGAGACTATGAAGCCAAATCATGTTATATTCAATAACACCAGTCTTATAGGTCAAAAGCAGTAAATGTTTAATGGATAACATATATGATGAATGAGATATAATTCTCAATAGGATCATCTTTTCCTCTGCAGTGATATTTCCTACATGTTAAAAGTAACTGCATACTCAGGTATCAGGTTAGAGACCCCATACTTACAAAATCTAAATGAAATTAAGGTATGATTTCCCACAAGGAACGGCAGCGTGAGCTGTGGAGATATTTATTTGCTGTAATGAATTGCCAGCTGCCATTTATAATCTTTTTTCAACAAAACTCCATAGCATACACCAATCAAATAGTAAAAGCAAAAGTCAATGTATTTATAGAGATTTGTAAATTTTTCTACCTTTCTGTCTTTAATGGGTGTAATAAGATTTGCTAGTATTCATTGAGGCAATAAGTAATGCTAATCTACTAAAGTAACTATCAAAAAATGGTCCTTTAGTAGCAATGGCTCCTTTCTTCTGACAGTGACGTTGGGAGTAATGAACTCTGGGATAGCTCATGGAATGAGGTGGTTGTTGAGATTCTTAGTTCACTGGTGATTAAACATTTCCAAAGAAAACTGACTGGTATAGAGAAAGCACATGTAGACCATATATGGAGGACAGAGAGGCCTTATCACGCAAAGGGCCAACAGAGAGACTGTGTAGCATAGCTCTCCGTGATATTTTATGTCTAAAATGAAATTCAGACGCTTTCTGGATTCTGTGTTGAGGGACTGCGTGTCTGCCATGGCTCTCTTCCAGGTGGAGGTGGGGCCAACTTGTCTCAGAGGCGACTGAGGTTAGAGGCTATGATGGAGACTATGAAGTCGTCAGCTGCCTACGTGCCAGGGAAGGGCTTAGTCATCAGGGAGAGGGAGCTGCTCCCAGGCGGCATAAGCACTGGTATGTGTATAACATCCAGCTGCAGTTCAGCTGAGAGACAGAGCTTGGGGATCAATAGGACCCAAGAACTATCAGGCTGGTCATTATACATTATTCATTATTCATTACACATTATACATTCAGGCTGGACCTCAGGCAGCCTGAATGAACTTGAGACACTTTATGTGACTCTCCCTCGGCTTCTCTTGAGTGACCTTGACCAACGGCAAGCACTGTTTATCAAGCATCAGAAAGAAGGGATGGCAGCAGGAAGACGAGGCTACACTCCCTTAATCTTTCTAAGTGAGATTGAGGAGAAAGCCAGCTCCATTACTAAGGTTCAGTCGGATGGGGCTGGTACTGTGGAAGGTAGATCAAAGCATGTACAGACAAATATCTTTACTTTTGACATTTATTCAACTCTAATGTTTTAATGGGATTTTGTTTTTGTTCTCATTCTACGCACTACAACGGTATCATCAAACATGCGTGGGGATTTTCCTTCTTTCTGTACGTATCGTAGGTGTCTGTATCCATGTCTGAGAACTAACAATAGCTTCTTCCAGCCACACGTTAAAAGGCACCATGAATCATTGTGGCCAGACATCCCCAGAACCAGACCGGGGAAAATAACAGCCCTGCGCCTGGGGACTGTCTGAGAAGGGAGGAGGAAGGAGTCCTTAGCCTTCAGGGAAGGCAGTCCTGAGTCATACCAGCCCCAAAAGAGATGGCAGCACTAAGGTCTCCATTTTACCACCAGCAGCGAGGGTAAACACAGAGAGTAGAAACCATGGAAAGGATGGAGAGTCAACGGGGAATCTTAGCATTCTGAGCCATATCAGAATTCCCATTCACTAACACAGCTGCCGGCCTGCCTCCTGCTTTCTATACAAGGCAGACGCAGGCCATAGCCGATGAGGAACTGAG
Organism: Apodemus agrarius; assembly: GCA_964023405.1. Taxonomy (NCBI): domain Eukaryota; kingdom Metazoa; phylum Chordata; class Mammalia; order Rodentia; family Muridae; genus Apodemus; species Apodemus agrarius. The sequence goes on from OZ030007.1 coordinate 86,361,086, forward strand.
TGACAAGCAGTCCTGGTCACGTGGGTGTAACAAGAATGAACACCTTTCCCTAGCACAGTGGAACTCTCCAAAGGTAGCTTTAAGCTGCCCTGCTGGGGAACCCCAGGGCATGGTCTCAGGTGAACTACCAAGAGCTAGAGTTGTGGGTGACTAGAGGGTTCAGATGGAGCCATTTCCTGCTATCATTACAGAGAACTGTGGGGGGAATCTACAGAGCATTTCCTACCTGTGCTCATGCCAGTGGCAGCACCGACCGATGTCATTTCACAGCAGGTCTGCCTCAGCTAGAGGACCACCCACGCCTCGTGTGGTACAGCAGTGGATTTCCGTTGCACAAGGACATCTATCCCTGTTTCCTGCCTGTCCGCTGGTCATTGTCAGGTAAGGGCACATGGTTTAGGCGTGTGGAGGAGGCAGTGACTGAGAGACCTAGGTCTTTCATTAGAACATTTCATAAGCATCTTAAGTACATGCAGGCGGAACAGACTGAATTAGGTCTGAGATTGCAATTTTATCTTGCACAGGATTGCATTTTGATAACAATAAATATCCATACCTTATGAAATCTTGCAAGATGACATCCAGTCATCGGAGAAGAGCATGCAAATGAATGTGTATGGAAAAAATGTGGCTGGAAAAGTGTAAATTCATTTTATCTTTGTAGCAGCAACCGACTACTTATAGTGGCTGCTATGAAGCTTGATAAAAGCAATATGAGATAATTGCTAAGGAAGGCATAAAGAAAACTTCCTTTTACTAATAGGTACATATTAACACATAATTTGTCTCAGCTCAAGATCTAGTCACCCTGAACTCGTTTAATAAATAGGACATTCTTCTCTTTATTTACACAGCGTGCTGCACCCAACGGATATGAAATAACACTCCCAGAGATGAACAGCTAATAAGTGATGGATGTGGGAAAAACTTAGGTAAATAGCATGCCCAAGCCAGCCCTTATTCTGCTGAGACTCCACTGCCACCAATGGAGGTGGCCAGTCAGACAGGGTTCACACTGGGTGTCTGTTTTGTTTATTGTAGCTCAAGCGATATGAGGGCTTCCGCTCAGTGTGGGGATTCTAAACATCTAAACAGACATGTCAAAGGTCTGTGATCATTCCTTGTCAATTCGAATCCTGATTCTTTATTTTAAAAATGAGGAAGATGGTGCAGTCCTGGCTTCCCCGTGGCTCTCCTTTGTTTGGACGATGTGCTTGGGTGCCATGGAGACTGTGTCTGCAGACTGGTGTTAGCACGCCATTACAGACATTGCCTGTTCTTGCTATGCCCAGGAAGAGTTGTGTTAGCCTTGTGTGGCAGCCTGCCATCTGGGCCCGCTCAGGCTTTCTCTCTTGACACATGTTCACCGAGTGACTCACTTCCTCTTCATGAGCTTCTGTACAGACTTTCCAGTGTCTCTGTCCACATGCATTTGAAGAATAAATGACAAGAGAAGGAAGAGGGAGAATTCGGGGTCAGACACAGAAAGTGACCTGGAATTTTTTTATTTTAATTTTGTTGATACTGAAAACAGGCATTAGCTGGGAGCTTTATTAAGATTTTATTCATCATTAGTTTTCCAGGATTGAAAAACACAAATGACATTATCTGATACATGTCTATACTCCTAGCCTCCTAAGCTTTGAAGTTCAGGGAGTCTTTAGAATTAATACTTGGTCTGGACTCAGTATTTGGTTGCATCTTTCTGGTCTATTTGTGATTTCTGTGGGTCTGCTTACAACTGTTTATTTTATCATTACGCCATGACACACTTAAGTTTGATGCTTTCTATATATTATATAAAAAATGCACCAGTAAGGCTCATGCTTTCTCTCACTGATGCTGCAACTATTGCATAGATTAATATCTGAGGACTTATTTGAACCTTACTTTTTATACTTGTTTCGAATTCCTTTCCTATATATAATGATTTAAACGATTTAAGAGCTGGGTAGTGGCTCGTAGATGTAATTTCGGCACCAAGGAAGCTAAGGCAGAAGGATTGCCATTGCCCTAAGTATGGGGAAAACCTGGGATGCACAGTGGGTTTCAGAATAGCTTAGGCTATCAACTGAATCCTTTTTAAAAGACCACAATCAAGCAAACAAACAGAAACTGTAAAGTAACTTGAGCTTGATTGGCACCACTGCACAGCTGAGCACACAGGCCGAGCACTAGTCTCTTCACCACACCCTGGAAGCGACATCTTAGCAGAGGAGAAAATAGTAATAGAACAAAAGGAAGGATCTTTAGAGAATCTTATTAATAATGTCATAGAAATCGAGAGGTTTGGCTCAAGCACATTTTGTTCACGACACCCATGAAAGGAGGGAAAAATTTAAACAGAATATCTAAGTCCACTTGAAATCTTAAGGTACAGCTATTCAAAGTATACTTCTAGTGTACCCTAGTGTCTTAGATAAGCTTCTGCTTAGTTAACTGGAGGCCAAGTCCATGAGTGGACATATTGATTTCAATGGCCAGCTTCATGTTATTCAATTCTGTTGAGGTTTATATTCTTATACCAAGCATTGGCTCTTTTGTTGTTTTCCATAGTCTTCATGAAAGCTAAAACATCCAAATAACAACACAAACCATGCTTTATTGGCAAAGAAGGTGATGATATTTTCTGAATTTATTGGTTAGAGGCCATGCAAAGAAGTAGCTCAAAATATTTAGCTTTTAGATGCTGTATGAATGTCCAAATCTCACAAAAGGAAGGTAAAGTCATGGCTGCCAGTGAATAATATACATGATGATAACATGTATAAAAGTTGAACTGAAGAAATATTTTAAGTTTTAGATTTACATTCCAGCACACATAGACAACACTTTGATTTTTGTTTGTTTGTTTGTTTGTTTTTAGAATGCAGATTACACCCAGATTGTCTTGACTGATGCTGCTGTTTGGGTCGTGGGGCCATTTTGTATCTTTTCTGAATTCTTTCCTAAAGAAGAGAGATGGTCAGTGGTCTAGAGACAAGGGCTGTCATTAGTTTAGTTGCTCTGAGATCATGGGTTGGTCATAGCAGACAGCTGGCTGTATGAAAGCACACAAATTCTGCCTTCACATAGCCAGCTAAGTGGCCCTGTGAGCAGGCTGATTACCATATGCTTGCTCTTTAGAGGTGGAAGATCCGGTGCATTACCCTGGAGCCACTGTTCAAACGATGATATCTATCAGTTTCTTTAGTATCCCTCCGAGTCTTTCCTCCAAAGCAATACAACCATTGTACTGGATGGTTATTTGAAAAGCTCAGTGGGTAAAAACTCTTTGAACTGTACTTTTCTCTTTAGCTCAATAAGGACATCTGAAAGCCCATTTTGCCATTTTCTTTCATTGACACTAACTGAAATTGACAGTCCATACCCAGCAGAACTATATATCACCATGTGAACTAGAGGTGGCCAGCTATTTAAATGCTCTCCCAGACTGAATGTACAAGACAATTTCTAACTTCTATTTTGTTTGCAGCCTGATATGCTAGGAAAACTTAGATATACAATGACTGCTTTTGTCCAATGCTACATCTGCTTATTAGATAAACAACATATCATTTAGTATTCATTTCATGGAAAGGTACTTCAGGAACCCCCTCTCCAATAATCTCTTTTATTTTAATATTCAGTCTTTTGTAAATTTATAACATGCCAGGTGTCTACTATGGCCACCTAAATCAGATGGTTATCCATAAACATAAATTATGCACATAAATATAGGTATAACACTACCTGTGCAGTAGAGTGCACATTTGACACATGCCTTAGATCAGTTCCAATGGAGTGCATAAATTTTGTCTCTGACTTTCTGATGCTCTTAAAAACTGTTCCAAAATCAAATGCATCATTATAAAATATTACTTATATTATGACTATAAGCCTTAGAACTCTGATTATGTTTGGGTCACATCATTTGAAGTGCTGAAGGGAATGTCACTGGGCATTTTGACGTTTGCTCTCTTCCTTTCCAGTTCAAACAAAGCTCTGTACTCCAACAAACTCATCTTTGATCTCTTCATGCCTTAGCACCCAACATTTGGGAGTGTATTGCAGTGGTCTGATTACTGAAGCCATGGGAGTTTTGCTGTAAAGCTCACTTAGGAGTTGATTGTCCCTAAGAACAGCTGTGACCTAATATGCCTGTGACAGTTTGAAGATAAGATTCTCCCGAACATTGACTTGGTTTCTTGAATACCATGTCCAGGTGCACAATCTAACAGGCGTGGTTCTCTAGAGATGCAAGAAACAGTGTAGGAGGGCCCAGGAAAGAAGGGTCTCTCACAGGACTCTTCCAATCTAAGAGAATGTGACACATCTGAAGATAGCTAAGAATCTGATATGCATACATGCGGCAGAGGGAGGAAGTGGGCAGGATGCCACCAACATTCCAACGGTTTGGCTTTTCTCTTAGAATCAAATTCAAACTTGTTCCTTTACCACAGGCCTACATCAGTGTTTTTTTTCCTTTTGGCTAAATGTCAGAAGCTAATGCCTGCCTTTCAGAATCAGATATTTAAGCTTTACCCCTAGGGGCCATTTGGCTTAATCATCCAGTGGTGATCCCCTCATAGGTACAGAGCTGCACCTTCATGTTGAGAGTCATTGCCTACTACATTCTCCTGTGTTCATTTAGCTTCTCCCACCTGCCTGCTGCCCTCCTCTCCCCTGCCCCTGCCCCCACCCCAGTGACTTTTGTGTTCCCAAGCAGGTAACTGGTAGCATCCATTCCTGGGTAACTTTTAGCATGTGGATCCAGTGGTTGGTATTGACAGTGTTCTTCCAGGATCTTTGGTATATTAAACAATACATACCTTGTGACTAATGGTAACTTAGCTAATGCTCCTGTAAACTGTGGGTGGTCTTCACTTTATAGAAGGAACCTAATGTATAAATCACCAGTGAAATATACACAAAGATGGCAGGGCTAGAATTTGAGATTATGTAGTTGGTCCTTAGTGCCACGAAGCCCAACACTGCCAACTGTCTTTTACTTTGGATCATCTATGCCTTTATCTAATGTTATTTCTACGTGCCTATTGGACCCCCTCAGTTCAGTCCCATTACTCTCTTGCTCCCACTAAAACCATCATGTTCACTCACATGCCTGAGTAGATATGAAGCTTATTTTTTTACAGTATAATTGCATATCTATCCATCACCATGTTTCCAGTACCATAATCTATCGGAAAGAAAGTTTCAACAAACATTCATAAAAGCAAAAAATAAATTTCTTGTGTGTTAAATATTCAAAGGTTTGATGAAACTGTTTAGGGAATTCTTCTCTTCTGTTTCTAGGCTGCCATAAAATCCTGTTTGAAATGCTGAAGGGATAGCACAGAGGTTAAGGGATATTTGGTTTTATGCACCCAGTATTTCATCAATGCCTGCAGACATCATGGTTGTGTCTGCTGTACTGTGTGTGTGTGTGTGCATGTGTGTGAGAGAGAGACAAACTGAGACAGAGACAGAGACAGAGACAGAGTATCAATACTCCTTGTTTTCCTTCTCTAAGATGCTTCAGGGCAGCCTGGTTGCATATGGAACATCACAGAGGTCCTGACCCATTGACCTAAGGATTAATAAGGTCCGAATGTCAGAACCCTGCCACAAGAACTGGTTGAAGCCTTTGAGGCCCTAATGGCAATGGCCTTGCTCTGTGAGATGAAAACAAGGGGCTCAGTTCCACCGCCTTTAGACATACCTAAGACACATTGTGTCCTTAGGGAATTCTCATTGATGTCGTTCGAGCTTGAGACAAGAATCTTGAATGGATTAAGGGATAAAAATTAGGGTTTCAGAGTCAATAGGCTGGTGATGGTTTTCAAGTCTGCACTCAGCACTTGCCAGATCTGTGAACCTGTAATTATACTCAAATCTCTTCTTTGTTTCCGTTATTTTTCAATGGAGTAATAAGAATGTGTATTTTGCAAAATATCAGAAATAAGATGCATTAATATTTACCTCAAGGTCCCTCATCTATGAGAATGAAATTGTAAGTCATGTTCGTACATCTATTTTGAAGTATATATGTCCTAAAGAGCACATTAGAAGCCCTTAGCTGAGACTCTCTCCATTCTAGTAAGTGTTAGCCATAAACCAAATACTGTACCATGAAAGCAGATCCAAGACAGAATGGGGGCATCAAAACTTGCCTGGATCTGGAACCATGTTGATTTTGAAAGTGTTTTTGCAATGCTAGCCTCAACAATGCCACTAGATTCACAATTTCTTATGTCCTCTGGAAAAAGCATTCTTGGCTTACTTTGTGATGTATGGAAATAATGTAACTAATGTCTACTGTATCAGAGATCCTGGAGCTATGAGTTTCTTTTGTAATAAAATTCTGATTAGCTCTGGCCTAGCAAGGACAAACATTGAATACTCTGCTGTCACCAGGATGCATATGACTATTTGGCTTTAATCCTTGACATTTACATGTTCTCAAATTTCATGACCAGGAGAGCTAATGACAAGTATTAGATCTGATTCTGTCCTGGGCATGCCTCAATACCCTAGATTCTTGTATGACTCAAAACACCATCATCACAGGCTAAGGCAAGGGTGAGAGCTTTGTGTTTCATTTTCTTCCAAATCTAGCTCCCATGATTAAAATTCTGAAGTCCAGAACATGCAGTGCTTAATTATCCAACAACCACTGAATCTCATTCGAGCAAAAGCAGTTTGATCGATGGGTCCAGCTGTGACCATTGTGCAGCTTGAATTTTCTGATGGCTTTAAAGTGTTGGCTGTGCAGCTGTCATCTGGAACTTTATAATGCGCTAGCATTAAAATGCCAAAGCTGTTTTACAGTCCTGTCGGCATCCATGAGAGAGATGGCATTCTTAAGGAGACCCTCAATGTACAATTTGTTACATATCTGAGTGATGCTCTAATCAGCACTAATGTTTTTGTTTCTCTTAAATTCCCGTATTAGTGTAATTGAGCAGTTTTGAATAGAGTTAACCCAGGATAGTTTTTTCCCCCTAAGTGGAGGGCTATTAAAGTATTGAGATCTCATTTTGCTCCTGCCTGCACAATGTTGCTTATGATGGCTGAGACCACGGAATGGGCTTCTTGCTTTATTCATTTCCATAAAATTTGCAGTTTATTAGAGAGACTTGAGAGAGGAGAATGAGTTCCAAATTTCTTCTCAGCAGTGTTGGCAGACTGAGTAGGGAACAGAAGAAGCTCCACAAGCAGGAAAACTAACTTCTCTCTTAACAAGACAGGACAGAGAGACCGAGGCAGCGGCCTCTTGCTTTGTTTCTGATCTGTGTGTGATTACAGGATGTGATTAGTTGGAATCAATCCCAACTGTCAAGGAACACACTCGGCGGTTCATCCACAGAGGTATGGAGGTGGAATCGGAGAGAAACATCTATATCAACATGAGTAAGAAAGAACTGGGTATGCAAATAGTGAGGGAAGGAATAACAATGTTTTCATGCACCGTGACTTGGAATAATGTTTATAGTATTTTCTTTTTGGGAGGGGCTGTATACTGAGTGACAAGGCCTAATTTATTGTAGCTAAGGCATAAGAACAAGCAGACCGTTAGACCTGGAACTTTGCACAGAGTAGATAAAACCTTACACTGGGAAGATCTGTAGTATAAGCCATAGGATTACACAAGGGCCCACTCCATATAATAACTATCTGAGCCAGGGCTCCATCTAATATTCTTGGTTCACAAGTCCATTTCAACAATGACATCACATATTGTGGCCTTTTACACTATTTTGTACTTTTATACTATTTCAGCACTGTGCTTATTTTTATTTTTATTTTTTATTTTCTATATTCTTTGTCTATATTCCAAAGGATTTTCCCTTTCCCAGCTCCCCCCTCCCTGTAAGTCCCATAAGCCCTCTTCCCTCTGCCCGTTCCCCAATCAACCCCCTCCCACTTCTCTGTCCTGGTAATCCCCTACTGCTGCATCAAGCCTTTCCAGGACCAGTCTTTTCATGAAGCAACGACAGACATACCTGTTCCCCAAGTCTGCAGAACAAAAGCAATTTAAATATAAGTAGGGTATCATGATGTCTAATCTTGAGTAAGTAGATCACTTAATGACATTCAAGGTAATTTCCCATGAGAATATCTATTTTTACATCTTAAAAAGTGAGCAAATTCGGTTCATAATATTTCTCATGAAATGTATAAACTGTTATCTGGTGTGTGTGCATGAATGTGTGTGTGTGTGTGTGTGTGTGTATGTGTGTGTGCATGTGTGTGTGTGTGTGTGTGTGTGTGTGTGTGTGTATGTGTGTGTGTGTGTGTGTGTGTGTGTGTGGTGTTGTCTTTTTCCTTTTAAAGGATATTTCTAGTTAATCTCAAAGGATTCTCAGAAAATGCTTGTTGGAGTTTTCAGTAAAACTGAGGAAGAGAATTAACTGATGAGAGGAAGGCTTGCTAATGTGTTTATTACAGTATGCATTAAGACATTGCTAGGAGACTATTCCACATGAACTAGAAAATCCTTTGCAGCTGTCAGTGTAACTTATCCACCCACATGAAATATCTTAACCTCTGTTTGCTTTTAGCCAAACTGAATTTTTCAACTTAAACTTCCTTCTAGTGATTGTTGCCACTTTTCACATTTAGCATTAGCCATTAATGTTCTCCATCTCTTTAGTTCAAAGAATAGAACTCACATTTGGCGCTTTTCAGTCCTAAAGACTAGAGGTTTGACTTTGTTCCCATTCTCCATTGGTCATTACCCAGGAATCAATGCTGCTGTCATGCAGCCCATACTGCACTGAGATCTCTATAGAACAGGGCTGGAACTTCCTGATTGTAATAGAGGACAGCACTGGTCCTGAGGGGCACTTCAGCTGGAATCTCAGCATTTGGGTTGGCAGTGTTAGGAAGGATGGTAAGAATGTACACTTTGAAAACTGTCCATGTCTTCATTTCTATTTATTGATTTATATCCTCAGGGGTTCACAAAATGGGAAGAAAGTAACACATTTTATAAACGCCTATTGTTTATTTTTATAATAAGCATCCAAGTTAAGCTTAACTATTACAAATAGCATATTGCTGGCCAAACTAAAAATAATCACATTTAATATACAGTTTGTGTTATTTGATCAGATAAGATCTTTTTATGTACCCCAGAGTAGCCTCCAAATCCTGATTTCCCTTTCTTCGGCCTTATGAATGCTGAGATTACAGCTGTGTGCCATCACACCTGGATGGATTTTTAAAATTTTAATTTAAAAAGGAGCATTATCTATCTTATACCAAAAGTGGCTTCTATATAGCATATTTCCAAACATTAATATTAATCAATAAAACGTGTTTTAGTAATAGTTATTACCTAAGAAGCTATGCATTAGCTTGTTCTTTACCTCCTCACATACTAGTTTTTCTGTATTTAATTTTACCTACTTATACCATATATTAAATTGTTCTATATGTTGTTTCAAAATCTGTTCTTCCAGTGTTAGTTAGCCAGAAGTGAAGAAAAGGAAGGCAATTGAAGATATAGGAAGTTTGAGCTGGAAAAGATAGCTAATCCTTGCAAGCCCAGGATCCTGTTACTTGGGATACTGAGGGAGGAGGATGCTATGAGTTTGGGTGAAGGAGAGAGATTGTGTGTGTGTGTGTGTGTGTGTGTGTGTGTGTGTGAGAGAGAGAGAGAGAGAGAGAGTGAGAGAGAGAGAGAGAGAGAGAGAGAGAGAAGATTAATGATAAATAGATATATGGAAATAAATGATAATTATAAAGAAATGATAGATGTATAGATAGATGATAGATAGATTGATAGACAGACAGATAGATACATAAGATGTGACAGCAAAAATAAAAGATAGAGTTAAGAGATACACATGTCTAAATAGTAAAAAAAAATACATAGAAAACATTGATATGAGGATGAGTAGCAACCATACTCCTCTTCTTACAAGCACATTAATTTCATAGTGTAAATATAAAGCAAAATATAGACATAAAATATAGCAGCAAAACTACAAAGATGAATAGGAAATCATGAAAGATATAGCAATAAATCACAAATCGCAGCCAATTAATTGAAAAAGCAACAGCAAAGTGCATTAGAAAAACATATTGTAGAAAAACTTATCTTAAAGATGCTGAGAGAAAATGATCATCAACCCAAAGTATTGCTCAACAGTGAGAGCAAAATAACTTCACAGGGACGGCTGTTAACGCTCTTGTAGTTCTGATAAACAGATCACTAGTAAATGACATGTATTAAGGAAGAAACCAACTAAGACTCAGAAAGAAGTTACAATGAAGATGAAAGTCTGGTATAAGAAGATGAGAGAGAGGGAGAGAGAGAGAGAGAGAGAGAGAGAGAGAGAGAGAGAGAGAGAGAGAGAGAGAGAGGGAGAGAGAGAGAGAGAGAGAGAGAGAGAGAGAGAGAGAGAGAGAGATACAAAAGTTACAAATGAAGAAGATTTAAATCTTCTTTTTTTAGATAGCTGTGCTATTTAGGGATGAAATAGCACAGGTTAATTATTGCATTTTATTAGACCAAATATGAACAATAAAAATGTAAAGATGTGAGTTGGAAAACAGATTTAGTGTTTAAAAGTACCTGTCACTTTTACAAAAAGTGGGGTCCTATGGGAACATAAGATACTCTTCTCATCTTTGTACCCATCAGACATGCAGGAAGACATACATATAGGTAAAACATTCATATATATCAAATAAAATAAATCTAAAAAGTCATAAAAATGTAAGCAATAAAAGATTGCTTGTCTTTACACTGAGACCAAGGGAACTTACAAGCATAAGCATGCCAAATGATATCCTTTGGAAAAGACACATAAAACAGAAGGAAATTTTAAGATAAATGAAAGTGATAATTTCTATTAGTTGTCAACTTGAGATCTGGACTCAAGTAAAAGAAACATCTCTGTTTGTGTCTGCGAGGCAGGTTTCCAAGAAATTACAGGAGAGGGGAGACCAGCCACTATGAAAACTTCCAGTGGGTGTCTCGAATGTCAAGCAATTTGAGGAAGAAACCATGTTATCCATTTTTACAGCCACCTTCCTGATACTGCTGTAATAATCATCCTTTCATGGCAGACTCCAGACTCTTCAGCCCAGCAATGCAGCCTGAAAACTAGCAGCTCCTAGGTAAGCCCCAGGCCTGTGACACAGATTGAAACGGCCAAGGCAGTCAGTCCTTGGACTGAGCAGCTATCAGCTCCTCAGCTTCTCCAGAAAGAGCACGACCTTTATTAGACTTTCCATCCCCTAGCCTACAAGGCATCCTATTAACTCTAATATATGCAGTCTATTGATTATATTCTCTCAGAGAATCTTGCTTAATACAAACAGCTTCCAGAAGGACTTTCAAACCATTGATTAATTTTCCAAAGGAAGAGAAGAACAATTAAAGTGGAAATTATTTGTGGACCTATTGAGTGTATACAAATGATGGCAAAATATTATAATGTGTAGACTTAAGACATCAGGTTTCAAAAGACGATGTTGACATTTTATGACTCTTCCTATTCTCAAATACTTACAGCTCTTTCCTATGGAAGAAAATATTTCTCTACCTAAACAAAACTTGGGCAAATGGTCAAGCTGTTCACAGCAACAACCCCACTTCCTATATCAGTTTTTGTGAATTAGTTATCTTCCTCTTTGTTGTAGAAAGATATCTGACAGAGAAAAGTGCAAGATGGAAGGATTGCATTTATTCACATTTCCAAGATTCAATCCATGGTGGAGGATGCACCGTTTTGGGAGCTACAGTTGCTGTGGAGTCTGGCTGGTTCCACGACCAGGAAAAGAAGAGGAACAGAGAATCCACAGTTAGATTTTTCTTTGTTAATTTTTTAAATCAAGTCTGGGATAGCAGTCCATAGGATGAAGCCACCCATTTTCCAGAAGATCTTCCCTTTCTATAATATCTTGAGAGGCATGCATTAAGTGTATCTCCTAGATCATTCTAAATACTGTTTTGGTGACAGTCAAAACTAAATCATTCCACTTGGCCTTTGTTTACTCTTTGGTTCATTCTATTGATGGGATTTTCTTTTTTAACAACTTTCTTTTTTGTTCTATGTGTTTATGTTGAGATCAGAAACTTCTGAAGGACAGGATGCTGCTACCACATTCTTTCATTATTTTAATGCAAAATTTATTTTAAGTGATTCATAAAATTGCAGAAAATAATTGAGTTGTGTAGTGGTTCTATACCCTTCTTTATTGTACAATATCTAAATTAGGTTAAATTTATGTCTTCAAATATTTATCACTTCTTTATGGTAAATCTTTCAAAATCCTATTTCTAGCTTTTTGAAATATACAATGTATTAGTATCACCTGTAATCACCCTATATCAGTAGTTTATAGGAATTTGTTACTCTTGTTTAACAGGAAATTAGTACCTAACTCCACATCATTTTGCAAAAGAATCTTTTACATTTACAAATTCTATGAAGTCAGATTACATTTTGGAAGATTCAGCGTGACTGAAATCAAGGTGCTTGTCTGGGTTTGACTTATTTTGTAAGGGTCTCCAGCTACAAATGCTAAGAGTCCATTCCTTTTAATTCCAGGGTAGTATTCCACTGTGTACATATATTATGATTTCTTTATCATTTATTGACTTATAGACACTTGGGTTATTTCCATTAATTAGTAACTATGGGTAACTAGACTTGCATGGTCTTGAACACGCTGATTATATTTTCTTTGAATATGCATTGGTAGTAGATTGTTGCCCCATGTGGTAGTGCAGAACATCCATATGATGTCCATGATGGCAGTACTATAATGCAGACTAACAGCAACACTGCTCAAATATTCCCCTTTATTGTCTGTCCTGTCATTGATTGTTTTCTTTAACCATTTTGTTACAGTTTTCTTTTTGGAGTCTGATGATATACTTGTGGCTTCGAATTTTATTGTCACAATGATTAGTTATGTTAAACAGTTTTTATATATCTGTTGATCATTTATCTTCTTTTGAAAATGTTGACCTATTGTAAATGATCACTGGATGATCTAGTAGGCATGCTGGTCAAGAACAGCTGGGAGAGGGGTGACTCGATAGATGGTTCGGTAGTTAAGAGCATGCACTGATCTTGCAAAGGTCCTGTTTTGTTTCCCAACATCCATGTCAGGAAATTCCCAGTTCCCTTTAACTCCAGATGTATTATATATCTTCTTCTGATTGTCGTGTGCATCTATATGCATGTACACATATCCACATACATATCCACATATAAATAGAATTCTGCAGCTGTTGTTGTAGTCTGAGAGACAGAGGTAGTTTTTCCAATTTGAAGGTATAGTTAGAGACAGACTCTCACAGGAGCCAGTGTTTTATATAGAATTAGAAAGATGAGGGTATCAGGTGCCTGTCTTTACTGCTGGGGCAGACTTTTGGAGGGTCTGCTACAGTGATCCATCCTAGAGAACCCACTGCACTCTGAGCAGTTGGTAAGAATCCCCTCCCACCTCTGGGGTCCCAGAGCTGCTAGGGGAGCCCTGGCTAGACTCCCTACCCAGCAACTACCAAACCCCCTGCCCTCCTGAATGCCACTCCCCTTCCATTCCTTCTGCCCCTTCCTCTGCCCATAACTCTGCAGGAGTGCAGAGAGGCCTGAGAGCCCTTGTAGGACCACTGCTGTTGTTCAGAGGAACCTGCCCAGAACCCTTGGGTGGGAACCTTCTGATTTCTGTCTCTGGCTGGGGTCCATCCTCTGCTACAGTGTTCCACATCCAGGTTGTACAGGGAGATAGCTAACCTCCCAGGACTGTGGGGAGGCCTGCGAGCTCAGAGCTGATCCTGGGCCACAGAGCGACATAGACAACAAATACTACCACAAGAGAGGTGGTCTCCCAGGAATGCCTACATATCTGTGTGCACAGAGAGAAAGGGAATCCCAGGAGTACAGATACATACGCTTGCAGGACAGATAAGCTACAGTCAGAGATAGCAAAACCAGCTAACACCAGAGAGATAAACATATGGCAAAAGAAAAAGAACATTACCAACAGAAACCAAGGCAACATGGCACCATCCAAACCCACTTCTCCCACAACAGCAAGTCCTGAATAACCAAAAACAAAAGGAAAAGCAAGATCTGGATTTAAAATCACATCTCAAGATGCTGATAGAGGACTTCAAGAAGGACATAAATAACTTTCTTAAAGAAATACAGGAAAACATGGGTCAAAAGTTAGAAGCTCTTAAAAAAGAAACACAAAAATCTCTTAAAGAAACACAGGAGAACATGGGTCAACAAGTAGAAGTCCTAAAAGAGGTATCACAGAAATCCCTTAAAGAATTACAGGAAAACACCAACAAACAAGTGAAGGAATTGAACAAAACCATCCAGGATCTAAAAAGGGAATTGGAAATAAAAAGAAACCACAAAGGGAGACAACTTTGGAGATAGAGAGCTTTGGAAAAAAATCAGGAGTCATAGATTCAAGCATCAACAACAGAATACAAGAGATAGAAGAAAGAATCTCAAGTGCTGAAGATTCCATAGAAAATATTGACTCAACAGTCAAAGAAAATACAAAATGCAAAAACCTTGTAATCCAAAACATCCAGGAAATCCAGGACACAATGAGAAGACCAAACCTAAGGATTATAGGTACAGAAGAGAGCAAAGACTTACAACTTAAAGGGCCAGTAAGTATCTTCAGCAAAATAATATAAGAAAACTTCCCTAACCGAAAGAAAAGAGATGTCCGTGAACATACAAGAAGCCTACAGAACTTCAAATGGACCAGACCAGAACAGAGATTCCTCCAGTCACATAATAATCAAAATACCAGATGCACTAAACAAAGAAAGAATATTAATTTCCCTTACTTGACGTAAGGGAAAAACATCAAGTAACATTTAAAGACAGACCTATCAGAATTACTCCAGTCTTCTCACCAGAAACTATGAAAGCTAGAGGAACCTGGGTAGATGTCATACAGACTCTAAGAGAATGTAAATGTCAGTCCAGGCTATTATACCTAGCAAAACTCTCAATTACCATAGATGGAGAAAACAAGATATTCCATGACAAAACCAAATTTACAAAATATCTTTTACAACCCAGCTCTTCAAAGGATAATGGTGGAAGATAACAACACAAGGAGGGAAACTACACCCTAGAAAAAGAAACTATACCCTCTGTCGGATGTAGGAGACCCCAGAAAACCAAATAACCCTATTAAAAATGGGGTGCAGAGCTAAACAAAGAATTTCCACCTGGAGAACTTCGGATGGCTTAGAAGCACATTAAGAAATGTTCAACATGTTCATTAGTTATTAGGGAAATGCAAATCAAAACAACCCTGAGATTTCACCTCACACCAGCCAGAATGGCTAAGATTAAAAACTCAGGAGACAGCAGGTGTTGGTGAGGATGTGGAGAAAGAGGAACACTCCTCCACTGCTGGTGGGATTGCAAGGTGGTAAAACCACTCTGGAAATCAGTCTGGCAGTTCCTCAGAAAACTGGGCATGACACTTCTGAAGGATCCTGTTATACCACTCCTGGCCATATACCCAGAGAATTCCCCGGCATGCAATATGGACACATGCTCCACTATATTCATATCAGCCTTATTTATAATAGCCAGAAGCTGGAAAGAACCCAGATGTCCCTCAATGGAGGAATGGATACAGAAAATGTGGTATATTTACACAATGGAATACTACTCAGAAATTAAAAACAATAAATTCATGAAATTCTTAGGCAAATGGTTGAAACTGGAAAATCTCATCCTAAGTGAGGTAACTTATTCACAAAAGAACACACATGGAATACAGTCACTGATAAGTGGATATTAGCCCAGAAGCTCAGAATACCCAAAACACAACCCACATATCAAATGATTCCCAAGTAGAAGGAAGGAGAGGGCCCAGGTCCTGGAAACACTGGATGCAACATTGTAGGGGATTGCCAGTACAGAGGAGTAGGAGGGGGTTGATTGGGGAACTGGCAGAGGGAAGAGGGCTTATGGGACTTATGGGGAGGGGGGGAACCAGGAAAGGGAAAATCATTTGGAATGTAAACAAAGATTATTGAATGTTAAAAATAAAATGAAACTACACCCTTTCCAGAAACCCAAAAGAAGATAGCCACACAAAGAGAATTTCACCTTTTGCAATGAAAAAACAGGAAGTAACAATCACTTTTCCTTAATATCTTTTAACATGAATGAACTCAATTCCCCAATAAAAAGACATAGCCTAACAGACTGGATACATAAATAGGATCCAACATTTTGCTGCATATAAGAGACTCATTTTAGTGACAAAACAGTCACTACCTCAGAGTCAAGGGTTGGAAAACAATTTTCCAAGCAAATGGTCCCAAGAAACAAGCTGAAGTGATCATTCTTATATTGGATAAAATCAACTTTCAAAAAAGATAAGGAGGGGCACTTCATACTGGTCAAAGAAAATGTCTACCAAGATGAACTCTCAATTCTGAACATCTATGCTCTGAATTCAAGGGCAACCACACTCATAAATCAAACTTTATTAAAGCTCAAAGCTTTAATTGCACCCCACACAATAATAGTAGGAAACTTCAACATCCCACTCTCAGCACGCAATGGACAAAGCATAGGAACAGAAACTAAACAAAGATACAGTGAAACTAACAGAAGTTATGAAATAAATGGATCTAACAGATATTTATGGAACATTTCATCATAAATCAAAAGAATATACCTTTTTCTCAGCACCTCATGGCACTTTCTCCAAAACTGATCACATAATTGGTTACAAAACAGGCATCAATAGATACAGGAATATTGAAATAATTCCATGCACCTTATCAGATCACCACGGTCTGAGGTTAGTCTTAAGTTGAAATAAAAACAATGGAAAACACACATACACATGGATGTGTCAACAATGCTCTACTCAATGACAGCTTGGTTAAGGAAGAAATAAGGAAAGAAATTAAAGACTTTTTAGAATTTAATGAAAATGAAGATACATCATACCAAAACTTATGGGACACAATGAAAGCAGTGCTAAGTGGAACACTCATAGCTCTAAGTGACTCCAAAAAGAAAATGGAGAGAGCTTACACTAGCAGCTTGATAACACACCTGAAAACTCTAGAACAAAAAAGAAGCAAATACACCCAAGAAGAGTAGACAGCAGGAAATAATCAAACTCAGGGAGAAAATCAACCAAATAGAAACAAAAAGAACTATACAAGGAATCAACAAAACCAGGGGCTGATTCTTTGAAAAAAAATTAGCAAGATAGAGAAAACCTTAGCCAGAATAACAAGAGGGCACAGAGGCAATACCCAAATTAACAAAATCAAAAAAGAAAAGGGAGATTCAGCCGGTAGCAGGTCAGCCAGACCTAGCCAGCCTGCCAGGTGCTGAGACCCTGCCGGCGGAACCAGGTACCAGAGACAGCCCGAGTTTAAGACCTCCGGGGACTCAGGTCTGGGGCAGGAACTGCGCACAGCCTAGCGGTTTGGAGTACAGCGGCCGTGCCTGAGCCCTGCGCTCACAGGCCAGACCCCCGAACCCCCCCGCAGTCAGCGCCATCTTGTCTGCAGCTTCCCATCCAGCCTGTAGCAGGTCAGCCATACCTAGCCAACCTGCCAGGTGCTGAGACCCTGCCGGCGGAACCAGGTACCAGAGACAGCCCAAGTTTAAGACCTCCGGGGACTCAGGTCTGGGGCAGGAACTGCGCACAGCCTAGCGGTTTGGAGTACAGCTGCCGTGCCTGCGCTCTGCGCTCGCAGGCCAGACCCGAACCCCCTGCAGGCAGCGCCATCTTGTCTGCAGCTTCCCATCCAGCCGGTAGCAGGTCAGCCAGACCTAGCCAGCTTGCCAGGTGCTCAGACCCTGCCCACGGAACCAGGATAAGCAACAATTCTTGTTTATTAAGAAGAGTGAGGACCAGCTATAGCGGCAGGCCTCCATATTGCAACCAGGACACAGCTGGAAAGGTGCAGATAGAGACTCCGTCTGGGGCTAGAGCAGGAAGAGCTGCGGAACCACCCAGCTCCCCAGGAGCCCGGACCAGCGATAGCGGCAGGCCTCCATACTGCAACCAGAACACAGCTGGAAAGGAACAGGTAGACAGATTCCATCAGGGGCTACAACGCGGGGGGATCTGCTAGGCTCTCACTACTAGGCAGGCCCAGCAGCACCTGCCGAGGCTCTGCTGCACTCCCCCACACTTCCCGGAGACCTCAGGCCGTGCACAAAGTCAGCGGGTGGCAGCCAGCTCATGATCCCGTTGAGCAGCAATCACGCATAACCACCAGTAGAGAAACAACAGGTAAGCCCAGCCTCATAGGAGATTCAAACACCAGCCAGTGACAACAAGGTCAACTAACACCAGAAATAACCAGATGGCAAAAGGTAAATGAAGGAATGTCACTAACAGAAATCAAGACAACATGACAGCATCTGAACCCAGTTCGCCAACAACAGGAAGCCCTGGATACCCCAAAACACCAGAAAAAGAAGACTTGGATATAAAATCACTGGTCAGGATGCTGGTAGCTGAACACATAGAAAAATCTCGTAAAGAAATAGAAGAGAAAATGGATCAAAAGTTAGAAGCCTTTACAAGGCAAATACAAAAATCACTTCAAGAAATGCAGGAGAAGATGGATCAAAAAGAAGAAGACAATAAGGAGGAAAGACAAAAATCACTTAAAGAAATACAGAAGAACGTGGGCCAACAAGTAGAAGCTATGAAAGAGGAAACACAAAAATCTATTAAAGAAATACATGAAAACACAATCAAGCAAGCGAAAGATCTGAGCACATCCATCCAGGCACTAAAAACAGAAGTAGAAACAACTAAGAAATCGCAGAGGGAGACAACATTGGAGATAGAAAACCTTGGGAAGAAATCAGGAGCCATAGATGCAAATATCAACAATAGAATACAAGAGATAGAAGACAGAATATCAGAAGCCAAAGATACCATAGGAACCATTGATTCAACAGTCAAAGAAAATACTAAATGCAAAAAGGTTGTAACCCAAAACATTCAGGAAATCCAGGACACAATGAGAAGACCAAACCTAAGGATTATAGGTATAGACGAGAATGAAGATGTACAAGTTAAAGGGCCAGCAAATATCTTCTACAAAATTATGGAAGAAAACTTCCCCAACCTAAAGAGAGAGATGCCCATGAATATACAAGAAGCATACAGAACCCCAAACAGACTGGATCAGAACAGAAATACATCCCGTCACATAATAATCAAAACTCCAAATGTACTAAACAAAGAAAGAATATTAAAGGCAGCAAGAGAAAAAGGCCAAGTAACTTATAAAGGAAGACCTATCAGAATAACACCAGACTTCTCACCTGAGACCATGAAAGCTAGAAGATCCTGGGCAGATATCATGCAAACTCTAAGAGAACACAAACTTCAGCCAAAACTACTTTACAAAGCTCTCAATCACCAAAGATGGAGACATCAAGGTATTCCATGACAAAACCAAATTTGCACGATATCTTTCCACAAATCCAGCCCTACAAAGGATAATAGGGGGAAAACACCAAGACAAGGACGGAAACTACACCCGGGAAGAAGCAAGATAGAAACCTCCTCTCATCAAACCCAAAAGAAGGTAACCTCTCGAATATAAAAAGTAAATAAAATAAATAAATATAATTTCAAAAATGTCTGGAGGAAATACTTACTGTTCCTTAATATCTCTTAACATCAATGGACTCAATTCCCCAATAAAAAGACATAGATTAACAGACTGGATACGGAAACAGGACCCTACATTTTGCTGCATACAGGAAACACATCTCAGTGTCAAAGACAAACACTGCCTTAGAGTAAAAGGCTGGAAGACAATTTTACAAGCAAATGGTCTCAGGAAACAAGCTGGAGTAGCCATTCTAATATCAGATAAAATTGACTTCCAACCTAAAATCATCAAAAGAGACTCAGAAGGTCACTTCTTGCTGGCCAAAGGGAAAATCCACCAAGAAGAGCTCTCAATACTGAACATCTATGCTCCAAATGCAAGGGCACCCTCATTCGTAAAAGAAACCTTACTAAAGCTTAAAGCACACATTACACCTAACACAATAATTGTGGGTGACTTCAACACTCCACTCTCCTCAATGGACCGATCAGGAAAGCAGAAACTAAACAGGGACACAGTGAAACTAATTGAAACTCTGGACCAATTGGATTTAACAGATATATATAGGACATTTCATCCTAAAGCTAAAGAATATACCTTTTTCTCAGCTCCACAAGGGACCTTCTCCAAAATAGACCATATAATTGGTCACAAGACAGATGTCAACAAATACAAGAAGATCGAGCTAATCCCATGCCTTCTATCAGATCACCATGGAGTAAGAGTGGTCTTCAATAACAACAAAAACAACAGAAAGCCCACATACACATGGAAACTGAACAATACTCTACTCAATGACACCTTGGTCAAGGAAGAAATAAAAAAAGAAATCAAAGACTTTTTAGAATTCAATGAAAATGAAGGTACAACCTACCCAAATCTATGGGACACAATGAAAGCAGTGCTAAGAGGAAAACTCATAGCTCTAAGTGCATCCAAAAAGAAACTGGAGAGAGCATATACTAGCAGCTTAATGGCACACCTTAAAGCCCTGGAAGAAAAACAAGTTAATTCACCCAGGAGGAGTAGAAGACAAGAAATCATCAAACTCAGGGCTGAAATCAATCAAATAGAAACAAAGAGAACCATACAAAGAATCAACAAGACCAGGAGCTGGTTCTTTGAGAAAATCAACAAGATAGATAAACCCTTAGCCAGACTAACCAAAGGACACAGAGACAGTATACAAATTAACAAAATTAGAAATGAAAAGGGAGACATAACAAGAGAAACTGAGGAAATTCAAAACATCATCAGATCCTACTACAAAGGTCTATACTCAAAACAACTGGAGAATCTGGAGGAAATGGACAATTTCCTAGAAAGGTATCAAATACCAAAATTAAATCAGCATCAAGTAGATCAGCTAAATAGTCCCATAACCCCTAAAGAAATAGAAGGGGTTATAGAAAGCCTCCCAACCAAAAAAAGTATGGGACCAGATGGTTTTAGTGCAGAATTCTACCAGACCTTCAAAGAAGACTTAACACCAATACTCTCCAAACTATTTCACAAAATAGAGACAGAAGGGACACTGCCCAACTCATTCTTCGAAGCCACAATTACGCTAATACCTAAACCACAAAAAGATCCAACAAAGAAAGAGAACTACAGGCCAATTTCTCTTATGAATATAGATGCAAAAATACTAAATAAAATTCTTGCTAACCGAATCCAAGAGCACATCAAAACGATCATCCACCATGATCAAGTAGGCTTCATCCCAGGGATGCAGGGATGGTTCAATATACGGAAATCCATCAATGTAATCCACTACATAAACAAACTGAAAGAAAAAAACCACATGGTCATCTCATTAGATGCTGAAAAAGCATTCGACAAAATTCAGCATCCTTTCATGCTAAAAGTCTTGGAAAGAGCAGGAATTCAAGGCCCATACCTAAACATAGTAAAAGCAATCTACAGCAAACCAGTAGCCAACATCAAAATAAATGGAGAGAAACTTGAAGCATTCCCACTAAAATCAGGGACTAGACAAGGCTGCCCTCTCTCTCCATATCTTTTCAATATAGTACTTGAAGTTCTAGCAAGAGCAATTAGACAACATAAGGAAGTCAAAGGGATACAAATTGGAAAGGAAGAAGTGAAACTATCATTATTTGCAGATGATATGATAGTTTACCTAAGCGACCCAAAAAACTCCACCAGAGAACTTCTACAGCTGATAAACAACTTCAGCAAAGTGGCAGGTTATAAAATTAACTCAAGCAAGTCAGTGGCCTTCTTGTACTCAAAGGACAAGCAGGCAGAGAAAGAAATTAGGGAAATAACACCCTTCACAATAGCCACAAACAACATAAAGTATCTTGGCGTAACTCTAACCAAACAAGCGAAAGATCTGTACAACAGGAACTTCAAGTCCTTGAAGAAAGAAATCGAAGAAGACCTCAGAAGATGGAAAAATATTTCTTGCTCCTGGATTGGCAGGATCAATATAGTAAAAATGGCCATCTTGCCAAAAGCAATATACAGATTCAATGCGATCCCCATCAAAATCCCAACTCAATTCTTCATAGATCTAGAAAGAGCAATTCTCAAATTCATCTGGAGCAACAAAAAACCCAGGATAGCTAAAACTATTCTCAACAATAAAAGGACTTCTGGGGGAATCAATATCCCTGACCTCAAGCAGTACTACAGAGCAATTGTGTTAAAAACTGCATGGTATTGGTATAGCAACAGGCAAGCAGATCAATGGAACAGGATTGAAGACCCAGAGGTTAACCCACAGACTTATGGTCACTTGATCTTTGATAAAGGAGCCACAACCATCCGGTGGAATAAAGATAGCCTTTTTAACAAATGGTGCTGGTTCAACTGGAAGTCAACATGCAGAAGAATGCGAATTGATCCAATCTTATCTCTTTGCACTAAGATCAACTCCAAGTGGATCAAGGACCTCCACATAAAACCAGACACACTGAAACTATTAGAAAAGAAACTTGGGAAGACCCTGGAGGACTTGGGCACAGGGGAAAAGTTCCTGAACAGAACACCAATAGCTTATGCTCTAAGATCAAGAATCGACAAATGGGACCTCATAAAATTACAAAGTTTCTGCAAAGCAAAGGACACTGTCAGAAGGACAAAACGGCAACCAACAAAGTGGGAAAAGATCTTCACCAACTCCACATCCGACAGAGGGCTAATATCCAATATATACAAAGAACTCAAGAAGTTAGACCGCAAAGAAACAAATAACCCTATCAAAAAATGGGGCACAGAGCTAAACAAAGAATTTTCACCAGAAGAAATTCGGATGGCCGAGAAACACCTTAAAAGATGTTCAACATCATTAGTCATCAGGGAAATGCAAATCAAAACAACCCTGAGATTCCACCTCACACCAGTCAGAATGGCTAAGATTAAAAACTCAAGAGACAACAAGTGCTGGCGAAGATGTGGAGAAAGAGGAACACTCCTCCACTGTTGGTGGGATTGCAAAATGGTAAAACCGCTCTGGAAATCAGTTTGGCGGTTCCTCAGAAAATTGGGCATGTCACTTCCAGAGGACCCTGGCATACCACTCCTGGGCATATACCCAGAGGATTCCCCTGCATGCAATAAGGACACATGCTCCACTATGTTTATAGCAGCCTTGTTTATAATCGCCAGAAATTGGAAGGAGCCCAAATATCCCTCAAAGGAGGAATGGATACAGAAAATGTGGTATATTTATACAATGGAATACTACTCAGCAATTAAAAATAATGAATTCATGCAATTTGTAGGTAAATGGTTAGACCTGGAAAATATCATCCTGAGTGAATTAACCCAATCACAAAAGAATGCACATGAAATGCAATCACTGATAAGTGGATATTAATGAGCCCAGAAGCCCTAAATACTCAAGACACAAATAGCAAGTCAAATGTTTCCCAAGAAGAAGATAGGAGAGGACCCTGGGCCTGTAAAGATTGCATCCAGTTTAGTAAAGAAACCGAGGGGGGAGGGGGAATTATTGGGGAACAGATGGGGGGGAGAGGAACTATGGGAACTATGGTGGGTGGGAACTGGGAAAGGGGAAAGCCTTTGGAATGTAAACATAGAATATAGAAAATAAAATAAAATAAAAAAAAAAGAAAAGGGAGACTTAACAACAGAAACTGTGGAAATTCAAAAAAATCATCAGATCTTACTATAAGAGCTTATACTCAACAAAATTGGAAAATCTGGATGAAATGGACAATTTTCTAGACACATACTAGGTGCCAACATTAAAACAGGATCAGATAAATCATCTGAATAGTCCCATAAGTCCTAAGGAAATAGAAGCAGTTGTTAATAGTTTCCCAACAAAAAAAGCCCAGAACCAGATGGGTTTAGTGGGGAATTCTATCAGATCTCCAAAGAAGAGCTAATACTGATATTCTTCAAACTATTCCTCAAAATAAAAACACAAGGAACAGTACCCAAATCATTCTATGAAGCCATAATAATGCTGATACCTAAACCAAACAAAGACAAAAAAAGGAAAGAGAACTTCAGACCAATTTCCCGTATGAACATTGATGCAAAAATATTCAAAAAAATTTCTTGCCAACTGAATCCAAAAATACATCAAAACGATCATTCTCCATGATCAAGTAGGCTTCATTGCAGGGATGCAGGGATGGTTCAATGTACAGAAATCCATCAATGTTACCCACTACATAAACAAATTCAAATTAAAAAAAAGATCATTTCATTATATGCTGAAAAAGCATTTGACAAAATTCAGTATCCATTCATGATAAATGTCTTGGAGAGATCAGGAATTCAAGTCCCATACCTAAACAAGGTAAAAGCAATATCTCTATATTAAACCAGTAGCCAACATCAAATTAAATGGAGAGAAACTTGAGGTAATCCAACTAAATTCGGGGACAAGACAAGACTGCCCACTCTCTCCCTATCTATTCAATAGAGTACTTGAAGTTTTAGCTAGAACAATTACACAACAAAAGGAGGTCAAAGGGATACAAATTGGAAAGGAACAAGTCAAATATCACTGTTTGCAGATGATATGATTGTATACTTAGGTGACCCCAAAAATCCCATCAGAGAACTCCTACAGCTGATAAACAACTTCATCAAGTGGCTGGATATAAAATTAACTCAAACAAATCAGTAGCCTTCTTCTACTCAAAGGATAAACAAGCTGAGAAAGAAATTAGGGGAACAACATCCTTCACAATAGTTATTACATACCTTTGTGTGACTAACCAAGCAAGTGAAAGATCTGTATGAAAAGAACTTCAAGCTTCTGAAGAAAGAAATTGGAAGATCTCAGAAGATGGAAAGATCTCCCATGCTCACAGATTGGCAGGAATGATATAGTAGAAATAGAGCTAGAAAGAGCAATCTGCAACTTCACTTGGAATAACAAAAAACCCAGGATAGAGAAAACTATTTTCCACAAGAAAAGAACTTCTGGGGGAATCACCATCTCTGACCTCAAGCTCTACTACAGAGCATTAGTGATGAAAACTGTATGGTATTGGTACAGAGACAGGCAGGAAGATCAATGGAATAGAATTGAAGACCCAGAAATGAACCCATACACTTGTGGTCACTTGATATTTGATAAAGAGGCTGAAACCATCCAGTGGAAAAAAGACAGCATTTTTAACAAATGGTGCTGGATAAACTGGAGGTCAACATGTAGAAAAATGCAAATTGACCCATTCTTATCTCCTTGTACAAAGGTCAAGTCCAAGTGGATCAAGGACCTCCACATACAACCTGATACACTGAAGCTTATAGAGGAGAAAGTGGGGAAGAGCCTTGTATATATGGGCACAGGGGAAATTTTCCTGAAAAGAACACCAATTGCTTATGCTCTAAGAACAAGATTGGACAATGGGACCTCATGAAACTGCAAAGCTTCTGTAAGGCAAAGGACACTGTCAATAGGACAAAACAGCAACCAACAGATTGGGAAAAGATCTTTACCAATCCTACTTCCAATAGAGGGCTAATATACAATGTATACAAAGAACTCAAGAAGTTAAGCTCCACAGAGTCAAATAACCCTATTAAAAAATTGGGTACAGGGCTAAACAGAGAATTCTCAACTGAGGAAATTCAAATGGCTGTGAAGCACCTAAAGAAATGTTCAAATTCCTTAGTTATCAGGGAAATGCAAATCAAAACAACCATGAGATTCTACTTCACACCAGTCAGAATGGCTAAGATAAAAAACTCAGGGGACAGCAGATGCTGATGAGGATGTCTAGAAAGAGGAACACTCCTCCTTTGCTGGTGAGATTGCAAGCTGGTAAAACCACTCTGGAAATGAGTCTGATGGTTCCTCAGAAAACTGGGCATGATACTACCAGAGTACCCTGCTATACAACTCCTTGTTTTCTACCCAGAGTATTCTCCAGCATGTAATAAGGACACATACTCCACTATGTTCATAGCAGCCCTATTTATAATAGCCAGAACCTGGAAAGAACCCAGATATCCCTCAACAGAGGAATGGATACAGAAAATGTGGTATATTTACACAATGGAGTAGTACTCAGCTATTAAAAACAATGAATTCATGAATTTCTTAGGCAAATGGATGAACTAGAAAGTGTCATCATGAGTGAGGTAACCCAATCACAAAAGAACACACATGGTTTGCACTCACTGATAATGAATATTAGCCAAAAAGCTCAGAATAGCCGATACAACTCACTGACCACACAAAGCTCAAGAAGAAGGAAGACCAAAGTGTGATTGCTTCATTTTTTCTGAGAAAGGGGACAAATTACTCAAAGAGTAATTATGGAGACGAAATGTGTAGCAGAAACTGAAGGAATGGCCACCCAGAGACTGTCCTTCCTGGGATTTCATCGTATAAACAGTCACCAAACCCTGACACTATTATGGATGATAAGAAGTGCTTGCCAAAAGGAGCCTGTTATGGCTGTCTCCTGAGGGGCCCTGCCAGAGCCTTACAGATACAGAGGCAGTTGCTAGCAGCCGACCATTGGACTGAGTGTTGGGTCCCCAGTGGGAAAGTTGGAGGGAAGTCTGGAGGAGCTAAAGGGGTTTACAGCCCCATAGTAAGAACAATGACATTGGCCTACCAGAATCTCCAGGGCTCCCATGGACTAAGGCATCAACCAAGGGGTACACATATTGTGCCTTGTAGGGCAGTGGTGGGAGGGGAGGTCCTTGGTCCTATTAAGGCTCAATAGTTGCCCCAGGGTGGGGAAATATAGGGGGGTAGGTGGGAGTGGCTTCGGTGGAGGGGCATCTTCTTGGAGGCAGGGGGTGGGAGTATGAGATGGGGGCTTTCTGGGAGGAAAGGAAAGGGTATAATATTTGAAATGTAAATGAAGAATATATTCAAGAAACAAAGAAAGAAAGAGAGAGAGAGAAGAGAAAGAAAGAAAGAAAGAAAGAAAGAAAGAAAGAAAGAAAGAAAGATGAGAGCAGGCTCAGAGTAAGCGAGGAAAAAAGCTTCCAGGTAGACTTAGATAAGCACAATGGTGGCGAGCGAGGGTATGGGCTCCAGACTTACTGATTCAAGGCAAAGTGAGATTGCTCTCTAAACTCTAAAATGTTTGAAGTGCTCATGACACCATTCAAATGATGGATCTGCCCAGGAAGAAATTGGAACACGGGGCAGAATAAAAAGAATGTCCCAAGTATAGAGGGACAATAAACAATGTTTTACGAGAGCAGAAAGAACAACCTCATTTCATTTTGCATCAACATAAATCCTATGGAAGAAATGAACGTTTATATGCTAAAGGATCAGAAGACTTCCAGTCGATGTGGAGAAAGGATTTGAGAGCTTTGCATATTTTGCAGACTCAGAATAATTAAGTGTGATGGAAAACTAGCTATTGAAGGCATATTCAAACACATGCAGTAAATACCCTTTACCTTATATAAACAAATACCCTAGCACTCTTAGAAAATTAAATTTAAGCCATAATAAATTAGCCTTCATTTGATGCTATATTTAGATGATTTATGGGTGCTGGAGAAATATTGAAGGTGACAGTCATAGTTCTACTTCATTTACAAAATTTACTTGTGCTGAATCACCGGAAGAACTGGGCCAGGTGTTCTAAATACCGAGGGTACTGTGCTTGCTCATCTTCTTAGACTGCACGCTTAATTAAAATCATTTGGTGAGTTTTAAAAATTCATTCCATTTTATTGGACTATAGTACAATAGCAGCAATGGTTAACAAATGCAGCAAACTACATGTGTAAATGCTTGATGTGAGTCATTTTACATGTCCCTGAGCCCTTTGAGACAGGTGAAATTACCATCTCCCATCTACATGTCAATCAACTGAAGCTCTACCTTACTCAAGGGACAGCTAAGGACATGGATCTTTGACATGTTTATAGAAACATATTTATGTTAGTGGCCAGTTCTTAGAATCATGTGCTTGAATGAAGAGCTAGCCTCTCTATGCTAAGAGGTCTTTGCATGGGCTTGGAGGATGGCTCAGTGGCTAAGAGCATTGAGTGCTCTTCCAGAGGTCCTGAGTTCAATTCCCAGCAAGCACATGGTGACTCACAACCATCTGTAATGGGGATCTTATGCCCTCTCTGCTGTGTGTGAAGACAGTGGCAGTGTACCCACATCATGAGATAAATAAATAAATAAATAAATAAATAAATAATATTTTTTTAAAAAGAGGTCTTTGCATTAGACTACCAGATTAAGAAATAATGATTAGACAGTTTATGATAATGCTGCTAATTTTCCTGGCATATTTTCTTTCTGCTCATGCAACTAGTGTAAGCACTGCAAATAATAAATGCCAATAAGAAAGGTTTTCCCAAGGGCTAAGTTGATCTCATTTGTAACATACATTGGTTACTTTGTTCTGTGAGTCAGATTCATCTTGGCTGTGCAGTTGTTTAAAAGCTAGCTACCTGTGTGCCCTTTAACAGAAGACTCTCCAGGCTGATATTTCATTACTTTCAGATCAGTTGATCAACAACTTATAGCACAACATTAACTTTGGTTCCTGTGAAATTGTTCAGGCTAATAGGTTTCAAGGGTTGTTGTTCAATTTATCTGCCTATTAGAAGAAATCATTAAGTAGAAGCAAACAGCTTTTAGAAATAATGAGTTTTTCATTTACTGGTGGGAGCACTTTTCTTTAAGAAGGCACAATGAATCACATAGTTAAAGCACTAATTAAAAATGTTTTCCTTTGATTTACCTACTTTTCCTCAACTATATTAAATAATAGTCAGTCATGGGGCTAGTGTGGAAAGATCAAAGAGCCTTGTGCTCAGGTTTGTCACTGAGGAATTCATAATGACTCTACTCTGCTCCTACTCTTGTGCATGTGGGGACTGGGGGTTAGGGGAGGAAATCAATTTAATTACCAAATGAGAAAAACATATTTTTCATTAATATTTTTAAAATATGGAAGCTAAGTCAAATATAGAAATGACAGTTTGCATATATGGACTATATTAAAATATAACTACCTGATCACTGCTAAAGAGTATGCTTGTATTTATATTGTTTTTAAACTAGCATTATTGGAAGTTCATTTCTCATCACACCATTGAATTTCAAGGCAAACTGAGAAGCTCCAGTCTTTCCTTGTGTTATGTTATTTATGTTAATAGAGCATAATCTCCTTTCTGCCATTGGCCTGCTTTAGAACCAGAATGTGAAGCTCTTTGGACCACAGCTTTCCCATATGGCAAACAGAGTTGGAGCTCACTAATTCACATTTTGTCCTGTGTCTAACATTTCATTATGTTCAACTCCCATTTGGTAATATATTTTGTGATACAGAAAAATATATATATTTATATATATGGATATATCACATAGTATATAGTATATATATTCTCTCTATTCTCCCTTTTGCCTTTCAAAATCGATAGCAATAAAGATATAGAACTCTCCAGGTGTTGTTGCATACCCCTTTAATCTGTTCACATAGGAGTCAGAGACAGGCAACTCTCAATGAGTTCAAGACCAGCCTCACCTACATAGAGAGTTCCAGGCCAGCCAGTAATGCATAGTGAGATCCTGCTACTGAATTGAAAATAAAAATTTAATTAATATAAAAAGAAATATAACTGGAGGTATATTTCTTTATATTATATTTAATTAATATAAAAAGAAACATAATTGGAGGAGTAGATTATCATCAAATCATAATTTACTTGAGTACAATACATATTATTTGTACAGCTTCTAACTCCATTGATGATTTCCTATTAATGGGTGAGTTGGTAAAAACGAACAACAAAACAAAATGAAAAAAAAAGAAAACATGGTAACATATGGCATACAGAAGGGATAAAGAGTTGTGTACTTAGAACAGCATGGTGCTTATTCACAAATCATATATTTTTTTTTTACTTCTCAAAAGTTTCAAAGTTGCTTTAACCATTTGGGGGTTTGGAGACAGGCTAAGTTCCATTTGAAAATTTTGATTCATAATTCAATCTTGGTGAATCTAATTTACACCATTCATGAAACGAGTCCAGCAGTATCTTGTTCATGGTGTTATATGATGTCTGAATAAGATACGGTCATCCATTCAAGAGGAATTATTGAGTGCCTGCTCATTCTCCTACTAATGGAATACAGTGGAGAGTATGAATGCCAAGGCTCCTCAGTTCCAGAGGAGCCTCAGAGTAGGCAAGTAAAGAAAATTGTGATATGATGGTCTCTTGAACTGGTAGTTGTCCAGCCTCCACACAACCTTTAATGAGGGTGATTTGATTCTTTTGTATAACTCAGGGAGACAATATATATACCAAGCCACTGTCAGTACTTCACTTGTGGTCACATGAAGTTTGATCATAAAAGTCCCCTGAAGGTCTGTCAGATAAAGTCTTGGCCAGCAGTATGGTGGAGGCTGGAAGGACTGGAATGTAACAGGAGAAAGAGAGTTTTTTCCTGAAGAAGACTCTGGGTTGCAGGCCCTTCTTTATCCTCTGTTGTCTCATCCTTGAGAGAAGCTGAGTGACTTTGGTCTGCTACATGCTCTTTGTCACGATGTGTGGCTTTTCTATGACTTAAAGCAACAGCAACAGCCAATCACAGGCTAAAACCTTTCAAGATGAGTTGAAATAAACCTTTTTTTTTTCATATAAGGTGATTGACTTTAGGTGTTTGTTATAATGGTGCAGACGTATTACTGCACCATAGTAACTAGGCATTCTTTGGATTTTCTCTGGTTATGAGACTCAGTTGGCTCTGTCTTTTGTGGGCAATGGAAGCTTATTCTGTACATGTCTAACAATCAGGTTTCCTTTTTTTTTTCAATTGGAGACTTAGATACAGTTTATAGAACTAATACAATATTACAGAATTGACAGTCTATTTAATCACTGAAAAATTATATAAACTGAGCAGAGACTTTTGCAGCTTTGTACTGGGGGTCAGGTATTTCCCAAGAAAATTACATTTGTTGAAAGTTATTCAAAGTTAGTTCAGAACAACTAAATAAATATTGTCAGAATTTGGACATTTACCTTCATTTTTAAAAGTAAAATTCAAAATGTTAATATATATTGTATCTAATCCTACCAATTTAACTTTCCACATTCAAAAATGCCTTTTATACCAATACCATGCAGTTTTTATCACTATTGCACTATTGTAGTGCAGCTGGAGATCAGGGATGGTGATTCCTACAGAAGTTCTTTTATTGTTCAGGATTGTTTTAGCTATCCTGCAGTTTTTGTTTGTTTGTTTTGTTTTGTTTCCATATGAAGTTGAGAATTGCTCTTTCAAGGTCTGTAAAACATTGTGTTAAAATATTGATGGGAATTGCATTGAATCTTTAGATTGTTTTGGAAAGATGGCCATTGTTTTACTATATTAATCCTACCAGTCCATGAGCATGAGAGAGCTTTCGATCTTCTGATAACTTCTTCAATTTCTTTCTTCAGGGACTTGAATAGCTTGTCATACAGATATTTTACTTGCTTGGTTCGAGTTACACCAAGATATTTTGTATTCTCTGTGGCTATTATGAAGGGTTTTGTCTCCATGATGTCTTTCTCAGACCACTTAACCTTTGTATTAAGAAGGGCTACTGATTTCTTTGAATTAATTTTGTATCCAGCCACTTTGCTGAAGTTCTATTTTTTTTTTAATCAAGTATAGGAGTTCTCTGGTAGACTTTTGGGGGTCACTTATGTATATTTTCATATCATCCTCTAATAGTGATGCCTTCACTTCTTTTCTAATTTGAATCCCCTTGATTTCCTTTAGTTGTCTTATTGCTTTGGCCAGAACTTCAAGTACTATATTAAACAGATAGGGAGAGAATGGCAGCCTTGTCTTGTCCCTGACTTGTTTCATGAATTTTCTCTCCATTTAATTTTTTTGTTGGTTATTGGTTTGCTGTATATTGCTTTTATTATATTTGGGTATGTGTCCAATTATTCCTTATATCCCTGATATTTCCAAGACTTTTAAAATGAAGGAGTTTTGGATTTTGTAAAAGTTTTTTTTTTTCAGCATTTAATGGGATGATCATGTGAAATTTTCCTTTCAGTTAGTTTACATGGTGGATTATGTTAATGGATTTTCATATATTAAATCATCCCTGCATCCCTAGGATTAAGTCTACTTGATCATCATGGATGATGTTTTTGATGTGTTCTTGGATTCTGTTTGAGAATATTTTATTGAGTATTCTTGCACTGATGTTCAAAAGAGATATTGGTCTGAGATGCTTTGTTGAGCATTTGTATGTTTTAGGTATCAGGGTGACTGACTGTGGTTCATAGAATGAATTTGACAGTGTCTCTTCTGTTTCTATTTTCTGGAATGGTTTGAGGGGAATTGGTATTAGTTCTTTGAAAGTCTGGTAGAATCCTTAACTAAAACCATCGGTCATAGACATTTTTTGGTTGGGAAAATTTTAATGATTGCTTCTATTTCCTTAAGGGTTATAGGACTGTTTAGATTGCCTGGTCTTTATTTATTTTTGGTAAGTGTTATCTGTCTAGAAAATCACCTATTTCATTTAGATTTTCCAGTTTTGCGGGGTACAGGATTTTGAATTTCTACTGATTTTTTTTTAAAATTTCCTCAGTTTCTGATTTTGTTAATTTGGATATTGTCTCTCTGCCTTTTAGTTATTTTGGCAAAGGGTTTGTCTAACTTGTTGATTATCTTGTTGATTTTCTCAAAGAACCAGCTGTTGGTTTTGTTGACTTTTTTTGTGTTGTTCTCTGTTGCTAATTGATTGCTTTCAGCCCTGAGTTTGACTATTTCCTGCTATCTTATCCTCTTGAGTGTGTTTGTTTCTTTTTGTTCTAAATCTTTCAGGTGTGTTGTTAACTTGCATGAGATCTCTTCAGTTTTTTATGAAGGCACTCAGTGCTACAAATTTTCTTCTTAGCACTGCTTTCATTCTGTCCCATAAATCTGATTATGTTTTCTCCTCATATTCATCGAATCCTAGAAAATCTTTAAATTTTTTCTTTATTTCTTCCCTGACCAAGTAATCATTGAGAAGTTCAGTTTCCTTGAGTATTGTGGACTTTCTGTTTTTTCTTTTGTTGTTAAAGTCGAACTTTAATCCATGGCAATCTGATAAGATCCATGGTTTTTTGTTTGGTTGTTTTTTTTTTTTTTTTTTTGTTGTTGTTGTTGTTGTTTTCAATCTTCTTGTAACTGTTGAGGCTTGCTTTGCTTACATGGTCGATTTCGAAGAAGGTTGCATGAAGTGCTGGGAAGGTATATTCTTGGATGAAAGGTTCTGTACATATGTTAGGTCTCTTTGGCTTATAACATTCTCTGTTTAGTTTTTGTTTCAATGACATGTCCTTTGGTGAGATTGAGGCTGTTCCAAAAGCTTTTGCAGATCTTTGGAATCAGTTCCCCTTACCAGACTGCCTTGTCTGACCTCAGAGGAAGAGGCTGCACCTAACCTTTTGGAGACTTGATATGGCAGGCTCTGGGTATACCCAGCAGGTTCTCAACCCTATCAGAGGAGAAGGGAAATGGGAGGATGGTAGGAGGGGCCATGTGAGGGGTACTGGTGCAGGAGCAGCCATCGGGATGCAAAATGAATACATAAATTAATGTAAAAAAAGCCATTTAGTCTTTGTCCCTGCTGTGGCTGATGCTGATGACATCAGGAACATGAGGGATCCATGGAAAGTTCCACACAAATCCATAAAAAGTTATATCTCTGCAAACCTGTTATACTGGCAACAAAAGCCATTCTGTTTTTGTTTAATGGCATCCTGTGAAGATGCAAATCACCAGCAGGCTGACAGAAAATGTTTCGCATTCAGCACCTGCACAGCTCAGCTGTCAGGAGGACCATTCCCGGGGAAAAGTTGCTTCCTAAACAAGGTGCGTCATTTCTGAGCCATTCCACATAGGATCATTCTCTTTTGACAGTGGGAATAGGAATGTTCCCTTTCCCTTTCCAGCTGGTAATCATTAATTTGAAATTGTTAGAATAAATATCTCTAAGCTTTTAACCCCATCCCTCTATTGTGTATTTGGGTTTTTCATTCCAGTTACAAGACGGAATAATATTGTGGTCCCATTCTACACTGTTTGTGCCTCCTTTCTTCCCCTGTCACTCAATAAACGAGAAATCTGAAGAAAAGCATATCTGGCATGAAACTCTGCAGTAAGGCTGCAGTATGTCTTATTTTGTTCTTATGTTTTAAACATGAGATCCTGAATAGGGGAGAAGGTTCTCGGGTCATGCTGAATATCCGCACTGGGTCTCACATAGCTCAGCTCCATCCACTCCAGTTGTCTGTCCTCCTTTGGTATGTTTCCATAAGACAGCACAAAAATGGCTACCTCCCTGTGGCTTCATTGTCCATGTGGCTTATATCAATGAGGCTATAATGCTACAGTACAGCTTTAAGCAGCTTTAATGCTGAGATGGATTTTGCCATTTCTTTATGTGAAAACATCTTTGCTTGTTTCTAGCTGTAGTTCTGCAGACATTGGAAATACCCTTTATTTGAAATATAGTATGAATTATTTTATGTGCATTATTTCATTGCTCCTTAAACTTATTAGACTACTTAGTGGCTCATTTGTATGGGTAAGAAAAATTAAAATTAATGCAAAAAATAATCCAGTTATGAAACTAGTTCCAAGTCAATAGCATAGAAAGAATCCAGAGCTCAATGTCAGACTGTGACCATTGGCCATTGGTTCCTGAACCCTAATGTGATACCCGGCTCCAGTGATGGCACCTTGAATACACTCTGAGAACCATACTCACTTTTAGACTTTTGAAAGCTAAGAAAGCCATAGTCAGCCAACACCCCACCCATGTCCTACACCCTCTCACTTCCTCCCCACCTCTCATTCCTTCTTCCTTTCTCTTTCACTATCCTCTCTTTCCTCTCCTCATCCCTCCCTCTCTCCCCCTTCCTTCTTCTTTCTTCCTCTCATCTCCCTCTTTTTTAATTGAATATAATCTTCATTTACATTTCAAATGCTAAAACCTTTCCTGGTTTCCCCCTATCCGTGGACCGGCCCCCCACTACCTTCGATGAAAACTCCCAAACCCTCTTCCCACTCTCTGCCTTCAGGTATATGCCCCTCCATCCTACCCACAACCACCTTCCCCCACCCACCTCGATTTTCCTTTGTTCTGGCATCTATTGAGCCTTTACCTGACCAAGGACCATTCCTCCCATTGATGCCCAACAAGGCATTCCTCTGCCACATTTTTGGCTGGAACCATGTGTGCCCCTTGGTTGATGGTTCAGTCTCGGAGTTCTGAGGCATCTGGGTGGCCTACATTCTTGTTGCATCTCCCTCTTCTTCTTCCCATCCATCCTTCCCCTTCATCTCCCTTTCCTTTCCCTTATACTTTTCTTCTAGTTCCAAACCCCTTGTAGGCGTTGACATGTTGTTCTTTCCTATATCTCTTTGTGAAGATATATACCTTTTATACTGAAATTAAAACAAAGACCTTACGAGTGATCTCTTCACTTCACCATAATAATTGAAATTTATTTGGGATTACTATACGGAGGACTGGCTTATAAGACTATGTATTGCCAGTTCTGGTGGCACAGGCCAGTAGGATTTGCTGAAGGAGGCAGAGGCCGGAGGATCTAGAGTTTGAGGCCAGCCCGGACTACACATTTTTAAAAGCCGGGTGATGGTGGCGCACGCCTTTAATCCCAGCACTTGGGAGGCAGAGGCAGGCAGATTTCTGAGTTTGAGGCCAGCCTGGTCTACAAAGTGAGTTCCAGGACAGTCAGGGCTACACAGAGAAACCCTGTCTCGAAAAAAAAAAAAAGACTAATGTATTAATTGCAACTTCTAAATAGGGAAGCTGTTTTTGTTGTTGTTGTTGTTGTTGTTTTTGTTTTTTGTTTTTTTTTGCACAGGTTTTTTTGTTTCAATCAGGATTTACTATTTGTGCTGTTGATACAGAGGTACTATTTGGTATACAAAGATATTGGAAAACTAGCCATAATAATATTTTATATTATTGAAGTTGCCATATTTTATGAATGGAAGCTATGATCTTAAAATTGTCTAACTGGACTTCTTTTGTTACCACACAGAGGTTCATACACATTTTACTAACATAAAACTATTCTTTCTGCTGCCAAGAGTATTAATATGAATGCTACAGTCACAATGCGATCTTGGCTCATTAACCTAGGAACTATCCAATTGCATTAAGTAGAATTCTATATATGAATGAGCAGTAGAGACTTGAGCATGGTCAGATTAGGGTTGTAATGAGATTATCTATAGGAATGCAGGTCTTGCAGAGTCTCTCTAACTCTGCAATCTACAGTGATGTCTATTGTAAAGAGCATTTGATTTGATATCAAAGGACACAGGTCACTTATCTGAAACACACACTCATTGGTTAACAGTACATCATAATTAGATGATTGTTTTGCTCTCTCTCTCTCTTTCTCTCTCTCTCTCTCTCTCGATAGGAGTATCAAGCTGTCATTTACATTTGATGATGACAAGAAAACTAGTAATAATGTTTATGACATAGGACAAAGACATTCTTCTCTAGGTATTTGTTGCATCTAAAAAGAACATAAATGTTCAGACTATAAGACAAATTCCACCATGTTATTAAATGGTTCATATTTTAAGCCAAAGCAACTTTAGCTAGTCTTCTCATGACTAACCCTGCTTTAAAAAATACCTTCTTATTTCACTATGCTATTGTATTAAAGTGCGTCTGATGTTGTGACCATGGGGAACTTGTTAAGGGGAGTGTACGAAAACTAAGAACATCTGTACTTACTTTTGATAACTCTAGAGCTTTCTATAAAATGTCATGACAGTCCAGAACATTGGAGTCAGTAGATATGAATAGCTGTCAACAGCCTCCCATCAAACAGACTGTCTACCAAGTATCTTATCTGAGATCTCCTTAGGAAAGATCAGTTTTCTTTTAATTAAAGGGAAAATATCCTAACTGTCTAAGTGATGAACTTTTGCTTGAGGGAATATATGATTATGGCTTCTAGTTATCTTTGTCTGTGTCTCCTATTGTAACAAGCCCTGTGTTATATCTCCAGAGTGAATACAAACACACACACACACACACACACACACACACACACACACACACTGTGTGTTAAGAAAAGATAAAGAAATCATTTTAATGTATTTTCATCTCTACATAATTTCAAGACTGGTGTACCAAGAGATGTTGTTGAGGCAGGGAATATGGTGGCAGCTTCTGCGACTCATACAGCCCATTTCACATACCCTCAGGTATGCATTTCTGCTATTGAGTTTGAAAAAAGTCAATTGTATAATGAAATAGCCATCTACAAGCAAGGAAAATAGTCTTTATTGTCAGTCTTGACCTAGAAAGACGTTATTTACTGGCTTAGTATTAAATGAAGACGTATCTCTACATAGTATTTTTAGCCTTTGCAAAGCTCAGTTTTGGAAAGAGCCAACATAAGGCATGAAGAAACACAATTATCGCAATACTCTAGACAGGGTGGTAGAAGAAAAATCACCGGCCCGCTGGTGATTAGAGTCAACTGAATCTTGATCCATGTCCACAACTATTGGATCAAGGCCCCACCTACACCTCATAATTTCCATGACTCTCCTCCTGCATTTGCACAGTCATTGCAGATGGCTCTACCACTCCCAGTATCATACTGTGATGTTAAACTTTGTACTCCATCAGATATCATAAGCATATTAAAATTTGTGGTAGCAGAGGAATGATCTCATCCTTCAAGTATAGCATCCACCATCCTGAAAATCAACTTTCTTACTCTAAAACATTCCAAAGACCACTTTAGTAACCAAAATCCCTCAGGAAAAGTGAACCACTGTTCCCACTAGTCACTCCCAACAACTAGCCTGGGATTTGCATAAATAATATTCTCCAGATGTAGAATTTATGAATCTGACTGATAAGAGGGAAGTTAGCTCTCATTTCATGTAAAGGTATTACTATTATACAGCAAAACCTCTAGCCTTCTTGAACTGGGTGAGGTCACAGGGGCAGGGGATTGCTAGACTTTTCTTTTTATGTCTGTTCTGTCTTTGCTGATTTTAATAGAGTCAAAGTTGCTGGTGCACAGTGTCATTTTTTGACAACCAGTGGCTCTAGGCAATGTAGTGTGTATATTAAAGAAGTCTACAGAGCGAAGAGAAACACCTTGGAAAAGTGGATCTAAGCTTCAGGCTCGACTGACCATACATGGACCTCAGAGGAAACTTAGAGAGAATGGTACCAAGAATGGACAATCTGGAGTGTGTGTGTGTGTGTGTGGTGGGGTGAGAGCCATTGATCTCAGGTAACTCTTACCTAGTGATGATGCTATCATTTTCTCTTTTACAGTGTACAGACAGCAACTGGTAATTGAATGATGAGCTTTTCATTCACACAAATAACTCAAATACATAATTAAAATCAGTAGCAAATAATTTCAAAATGCCACAAAAAAAATCCCTCTGCATTTGGGAATGCCTCTATAAGTTCTGACTAAATTTATTAAAAATTTAGTCTTCCTGTATTTCTTGAAGAGGAAATCCCACTATAAAATGTGCTTTAAACAAAATGAAAACAAACAAACAAGCAATGAAAGCAATAAACTCACCAGTTAGTAATGCATGGTAGAAGAAGGGTAGAGGGCTGAGTCTAGAAAAGGAAATTTTACCTTCTTTTCTTGACAGATAGAAATCCATGTCCATATAAAGTCTGAAAGACCATTTTTTAAATTTACCTGGAATGTAATTTCTACTTATATATCCCATTCATTAAATAAAAAAAAAACTATTTTGTAAAAATGTTACCACCCCTTGTTTTCCTCTTTCAATCCAGGAAATGGACACCTTTTAGTATTTTCAAATATATAATTTCTGAATCATTTTAACTCTGGATTCTATATTGTCTATCATGCATTTTCTCCATTGCACTTTGCACTGGCTCAATACAAAACTAATTAATTCTCAGGTCACATTCAGGAAGAGATTCTAATTCTCAGATTAACGAATTGAAAATATACATCCAGGTAAGGATTCATTAAACATAGTGTGAATCTTACCCAGGGGCTATGAGAAAACGGGAGGATCCAGAGAGACCCTTACTCTTGTCCTAGGGAAGATCTGCCTGGAGGATTCTAGAAGTTCTTCCAGTCATCTACCGAGTACTTTCCTTGGTATCCATCCCCTAAGTGTCAGACAGAAATATCACTTCAGATGGACCCTAAAGTTATACAAATGGTATACACTCACTGATAAGTGGGTACTAGCCCAAAAGCTCATAACACCCAAAATACAGTTCACAGACCACATGAAGCTCAAGAAGGAAAAAAAGCAACAGAGTGGTCCTCAGGTTCTTAACGTTGAAAGTGTACTGAGTTGAGGAATTTAAGTTTGCCCTCTGCTTCTGTCCCTTTTGTCCTGGCCCTTCCACTTGGCTAGAACTCAGCTTCAAAGAACCAGCAGGCAACTCACAGCTCTCTCTGACTCACACTGGGCATTTCTCTGTAGGCCACTAATCTAATAAATGATTCAGTCTGACTGCAGAATTGATGAGTCTCAGGGGTGACCTGTAGGCAGAACAAGGACTTGCCAAAGGCTGAAAAGCACTAGACAAATAGTCTGGAAGGTTTGCTAAAAACAGCTTTTTACCCACATATGGTCATAATGCTTTAGAAGAAACTTCTATTCTATGCTATAGTACACTCCCTGCAACTGTTTCATTTTCCCGTTGACAGCTTTCTTAGGGTAAGAAAGACATACAGCTTTCTATTTACCTTATCCGTAGGGTACTTTGTAGATTTTGGAGTGTAATATTTCAATATCTTTAAGTGCATACAGACTTTTGGGATTCTTTTGAAGATGGTCATCCCCATAGAATAGACCACTCTCTAGAGTGGTCAGATATTGTCAACCAAAATACATACCAAAGATTGGCCTACAAGGCAGATGAAATCTGTGATTCAAAGCCATTTCAGGCAGGCACATGAACAGTAAGAAAATGTACTTGTTATAATTTTTTGTTAATAAAAGATGATGTTAAAAAAACAACAGTATTTTAACTCTTTTTTTCTAAAAAGAGTGGCAATGTGAATGTAAATATGAATAATTGCTACGCAACATTTTTACATGTCAGGATCCCATTATTCTTATTGCCCAATAAATACATTAAAATAACAACATCATGGGATATCTATGATGAAAATCATGACCTAAAACAACTTGGGGAGTGAAGGTTTATTTCAGTCACACTTCCACATTATAATCTAACATGAAAGGAGTTTAATGTAGGAGCTGCAGGCAGGAACCGGAAGGCAGGAACTGAAGCAGACACCATGAAGAAGTCCTATGTACTTGCTTGCTCCCCGGGGCTTGCTAAGCCTCTTTTCTTATAGACCTCAGGACCTTCCCAGGGATGATCCACTGTGAGATGTGGAATCTCTCACATCACTCATTAACAAACACAAAAATCTACAGACTTTCCCAATGTTGAATATTTGGAAAGCATATTTTCAACTGTAGTTCTCAGATAACTCTAGATTTTGTCAAATTGATACAAAACAAGCCAGCTCAACTTGTGATCACAAAATAAAGGGATTCTAGAAACTGATAAGATATGATAACTTAATACACTTCTAAATGATAAACAGATGTTAGGGAAAAGTTTACAGTGTCCAGAAATTTCCCACTTTACTTGTGGCCTGGGAGCTTAGCTCAGAGGCAGAGCACATGGGAAGCACACTACAAGTTGTAAGTCTATGCATGAACCCCTACACCATAGACAAAAGTTCACAGGTTGAGTACTTGTCTACCAAGCATGAAGACTGAGAAAATTCTTAGTTCTACAAAAGTGGGAAAATAAGAATAAAGTAGCATGTTATTTTTAACTTTGAATGTTATGGTTAGGTTACAAACTAGACCAAATGGCATGGCTGCTGATAATGTCCTAAGGTAAATGACCTGAGCCCTACCCCAGCTCAGCCATCTCCTCCTCCTCCGTCTTATTCTTCTTCCTCTTCCTTTTTCTTCTTTTCCTTATACTCCTCCCATTTTTTCTTCTACTATAAATCTTTTTTAGAAAAATATTGGTTTTTTTTTTTTTTGAGTTTCACATCATGTACCCCAATCCCACTCAATTCATCTCCCCTCATACCTACCCTCTACCCTTGCAACCCATTCCACCAGGGAGTGTTAGGTTACTAATCATTCAGACAGTCACAGTTCAGAAGACTGAGCATAGATGTGCCCTGTGTGACCTACTGATGCACACATGACACAGCAGCCACATCTGCAATGCCTCTCGGGGTAGTAAGAGAATGATTCTTAATGGGTTAGAAAAGAAACCAATTCAGCATTCCTCAGAAACCTGGTAAAGTGAAGATTCTGTTTGTAAGGAAATCCACCACTTCTTTTCTCTACCCTTAATGGTCAACTAATACGGGTAAAGGGTATCTAGGTCACAATTAATCCACACAACTTACATCTGCTCAAAGACTCAATTCTGCTCCCTATCAAATAAAAGTGACTTGCTTTCCTGCCCTGCTGTTGGAGCTGTTGTTGTCTTCATTTTGAGGCAGCCTGGTAGAATGTTCCTCCAAATAAACTGTTTTTCTACCCAAGGAGCGGTGTAGGCCAGTGTTTTTACCTGAGTACACAGGGTTTCATTCTCTGTAGTACTCAGTAGAGAGTTGTTTATTTTCAATGTCCAGTTTATTGAGAAAGGGCCTCAGATATGTTGCCCAAGCTGACTTAGAAATTAATTTCTTCCTACCTCAACCTCCCACATCCCAAGTGTTGAGTTTATAGGTGTGTGTCATAAACTATTGCTAATACTATGGATGTTAAAATTTCTAAATGTTACATCAACACTATTAAGCAATCTAAATAGAAGATTTCTGCTGTGGGTAACGTATATGGTTTTGAGTTGCTTCCTGCTATAGTCATGGCTATAGCTCTGACTCACAGAGCTCAGATTAGCCCCACCCAAACAGCATCCAGATATTAAAGCCATAATTTTAACACTAGAGCTTTATTTAAATATCCTGTAGACATTCAAAATTCTTTGGATGTCTCAATTTCTTCATAGGCCTGTAAAGAACAAAAGTAAAAATACTATTATCTCTTAAGTGCTTAAATTATTTAACAGTTTTTTTTTTCTGGGTCTAGAACTACCATGATCTGTATTATCAAATTGTGATACAAGTGTTGATTTACTTTTATAATGAAAAAATGATAGATTAGCTTTAAAAAAATGTAATGTTGTCATATATATGTATGTATATATATATATATGTGTGTGTGTGTGTGTGTGTGTGTGTGTGTGTGTGTGTGTGTGTATGTATATATTGTAAAGCTTTATCAAGGGAAAACCTAAGTTCAAGGGCAACCTACGTGGTTACTCCTCCCCTTGGTCTATACACCTTTCCTCAGGAAACTGCAGGGTAATCTGATTACAGAAAGGAAATTGCCTCCAGGTGTGCCTTTTGTGGGTTGTATGTTCAGGATGTAGTGCTGAGCCTTTATGACCTCTAATGCTCTAGACAAGGTGTGGCACTCCCAATTGACCCTACTCTAATGTGCCCTTTAAATACGGCAAACTGTGTATAAAATTCTTCTCTTTTTCACATAAAAGAAACCCAGAGTGTCTGTGCATCTCTGTCCACACATTGTTGCTATTATTTTCCAGGAGATCCAAGCCATTGCTTTTGCCCAGATGGTCACCACAATGTATATCCTTGATGCTTTAGAATAAGAAGGTCCCATAGTCCCTATCTCCTGATCTTTACTTTCACAAACTGATGTCTGAAACATTCCCTCTTGGTAAGGTACACTGTGAAATATATCATGACAATGACCACACAATGCTCTGGTCATATACGATTGACCAGTGAAATTCAGAGCAGCAATGTGGGTTTTGTTAATGGTGCTCTGGAAGCCATCAATTACCATGTTGCAGTAAAAGGCTCTACTTTTGTTTTGCTTCTCC
Source organism: Apodemus agrarius (assembly GCA_964023405.1). Classification (NCBI taxonomy): domain Eukaryota; kingdom Metazoa; phylum Chordata; class Mammalia; order Rodentia; family Muridae; genus Apodemus; species Apodemus agrarius. The sequence continues at coordinate 86,404,130 of OZ030007.1, forward strand.
ATAATGTTGGACTCGATCTTCCTACTCTGTGGGGAGTTTTTCTCATCAGTCAAAAAATTCTATATCAACACACCAGCATCCTGGTTAGAAATCATGGAAGTAGTTGGTGCCTGTGGTTCAGATACATTTATACCCTGAGAATAATTGTTTCTGGGGGTGATCAGATTTATCTTCTCATATGTTGAAAGGTTTTTAAATAGTCTTTTATATCTACATGTTTTTTACTTTGGCAGAGATGGAATTCACACATCGTTGTTTAGTGTCTGATGAAAAAGTGCTGGAAAGCATAGACCATCTGAAGTAAAGATTTCATAAACAATGAATAGAAAGATCTTTCTCCCTATTCCTCTGCCTCTATTACATCTTCTGTCTATCTATCTATCTATCTATCTATCTATCTATCTATCTATCTATCTATCTAATATACTATATTATGTATGTGCTTATGCCTTTTATTTTCAAAGCCTTTATATAAAAGAGAAATAAAACAAATTGATTTTGAGTGTCTTGAATGTGAAAGAGAGCAATTTGGCTTTTAGCTGCCACTTGTCTAGTTTATACGAGTCTCTTTTTCAGTCATCCTCCATAGCTAATCTAGATGGTATCTCCTCTTTGTGTTTCCTGTTTGAGATGCTCAAATATCAGGAACAAAAGAAAAAGGCTATGGAAAGACAACAGAGAGAACTGTATGAAATACTTTATAAGCTCTTGTCTTATATATTAATTTTTAGTTAAAAGGAAAGATGTTTCCTTAAAATGTCTTATAACTAGTTTATACATAATAAAATTCTGACATTTTTATTAACTGAGAAAAAATATTTCTTTCTCTTGAACCAGGTATAATAGTTACACAGTACACTTTAAATGGAGATTAAGATATTTTAAATGATTTTAAAGTAGTCATTTGTAATTCAGACTAATAAAAATTAGAAACTCAAAATAGGTCAATAAATATATAAATAAATAAGAACAATAAGAAATGAAAATTTAAAATTCACTGTTACCCTAGGAAACCTTTTTTACACGTATAAGAGAAACCTATTTAAAATTAACCTGAAAGACATAGTTATCTGTGCAATAAAAATGTTTTATTTTGTTTTCGAAAAGTATATCAAGATAGTGGGTTCTCTCCCCTTGCTCCACAACTGAGAAATTTAGAGAGGAAAAGAGAAAGAAACAAAAGCAGTCTTAATAATAAAACCATGGAAGGTGAGACCAATGTAACACTACAAAACATAAAACTATGAAGCAAAATACTGCAAATGTACATTCCAGCAGAATGTGAAATATGTAGAGAGATGGTATTCTCAGAGATCATTTCTATAATTCAAAGAATGTAGGCCACGCAGCATATTCTTTTAAAATCATAAATTAATAGGAATAAATGAACTTAACAGGAAGTAGAACACTATTCAATGTTCAAATAAAATTCAGCAGTTTTCTCAAATCATTTAGAAAGATAAATGTAGGGGTTGGGGCCTTAGTTCAGTGGCAGATTAGGCCCAGCTAGTGTGAGCTCCTAAGTTCTGGTGCAGTTCCCATGTCCAAAAAGTAAAAAGGTAGTGCACAATGTTACAGAAAATCAGCTAACAGAAAAATCTCATTCTGATAAAGTCTCTTTCACAGAATATCACATAGAGAAAGCATTCCTTGTACAGTAAGACAACCAAGAGGTTTCCAGGACCCAAAGAGAGAGGACATTAGCCGAAAAACCCAACAAAGGCAAGATAGAACCTGTAGAGACCGTATCCAGTGGATAGGCATAGGCCCTGGTTGAGGGTTGGGGCCACCCACCCACTTGAAAAATAATAATGCAGAACTCTTCCTGCCAAAAGGAAACACAAGGATAAATAGAGCAGAGTCTAAAGGAAAGGTCATCCAGAAACTGTCCCACCTAGGGATCCATCCTATATACAGTCACCAAAGTCAGACTCTATTGCTGATGCCAAGAAGTGCTTGCTGACAGGAATCTGGTATAGCTGTCCCCTGTGAGGCCCAGCCAGAGTCTGACCAATACAGATGTGGATGAACACAGCCAAACATAGGACTGAATTGCGGGGATGCCAATGCAGGAGTTAGGGCAAGGGCTGAAGGAGCTGAGGGGTTTGCAACCCCATAGGAAGAACAACATCAACCAACCAGAATCCCTAGAGCTCCCAGGGACTAAACCACCAACCACAGAGTACAGATGGGGGCAGGGACCCATGGCTCCAGCTGTATCTGCAGCAGAAGATTACCTTATTAGGCACCAATGAGAGGGGAGAGCCCCCTTGGTCCTGTGGTGGCTCGAAGACCCAGTGTAGGAGGATGCTAGGGTGGTGAGGCAGGGGTGGGTGGGAGATTGGGGAAGCACCCTCATAGAGGTAGGGGGAGGGAGGGGGAATGGGGGTTTGTGGAGGGAAAACTGGGAAGGATAACATTTGAAATGTAAATAAAAAATAACCATTAAAATATGGGGAAAAAAGAAGAGCAATGTAGTTTTATCTGATAATATAGGAATAAAACAAAAGAAGTCTAGATTCAGATGTTAGCACTGACACTGTTTCTTTTGGACAGCAATACCCTGACGAGCATGGAAATTAACCCTGAATCCACCATAGCTGACTCTGGAACTTATTATTTGTAAAAGAGAAGGATGAGAATAGCAGAAACTGTGAAGAAAAAGCACAGAGAAGTAAAGAGAGAGAAAATCCTATATGAATTATGAAAATATTCTAGGTTTGTCTGAGATCATTAGATCATAGCATTGGCTAGAGGGGAAAACATCAAGAGTATCCAGATGACTTGAAAGGTGTGAGGGGGGTTGTTTCAAAGAGATTTTATTTATTTATGATTTTCTGGGAAATCAAATAGATGAAAAAAGAAGGCACTGTTGGAAGGAATGTGAAAAGGAAGAATCACAGAGGAACAAAAGGAAATGTCAAAACAGCACAAGCCATCTTCTGCCACCAGAAATGCCTCACATTAAAGAACTGCATCTTTTTACATTTTATGGAGTGGTGTACTCTGAGCACAGGGTTGATTCCTTGAAGCAGATACAAATTATCACTGTCCAGCAACAGAAAAAGAATAAAAAGGAGGGACAGGAAGAGGAAAGGGGAGATTGGGGGTGGGTGTGGGGGGATGGTAAGCCAGACCAGCAGTCTCAACCTGGACCCAGGAGATCTCTCACACACTGGACCACCAACCAGGCAGCATACAGCAGCTGCTATGAGGCCCCCAACACATATCTAGGAGAGGACTGCTGGATCTGGGTTCAGTCAGAGAAGATGCACCTAACCCTCAATAGACAGGAGGCCCCAGGGGGTTTAGAGGTCTGGTGGGGTAGAGGGTGGGGATTGGGGGGGTCAGAACATTCTCATGGAAACAGGGGGTGTGGAGGAGGTATAGGATGTGGAACAGTGGGAGGATAGACCTGGAGGGGAATAAAATCTGGAGTGTGCATTAAATAATAAATAAATAAATAAATAAATAAATAAATAAATGAAAAAACAGTAAAACTTATGGTTGTTTAGCCTTCCCTAATTTATCTTTCTTAAAGTTTTTATCATTACAAAACACCAATAAATGTCTTAATATTTAGTAAAATACATTAAAATAAAATAAAAGGAGGGAGAAGAAGAGGAAAGGGGAGATTGGGGAAGGGGAATAAAGGCAAGTGGGGGAAAAAAAGCAAAGAAAAGCAAGACATATGCAGAGGAAGTTGCTCCAAGAACACAGGAAAGAAGCCTCACATTTTAGTAATTAAAGTTTTCTCACTTTTTGGTGTGGGGCTCAGGATGCCATGCACCATAGACTACTGCTTCGATAGGACATGGAACTTGGACTAAGAGAAACAAAAGGCCATGCCTGTCCCATAGTGCCTTTCCTTCATCTATTTACATAAACAAACAGACAAACACATAGAGTCTAACTGAGCCATTAGATTTTAAAAATACTGGGTCATCATGATTTAAAGAAAGACAACTTAGTATCACAAAACCATCTCATGCAAGCTTATTTTATTACTTTAAAAAGTTTATATAAAATTACAATAATTTTAACTTTTCCCGCTTTAACTAAACATTTATCACAATGCAATTTTACAAGTAATGTGAACTTTTCCCTTGAGTTGCAATGCCACTTTTAATTAAATAGTAAAACAGCGCATCTATATTTTAAAATGGTTGCTTTGTCAGTGATTATTAGACAGATTTAATGTGGTCAGTGTCCATCCTTTACGTCTTTGCAATCTCTTTGAACTTAATGGTGACTTAAAAATCATAGTTCATTTGTTAAATATAATGAATGATCTGCAGAGTCCATGTTATATAATATTAAGTTCGAAAGATGCTTTTTTTCGGGGGGGGGTGATATTTTTTGATCCACCTAAAGGGCAATTTAAAAATTCATGTGATATATTGCAGAAAGACTCATAAAATTGACATTCAAAATTCATTATACAGAGTCTCTCTGTATATATTAAATTTCAGTTGCAATTTAGCAGTAGAAAATTTCATCACATATTGAGGACCCACAATATGTGACTGGAATCTCAAGTCAATTTTCTGAAAATTGCTTTTTACATTGCAGGCATGGCAATGTCCCTTACAGAGTGGTTTCTGTGTTGACTTTCCAGGGCAAATGGTTTGGTTTACAGAGTAAAAGTGAGAGTGAACAACTCTACCAAGTGTTGTTCAAAAGAGCATGCACTTGATTTTTCAAAACCATTGTTTCATGCTCTGAAATACAAAAGCAGACAAACAAAACTAATTATCAAAAGAAATCAAAAAAGAAAAGGGAAGCAAGAGGAGGGGAGGGGAGGAAGAAGAAGAGGAAGGGGAAGGGAGAGGAGGGGAGGAGGGGAGGGGAGAGGAAAGGAAAGGAAAGGTAGTGGAACAAAAGGAAAAATCAAAGGACTAATTTCTATGTGATAGTTACAGTGTAGCTGGGGCTATGTATTCTAGGATCTAAAAGAACATAATTCATCACATTTGCTGGATCACCTTTTGTGTACATCATATTAAAATAAATCATGTTAATGTCTAATGAAGGCTTACAACCTGTGAGAAAGAACAAAGTACCTAAAGTTACCGTCTACTGGCTTTTAAGCTTACATGTGCTTTTTGTTCTTGATATCTTCTTTTAAAATATTTCCTGCACTGAAAGCATTGGGTTTCCTGTTGTCTTTCTTTTACTTCTTCGGCCATGTCTTTTTGCCTGAGAGAACACTGAATCCTGTGGGACCTTCAATCTTATCCAAGCACTTGACATACCATCATAAAAGCATCAGATGTTCTTTTTCACAAATTATTCATACCTTGCAGTTTTCTAAGAGTTCATATATCTTGGAAACTCACTTGTTTCTGCATTCATGAATAAGATGTGTGACCCAGAAGATCTGAATTGTTGGATCTCCTGGATTTGGAATTGTGGGTATTGTTGAGTCCCCCAAAGTAGACTCTGGAAACTAAATCCAGGTCGGCAAGAGCAATAAATGCCCAAGGTTGTACCAACTCTCCAGTTACTGTTTTCTAATATTTTGAGATTCACCATTAAGTTTGCTGTTCAAATTGATTTATTATTAAGTTTTCATCACCTGTCATTTATCATGACCACAGAAAATTCTTACATCATTTATTTTCTTTAACTTGGACTTTAGCCTGAAAACCTCATAGAAGAGATGACTGGTGTGATGGTAAATATCCGGATGTCTGGGATCATCATCTTTGACCATTATCTTGAAGGAGTTATTAACAGGACCCCTTCAGTCTCAAAGTGTCTGGTTTATGACAGCAAATTACATGTTTGCCCTTCTCAAGGCTTATTCTTTGTGGCTTAACTGAAATTTTCTCAAAATGGCATCTAGATAGATGGCAAAAAAGACTTCTCTTCTGAATATTCATGAGTATTTGTTCTCCATAGATGCACAGGCTACAGGATGAGTAATTGACTTTAGTCATCCAAAACCTGGTAAGATTTTTAATGCAAACAAATTGAAGCCCTTAACTGCAATATTAAATTAATCATGGGATATTTGGGATTGAAGTCAATCTCTTGAAACTTACTGTCCATCAAAGTAATTTAATCTTCAGAAAGACACTTTGATAATTAAGAAGATCAATTGAACCCACCCCCAGCTGAAGTGCATCACATTCATACCAGTGCCCATGGATATTGGCAAAGAAAGTAAAGCTTATTCCCGTAATAAACATTAACAAATTCTATAACCCATTAGGAGAAAGTTCTTCAAAAGTAATTGACGTAATTCATTGAAGTGTAGTTTTTAAAGAACTGATCTAGATCAGAGGTGTTCTACTGGTGATCAGTTAATCACTGTGGACAGTATAAAGTCTCACATGATTCTATTAATTGTACATCTTTTTCTCATCAGTTCACTGATATGAAAAGGATAAAATCATTCTGTGAAGTAAAATGTACTGAACATATATGCTTGTTGCTGTCAGGACAACAATTAGGGCATTTTGTTTTGAAACTCACATATAAAGTAGTTGGTTGAGCATTTAATTGCTTTGACCATGCAAATAAATACATTTTACCAACCATATGTCTTGAGTTAGTTCAAATAATTGTGCTAAAGGAGTTGGGATGACCTGTTAGAGATTAACCGTGCATGGCAGTTACTAGCTCCCTTTCAGTGTGTCGAGGCTCGGGCTTCAAACCTTCTGCTTTGAATGTTGGCATTTCCCTTGAATATTTTTCTCTTTAGTACAAAGTGAATTCATAAAAGAGACAAGCGAAAACTAGGCTCAAAGAATAGCTTCATTAGGATTCCAAAGGCCTTGCTGCATGTTAGGATTCCTTGAAGAGAAATGACTCGAATTTGTTACAGAAATCAACTGCTTTGCTCAAGCCCCATGTTAGGTTGCAGGCAAAGTCTTAGAAAGGAGACAAATGCTCTCTCCACTGGGAAAGTTACTTCATTTAATGAGGACTAAGATGTGCCCTTAAACTCGAGATGAAATTCCATATGATCTACTTTCGGTCACTTTGTATGTTGTTCTTGTAAGATTCCTGGGGTAAACAGGGAAGCACTACCTTGGTTTCACAGAAAAGCTGAGAGGATGAGAGGAAGAAAAGGAGAGAATCTTTTATGGTTATAACAGGAGCCATTCTAGTGCTCAGGCTGTCTTAAAGTCAGACACATGCTTAAAGAAAGCATGACAAGACACACATGTTCTATTAGCAATAAGTTTCGTGTGTCATGATGGGGATCAAACCCATAAGAAGAGGTCAGTATTTTATGAAGACTGACATTAAGTCTGTTGCAATTCTTCAAGCTAATCACTATGACAACATCAATTTTTGAATAGAGAGCAGAAAATTCAAAAGCAACGCATGTCATCTTTTTTGTTTGTGAATAAAAGCCAGCATTCAAAGCAAACCTTGTAAATATGAAAATACTAGCAAAGTAGAGACAGCTTTGTTTACTAAACCATTACTTAATCCACATTTAGTATGTATTCACTCCCTACATCCCTTGTTGTATATTCTTTGGAGTAACTGAGAAATCTGTTCTAGTCATTCTTTCTGAAGAATGGCTGTCTAGTGTCAAACTACAAGAGGTAATTCAAGAGACCAGACAACATCACCCCAAGATATGCTTTTCTTGACATAAGGCTAATTTTGAACTGATTATTTTGAGAAACAATTAGACACAGAATAAAGAGCAAAAAAGTTCTTTTCTAACTAAAATCTACAGTTATACCCTCTATGAGGCTGTTCTACTTTGTTTCAGAAGGATGCTAATTCTCTGACATGCTTATCAGTGACCACTAGTTTAATGATAAGCTTAGATCTGCTTGGCAAATTTCACTCTGTTTCCTATACTTTTCTTGATTACCAACTAATTGATCTCCTACACAGCCATGCATTTTTCTTTAAATCAAAATCATGTTTATGCTTAAATTCTTAACCCTTTCTGAGAGTAACTCACAAAATTGCTCACATACACATAAGGAACAGGTGTGTGATGGATAATCTTTGTTGTCAACTTGACAGAATCTGTGAGCAACTGAAATCCAAGCCACCAGGGGCTTTTCTTGATTAGATCACTTGAGATAAGAGAACCTACTTCAAATTTGGGACATTTGAGGTGAGAAGACCCACCCTAAAGCTATGCCACAACTTGTAAAGGCTGCTCACACAAAAAGACATGACAGGCAGGATTTGCTTTTGTCTGCTTGCCTTCATTCTTGTTGGAAGTTTATGTAATCTATTGCTGGTATAAGAATCAATTTCCTTGGGATTCCAAAGGAGACTGAAGACCATCAACTCTCTGGGAATCCCCTGGGGCTCCAGCCCCAGATGAGGAGTGCTGACACATCCATTCACATGGGCTGCATAACTATCAGATCTGACTTTCAGTCCAGAGACAGCCATTTGCCTACTCAGACCACAACCTATAAGCCCTCACTCTGATCACACACACACACACACACACACACACACACACACACACACACACAGAGTTTAGTAGAATACATATAATATATTATAGAATACATATATGTGTGTGTGTGTTCTATTAGTTCTTTAAGGGAACCTTGACTAATATAAGGTGTTGAGACATTGTTTTTCTCTTCTTCTATAATTATACCTTCTAAATGAAGAGGTATGAAAAGAAAGGGCAAAATAACTTTTCTTCCCCTACACATCTGTATTATTAGGATAAAATATTAGAAGTTCACCCCAAATTAGGTACTTTTTTGCATCTCAGAATTTTAGTACAAATGATAAGACATGCCATCAGTTGGGAGGCTGGGAGATGAAGGAAGCTTTTATTCTTGGACTCTGTAGGAATCATGAGAGGATAACTTTTCCATCAATTTCTAAACCCTTTTTCATATGAACATTATAGAAAGAGACTCAAAGAATCTAGGAGAAGTGATGGTGTAGGGTGCAAATTTTTTCCTTTTTGATTGAATATATTTTTTTTTATTTTCATTTCAAATGTTTTCCCCTTTCCAGATCTCCCTTTGGAACCCCCCCATCCCCCTCCCTCTGCCTCTATGAGGGTGCCCCCCTCCAGTTCTCCTGCCCTGGCATTCCCCTACACTGGGGCATCGAACTCCCTCAGGCCCAATGGCCTCTCCTCCCACTGATGTCTAACAAGTTCATCTTCTGCCACATATGTGGTCAGAGCCATGGGTTGCTCCATATGTGTTTTTTGGTTGGTGGTCCTGTCCCCTGGAGCTCTGGGGTGTCTGGTCTGTTGATCCTGTTGCTCTCTCCATGGGGATTCAAACACCCTCTGCTCCTTCAGTCCCTTCTCCAACTCCTCCATTGGGGACCCTGGAGCTCAGACCAATGGTTGACTGCAAGCTACCGCCCAGGAGCTGTGACCCTGGAGCTGTTGCCCATGCTCTGGCCTATCCCACCTTCTCCTTATTTCCCCTGGCTTAGCTCTGTCAAGCTGCTATCACCAACTCGGCTTCTATGTCTCTCTACCCACCTTTATCCGCAGATGGAAAGCACTCAAACAGCTTATTACTTTAAAACTTGCCAGCTAACATAATTGCTGAGCACAGAATCTCTTGCCCTAAACTTATCAGCTAGCCTCCTCTGACCTCCTTGGTTATCTGACCCTGTCGGAGGCCACTGATTCTAGCTTACCTGAGATCTTGTTTTATCCTTCTCCTCCCAAAGCCTGGCCAAAAAGCCCTTTCTCATTCCCTGTGTCTCCCTTTTCCTCCTGGGACCCAGAAGTCCACCTGTCCCTTCCGTCCAGCAATTGGCTCCAGGCCTACTTTATTGACACAATCAAGAACCAATTAGGAAACCAGACCTTAGTATCAGCACCTCTCCCCCTACAGGATAGTACAAGAAAGGGGAGGAATGCTCACGATTTTGCTTGAATTAGATGAGATTTTCTTGAACTCAGGCCTTGTCTCTTTCATTCTTTCCTGTTGTTCCTTGGGAGTTGTCTACTCTCACTACACTGGAGAGAGAGCGCTGGACAGACAGGTGGGATCATATGAAAACTAGAGCTCAGCTGGCTCATTACACCTATTGGTTTCACCAGACCACGTGCAAAGGGACATCTGGTCTTCCTTTATCCTCCTCAAAAAGGTAAATACAATACATGGCAGTCTTAGCTAGGCAGAACATAGGGTAACAACTGCTTGTGGCAGGAGTGGGGTCAGGGTTTAATTAACGTATAGAGTGCATTTGCCTATTAGGAATACTGCACCAAGAGGTAAGAGTAGAGCTGAGTTAACACTAAAAGAACTTGAATAAGATTTGGGCAAGGGAGGAGAAATGTGTGATGCCATAAAGCCAAGTCAGAAAGCTGGTAACAAGAAAAGATTAAGACTAGAGCAATTTTAAATAATGATAATTTGTTTTAGATAAAATGAGGAGGAAGAACAGAAGTGCTTCAACAGGGAGGCATAGAGGTCAATTGTCCTTCAAGTGACAGCCTCCAGTCCACCTATAGCTCTTAGTTATAGCTAGGTTTCCGAGGGAATGGATGGGTCCCAGACAAGGCAATTGACATAGTTAATGAGTGGTACGAAGCCACTCAAGGTGGTTATGTTGCTTCTGATTCCTGCACGGCAAGAGCAAGGGAAATATCACAGAAGATGCCCTGACAACTCCCTTAGAAGGCCTTGGAGGAAGAAGATTTCAGGTTGGTGTGATCTGTGAAGCCCACACCTTAGGAGGTGTGGCCTACACTGATATTGATTACTAGTGCTCTCGAACCTTACTATTGAGACCTTTCCAATTGGTGACCAGTCTTGAGTATATTCTTTAAATATATGTCACCAGACCTCTACTTCTTACCCAGAAAGCCAGTCCCTGCCCCTAAAGAGTTTTGCATAGACAGTATAATTCACAAAGCACACAAATCTTAGGATATTGGTGCTCCTGAGCTAGCTTTGGCTTTAAGGGTATTGATGAGACAGAAGGAAAGATGGTCTGAAATATAAGCAAAGATGGACAGAGCTATAGGTAGTCTGTGCATGCCCAGACAGACATTACTACTCTTTGTCACCAAGAATGGACTGGGAAGGTCAGTCTTCTTTGTGCCCAAGAGTTTGGTATCATGGATGAAAGAATTTATGATGAGCACTGTTTTACTATTTTTTTAATGGAAGTGTGTGTACTCAGAAGCAAAGCAGGCCACATCACAATATTGTGGGAAGGTTGGGGTCACCACATTATGTTCAGTCATGCTGATGAGTGAGCAGGATTTAATGGGGATTGTTTGGTCAGTTCTAACTTTATAATACTAAGTTATATGACAAACTATAACTCGTGTCCTAGCACATGCTTACTACTGTACAAATCCAATGGCAATCCAGCCTCTGTCCTGGCTACAGTACCCATGGCAAGCTTGTTTCAGAGATGATTCCAGGCACCCGGCTAAGAAAGATGTGATCCTAGCTAACAGACCCCCCCCCCAGGGACTAGGGTTTCTCACATGGGAAGTGAGGAATATTAAAGTGAGTCAGAGAGCATGTCTTAAAATATTGTTGTGAAACATCTCACATCTTCAGGAAGCTATTACGGATAGACTCCTATTTCCACTGGGCTCTGCTTCTTTCCTTCAGAGCCCCCACTATGCTGTCAGTTTCTGAGGCTGCAGTCTCAACTCTTCATGCTATTGCGTCTCTTGTTATCCATGGCATTAATGACTGTGGTGGAACATTTTGTAAAACTATCTCTTACATCTAAGAGACTTGAACTTTTAATACACTTTGGTATGTATTAAGACTTAGCCTGGTATCCTGCTGGCCATTTGGCTCATTTATTTTACCCATCTTTTAAAAAAAATCAAAACAACTTTTTTTAAACATTGAAAGATTTATTTATTTAGTATATATGAGTACACTGTAGCTGTCTTCAGACACACCAGAAAAGGGCATCAGACCACATTGTAGATGGTTGTGAGCCATCATGTGGTTGCTTGGATTTGAGCTCAGGACACTGGAAGAATAGTCAGTGCTCTTCACCACTGAGCCATCTCTCCAGACCTATTTTACCCATCTTTAAGAGAACAATGTAACAGCTAAACTTACTTGCCTTGGATTTTAAGTGTAATCAGATTTTCCTAACTAAATTAATGCATTGCTTTAATTATATATTATGAATTATTTTATACCCCTTATGTAGGTAGTAATACATGTACATATATGCAAAAATGCATGTTTGTATGTATACTACAGTAATCATTTTTATAGTAAGCAGATCAAAAACAGCTTTAAACAAGTATCTATTATAAGGGTTGAAAACAATTTATACATAGTAGTTGATATGATCTGTTTGTAGTATTGAGTTAGTTGGAGTCAGTTGAGGTTAGTTGAAATATGTAATTTATTCTCTTGTAAGACTGTTGAATATTTCCACAAAGTATCCTATTCTTTCTCCATATGATACTTTCAGTGCTGTTCCATAAAGACAGAGCAAAGCCCTTATAGGGATGACTCAGAGACAGGAATAAGGACGCAGATGTCAGGCAGGCATTGGGACAGACACACAGGGAATAGAGGTGGGACACATAGATACCAGAGACCGTCTGTGAACAAGCCTGAAACCACAAATACAGAAAGGGATGAACTGGAGAATTCAAACTTGGACTGACTCTTGGTAAAGTTGTTCCAAGAGGAAGTGTTGAATATTATTTCCCTAATGTGATACCAACACACTTTGGTGCCTATGAGGCTATCCGTAATGAATTTAACTGACACATCTTGATGCTCTGTGTGAGAAATCACTTATGAATTTAATCTACATGAATAAGTCATCTAATAAACTTCTTCATTGCCAGTAATCTATTTCAATGACTCCCTCCCCCACCCCATGAAAACCTGACTCTATTCAATAATAGCTGCCAGACATTCTTGGTGGAGCCACTTTCTTTTTAAATTGCCCTTATTCATAACAGTCACCCAGAGGAAGGTCATATGCCAGTCACTTGTTGGTAGCTTCAGGAAATGGTGTATACCATGAAGTTTTATAATTGAAGGATCCTGGAATTATCTGCATTCTTTTTCAATTAGATGAGATGAGTGGGTGGTTTGTCTCATCATAGGAAGATAAACAAAAGAATACTATAATGGCAAATTTGGCCATTGTCTGGTGCCTTTCATACCTTGGTAGGAGGTGCTTTCAGAATGTGATGTTAAGCATTCTCTAAGGGTAGCATTTTCAACCCTGTAGTGTGAAAATCTCCGGTGAAAGCACTATGGGACCCAAAACTACCCTAGTCTAACCTTGATTAGACCTCAGGACAGAATGACTATGAGCTGGGCTAGTCCTTGACATTAAGTCAATACTGAGACTTTCCGTGTATTTACTAGCATGATGGTAAAGGGTTATTAAAGGAAGCATCCTACTGATCAAGAGAATAGAATCACTGACCTGGGTGGAAAGCTAACTTACTAGTTAGGGCTGTCCTAGGGGCCATGCCTAAGAAGTCAGGTTCTTCTTTAGCGATGCTAAAGAGTTAGGTAGAATAAACATTCTGTTAACGAGAAGGTTTACTTTTCCTTCCTAGAACTTCTGTTCTCCCAGTGTATTCCTTAGGAGACACTCTGGGTTTGGGTTGAGTCTGCCCAATTTTTCCTTTGTTTTACTTTTTCCCCCCTAGAGGCTTGTCAGAATCTAAGTATAACTTTCCAGTACCTTGGGCTTCCTTACTCTTTCTCTAATCTCGCTTCCCTGACAGGTGGCTGTCTGCAACCACGTGTCTTACTGCCATGCTGCTAACTCAAATGGCATGACTTTCACCCCAAACCCCTGTTTCTTCCAGGTACCTGCTGAGATTTGCCACTTGCTTGCTCTGGGTGTTTTTATTTTACACAATATAACTATCCTCAAGCTTCCCTTTTACCCTTTCTTAAATTATCGTTTAATGAGATTAAGAGGCCCAATATAGCCATTCTGACTGGTGTGAGGTGAAATGTGTTGGCAAGGATGTGGAGAAAGAGGAACACTCCTCCACTGCTGGTGGGAATGCAAGTTGGTACAACCACTCTGGAAATCAGTCTGGTGGTTCCTCAGAAAACTGGGTATGACACTTCTGGAGGACCCTGCTATACCCCTCCTGGGCATATACCCAGAGGATTCCCTGGCATGCAATAAGGATGAATGCTCCACTATGTTCATAGCAGTCTTATTTATAATAGCCAGAACCTGGAAAGAACCCAGATGTACCTCAATGGAGGAATGGATACTGAAAATGTGGTATATTTACACAATGGAATACTACTCAGCAATTAAAAACAATGAATTCATGAAATTTTTAGTCAAATGGTTGGATCTGGAAAATATCATCCTAAGTGAGGTAACCCAATCACAAAAGAACACACATGGAAAGCAATCACTGATAAGTGGATATTAGCCTAGAAGCTCTGAATACCCAAGACACAATTCACATATCAAATCATTCCCAAGAAGAAGGAAGGAGAGGGCCCTGGTCCTGGAAAGGCTTGATGCAGCATTGTAGGGGATTATCATGACAGAGAATTAGGAGGGGGTTGATTGATGAATGGTTGGAGGGTGTTGATCCTGAGACCTGTGACGTCATATAGGCGACACTAATGCAGCCCTGCAGGTTTACTCCTGTTACCAAGGCAACGACCACCATGTACCCAGAATTCAATAGGCCCACCTAGCCTACCTGTAATTTGAATAATCATGCATATAAGAAGTTGCTTGCTCCCCCTCTCTCTCTTTCTCTTTCTGCTCATCGCTCCCAGCCTTCCCCTTACCCCGTTCCCCTTGTACCCCCATCTTAAATAAACCCACGTGGAGTTACTTGGTCTGGTCTAAGTGTTTCAGCCCACACCTCCCGGCTCCACCACGGGTGCTGCGGACCGAGCCTGCCGCCTGCTCCCGGCTCTCCGCAGCGGGCAGTTCGGGGCTGCCTGCGCGGGGGCGGTTTGGAGCCGACGGTCCCACTCCGGCTGCCTGCGCGGGGGAAAAACCAACAGAGGGAAGAGGGCTTATGGGACTTATGGGGAAGGGGGAACTGGGAAATCATTTGGAATGTAAACAAAGAATACAGAACATAAAAAGAAGTTAATAAACAATTTGCATTAAAAAAGAACCCCAATATAGGACCCAGATATTCTCATTATCATCTATCTGGTCATCACTAAGGGATGCATCAAATTTTGGTAGCACTCTGACCACAAACTAAATCAAAGTTAAATGCATAATGGATTCAGTATATTTCTGGAAGCATTTGCCCATATTGTATCACATGACTTCAATGAAGTCTTGGTTCTCAGCATGCCATCATGCCAGAGCAATGGCAGCCTGCATGACATATCTCAGGTCAGATACAAGATCATTATATGTTTAGAATTGCAGTGGTTTCCCTGTACATAGGAAGTTTTTGTCTTCTATAGAAACATAAAGGTTGGACTATAGAAAATCAAGATTTTTGTAATAAAAAGGTCCATTAAACCTCATCTACCCTGAATTGTTGCCATAATATTCAGGATTGATTAAATAGAGAAAGAACAGGTGATAGAGGTATGTATAATTAAGAAATGCTTGCTAGGTATGGTCTCATTGATCTCTGACTCAGGTATGGTTCTGCAAGGCAATCCCATGAAGTTCCTTTTGCTTGAAAAGACAAGGTCATTTTCAGGAGATGATCCCTTTATTACTGGACGCATCTTTGCCTTCAAGGATAACTACCTGCACCTGGAGGGTGGTATGTCCTTTATGTCTTTGTTATGCCAGGAATGCAAGATAACTGTAGGTTTAAGAAAGTTTATGTAAATGTGAGCTTTCAGCCCAGGAAGGGGCACACAATGGAAGGCAGAGATGAAAGCATTTTCTTCTGCTTTCCAACACCTTAATCCTCCAAAACGGATACTAGTTAGGGATTTATTGTTGTAAGGCTACACCTTTACCAAGACAATTCTTATAAAGGTGAATATTTTAATTGGCACTGGCTCATAGTTTCAGAACTTTAGTCCATTATCACTAGGGTGGGGAGCATAGCAGGGTGCAGGCAGACATGGGCTGGAGAAGGATCTGAGAATTCTGCATCTTGATCCAAAGGCATCCAGAAGGAGACTGTCTTCTGCAGACAGTCAGAAGAAGGGTCACTGGCTGGAATACACTGGCCAGACTTGAGAATAGAGATGAGACCTCAAAGTCTCACCTCCACAATGATATACTTCCTCTAACAAGGCTAAACCATCTCCAATAAGGCCACACCTCCTAATAGTGCCATTTCTTGTGGGTCAAGCATATTCAAACCACCACAGGAAGGGCCAGTGTTTTTCAGTGAAGCAGTTTCTAGATGCCTGTTTCTACACTGGACACGAAATTTTGTTGAGACCAAAACTAATTTGAAAATCTGAGACTGTGAAAAAAATACATAAACTTCATAAGAAAGAAACTGATTCTCATATGGTATTCCAGGATAGCCTAGAATTCACTCTTTTTGGCCCTGCTTCCACTTCCTGAGATCCCATACCTGATGAATTCTCACTCTTCTTTCTTAAGATCCTGCTTCCACTTCCTGAGATCTACCATACCTGATGAATTCTCACTCTTCTTTCTTAAGATCACAGTCTGGTGTTACTTGTAGGCACATCTTCTCTTACCATTGCTTTATAAATGTAAGAGGTAACAGTCTACCAGGCCACAAAAGTTCCTCACTGATCAGCATAGTCACAGCTTCTCTTAAATGAAAAGTCTCAGTTCTGTAGTCTTGTACTTGCAATCTTGAGAAAACTGGTTGTGTGACTCGTGAAAACGTAAGCTGACTCTGATTTTTTGAAAGTTATCAAAGAAATACTGAACATGACAATGGATGAACAATGGCATAGGCCATGCTGAGAATGAAACCCAGCAGCTTCCTTTCAACCTAGAAGGCACATCTAAATTTAGTTTCTTAACAAACTGCTGAGTTCTATGAGATGACAGATTCTCCCACACACCTGTTTCTTTTCTTTTTTTCTTTTTCTTTTTTCTTTTTTTTTTTTGCATTAGCAGCAAAATGATTACAACTAAGATTTGTAACTGTCATTAACACAAACTATTTATAATCATTCCTTTATTGTAGTGTGCACCTCAGATAATCAACTTAGAAAGTGTGACTGTTTAATTTGGTTCAGATTTAACTGTTTTAGTCCTTAAGGCAGTACATAAAGGTCTCGAACACATATTAAAATAAACTGCTCACCTCAGGTCAGCCAGAAAATAAGGGAGAGAAAGGACTGTGCTCCCAGAACTTCCCTAAGGCATATCGATGACCTGCCTTTCTGGTAACTTCCTAAAAGGTCTACTAATTTTCAGCAGGGTTGGTAAACTGCATCTGCAACAGACACTTCAACACAACTGTCCCTAGGGGACATTCATGTTCCAAATTACTGGCCAGGGAGAGACAGATAGATGATAGATAAATGGATGGATGGGTGGATGGATGGATGGTTGGATAGTTAGATAGATAGATAGATAGATAGATAGATAGATAGATAGAGTATTAGTCTGGGTTCTCTAGAGTCACAGAACGTATGGGCAGTCTCTATGTAGTTAGGGAATTTGTTGATGACTTACAGTCTGTAGTCCAACTCCCCAACAGTAGTCAGCAGTAGCTGTGGATGGAAGTCCAAGCAGTTGCTCAGCCCCACGAAGCAAGCCGGCAAGGAAGAAAAAGTCTTCCTTCTTTCAATGTCCTTATATATGTCTCCAGTAGAAGGTGTAGCCCAGATTAAAGGTGTGTGTATCCATGCCTTTAATCCCAGATGATCTTGAACTAGAATCCATAGCCATAATCTGGGATTAAAGGTGTATGTCTCCACACCTTTAATCCCAGATGACCTTGAACTGGAATCCATGCTTCAAGATCTCCATGCTAAGTCCAGGTCAGAAACTTATATCTCTGAGCCTCCAGATTAGGATCATAGGTGAGCCTTCCAATTCTAGATTGTAGTTCATTCCACATATAGTCAAGTTGACAACCAGGAATAGCCACTACAGATAGATAGATAGATAGATAGATAGATAGATAGATAGATAGATGATAGACAGGTAGGCAAATAGACAGACAGACAGACAGATAGACATATAAGAGAGGAAGATTGAAGTGACATTTTAACACTGCCAAATAAAGAGTTTATAGCTCATCATGCAACAGCACATACTGGCTCTTAGAGTTTATAGATTTAGACATAACTGCCTTTAGCTGAAGCAACTCATACATCTTGCCTTTCATGCTATTCTCTGCCTGGTTTGTGTAGCCTGAAGGTGGGCAGCATGCTTTATCTCAGCATTCTGTACTCCCTGTGAACTTTACCTCTTGCAGGCATCCTAAATAGGGCACAGAAGAGAACAGCATTTCCTGCCTGGATGAAGACATTTTATCCTGGTGGTCTGCTACTGTTCCAACTAGTAATCTTGAAGTTATAGGATTATAGATTCCTTCATGTATTTATTTGTTCACTTCCATTTCCCACTTTGTAGCTAAAGATATAGATCAAAGGTAAATCGCTTGCTTACTCTGGGATGTTAGATTCAATTCCAGCAACCATGCAATAATCAAAACCTCACACACCAAATTTGTCCAGTTAATTGTTTAACGTTTTCAATAAGGAATATATTTTTAAATGGGAACAGTAAGAAAGCAAAGATGAAATACAGTGTACTGTAACTATAAGTCAGTTCTTAAGGACACAAGAGGTAAAAATAAATAAATAAATAAATAAATAAATAAATAAATAAACACTTAAAAGCACTGCTAGTTGGCAGCAGGAACATGCTCATGAGTACTGGAATGCTGGAATGCCAGAGGCCACAGCTCTCTCTCTCTGGTAAGTGTACTTGGAATGGAGATTGGTAAACAGGGAGTGAAGGTATATGTGGTGATACACACATCTGAGTAAGAACTTACAGCACAGTTTGTAATTCAAAGACAACCTCTTGCCTCTCTCGCCTCTTGCTTTCTTGCCTCTCCCTCTTGCTTCCCTCTCTCCACATTCTCTTTATTCCTCTCTCCACGTGGTCATGGCTGGCCTCTACTCCACTTTTTCCCCTCTCTCCGCCTTTCTCTGTCTCTATTACCCTTTCGATTCCCCTCCCCATGCCCTAAATAAATACTCTATACTGAAAAAAAAAGACAAAAAAAGATAGTGAGGACAGAAAGATGCTAAGCAGGCCTCTGGGAAGATAAAGAACAAGCAGTCTCGGGAGGGGGTAGTTAGTTCAAGCTATTAATCCAAAAAACTTGGCCTGATTTAAAAAAAAAAAAAACCTGTTGGCTAGAGCAACTACACTGTTTTCCAATTAAATGGGACAAAAATTCGTGAAAGTGTCAAGAATTCTTTGCCTGCTGGGACAACCCTAACCTTGACAGAGCATCATCAAAATTGGTTTTGTAAGGTTGAATTGATGCAGGTCGAGTGCATTTGAGATCCCTCAGTGAAGAGCGATCAAACTGCCAAGGGCAGATCTCCATTAGTCTTGCTCACAGAGGCCCTTGGATCTGTCAAAACGTAATTGCTGCTGTTACATCTGCATAATTTGACAGGCTGTGGTATGTTATTGTGCATTTTCGTTTTACCAAGTGGGCAACACACACACACACACACACACACACACACACACACTTAGTTATTTTTGTAATTTAAAAATTATTACAAAAACATGCTTGTTGGAAGTCTGAAGAGAGGCAGGGAAGCAAGGATTGTGCTATGGTTAGAAACAGAAATAAAGCTGTGCTAGCCTAAGAAATAGCAATAACAAGATAAAACCAACACATGCAACACAAGCTAATGTTTGTCTTCCCTTGCTTCTTTTCAGAGAATTAATTACTATCTAACGTAAGGAGAAAACAACCTAGAACAAAGCAAGGGCTCGGACTTCAGTATATGAATTTTTGCCAAGCTTATTGTTGGTCACAAACAAACAGAATAAAATCTTAGAAAGAGTTCTGTGTTTAAATCGACAAGCACAAGAGAACAGTGCTTAGGAAGAATACCTGTTTGTTGAATCAGTTCGTGCGAAGGCTTTGGTTTGTTATGATTATAATTATAAGGCAGAACCTCTGAGCCTGGGCACTCAAATACATCAGTTTCTAAATACCCTGTTAATTAATGAGCTTATTGTCACTATGAGTTTCATAATTTATATTGAGGCAAAATATGCAAAAGGTGTTTAATCATATCAAGGTTGCAATTGAATGGTATTTAGCACATTCAAATTTTTGCTTAATTATACTATTTCTACCTAGTTGAAAAGTACTTTCATTGTCTGCAAAAGATGGTAATTTAAATGTGGGAATGGAAAATTAGAACACAGGAAAATAAGTTGCTAAGAAGGTTCTTGAGAAGTAAAGAGCATCGAGATTGGGGATGCTTAGCTTCGAGGTTACCCACTACTAACCTACCAAAAGCTCTCACTGTCTCTTTCCACGTGTTCTCAGCACTCCATCCAGTCTGTGTTCTGTCCTTATAGGCCTATCTGTTGCAGCTATTTCATATTAATGGAACAACACAAGACATTACAATGCTATTTCACATCAATGGAATAATACAAGGCATTACCTTTCGTGGTTGGCTTCTCTTACTTAGTGCAATGTTTCTAAGGCTCATCCGAACAATAGCAGGGTGAGCCCTTCATTCACTGCATGCTTTAATGTTATGCATATTTCATTTATATCATAATGGCCTTGTCACCCAGTATAACAATTGCATTGTTTGGTCTCTTGGCTATTCTGAATAGCAGTCAAGAATATTTATATTTTATATTTATTTATTTATATATATATATATATAATATTTATTTGGATCAACATATTTATGTGTATGTATATATGTGTGTATATTATATACACATACATATGTATGTATATATGTATGTGTTTCTACAAAATTACTTTTTGTAAGAGGAAAAACATTTTGTTCGTTGTTATCAGTATATGAGAGGTTTATCTACATTTTTGCTATCGTGTTAGTTTCTTTAATTTTATGCATTTTAGAATTGTGTTTATTATCGCAAAGTAGTTGTGGTATGCATTTCCAAAACGTCTAATGCTGGGAAATCTTTTGGTGTGTTTCATGGTATTGTGTATTTTCTATGAAAAATCATGCGTCTGAGTCACCGGGCCATTTGAAGTCAGCTCGTGGTGTTTTCCTATTGAATTGGAACAGAGCCATATGCATTCTGACTATCACACACACCTTTATCAGATAAGTGAGTTTTCAGTATCTTTCCCTTTCTATAGGCTTTTGTCTTCTCTTGATAACATCTTCTGGCATAGCTTGGTTCTTGATTTTGATGAGGTCTATTTTACCTGTCTTTTCTTGCTCCTGCCTTTATTGTCCTATCTAAACTTTCATTTATGGTCGTGAATATCCATCTCCTTTTCCACAAAGATTTATGGGTTTTATTCCCATGTTAAAATCATTGGCCTTGCTTAGTGTATGCATCTCATCCTAGAGCATGCCACCTGGCCTCGAATTTAGAGTTATTTCTGCTTTTGTACATGCCACAGCTTGAGTGTTAAGCTATCTTAAAATTCCCTGTACCCAAACAGCTCAGTTTGTAACTTTCTACTTCCACCAATTACAAATTGTCCAGACAAATACATAGCACCACAAAAACAGACATTGTTTCAGACCATAAGACAAGTAGGCTCTTGTTCAGTCCTCAGTCGAACCTGATTTACATCTGAAGCCTCATTAATGTAGTTTTCATTGTCTTCCCATCAACATTCTAGTTTTCTACAGTCCCAACCCATTAAGCTCTACTTAATAGCAGCCCATGGTTTCTACAGTCCACAGTGCCACTCTTTCTCATAACCTTTCTATAAGTCAGTATTGAATGCCTATGAAGCACATGCTCAGGTTTACCAAAGCAGTGACTCTATTTCTTAATACTAAAGTTTTCTCTGTTAATACTTTTCCTTGTGGTAGCCTAATACATGACAAGGAGTAATGTGGTACAAAGACAGATTTTAGCTCAGAATTCCAGGAAATTGTGATTTATGAGGTGTCACCTCTGGGTAGGAATTTGTGGGTGGTCACATCATGAATATAGAGATTCAAAGGTCAGAACAAAGGCTGGGCTATAACCCACATGCCATTTCCCAATGGCCTATGGTTTTTCAGCTAGGTGACACATCCAAAAGGATGACAGTACCATAAAGAGGTGATCACACCTGGAGATCTCTTGTGTTTGTGGACAAACACAAGCCTCCATGTTACTGTGTTCTAATTCCTTCTTTTCTATGTGGAGACTCTTGTATGTTAGTACTATCTGTTGGATGATGACAGCTCTTTCTCAACTTGTATTCCTTGTCTAGTGTCAGCTCTTTACATACAGTCTGTATGTGCTTTCTGGATAAGCTTTTCTTATTTAGGCTTGTTTTTTGTTTGCTTTTGTTTTGTTTTGGTTTGGTTTGGTTTTGGGTTATTTGTTTTTGTTTTCTTTTGCACAGATTTTTAATTTTGCTTTTCCTTTGTTTTGAAATGAGGAAAAGAAAATAGATTCTAGAAGCTTTAGTGATCTAAGCAGTGACAATTTTGAATCTTGTCTATGTGTCTTTCATTTAAAATGCTTTTGAATTATCACACTGGTAGCATACTGCATTTTCATGAAATTCTGATCTATGTATACTAATTGTAGTGAAATTATTTACTCCCCCACCCCAATACGAGGAAGGAAAAGATAGTTTTCAGTGAAACCTAACCAAGCTACATTAAGTAAATTGGCATGGTTACAAATCATATGAAAATAATATTTCAACCTTTGACCATCAACTTAAGAAAATCGTTTGCTATATAGACTTTTGTATTTTAAAAATGGTAATATGGTTTGCTAGCTTATGGCCCTTAGAATCAAAGCATAAAAAACATCAAGGGAAGAAAAGAATGTGTCTGATTACTAAATAATGAAGGCAGAGTAAATCCTGAATCGAGTGATGAATTTCCTAGGGACAACAAGGTAACAGTTGGATCGTTCACTTACACAAGCAAAGTAGAATTCGCAATTATCAGTTCTCTTAAATGCACCAAATAGAGCTCCTAAATGGATCCTGTAAGGCACCACCTTAATTTTTCTGGGCTATAACTGTGCATAATTTTAAAATAGTTTCTTAAATTTATTTAATTTCTTTAGAACATAAAATGAGAAAGGTGTTAAAACTGGTATAACACCTCAATAGAATAATTATTCCAGATTTTAGGAGGGATAAAGAAGAATATATAAACAGTATACACATGCCACTGGAATTTTCATAGGAATTAAACTGACTACAGAGTACATAGGTGAGATATTGTCATCCTGGAAAAAAAAAATCACAATTTCAGGACATGAATACTGAATGTCTTTTTTTTTTTTTTGAGAAACTCTTCAATGTTTCTGCAACAGTTTGTAGTTTTAAATCCACTCTTGTTTCTTATTATTTGATAATTCCTCAAGTGTTTTAGTCTTTTGGATGTGATTGGTGGAGTCAGTGTGGACATTAAAAAACAACAACAAAAAACAAAACCAAAGAAGACAGGTGTCTGCAGAAGCAGAACTGATCTTCTGATCAGAACACTCAAAGGGCTCCAGTCTTCCCCCAGGAGTAGAAACTATGCACAGGCAGGCATGTGATGCATGTACTTCCCTGACGGGTTTTCCTCTTTCTTTTTATGTCACCATGGTACTTGGTGGTTTCCTAGGGTTTTATTTCAGCGAGGCCATCTATTTACTGCTTGTACAACTTGAGTCTCCTGTTGCCTTTTCTATCTCTCTAATCTCAGTAGTGATTTTCGTATTATCATTCCACTTCCAGCTGTTTAGGCTGGCTCATTTCTTTTCCTTGTCTGGCTCCAGATGTATTAACCTGAGGTCCTTCCTAATAACAAAATTTTGATTGTATTGAATTTCTCTCACATTTTTCATTTTTTCTTCTTTACTTTATCTTTACTGTATATTTTTATTTTCTTCTACGAAATCTGTTTTGATGTCTATTCCTTTGTAAGTTTGTTAAGGTATAAATCTATCATTCAGTTGAGATACCTGATTTATCAACTTAAATTTTTGCTCCTTACAATTTCCTTCTCAGCTTCTTTCACAGCATCGCATGAATTTGTTTCTTTGTCTATATTTAAATTCATAAACAACTACTGTTTTTTTCCTGGCATTTCCTCTTTGACTCAGAGACTGTTGAGGATTGTGCTGTTTAATTTCTATTTATCTATAGAATGTAATTTTCTTTCTGTTACTACTTTGAAGTTTCATGTCACTGTGGTAGATAAATCTTTGATGATCTAAATTTTTTTTTCCTGAGGCTTTCTTTCTGGCTGATGGGGTAGGAGGTGTTTTAGAGAATGACACAAATGAATTTGATTTTATAGTTATTTAGTGAAATGTTTAACATGAGCTAGTTTTAGGAGCCTTATAATGTTAGAACACTGGTAAGTCCTGTGTTTATAAATCACAGTTTGGATATTCTATCCATGACTGAGAGTGAGGTACTGATTGTTCCAAATTTCCATGATAGATTTTCTCACCTCCACCTTTACTTTTACTCATATTTTCTTCAAATATTTGACAGTGCTATTGTCTACTGCAGTTATACAGTTTTAGATTATATGCCCTCTGGGCTAACACACTGACTAATGCACAGCACTTTGTATATGATAGTAATTAATATGGAGATTTTTCTGGTATCAGTATAAGGATGTTACATGATATTTATTAATATTCCATTTACTTATAAAGATAGCATTGTTGAGTGTTTACTGCTATTTATAGTTCCCAATTTTATCTTTTGACTGCAGCATTTAGTCCATTTTCAGGAAAAGTTAACATTGATAATGATAGTTTTAATTTTGTACTGTGCTTTTGTGTATGTCTTGGGGCTGTCTCTTTATCATGCATTCTATTTGTCTTCATGTCTGCTAAACTAATTATTTTGGTAGGGTTCCAGTTAGTGTGTGTGTATGTGTGTGTGTATGTATGTATGTATGTGTATATATATATATATATATATATATATATATATATCCTTTTGTATCTTTTTGAAATGGTTTTCTTAGTGGTTGTAACAACAATTATAATGAGAATCCTAAATAGTTTAAGTAGAAATCAATAAAACCTCAATAGTATACAAAGACTGCTTCAGTATAACTCTGTTATTTATGTATTATAATTCTTAGAATTGCAAATTAATCCATTTCTTAAAATGTTTGCAATTATTTTATACCTTTCTTTTAAATAATGGGTTATAAAAACGAGTTACAAACAACAACACCAAAACATGGTAGTGGCCTTTATACTTGTGTATATGGTTAAATTCACACCCTATTTGTGTGGCTTTGAGCCACCATCTCTTGCCCTTCTCCTTGAGCCTGGAGCTTTCCCATTTTTGTTTCCTGTAGCAATGTGATATTCTATCCATGACTGACACTAGCAGTGTCTCTCAGCTTTTCATTCTTTTTCTTTCTTTTCAACTTGGGAGAGAGAACTTAATTTCATTTCTGAAGGATCTTTTTTTTTTCTAGCTAAACAATCTTTGCTTGGCATTTTAATTGCCTTTCAAGATTTTTAAAATGCTATTTGGCACTGTTTTGTTCTTTATGGTTTTGGTGACAGCCCAGCTGTTAATCTTGCTGCCATCAATTTTTTTCAGGAGGAGCTGCTTGGGTTTATTTTTCTTAGAATTTGATAATTTCTTACTCTTTTTATAAAATTTGGAATGTCATTAAGATAAGATTGGAATTCATGATTGTATCCCCATGGTTTCTCAAACGCTCTTCATTAGTTTTTATTATTTTCACTTCCTTAAGCTTACCCATTTCACTTGACTTATCTTCAGAGCTGCTGATGTTTCTTCCATGTGCTGACATGTGGTGCTGAAATCCTCTATTGAGAGTATAAGTACTGGTGTTGCTAGAAGGATTCCTGTCAGAGACGATCCACTCACTGATGACTTAGAAGAAAAATGTGACCCGCAGTGAAATAATATTTAGAAATAAAAAAGACGGAATCCTATTGTTCTCCATAATGTCAATGGCCACAGAAGACACTAAAGTTCATAGACTAGTAGTTAGCATCTGGTACAAGAAGAGGAAAGGAGCATGGGAAGAGATTTGTCAACTGATACAACGGTGTGGATTGATATTTGAAGTGGGTTCTGGTGTTCTAGAGCATCTAGAGCATAATTTATATTATCTTTCTCTATCATTATTATCATTAGAGATTATTAAAAAATACTAAACTCTGAGAATGATAAACCCAAATTTCTTCCTGAGACTAATTGATGGCAAGAAGATTAACAGCTGGGCTCTTACCAGAAATGATAAAGAACAAAACAGTGACAAGTATCTTATTTATGTACACACATATATACATATAATTATTTTGAAGAAAAAGTCCAATTTCAATATACTTGCCTGAAGAAATAATGTATGTTTGAGGAAGTGGATGTTTAATATGATTTAAATATCACAGAACATGTGCATGTGTTTGAATATCACAAGTTCTCTTCTGATATCATCACCTTAATATTTTTGCATATCTGCTAAAAGTCAAACTACATTTGTTTTAGAAAAGTAATTTAGTTGTATTAACTCAGATGCCTGTTTTCTCACACTTATGAAAACTTTTCATTATATTCAATAGTATAGGAAGGGATGAATTCCACATCATTACTTTAAGGAAACTTGTATGTCTGAGACTTTTCCGTGACACCTGAAATGAACTGAATAATTTGCCTACCACTTGACATTGTTTAGTTTTAAATAATCCTCTTAAAATATACTGAGCAGTACAGAAGATCATAGCCACGTATAGTGAAATTAAAAAGTAACATAAATTTACAAATCAGTTTTCTGTCATACTCAGCACATTGTTATGGCCTCACACGCTGCGTGAGGCTAGTGGCTTCTGCCCCACACAGTGTAGAAGGGTATTTCCAATATGGCTGACTATTTCTTTAAGCTCTCAGTCACTGGAACAAAATACAGGAGAAACAAAATCTTAGAAGTATGAGATGCTTATTTTGGCTTACAATTACAGAGGTTTCAGATCTTCTTCTCTTTGCTCTTTTCTGTGGACCTGTGGCACAGTATCACACAGTGACAGTGCCTGGTGGAGGAGCTGCTCAAGTGACAGTAAACAGGAAGTAGAGAGAGAGAGATTGAGCATGAGTGAGAGAGAGAGATTGAGAGAACGATTGAGAGAGAGAGAGAGAGAGAGAGAGAGAGAGAGAGAGAGAGAGAGAGAGAGAGAGACTCGTATTCACTTCAACCCTTTCAACCCTCTTGGTGCCTTAAAAAATCTAGATCCACTGTGTTTTAGCACATCCCAATAGCTTTATCCATAGGCTTTTTGAGGACATTTGGATCTAAATTTTAGCAAAGTTCAGTCTGCAACTCTTCTGTAGCAGTAAGAATGTATTTTAGATGTTCATCCATTGTGTTCTCCCATGAGACATTGACTAAGAGATAAACTAGTCATGAAATTATAGCAGCACAGTTTGAATAGCTCTCTGTCATGAAAGTGATGAATTAAGCAGAATGTATGCTTCTTATTATTTCCTCACATCATTTAATTTCAGTTCTAGGTAACACATTGTTCTTTTAAACCAGACAGTTTTTCCCATTTTTCTTCATTTTCATGTAAATATAGAGATTATTAATGTTGAGACAATGACTAATGAGTACATATTTTTTTTGCAGAAGAAATAGTTTATGTTAATCTATATTCCTTGGCAACAAGGATTATTTTGTTTAAAACTTAGACAAGAAAAATAATTTTGTTATTTCTTTGAGTTTTCATTTATCCTGAGACAGGGAAGAGGCAAGGCAGGAGCCACTGTTCCCTGTGCTGACTCATGATGTGGTCACCAGGACCTTCTCTAAGAGTAACAATCTCCCCAGGAATGTGAAAACCCCCTTTATTCTTTAGGAATGTCATTGTTAAAATATAAGGTGAAATGCTCAACAGTAAATCCAGTGCCTCGGTCCAAGCAGACACAGAAGGAGTTCAATGTAATCCCGTGCAAAAGTTAAACAATGTAATAGAAGCCACCTTGAGTACCTGTGAAGAGTGGTCCCTTCCACTGTCATATGACACCGTCCTAAGATACATTCCATTGTGTCAGAATGACCTTCAGTACTCAGGTAAGCTGGGGGATGGACTGGATGTGTCTAGATGTCAGGACTTTAGGTCAGAGAGCGGTGGACAAGGCCTCAGAGCACTTGCTCACTTCTCCTATGGAAAGACCAACCTTGGAGACAGGTGGTGATGGGCTCTGGAACAGAAGGAAACAATGGCAAAGCAAATGCTCTCTGATGTAGAGAGTAAAAGATAATGAATACACATACATCCATACACACACACACACACACACACACACACAAGGTAGTTTATCTGTTGCATTACATTTAACTATTGAATTACATTGTTAACCATGCTATGACTCTGAACTGAAAAATCCTGCTACTTGTGTTGTGCCTCAGCCCTAAAACACAATCTTAACCCAGGAGCTTTCTGTTTACTGTAAACAAATAATTGCGGTATGGCTCGGCCTTAGCACATACCTTTAACCCAAGAGCTTTTGTAAACAAGAGCTAAATAAAGCCAACATTAGGCTAAGAGGCAGATCAAGCAACCAGTTAACAGGGAGTGAACATTAGAAACCTCAGGAAAGAGAAAGGAGGGTCTTTGAGGTAAAGGCTATTTCTGATAGCATGGGGAAGATGAGGAGCTTTTTCCTTCTCTGAGGTTGGTGGAGTAAGAAGTCCACTGGGTGCTTTCTCTACTTCTATGAGCTAGCAGGCTTTCACCCGAGTCTTTATTTGACAAATCCAATGTTTGTGATTTTGTTTTTAAAACAGATTATCAGTCTATCCTTTTCAAACCAAAGTTGACTGCAAAGTAAATGACACAATAAAAAGATAAGCCACGTGAGTTGTACCTTATATGACCTTACATGACCATGAAATGCATCAGGATAATGTTACTTGGTGTGTGTGTGTGTGTGTGTGTGTGTGTGTGTGTGTGTGGTTGCTTACATTTGCAATACTCTTTATAGTAATTAAATTTGAAGATGAGGTCACTGATCATTGTCATGCATCTTCATGGGTATAATTGCTAAATCACATCCTCAAAAGTGATTGGTGTTATGTTTTATAAAAAGGGGGCAAGGATATGTTTTGTAGAGCACAGCATGATGAAGTGGGAGAGGTTCTTCAGAGGGCCCATACTGAGGCATTCCTTCCCCCTGAGGTATGAGCCATACAACTGATAAAGTGTAGAATAGAGTTTGTTTAGGGTATGGGGCAGGGAGGGAGTTTAGAAGGGAGTAGAGGCAGGGAAAGACACACACACACACACACACACACACACACACACACACACACGCACAGAAAGAGACAGAGACTGAGAAAGGAGGGAGAGGCCTGCCAAGAACAAATGGAGAGAATGGGAGGAGGAAAGTGCAAGAGGGATAAAGGGGTCAGGGAGAGAAGAGAGTCAGAGAGAGAAAAGGGGCATAGAGAGTAAGAAAGAGAGAGACAGAGCCAAACAGCACTTTTTGTAGCAAGCTAAGCTTACATGGCCGTTGCCAGGCAACTGTTGGGCAGAGCCTAGAAGGAATGCTAACAGTTGGACCATGACAATTTTCAATGACTGACTAAATAAATAAATAAATAAATATTCCTTCACTAGTGGTCTGTGTGCCTATACATCGAAAAAAGAAAGAATATAAATTGATCTGTATACTTAGTTGAAAATTAAAGATCTTGGACAAGTAATCAAATATATAGTGTATTTAAAATAAATATATGCTTATAGATATATATTGCATATATAAAATATATGCATATATACATATATATAGTATAGTATAGTATATGTATTTATTGTCTGTTCTTGTGTGCAGTATTTAGTAGGAACATACTAACATTATCTGTTCAGGAACAAAGTCCATTTGTACATCCTGTGATTAGAGACCATTTTCTTTCCCAGTCTGCTTTCACCTTCCCACGAGGAAGGAAGATTTATGCAAGCAAAAGTGAGGAACTTCATTTTATGGGGAGAAATAACAAATTAAAGAAACTTTCTCACATTTAACTTACACTCTGAAATACATAAAGATTTTTTTTTAGAATTTATGCTAAAGCCATATTTTCTCAACTTGCACTGAAGTAGATAGAAAACTTCATTTTCTTTTGATCCACAGAGATAATGCAAATGAGATTAACTAGTGCATAGCAAACCTCAGCTTTCATTTTTATTAAAGCCAGTAGTTATCTAATATTCCATGTGATTGAAAGGAAATTAAAGAGCATGGCCCTTACTGAGCCAATGTTTCCTTAAAAAGACCTAAGACTTCTGTTCTGTTTACTATTTAGTCTTGGCATAAATACTTTCTGAAGAATTGGTTAAAAGCAAGTGTCTTAATCACTTATCTATTACTGTGTAGAGACACTACGACCAAGGCAACTCTTATGAAAGAAGGTATTTAATTGGAGGCTTGCTTGCAGTTCGAGGTTTAGTTCATTATAATTATGGGAGAGAGCTTGGTAGCATGTAGGCAGGCTTTGATATCTCAGAGTCCACCTGGAGTGACAGTTTTTCCAATAAGGCCATACCTACTCCAACAAGGCCACACCTTCTAATCCTCTTAATCTTTTTAAATGGTGCCACTCACTGATGACTAAGCATTCAAATATATGAGTCTATAGGGCCATAAGCTGAACATAGGAAGAAGAAATAAAATAAAGGAAAGGCAATGGACTGTACGTTGATTAACTTCTAATTACTGAGCCAACTATGAAGAGAACTGTCATCTAGCTGGTACAAGAGACTATAAGACTATTTAAATAGTTCTGAGGCCCTGTTTTAAAAAGGTATAGACGTTCATCAGAAGTCTGAACTTATGTCCATCCTGCTGAACTTCTTCTGCTTAAAATGTAAGAAAATAATTAAATGTCTCAATAGATAATGAATTTATATTTTATTTACATACTGTGATGGTTTGTATATGCTTTTCCCAGGGAGTGGCACTATTAGGAGGTGTGGCCTTGTTGGAGTAGGTGTGTCACTGTGGGTGTGGGCTTAAGACCTTCACCCTAGTTGCCTGGAAGTCAGTCTTCCACTAGCAGCCTTCAGATGAAGATGTAGAATTCTCAGCTCCTCCTGCACCATGCCTGCTTGGATGCTGCCATGTTTCTGCCTTGATGACAATGGACTGAACCCCTGAGCCTGTAAGCCAACCCCAATTAAATATTGTCTTTTATAAAACTTGCATTGGTCATGGTGTCTGTTCACAGCAGAGAAACCCTAACTAAGACAGAAGTTGGTACCAGGGACTGGGGTATTGCTGTGATAGGCCTGACCATGTTTTTGTTTGGAAGAATGTGTATTTTGGGACTTTGGATTTGGAAAGCCATGGAATTCTTTAAGTGGGGTTTAATGGGGCAGACTAGTAGGAATATGGAAGACAGTGGTGCTGAGGGTCATTTGAACTGTGTAGGCCTGACAGCCCAAGAGGTTTCAGTGGAGAAGAACTTTAATATGTGGCTGAGAGTGTTTTTGTGATGTTTTGGTAAAGAATGTGGCTACTTTTTGCCATTGTCTGAAGAGACTTCCTAGGGCTAAGGTAAAGAGATTTATATTAATTGCATCTGCAAAGGAAGTCTCAAAAAAGCCCAACAAAGACTTTGTTCTCTGGTTATGTCTGATAAAGAGAATTTTGAACAAACATAGCAAGCTGAGAAAGGAAAACTACAAAATATATAGTTTGAGTATTAAAGGGACTCCAGGAAGTGAAATGGAGCTGAATTCAAGGATATTAAATTGAATTAAAGGAGTGGTGACCTTGGGGCAAGATTCCACCCAGCTAAATTTAGGTCCAGGCATGGTAATACAAGCCTTTAATCCCAGGAGGCAAAGATAAGCAGATCTCTGAGTTCAAGGCCTTTAATCCAGGCTTGGTGGACCACACATTTAATCCCAGTGCTTAGAAGACAGGCATGCAGATCTCTTGAGTTCAAAGTCAGTCTAAGGAGCAAGATTCAGGACAATCAACTTAGGCAGTGAAGAAGCTGGGAAAAAGGAAGCTAGTGATAATGTAATAGAATAAGGGGGTCAATGTTCCAGCTCCTGCAAGCAGCAGAACTCAGCAGCTTTGGCCACGTATCTCTGGCTTTATATTCAAAAGAAGGAGACTACTCGGACAGTTGATGCTGGTTAGCTGGAGCTAAGAAATTAGTGGTGATTAAGAAAAAACCAGCATCACTGAGGTGAAATATGGGAAGTGTTTTCTGAGAGCACAAAGAAGCTATATTCCAGAGATAGCCAAGGTTGTACCTTATGCTGCAGCTGTACTTGGTAATGTGTAAGAATCATCTAGGTGGTACTGGTTTTGAAGGCATGAAGGCATCATGAAGAACAGCTGAGGCTTGGTACTGTGAGAGGCCATGGAAGGCCATTGGTGAAAGTGTACTCTCAGTTGTAATTGACAGCCCAGGACTGAAGGGGTCACGCTAAGGAATGAGGCTTGGTACCATGAAAAGAGCCTATGAGAGGCTTTAGTGAAGCATAGTTGCAGTGGAAGACCCTAGCATATTGGAGATACCAGTACCATGGGATGACCACCAAGAACAGCAGTGGCAGTGGGTGGATAAATCTGAACTTATAGTGCAACAGAGGGCAGAGCTGGAGAAGTGACACCAGCTCTTTGGAGATGTACAAAAGATCATGTGTGGATCTCAGACATTGGAACAAGAAGATGTGAAGCTGAAATTGACTTGGGGTACCCAAGATGTTAAAGATGCCAGAGCCACAAGATGCCTGCCAAGGAAAGCTGCTAACAGGGAGTGGAACAAGCCCAGGAGAAAGAACCTTGTTGAAGTCAACAAAGATGAAAAAGGAGTTGGATATCTGAAGACTGGTTGGCCATCAGAAGTGGAGATGAAGAGTTTTGACTTTGCCCAGCTGGTTTCCTCTCTTACTTGGAGGATTACATTTAAGTGATTGGATGAATCTCAAAAGAGACCTTGAACTTTGGACTTTTAACACTGTTGAGACTGCTATAGACTACAGGGACTTTTGAAGTTGGACTAAATGTGTTTTGCATTACGTTATGTTTAAGTATGGCCCCCATACACTAATGTTTGAACAAGCCTATGGGGACCAGGGAGTGGAATGTGATGGCTTGTATATGCTTTTCCCAGGGAGTGGCACTATTAGGAGGTGTGGCCTTGTTGGAGTAGGTGTGTCACTGTGGGTGTGGGCTTAAGACCTTCACCCTAGTTGCCTGGAAGTCAGTCTTCCACTAGCAGCCTTCAGATAAAGATGTAGAACTCTCAGCTCCTCCTGCACCATGACTACTTGGATGCTGCCATGTTTCTGCCTTGATGACAATGGACTGAACCCCTGAGCCTGTAAGCCAACCCCAATTAAATATTGTCTTTTATAAAACTTGCATTGGTCATGGTGTCTGTTCACAGCAGAGAAACCCTAACTAAGACACATACATTGCAAGGGAGGGTTAGGAATATAACTCAGTAGCAGTCCACTTACATAGCATGCATGAGGCCTGTGATTCTGTTGACAAAACTAAAATATTTATAAATAAAACTACCTTATATAGTTCAAGCACCAAAATAAATAAAATCCTGAAGCATACTCTGTAGTGGGAAATTGTTAAAATATATTATCCCTGCCAGTCCTCTCCTCCAAGTCCTGGTGAGTCTCTCACTCGTGCCCAGTACCCACTCCTTTCATGTGTCCAGCAAAGCATGATTCTTAAACTTGAGTAATTAACCAAATATATTTATGTATATGAAACTCCCAATTACATAATGCCAAATTACAATGATAGTTTTATCCCTATTTCTAACCTCTCAGCACACCAGAAACACATCTGATACCATCAGATGGGATGGGGTGTCTCCTCCTCTGCTCCCTCATGCAGCTCCCAGGCTCCCTCTCTCGCCACCCCTCCTTCTCTTAGCTCCTCCTCCTCTCTCCCCTCCAATCACTGGCCTCTCACTGCCTCAATGTGAATGGATAGGAGATGTCTTGCGTCATACCCCACATGAAGGACCTTTGGTTGGCTACTCTACTTTTCATTATTATAAGAAAAAAAGCCTCAAGAAATCCAACTTAAAAAGGAAGCCTTTATTGTATATGTAGTAGGTTGAATTTTTGTTTTCCAAGCAAACATAGAACTTTGTATATGCAAGTCTGAGGAAGCTGCTTATGTCATGGTATGGCTAGGGAGAAAATGAAGAAGAAAGAAAGCTTTGGATCTCACTATTTCCTGCTAGTTCACATCCACAAAGACTTAATTTCCTCTTTATAGTTCCTACCACTTGTGGAGTCCCTCACCAGCACTATGGGATGGAACATCAGTGTTTACTGTGTGGACATGTGGTGGACACTACAAAAACAAATTACAGCATTTGGAAAAAACATGTTGGGGAAAATAAAATAGACACCAAGACACATCCTATATGAATCTTAAGTGTGGTACCCAGAATAGAGGAAATCAGAGAATATGTAAGTGTGCTAAAGATGACCATGGGATAGGGAGGCAATGAGTCATTGCTGTTTCGTTGGGATGAAGTCTGCATTCTGCATAGTGAAAATGTTCTAGAACTGAAGAGCCGTGATGGTCGCTTAACTCTAAACTGTTTTGCTAAAAATGATGGCTGTGGTAAATTTTATTTTATTTTTGCTTACCACTATTTATAATGTCCTCTACAAAGGATTAAACAACATGGAATGGCTGAAAATGTTTTCTATGTACCCATGGCTCTTTTGGAATTTGACTGTATTATCTTCATCAGATCAGAATGTGCAATTTGTCCCATTCTGGTATTGAAATCTGAGTTGAGAATTTTGTAAAAGCTCTATTAGTTCGGTCTTCAAATTTTACAATGGGTGAAGTTGTCAAGTTTCACTCAATTCCTTCACAAAATACAGCTGACAAAAGTTTGTACTTTAAAGTGAGACTGTCCAGGGAAGGCATCTCAGTAGAGGAAATACTTCGTTTGCAAGTACAAGGACCAGAGTCCAGATTCCCACAATCCGTCTAAAACCCCAGAAACTGCATCAGACACATGTCACCTGAGAGATGACAATTTGAGAAGTAGAAGCACTGGGTCCCTGGAAACATATTGTTACCAACTCAGCAAATTTCTAAGCCAATGAGAGACCTGTCTCAAATGAAAGGTGGACAGTGCCTTGGGAACAGAAGGCAATGCTGTCCTCTGACTGATACACACATGTGCATACATGGACACTTTCCTACCCATACACATGCATTGACATAGACACATCCACACACAAAGTAGAATTGTCAACTTGAACCTTCATAGTCTTCATATGTTCCTGACTATTCTTCATGAGTTCTACAGTTTCTGGATTTTGGCAGGGATTTGTGTGAAATAATTAGACGGCACTAATAAAGAGTGAATCCCATATACAAGCCAGGTGTGAGGCAGAGAAGGGAACATCTTTAAGACACTCCGGAATCACATTCTTTCCTGTCTTGAACTGAGACGTTTGTTTGGAGAGAGTGAGTGCAGAGTATAAATTTATGAGGCTAACTTCATACTTAACATGATTAGCAACACAGGCATCACAGCTCCTCTCTAAGTCTAGCTGGACATGAGAGCGGCTACTTGTCCCCTATTTACATTTGATTTGTAGGGCTTGGCATGAGGAGTTAGTTCATATATCCCAGAACACAAAGGTAACAAAAGTTACCTTTATTTTTATTATTCTAAAGTTTTGAAATAGCACAAGCTTTGCTTTGAATCAGAACATGGTATTTCTGGATGAATAGTTTAATATATTCCATGAAGTTGAAATATTTTAATGAAGATTCGTGACAACCTACAAGGTCCTTTGGAACCACAGTGTTGAATCATCTACCTGAGGAGCGTCCATCATACAGTTTGGTTTACTGAACCATAAACCCTGTAAGTTGCTTTGACTTGTTTACATTGTCTTTTCTACCACCCTGTTTGCTTGCTTCTTGCTTGCCCACACCGGAGCAGAAAAATATATATCTTGCTATACTCCTTCACCAGCTTCAAATGATAAAAAATATTCTCCCATACATAATAACAGTTCTGAAGGACATGAGCTCATTTTTAAAATTAATAATTTTAAAGTATAATTACATTATTTCCACCTTCCTCTTTCATCCTCCAACAACTCTCATGAATCTCCTTGCTATCTCAAATTCATAGTTTCTTTCCCCTTAATTGTTCTTATATACTTTTATATTATATATTTATATATATGTAATGTAGGTTACAAATATGTTCTTACATGTATAAATATATTTATATATAATATATGTTATATATATTATAATTCACATCCATATTATTTACATATGATAGAAATTCATATATGTGAATTGTATTTATAACCTACTTAGTCCATATAATATTATTTGCATGCATGTATAGGAGCTGTCATTTTAACTGGAAATAAGTCTAAAAATGATTTAAGCCTGGAAAATTGTAATTGTTTTGTGAGCTCATCCCCCATTCATGCTGGGACTTTGGCTCTCTTGGCCTTGTGTAGGTCTTCTGTGAACTGTGAATTCATATGTGTAATGGTGCTGTCAATAGATACAGTAATAAATTAACCTCCAAATCTTATCTCTATATCAGTGATTGATGCCTCTCTAAACCCTCATCAGAGAAGCTCCTTTTTTTCCCCCCAGTAGATGGACATTAATAAAGAGACACCCACTACTATTAAACCTGCAGGGAATAAAACACCGTAAAGCAATCAACTCTAAATGAGACATCAGTATTACTCACCCTCTCCAGAAGGTTCAGTGATAATTGCTGAAGATGGGGGAAGAACTACTGTAAGACTGAGGAGTAGAATCCCTGTCGTGAAGCGGTATTTGTTGCTGAGTTCTTTGTTTCTTCAGTGTGTCCTCTTTGTATCTTCCCCTGCCCTTCTTTCTCCATCTTCTTGAGGAACTATAGAGCCAATATATTGGAATATTTAAACTCAAATTTATTAAGATCAGTTTAATTTTCTATTCTCAGTAAGGATGGAGGAGTTAAACTGAAGAAGGAAAGATAGGTGCTCTTTCAAAGTGAGAGTTCACACTGAGAAAAAAAAAACACTTTCTAAATATTCTATGTAAACTGTACCATCAGTATGAGGAAATGGGGTTTTTGAATTATCCAATCTGAAGTAGTAGAGCAAACAACAGAAACAGAGCTGGAATTTGGACAAAGCTTGTTGCAGGGGTAATATAGGGCATGATTCTCATGGCTGAGATTAGAAGACGATTTATCCTGAAGATACGATAACTTAGACTTTTGTTGTTCCAACTTTAAAGAATCTAGTTTGTTTCTGCCTGATTTTATCATCACTTTTCAAAGAATGTTGACACCTAAGGCATGAAGTTCATAGTTTCCTCTCTTTCTTGGTACAATGATGATTTGTAATCACACTCTCATCTTACAGCCAGAATCAAGCTGCACTGTGCAGAACAGATTACGAACTTTGCAATTTTAGCAGTTTTTCTCTTTTTAATGCATTTTATAACATATGAGTCATTGCTCAATAATGATATTATTAAAAATTACACTTTAGGGAGAGTCTAAGTTCTTCCTATTCTGTGAATTATTGTCCATGTATTCCATGTTACATGGAATGTTACCAATATTTTATCCATATATTAGAATACAAGTTGCTCCTACATACAGGTTTTGATGATTGGATGGGATTACTCCCACCCTTGAGTCACTGAGAGCTTCATGCCACCCTCTCTTTGGCTTAATTCCTTCCTATATAAAAATTAGTGTGTTCCCCTGAAAGCATCCACATCCCAGAGAGATATGAACAGATATTAGT
This sequence comes from Apodemus agrarius, assembly GCA_964023405.1. Classification (NCBI taxonomy): domain Eukaryota; kingdom Metazoa; phylum Chordata; class Mammalia; order Rodentia; family Muridae; genus Apodemus; species Apodemus agrarius. The sequence continues at coordinate 86,441,945 of OZ030007.1, forward strand.
TTGAGAAAGCACCATTGTATTTTTTACATACTAACCATATAAGAAAATAGTGAATATTTAATGAAATCATACCATTATATAAAGTTGGTGAAGAACATATTTTTAGTTTTTCCTCCTGAGACTTTCTTATACGTATTGTATTGTACATTTTGTGAAGAAAGCAAGCTCCAGAATATATAATTGAAGACTATGGTTCACTTCTCCCAAATTTTGAATGTACCAAAAATCTCCTTTGTTTTTCCTTAGTGGGAAGGTGGGTGCATCAGATAGAGAGTAAATCAGCATTACAGGAGAGGGATCAAAGGAATTTACATGTGGTTGCTACTTATATCCATGACCTTCCTTTTAGCCCTGCTTTCTACAAATGTTCTCAGTTGGGTTTTCGTGTGTGTGTGTGTGTGTGTGTGTGTGTGTGTGTGTCTTAATATCACAGAAATGAGAGAACTTATTTACTGCCACAATAATGCACTATTCACATACATTGTCATGATGATAGTCCAACCTTAGAATGAATACATAAGCCACGGGTCTAACACTGTGTCATCAGGGATTTGGACTTCATATTTCCATTCCCGAGTAGCCCCTTCGTCCTTGGAAACAGTCTCCTTATCATTTTTTTTCCCTTTACACCAATTGATCAGTTGGGTACTCAGCTAAGAATATTGCACACCTTTGTTCAATTGTCTCTCCAAATATGATTTCAGAGTTTTATTTAATAAATCTTACCAATGTGCAAATGAAAGAGCTCAGACATCTTGTTTAGAGTATCCACCTCTGGTCACATAGCTAAGCCAGAAAGAACAGCTGTCTAAGTCTAAATCTAAGTCTAAATCTAAATCTAAATCTGAATCTGAATCTGAATCTGAATCTGAATCTGAATCTGAATCTGAATCTGAATCTGAATCTGAATCTAAATCTAAATCTAAAATTAAATCTAAATCTAAATCTAAATGTAAGTCTAAGTCTAAATCTAAATCTAGATCTACCATCTATGTTCTAAAATACCATCATGAAATCTAAACACAATTTATATTTCTGACTAATAGTTATGGGCTGGAATGTTGGTCTAGGTGGACAATCTTCTCAGACTTTCTTTGAACAGAAAGCACAGATCATAGAGATTTTACTTGGGAGAAAAAGACAGTCTAAAGTCATGAGCTTATGTATGTTTTTGGTATTGAGAAGAAAGCTAGACTAAATTTAAGGTCAGTCAATCTTACCTTAAGTTCTTAAACAGATAACTTAGCCTATATTAGCCTTGGCTATGGTGTTCTCATCAATGGAATGAATACTTAAGTTTCAAATGATGGTCAGGTCTTATTGTGAGTCAAAGACTCTCTTCAAACTACGTTTTTGGTAACATGAAGTGAGCAATGATTCATATGTGGAAAACTGTCTCAGCACGCTTCAGGCATGCAGAGTTGTTCAGCCATCAGCACCATCCAGATTCAGAGCACGCCCATCATGCTCCTGCCAGTTCTACTTACTCCTGCGTCTCCTCAGTTTTTGAACAACACAAGCTCATTTTCTGTTTTCACTGATTTGCCTTTTCTGAATATTTCTGAGGAATGGAATCATAGGACACGTCATTCTCTATGACTGTCTTCTCACATTTGGCAGTTGTTTCAAGGGTCATCATTTTTATTACCAAAATCATGTGTTTACCTGTTCATCCAATGGTGAATCTTTGGGGTGGTCTAATTTTGTATATGATAGTGAATACTACAATGAGCATTTCTGTGTAAGAGTTCAGGGAATATTATATATATATATCTCCAGGATTGAAATTGGTTGGTTGCTTAGGACCTTAATTTCAATGCTTTAAGAATTATCTTTTTTCCATAGAGTGACAAAATGACACCTGAAATAGATCAGCATTCTGTCTACTTTACATCTTACTAAGGGTAAGACACTGATATAGTGTCTACCATGTTTATTCCAGCCACAGTTCTGACTATGTAATGGTATCTCCTTGTGTTTTTGACTTATTCTTTTCTAAAGACACAAATACATATTAATTGTCCACTTGTATTAATTCTTTGAAGGAATTCTTCATGTCTTTTTTTATACATTAAATTTGCAAAAACTTTCTCCCCATTCTGGAGGCTGCCTTTTCTATGCCCTGATGGTATGGAACTTTTAAGTTTATATGAAGTCAGCTTATTAATATTTTGTCTTGTCACTTGGGAAAAGTTTAATCATCATAAATATTTTCTTATGTTTTCTTTGGTATATTTCATAATTTTAATTTTTACATATATGTCTACGACTTCCTGAATTCAAGTGTACATGGGAAATAAGGTGGAGGTATAGTTTGATTATTTTGTTTACTTACAGACTGCTGCCTTCATTACTTGTTGAAAAATCTGAATTGTCTTGGCATCTTTTTGAAAATCAATTTACTTTAATATTTACTTGACTTTCAGACTTTTAATTCTACTCTAGTCATTAATATGGATATATTTATATCAGTGCCAAACTAAAATAAGATGAAATTTACAAAGCAATTAGGAACAATTTTGGGCAAATAATCATTTATTTGAAGTCTTTTTGCACTGCCCAATAGAGTCTCTCACTTTCTGTGATTGCTTCCCCTTAACTAGTCTCATGGTAGGTTCAAATAAAACTAATGTATCAATGAAATTCCAAAATAATAAATGCTCCTGAACATAAAAAATTAGGTGTAAATAGTTTTATTTGTCCTTTTCTCAGCACAGAGAAGGTCTAATGATATTCAAATGGTGTTGCATTGATTAGAATGGAAAAAGCCAGAAAATTACTGTGTTGCAAGTGATCTTCTAAGAAAGCAGTTGCCATAGCAACTGTAACCTCTGAGACTATACTGTATGCCAGCACAAAGAAATTTTTGGATGTGCATCCTTCCCAAGAGAAACTCAGCCCATGCAACAATGCTATACAAAGAAGATTATGATCACTGGAAAAGGATCTCTTTAATATATGTTGATTTAATTTTTAATATTGGTATTTGAGATGAGTTTTCTTAGTAATTACCCTTTCAAAGAGACATTTGGATAAACAACCTCATGCAAAGTCTAAATGCAGTCTGCATACAATTTGAAAGAATATAAGTGTTTGAAATGCCATTTCAACAGGATCATAAATTATTGCCCTTGGCTTTTGAAATAAATTATCCTTTGTTGCTGCTACTAATTGAATTGGTATTAGGCTCTGCTTTCCCATTTCTAATGTGAGCTTTCCTTAGAGAATTCCAGATTATTGTGTTTAGTGGCAAGTTACACTGCTTTTCCACTAATTAGGTCATTAGGAGCAAACTTGACTATTTCTGAAGTGCACCTTTCTCCCCAACCATTCTCATTGCGAAGAAAGGGTTTCTGTCTTCCCTGAACAAGCAAAGCCAGCTTCTCACCAGCAAGTGCCCATTGCTCTCACATGGCCCTATGGAGCACAGTCTCAAAACCACTCTACTGAAAGACTTTTGTCCCTGGCTAACGGGAAAGCATGTCAGATGCATAGCGGCTGGGCTGTTTATACCTCCTGCTATCCTGAAGTATCTTTCTTAGATAGAAGGAGCTCTGCACAGGACCATGCCACTTTCCATTTTAGTGTAACCTAAGTAAGGATAAACCTGTCTGGTCTAGTTTAGGAGATCAATGAAGAAATCACTGCTGTGACATAGTCAACAACAATGGAGAAGGCATGAGTATTCATGGTGGATACTCTACCCTAGGAAAAGTATGTTCTCTATCTGAGATGATGAATGCTAGAATGTAAGATTTCTGCCTCATAAAATAGATTCCTAATAAGTTTTGGCTTCATATTAAGTTTTAATATTATTTCTTAGTTCTATTTGTGTAACCCCCCCATAAGAACTATAAAGTGAGCCCTGTAATGCCAAAGTTATATAAAGAAGTAAACAATATTATTTTTGCTGTGTGGTCTCAGCAAGAAATCTGGATGAATATATTTTTCAAAAACTAATAGAAATAGATGCTATCCTGGGAAGATTTGATTGAATATTAATGTTTCAGACACTGCAGATGATGATAGCTCATCTCTACCCCTGATATCTTACCGAAATGAAAAATAAGGACACAGGGAACAAGGAGCTTCCTTAACTATCCAGGCAGGACATCTGCTTCTGCATCCCTCATCAAGCCCATCCCCCATCCCACCTCCATCTTTGCCTCCTATGATAAGCACATAGAGGAGCTGTGTGATATTCAGAGCCTCCTCTGCTTTTGCCTCTGCATTATTATCTTCAGGGAGTACACAGACACAGATCTCCATCAGGTGTTCTCCCAGCCTTCATGGAAGTTATATCGGGGCAGCCAGGTGGCTGGGAAAGGGCGGCAGATGAGCTTCGGGCTTTACAGATGTCTGCCTCTCTTCACACTCTCATTTTGGGTTTTGATTATTAGCCTCCCGTAACTTTCAATCTGTTGTCAAGATTTCATTTGTGGGGCAGTTTAGCAGCAACAGAGCTCTATAGTTCTCTGTGTAGCTAACTAGAGTTAAATTAAGACTGCCAACTCTTGTGAACAGAATAGGGATCGGAAAATCTATCAAGGTGCGTCCCTGAATAATGACACCAGGCAACAGAGCTGACGTAAAAGAAAGTTATTTGGGGAAAGGGAGAAGAATGAGCGCTGAACACTACAACCTTGAAAGTCAACCTCTCCTCTGAAACAATGCTTCTCATCATCATTGTAAGTGTGTCTTAAAAGTATTAGAGATAAAAATCAAGATCAGCAAGTCTGTAGTATCAAGAAAAGGAAAGTTAAAATTGTTCTGCTTTATTTGTACAGATAATAATGGAAATAGAATAGTAGATATCATTCCCTTCCACAGCCGAGGTTCTGAGAGCCTCCTAACCCCCCAGTCATGAGTATAGGTGCAATATTTTCTTGACCCTGATCTCCATCTCTCCCTTAGACTTATGCATGGCCCCACATGTATCTGCCATCAGCTCTACACTATTTTAAAACACAGTCAAATCTGCTCACCCTCTGCTCACACTTCACTATTCTATCTTTGTCATTCTCTTTAACCAAAAGAGATTTAGCTTCATTTAGTATAGAAGGATGTAAATTTATAAACATATACATTGAGTTGGCCAACTTTTATTGGCTCTCAAAAAATCTGAGATAATTAGAAAATTGTAAGCATAAAAATCAGTATACCAGGTCATATTGTCATATTTATGCTAGGTGACATGGGTATAATAGATGCATTACATTTTTATTAAGGAAAATGCTCTCATTTAGAACACAGGTACCAATTACTTAGGTATAAATGTTTGCATGTGATTGTGTCTTTAAATGACACTAAAGTATTAGTGTTAGCATCCAGGTGTTTCTTCTGGCTGCCCTCAGGGACCTAGCAATTGCTTATGTCATGACCTGCAGTCACAAGGTGTGACAGATGTGTGCTGCATATATATGGCACTGTACCATGCTGCAGCCCTCTCCCCCTCTGCCCTCCATGTCTGTCTACCTGTCTAGATGCACACTTGCCTGCCTCTACCCTTTTCCTAGGTTCTCAACCCCCTTCCCTTCCCACCAATAAACTTCTTTTATACAATGTCTATTGTATGGCATAATTTCTCAGGGGCACACTTTGGCTTGAGCCTGCCTAAGGTACAAACATGACAGATTATATTTCATAACAACCAACTCTTAGATATCTCAGGAGAGAAAGTATAGTATTAAAAATAGATCAATTTTGGTGAATAATATGAATGTCTATTGCATTTATTTTTGCCAATTTCTTACTATTAGAAAATATGTAGTTTGGCTGAAAATAACAAATAAATACAAAAATGAAAAATTACTGGAATGGTATCTTGAAGGTGATATTTTTTTCTATATTCTTTGTTTACATTCCAAAGGCTTTCCCCTTTCCCAGTTACCCCCCACCATATGTCCCATAATTCCTCTCCCCCCCATGCTATTCCCCACTCTTCCCCCCCCACGATTTCTCTGTTCTGGGTCTACAATACTGGATCCAATCTTTACAGGCCCAGGGTCCTCTCCTTTTTTTCTTCTTGAGAGTCATTTGACTTGCTAATTGTGCCTTGAGTATTTAGGGCTTCTGGGCTCATTAATATCCACTTATCAGTGATTGCATTTCGTGTGTATTCTTTTGTGATTGGGTTAGCTCACTTAGGATGATAGTTTCCAGATCTAACCATTTACCTACAAATTGCATGAATTCATTATTTTTAATTGCTGAGTAGTACTCCATTGTATAAATATACCACATTTTCTGTATCCATTCCTCTTTTGAGGGATATCTGGGCTCCTTCCAATTTCTGGCTATTATAAACAAGGCTGCTATAAACATAGTGGAGCATGTGTCTTTGTTGTATGCAGAGGAATCCTCTGGGTATATGCCCAGGAGTGGTATGCCAGGGTCCTCTGGGAGTGGCATGGCCAATTTTCTGAGGAACCGCCACACTGATTTCCAGAGTGGTTTTACCATTTTGCAATCCCACCAACCGTGGAGGAGTGTTCCTCTTTCTCCACATCCTCGCCAGCATTTGTTGTCTCTCGAGTTTTTAATCTTAGCCATTCTGACTGGAGTGAGGTGGAATCTCAGGGTTGTTTTGATTTGCATTTCCCTGATGACTAATGATGTTGAACATCTCTTTTTTTTTCTTTTTTTTTTTATTGTATATATTCTATATTTACAATTCATTTCCCTTTTTCTGGTTCCCCACCCCCAAAGGTCCCATGTGTCCTTTTCCCTCCCCCTGCTCCCGCATCCACCCCCTCCCACTTTACTGTTCTTGTACTCTCCCACAATGATGTTTTGGTCCATTCTAGCACCAGTGTCCACTCCTTTCTTCTTGTGAGACATCACTTGATATGTGATTTGTGTCTTTGGTGTTCCAAGCTTCTAGGCTAATATCCACTTATCAGTGACTGTATACCATGGGTATTCTTTTGAGACTGGGTCACCTCACTTAGTATGACATTCTCCAGCTCCATCCATTTCTCTGAAGAATTTCATGAATTGCATTGTTTCTAATGAGCAAGAATAGTACTCCATTGTGTATATAACTACCACATTTTTTGTATCCATTCCTCTGTTGAGGGACATCTGGGTTCTTTCCAGCTTCTGGCTATTATATATAAGGCTGCTATGAACATAGTGGAGCATGTATCCTTATTGCATGCTGGTGAATCTTCTGGGTATATTCCCAGGAGTGGTATGGCTGGGTCCTCCGAAAGTATCACGCCCAATTTTCTGAGGAACCGCCATACTGATTTCCAGAGTGGTTGTACCAGCTTGCATTCCAAACCCTATCCAAAAATGGGGTACAGAGCTAAACAGAGACTTTTCACCTGAAGAAATTCGGATGGCTGAGAAACACCTTAAAAAATGTTCAACATCACTAGTCATTAGGGAAATGCAAATTAAAACAACCCTGAGATTTCACCTCACACCAGTCAGAATGGCTAAGATTAAAAACTCAGAAGACATCAGGTGTTGGCGAGGATGTGGAGAAAGAGGAACACTCCTCCACTGCTGGTGGGAATGCAAGCTGATGTTGAACATCTCTTAAGGTGTTTCTCGGCCATCCGAATTTCTTCTGGTGAAAATTCTTTGTTTAGCTCTGTACCCCATTTTTTGATAGGGTTATTTGGTTCTTTGGGGTCTAACTTCTTGAGTTCTTTGTATATATTGGATATTAGCCCTCTGTCGGATGTGGGGTTGGTGAAGATCTTTTCCCACTTTGTTGGTTGTTGTTTTGTCCTTCTGACAGTGTCCTTTGCCTTGCAGAAACTGTGTAATTTTATGAGGTCCCATTTGTCAATTCTTGATCTTAGAGCATAAGCTATTGGTGTTCTGTTCAGAAACTTTCCCCCTGTGCCTATGTCCTCCAGCGTCTTCCCAAGTTTCTTTTCTAATAGTTTCAGTGTGTCTGGTTTTATGTGGAGGTCCTTGATCCACTTGGAGTTGATCTTAGTACAAGGAGATAAGAGTGGGTCAATTCGCATTCTCCTGCATGTTGACCTCCAGTTGAACCAGCACCATTTGTTGAAAAGACTATCTTTTTTCCACTGGATTGTTGTGGCTCCTTTATCAAAGATCAAGTGACCATAAGTCTGTGGATTAATTTCTGGGTCTTCAATCCTATTCCATTGATCCACTTGCCTGTTGCTGTACCAATACCATGCATTTTTTAACACAATTGCTCTGTAGTACTGTTTAAGGTCAGGGATATTAATTCCCCCAGAAGTCTTTTTATTGTTGAGAATAGTTTTAGCTATCCTGGGTTTTTTGTTGCTCCAGATGAATTTGAGAATTGCTCTTTCTAGATCTATAAAGAATTGAGTTGGGATTTTGATGGGGATCACATTGAATCTGTATATTGCTTTTGGTAAGATGGACATTTTTACTATATTGATCCTGCCAATCTAGGAGCAAGAAATATTTTTCCAACTTCTGAGGTCTTGTTTGATTTCTTTCTTCAAGGACTTGAAGTTCCTGTCATACAGATCTTTAGCTTGTTTGGTTAGAGTTACGCCAAGGTACTTTATGTTGTTTGTGGCTATTGTGAAGGGTGTTATTTCCCTAACTTCTTTCTCAGCCTGCTTGTCCTTTGAGTACAAGAAGGCTACTGATTTGCTTGAGTTAATTTTATAACCAGCCACTTTGCTGAAGTTGTTTATCAGCTGTAGAAGTTCTCTGGTGGAGTTTTTTGGGTCACTTAAGTAAACTATCATATCATCTGCAAGTAATGATAGTTTGACTTCTTCCTTTCCAATTTGTATCCCTTTGACTTCCTTATTTTGTCTAATTGCTCTCGCTAGAACTTCAAATACTATATTGAAAAGATATGGAGAGAGAGGGCAGCCTTGTCTAGTCCCTGATTTTAGTGGGAATGCTTCAAGTTTCTCTCCATTTATTTTGTTGTTGGCTACCGGTTTGCTGTAGATTGCTTTTACTATGTTTAGGTATGGGCCTTGAATTCCTGCTCTTTCCAAGACTTTTAGCATGAAAGGATGCTGAATTTTGTCGAATGCTTTTTCAGCATCTAATGAGATGACCATGTGGTTTTTTTCTTTTAGTTTGTTTATGTAGTGGATTACATTGATGGATTTCCGTATGTTGAACCATCCCTGCATCCCTGGGATGAAGCCTACTTGATCATGGTGAATGATCGTTTTGATGTGCTCTTAGATTCGGTTGGCAAGAATTTTATTTAGTATTTTTGCATCGATATTCATAAGAGAAATTGGCCTGTAGTTCTCTTTCTTTGTTGGATCTTTTTGTGGTTTAGGTATTAGCATAATTGTGGCTTCATAGAATGAGTTGGGCAGTATCCCTTCTGTCTCTATTTTGTGGACTAGTTTGAAAAGTATTGGTATTAAGTCTTCTTTGAAGGTCTGGTAGAATTCTGCACTAAAACCATCTGGTCCCGTACTTTTCTTGGTTGGGAGGCTTTCTATAGCCCCTTCTATTTCTTTAGGGGTTATGGGACTATTTAGCTGCTCTATTTGATGCTGATTTAATTTTGGTATTTGGTATCTGTCTAGGAAATTGTCCATTTCCTCTAGATTCTCCAGTTGTTTTGAGTATAGATCTTTGTAGTAGGATCTGATAGGGAGGGGGGAACTGGGAAAGGAAAAAGCCTTTAGAATGTAAACATAGAATATAGAAAATAAAAAATATATATATATTAAAAAATCTTCAAAAAAAAGAATTTCAATATAATTGGAAGAATAAAAATTAAACTCCCTAAAGTTGCTATTTAAGCATTTGATGAGTCAACAGACTCTAACTGCTATTTTAAAAATAGTTTTATAAAAATCTACCATATGCGTATTTGTGTGCACACATATACTTTACTATGCACTGTATACTAAATTATCATCTATATTACTTTCTGTTCTCTTAATGAGCTCATAAATGCTGAACAAAATTTAAAATGGCTTAAAGAACCTTTAACTGTCAAGATGTAGGCAGTATATAAAGGTGGCCTGATAGTATTATTTGCATTCTACTTTGTATAATCTAAGTGTTTTGGGTCTGAGTCTTGAATGTACAGTGTGGTTCAAATAATAATTAATTATTAAACAGCGTTAATATGTATTATCTATGACTTTGAGCCTTATGCTTCCTGCTTTTAAATATTTATTGTTACCTCTAAAAATAGTTCTGCCTTATTTAAATGTAATGATACAATTTTGGGGTGCAAATATTTCAATGTGATGCTGAGAAGTATAAATGCCTCTATTGTAACATTCTGAGAGAGGTAATAAGTAAATGTGATAATAAAGATAATGTGAACAAGGTATAGTGAAAAAAAAAGATGGGCAGTGTTTAAAATAGCAATAGAATGAGAAATGTCTTTTTTTTCATCAGGATTCATAGGAATTTGCCTGGTGTGGAAATGAAAATGTTTTATTATGAATGTTCACAATAGAATAGACTTGTATGTATCCACCCAAATATTCACACATATATATTCGTGTACATAATATATGGTATATAATAATATTTAACATACTATTATAGATTTAGATTAGATATAGATTAGATAGACATAGAAATAGATTGTGATAGGATTTGACTATGTAGCACTGGCTAGCTTTAAACCTGGATTCCTTTTGTCTATGATACCTGGGTACTGGTTTTACACTTTACACCACCACTCTGGTTCTCAAATATATCAGAAACAAATACATAATGCAGCCTTACGATCTGTAAGTATTTGTCTGGTGATGAGATTATTGAAGTTGTTGTAGGAAGACTTAGACTTAGTTCTGCATATTTATTTAATTATTAAGTAAGATTTTTTGACTACTATAGTGGGAAGAACTTAGTGTTTCTCTTTCAGCACATTTCAGTCTTTGTGACAACAGAATAGAAAATTTTGGAAAAGTAGAGGTCTGTCTATGGCTTACCATAGGACAAGAATACTACTGTACAAACTATATGGCTGCCTGCGTGTTTATGTTTTGTATACAAAGAGGTGGTAACCACTCTGATGTCATGTATTGGATTTTTGAAATAATAATACATTTGTGATCTATGTCAGATGACTTGGGAATGCATCAGAATATCTGTTGACTTTTGTTTCATTTCTCAGAGGAATGAAGCATAAGTGGATTTTAATATTTAATAACATTCTGATTCTTGAACTATCTTCTATTACTTTCTATATTTGACATAAATATCAGATTGTCTTTGAGCAGAATTTCACATAGAACTTTTAGGAGAGCTTGTTTTATATTCTGTGTGTGTTTGTCCACATATTCACAAGATTGACAATGGTATTATTCTCTTGTGTTTTTGATTGTGAGCCTAACCTTTAATGGCTGAGCCATCTCTCCAGCCCAAAGGTATCATTCTCAACGTGAAGATTTTGAGGCTATTGTCTATGTTTATAAGCCCTGAAATAATTTGAGCAGCATTAAAATTATTAGACTTCATGACAGTTTGCAGCACTGGCTTTAAATTAATCTGTGTCAGGTATTTAGGTATTTTTTTCTCTTTTATGGGGAAATCAATCATCAGTTTAGATTTATCTGTTCATGGGTCAGTTTTAGGAGTTTTTGCAACATTCTTTCTTTGATGGCTTTTCAAAAGTGTGTGAGTGCACCTATATTTTATAATTTCCATTGATGTGTACAATACAGCTGTCTAGGATTTCCAGTTCTATGTGGTTTTCATGTTTTCTAGCATTATTGTAATATTCATAATTCATATTCATCTATGGTTATATTTGTAATGATATTGATCCAACCTATCCTTTTGATATTTTGGGGATCATTGTTATTTTGTTAACTTTTGAGTTAGTTGATTAAATAGTGTGCTTTCTCTTTTTTTTTTCAGTCTGTTTATGTGGTATATGTGTTCATCTATGTTAGTGTGTCTGTGTCTATTCTGAGTTTGAGTACAAGAATGCCATAGAATATGTGTGAACTTCCAAAGACAAACTTAGGTGTCCATATTTTCTTTCTACCATTTTAACAGGATCTTTTTTCCCCCTCCTCCTGTATATTCCAAGACATATGGCTCAGGAGTTTCCAGAGATTTTCCAGCGTTGGCCTGTAAATCTCATGGTAAAACCTGCTGCAATTACATATCTATAATGCTAGATCTGGCTTTACATGGTTTCAAGATTTTAGTTCAGGTCTTCGTTCTGGAGCCATCCAGTGGAACATGGTCCTGTCAGGGGCTGATTTGGACTAGACATTGATTCTCCCTCCCTCAGCATTCCATAACTTGTCAATAGCACCTTAGCCAAGAGTAGAATTTCATGAGATCCTATCCTATCTATGCTGAGATAGATTCAGCATAATCCATTCTGGAGCCACACCACATTTTCTCTATTATATTAATACATAAAACTACGAACATTTCAAGAAAAGCATATTAATTATATCTCAATGAGTTATATGTTTTATTGTTATAATCTGAAATTTAAGGTCACAGATTTTTTTAGAAGAGGCTGTTATTTTTTTTATTGATCTTAGCAAATACTTTCTTCTCAATTTTCTTTTCAGAAAAGGCAAAACTAATTTGCATTCGTTTTTTAATTTTTATTTTATTTATTTATTTTTTAATTTTTATTTTCTATATTCTATGTTTACATTCCAAAAGCGTTCCCCTTTCCCAGTTCCCCCCCACCATACGTCCCATAATTTAAATTGAATAGAGAAAACTTTCCAATCCATGCAAGAAGAGGCATCATTATCAGGATTTTGTGGATTTTTTTTTTGTATTGCTTAATGACATATTGATTGGAATGTCTTTTCTCTGCTATTTTTACTTCTTTAATTTATTTTCTTTGAGGCTTAGTGAGCAATAGATATTGGGTAGAAAGGAGACAGTGTATTGCTTTGTTTTTTGTCCTATCAGAGAAAAATCTCTTTTGTCTAAATAAAAATGCTAAATGATTTGTATTTACTTATATGGACTTATGGTCTTTTGTGTTTTAAATTTCTGCTTTTTATAGTTATAAGCAGGTTTTGTTTTGTACTCTGAGTACTTTTATTTCATTTTTGTATGTGTTTTCTTCTGTTCCTGAGTGTTTTGGAAGATTATGATTCTTTTGATTTCTTTGTTAACACATCTTTTCCTTCTTGGTAGAGCTTTTAGGATAATCTCTACTAATCCTTGCTTCAAATAACATTGAAGTAACACATTGGCATTCCTTTACTCCCTTTTTTTAATTGCTGCATTGCTGCTAAACTTTGGTAAATAATGCTGTTTTTTTTTAATCCCTAGTTGTTTTTCTCTAATGCTAATTTTGCTTTGGGAACTCATTTATATTTAGCATAGTTTTTGGAACCTATCTTTTATGTACATCATTTTATTTCTAGTTTTCTTTTTTAAATTTCATCTTCCTATTTTCACCAATGGCCTTCATAGTGTTTTCAATAAATGGTACATACATTTATCATGTGTTCTTATAATAATTTTTTTAGACATTACCAACAACTTGAAGGTAGGTAATGCACTATGAGTTCTTTTTTAAAAAATAGCTTATGACACCTAGAAATAAAATTATCTTCATACACACCCAGGTTAAACTCCTCCTAAGCTCATTTTATATGAATATATTTTAGAAAATATATGCTTCAATGTATATGCATATATTTTAGGAAATTCCTACTAGGTTTTCTTATGTCTTTTTTTCAAATTTGTAGTTTAGTTTTTTTCTTATTTCCATTTCTACAATGCCCTACCATTTCCCACCTACTTATCCCTTTCTGCTTCATCATTCATCTTACCACATTCATAACACATGTAGGTGGTATACTGTAAATATTGCTTTTATTTCCTCAGATGAAGTGAAGAAAGCAATACCCAAGCCCTGCTAATACACAGCTTGAGCTCAGCCCAGAGCATTTCCTTCTCTGTTCTAACTATCCCTAAGCCTAGGACTGGGGGCTTCTAGCCTCCATACAATCTAATCTTCCAAATGGACTAATTCAAACTGGCTTCTCTCAGCTTCTAACTGAATTGCTCTGCTTGACCTCAGTAGCTTTGTCAATATGTTTTAATCCTCTGCCTCTTTTTCTTTCTGTGGCTCCTTCTGTTTTCATCTGTGTCTGGCTTTTTCTCTCTGCAACCTGTCTCTGTAAAACTGTTCTGTTAAAAGTACCATTTACACATACCATACAACATACCACACCACTTTTTTTTTGTCTTGCTGCTATTACGTAGCCTCTCTTCCTCTATTATTCTCCTGTGAGTTGGTCATATTCTATCTCTGACTCAGTCTGTCAAATTGTTCTCTGCTTTGTCACTTTGCCTGTTCTTTATTTTGATGCTACTTTAAAATATGGCTGTTTTCCTTTATAAATTAACAATTCCTTCATTGTTAGGGAATGAAGGTATGTACTAAGGGCAGGTCTGTTTTCCAGTGAGAACATACTGAAATCTAGGGCATATCTTTATTGCTGATGGATCACATCTTTGCATGTGATCCCTTGACACAGCAACCATGTTGGGCAAAAATGGAATAGAATTGAGGCTTTAACTGCAAGGCTTACAACCACTAGATTTTTGGTGAAAGGAAAACAGCACCTTCAACAAATGACATTGAACTAATGGAATAGCCACACACATGAATGAAAATTTGTCTCTACCTTTTACCCTGAACAGAACTCAAACCTAGATGCATCAAAGGACTTTCAGACCTGATGTCTGAAACCTGAGAACAGAGAAAGTAGAAGTACACCAAAATTTAGGGGAACAGGTAAATAATTTCTGAGTAAGATTCAAGTAGAGTAGAAAACAATAACTGAAAAATGAAGTCTCATGGAAGTCAGAGACTTTTGTAGAGTGAAGGATAGCATCAGTGAGTGAAAAGCCAGTCTACAGAAGAGAAAAAAAGAAACCTTTACCAACTGTACATCTGACATAATATTGGTGTCTAGATATACAAATAAACATATGAACAAACAAAAACACCCAAAAAACAAGCCCCAAGAACACAAGCAACTGAATTATAAAATAGGCCATAGAATTTAAATGTTCAACATCCTTAGTCATAAGGTGAATGAAATCCAAATCTAATTTTAGATCTTACCTTATCTCATGATAAAATGAAGAAAACAAATAAAAATAAATGCTGGTACATGTGTGGAAATGAGGAACACTTATTCATTATTGGTGGGCACTTCGATTATGAAAATCAGTCTGGTTGATCTGCTTTTAACCTCTAAAGGTTAAATAGATCAATCATGTGAGCTATGTCAGTCCTGGACTTGTACTCAGAGGGTTCTAAATCTCACAACAGAAATACTTGCTCATTCTTCTTTGTTTCTGTTCTATTCACAATACCCAGAAAAAACACACACCGAGAGAGAGAGAGAGAGAGAGAGAGAGAGAGAGAGAGAGAGAGAGAGAGAGAGAGGAGTTCTTTTTGTCATGAGATTTTTTTTATCAGGGAAGCACAGAATTTTTTCTTCAAGCAAAGCCCCACAGATGCTTACAGCTTTTCCGTTCCTGAACTTACACCTACAGAGTCATCTGCCTAAGGAGAACAAATATGAAAATATAAAATGAGTTGCTCCAGGGGACAAAATAATCATCTGATTCTATCAGCTGTCAGCATTATCAGTCCCTCAATAGAGCACAATGCATGACATTTTAGGCCTGCTTTCCTGGGAACCTAAGAGGTGAGAAGTTTCAGATTTCATCCAGAGTTGACTAAAGAAACAATGCCCTGGTACCTATGGAATTTTCATGCTTAGAAAGGCAAAGTTTAAATTATTAAATTAAAAAATGAAAGACTTGCATGCTTTCTCAATTGAAATACCTTTTATATTATATATAATTATTTTATAAAAATTATATTTACATAATCTATATAATTATATATTATACACATACAATTATTATGTAACATATTATAACATGTATCACAAAATTATAGATCTTTGTTATCTTAAGATTGGCATAAAAAGTTCTTTAAGATAATTGTATGTATTCTATATAAATTTGAAGTATTTTTCTCACCAAATTCTTAAGAAACTAACAAAATATGTTGTTTACAAGGATATATATATATACATATATATATAATTTGAATGATCATATGTATCACATATATACATACATGATATCATATAAAATGATATATGTATATATGTGTTTTATATATATATATATACTTATTCTAATTAGCTCAAATCTTCTGCTATATACCTCTGATTCTCTCATGAGAACCACATACTGTACATAAGGAAGTACTAAACCGAAGATGCTAGATAGAGATTCTAGGATCTTGGCAATATGAAACGAAGAAGAGTGTCTCATGCCAGTCTTTGTGCTCCAAAATCAGAGCTCTTTCCAATACACTAGAAGAATCATGAAAGGTCTCTGTGTTTTATATATTTTATATTGTTTAAGATTCGACCTTAAAATTTAACAATGAGTGTTAGAGGGCTGATTCAATGGTTAAGAGCATTTGCTGCTCTTCCTGGGGATTCAGATTCAGTTCCCAGAAGCCACATGTAGCTTACAGGCATCTGCAACTTCACTTCCAGAGAATTTGACCCCTTCTTCTAGCTTTATATATGTAGAATAGAATAAAATAATGTGCAAAACTTTACAAAAAACCTTAACATTCAGAATATCTAAAAATTTTAAATTTTATTTATTGGATATATTCTATACTTACATTTCATTTCCCTTTTTCTGGTTCCCCATTCCCCAAAGGTCTCACATGCCCTTTTCCCTCCCCCTGTTTCCCCATCCACCCCTTCCCACTTCCCTGTTCTGGTGTTCCCCTACACTGATGTTTTGATCCTTTCTAGCACCAGTGTCCACTCCTTCCTTATTGTCGGATATCATTTGATATGTGGATTGTGTCTTTGGTGTCCCAAGATTCTAGGCTAATATCCACTTATCAGTGACTGTATACCATGGGTATTCTTTTGAGACTGGGTTACCTCACTTAGTATGATGTTCTCCAGCTCCATCCATTTCTCTAACAATTTCATGAATTCATTGTTTCTAATGGCTGAATAGTACTCCATTGTGTATATATATATACCACATTTTTTTGTATCCATTCCTCTGTTGAGGGACATCTGGGTTCTTTCCAGCTTCTGGCTATTATAAATAAGGCTGCTATGAACATAGTGGAGCATGTATCCTTATTGCATGCTGGGGAATCTTCTGGGTATATGCCCAGGAGTGGTATGGCTGGGTCCTCTGGAAGTATCATGTCCAGTTTTCTGAGGAACCACCAGACTGATTTCCAGAGTGGTTGTACCAGCTTGCAGTCCCACCAGCAGTGGAGGAGTGTTCCTCTTTCTCCACATCCTCGCCAACACCTGATGTCTCCTAAGTTTTTAATCTTAGCCATTCTGACTGGTATGAGGTGAAATATCAGGGTTGTTTTGATTTGCATTTCTCTAATGACTAATGATGTTGATCATTTTTTAAGTTGTTTCTCAGCCATCCGAATTCTTCAGGTGAAAAGTCTTTAGCTCTGTACCCCGTTTTTGGATAGGGTTATTTGGTTTTCTGGGGTCTAACTTCTTGAGTTCTTTGTATACATTGGATATTAGCCCTCTGTCGGATGTGGGATTGGTGAAGATCTTTTCCCAATTTGTTGGTTGCTGATTTGTCCTTTTGACAGTGTCTTTTGCCTTACAGAAACTTTGTAATTTTATGAGGTCCCATTTGTCTATTCTTGCTCTTAGAGCATAAGCAATTGGTGTTCTGTTCAGAATATCTAAAATTAAGGAAATGTTGGTATTTGTTTTCACTTTTCTTAATTTGTTAAAACTAATCAGAAATTATTCTAAATGTGGTGTCCTTGTCTCCCCCTTCCATCCCCTGGATTCTTCTTTTACTGTTGTTGGATTAATAGAAGATTACTAGCATCTCAATTTTCTAATTAAAAAAATATTTATCTTGTGTATTAGGGCTTCCCATTGGTTTTCTCTGTCTTAGTCAAGATGCTCTTCACAGGACAACTTTACACAGTCTTTTACTCTGTTTTGAGATGTGTCTCAGAATCCTAAGGGACAAGCAGAGAATCAGGGTACCCTTTTCCTTCCCGGCTTCATGTATTTTTAAAGTTCTCTGAAAATAGTCACTGGAAACACAAATGTGGTTTGTCATCTGACTGTTTTATTAATTGTTGCACTTTGCAGACGAGATGGTCTGGGATGCAGGAAGACCATCTTCTCAAATTATGGAGTGGATAAAAATGTGAGGACAAAATGAATTGACAAAGCTTATGGCTGAGGCAACAGGGATGTTTAAATGCCTTCTAGCTTTTGGAAATCGACCAATAAGCTCTCATAGACAAGTGCAAGTATTTACAGCCTTAGCTCCTATTGTCAGGGCCACACGTGGGTGTATTATTGATGCTCTCAACTTTCTTTTGTTTCTTTTACATTTAAAAAAAAGTTCAAAGCGTGGTTCTCAGAAGGGTGTTGCCTTTTCCTTTCCAGTGGGCTTACTCGTTTTGGGTCTCTTTTCTTGGCCTCATTCATCAGTGCATAATTAAGAAACAATCATCATGCTTAGCAGACACTCTGTGTTATCCAGTACCCAACACTCAATGTGACAGTACCTCTCAACTCTCAGCTCTCATCCCTACTGTTTTTTGGCTTGAGTACATCCAGAAGCAATTGTTGACAGTTTGGACATGTAAGTGTCAGACTGTAGTTTACATGCACTCAGTCTATCTGAGACATGTCCTTGATTTGAAATGCTGAAATCTCAAATTTTATGTTTTCATAAATAAAAAAAAAATAGGTCATGAAAGTAAAGTTTACATGTATCCTAAGGGTGCAATATGCTAACCTGATAAATATTATGCCACAGGCACTAATCATTGTCTAGAAAATAATAGACCCCATCACTTAAAACTGTCTTTATTGAGGCTTGAAAAGCCACTTAAAAATTATGGCACATCAAAGCCATTTATAACTAAGGCTGTACTACAATTATGTCTTAAGGCATCCCTTGCCATGGAGACAGCAACTCGTCAGCAGAGAAATACTCCCACAGGAACAGCTGTTTAGCCCATAAATTTATCTGAGACAAATAGACTTGTGAAATTTAAGTTTTCATTACTATCTCCTAATAAACTGAAAGGGGGATTATACCACCAGATTGCTCTATTGAAATAAACATAAAGTCTTGTTTTCAGTTCAACATTATATTTAAATGTATCCTTTCAATCCTTAATAATTAGAAGATAGTTTATATAGTCTCAGTGCTTTTCTTGTCAAACTAAATTCGACTCTGGCTTTCTTAACTGGCTTAGGTATAGTGAAGCAGGCATTCTGGGAAGCACTGGCTGAAGGGAGATCCTTGAGCAACGTTGATGCAATCATCTGTCTACTGAGGCTGAAGCCAAGCTGACAACCTGCAACACTGTGGACTGCCGCTCAACTTCTCTCACTATAATTACAAACTTATGAATTAAGCTCATTTTAAGGGTCCTTTGTCAAAATAACGTAAGAGACATGTCTGTTGAACAATAAAGCCAAACAACAAGGTGCATGTTGAAGACATTAAATTAGCCACTTGCAATCTTTTTCCAGTAAAAATAGAGTTTTGTTTTACACTGTAATTTCCTATTTCTGATTGGATTTTAAGAAGGGATTTGGGCATTAATCTCTAGTTGATAGACAAGTTTAGGCATTCACAACAAGTATATTGGACTATTGCCTTTTACTGTTATCATGTCCCAAATATCAACCGATTACTTTTCAAGATTCTATTATGGACACTATTTTGTTACTTATGAATTTTTTCTCTTGTAGCAATGGAGCCAATTTAGAGCTTTCTACACTGTGAGTAGCACAGTATTTCCAAAGTCTTACATTAGATTGTTGGCTAAGTGTATTTTCCTTTTTTTTAAGTTGTTTTATTTATTTACATTCCAAATGTTGCCCCCTTCTCAATTCTACTTCTAAAGTTCTTCACCCTATCCCCTCTCCCCTTTGCCTTTGAGAGGGTGTTCTCCCCCTCCTTCTTTTCACCATCTCCTCCTTTCTGCTGCATCCCCCTTCCCTGGACATCTCTCTACAAGATTAAGTTCCAGACAAGGCAGTCCTCTGCTATATATGCTCTATATGTCAGGTGCCCAGAATCGTGTATATATGCTCTTTGGTTGATGGCTTAGTCCCAGGGCTAAGAGCAAGTTGACACTCTTGGTCTTCCTTTGTGGATGCAATCCCATTCAGCTTCTTCAATCCTTCCCCTAACTCTTCCATAAGGGTCCCTGACCTCAGTCCAATAAATGTTTGGAAGTATGTGCATCTGTCTCAGTCAGCTGCTGGTAAAGCCTCTCAGAGGACAGGCATGCTATCCTATCTGTAAGGATAGGACAGGCAGGCTCCTATCTGTAAACATAACATGGCATTAATAATAGTGTTATGATTTTGTGCCCACCAACAGGATGGACTCCAAGGTCACTGGATGGCCTTTCCTTTGGTCTCTACTCCATTTCCATCCTTATATTTCTTTTAAACAGGAACAATACTGGGTCAAAATATTTGAAGGTAGTTTGGTGACTCCATCCCTCCACTAGGTGCCTTGTTGATCTACTGGAAATGGTCCCTTCAGGTTCCATCTTGTTACTCTTGGCATTTCAGCTATTGTCATCCCTATTGATTCCCAGGAGCCTCTCACAACCCAGGTCTCTGGGACTTTATAGAAGTTGACCCTGTCCCCTACCCTGAGAAATAGCATATTTCCATTCATTTTTCTGGCCCTCTGGGCTTCTCTCATGTCTCCTCCCCCATACCTGATCCTAGTCCTCTTTTTTTCTCCCCCTACTTTTTCCCACACAGGTCTTTCCATCCCTTTGCCTCCTGTGATTATGTTGGTCCCACTTCTAAGTGGGATTGAAACATCCTCACTTGGGCTTTTTCTTATTAATGGTCTGTGGGTTTTTATCATCTTTATTTTGTACTTTGGGCTAATATCCACTTATCAATGAGCACATACCATGCTTTTGGGCCTGAGTTACTTCACTCAGGATCATCTTTTCTAGTGCCATTCATTTACCTGAAAAATTTATCATGTCCTCATTTTTAATAGCTAAATTGTATTCCATTGTGTAAATAAACCACATTTTGTTTTTACTCTTTGGTTGAGGGACATCTAGGTTGCATCCAGTTTCTGCCTATTATGAATAAGGCTGCTATGAACATAGTAGAACATGTGTGCTTGTGGTATGCCATAGCATCTTTTGGGTATATGCCCAGGAGTGATAAAGCTGAGCCTTTTGGTAGAACTCTTTCCAATTATTTGAGGAAACACCCGATTGATTTCCAGAGTAGTTGCACCAGTTTGCAATTTCACCAGCCATGGAGAAGTGTTTTCCTTTCTTCATGTCCTTGACAACATGTGTGTAAGACCGGAAAGAAAAACGAGGGCACCCCAGCGCCCCACGCCTTAGAAGGTGTCACCCCATTCACTTACGAGAAACAGACTTGATGCAAATAGCAGGAGGATTTTTATTCCAGAGCTCTGGGGTCATGGCTATTCCCCACGCGGGGTAGATGACAGTGAACACCGGGTCCAGAAACGGGACTGCTTTTATAGATTTACAGCAAAGTCCGCCTAACACAAGCCACTCTATAGCTTCCAAGTCAATCAGTTTAAATTATCTGAGCCCACACTCTCTGAGAACCAATCAGTTTCCTATAGAAGCCGGATAGACTATTTAAGTCATTTCCGCTTATGTGGCCGCTGCGTACACATTTCTTGCTACTGGGTCGGGCCGCCGCGACACATTTCCTGCTACTGGCATAGGGACCTTCCACCCTGCAGCCCTCATCCTTTCATGTGCTGTCACTTGAGTTTTTGATCGTAGCCATTCTAATTGGTGTGAGGTAGAATCCCAGAGCTGTTGATTTGTATTTCCCTGATGACTAAGAATGCTGAACATTTCTCTAATCGCTTCTCTGCCATTGAAAGAGATAACTCTGTTGAGAATTATCTGTTTAGATCTGTATCCCATTTTGTTAACTCAGTTATTTGTATTTTTTGGAGTCTAACTTCTTGAGTTCTTTATAAATTTTGGATATTAGCTATCTACCAGATGTAGGCTTAGTGAAGATCTTTTCCAAATCTTTAAGTTGATGATTTTTCCTATTAACAGTGTCTTTTGACTTACAGAAGCTTTGCAATTTTATGAGGTCCCATTTGTCAGTTCTTGATCTTAGAGCATAATCTATTGGTGTTCTATTCAGAAAATTTTCCCCTGTGTTTTTCAATTTTCAATAAATTGAAATTTTCAATATGTTGAAGGCTATTTTTCACTTTCTCTTCTATTAGATTCAGTGCATCTGGTTTTATTTTGAGGTCCTTAATCTTTTTACAAGGGGATAAATATGGATAGATTTGCATTCTTCTACAAGCAGACTTCCAGTTAGACCAGCACCAGTTTTTGAAGATGCTTTCTTTTTTCCACTCTATGGTTGTGGTTTTTTTTCCAGAATCAAGTGTTTATAGCTATGTGGGTTCATTTCTGGGTCTTTGATTCTATTCCATCTATCAAAATGTATGTCTCTGTACCAATATCCTGCAGTTTTTATTATTATTGTTCTGTAATACAGCTTGAGATCAGGGATGGTGATTATTCCTAAAATTCTTCTATTGTTGAGAATTGTTTTGGCTATCCTGGTTTTTTTGTTTTTCCATATGCAATTGAGAATTGCTCTTTCCATGCATTTTCATTAAAGTTTACAGAACTGTGTCTTCAATAAGGATGGGTTTATAATGGATTTAAAGAATCTCATTTAGGGATAAGCTCTGCATGGAGTAAAAGAAACCCAAGCTAGTAGAAGGGGGAACTCAAAGAATTTCTGAAGATGAGGCCTCAAAGGGGCAGGTTTAACTGAAACTTGCCATTGGTTCAGAAGGTTAGAGTTAAAAGGTTTTGTTAAGATGCAACCCTATAGGAACACCAACAGTGTCAACTAACCTGGATCCTCTGGGAGCTTACAAAGACTGAGCCACCATCCAAAGAGTGTACAGAGCCATAGTGGGGTGTCATGCCACATGGTAGGAACTTGACTTCGGTCAAGGTGAACTTCCTCTCCCAGGTTGAGCTGGGATCCCTGTGCTATTCATGATCCTGCCCCACCTAGGGTGGAGTGCTCAGTGTGAAGGTGAAGTTCCTCCAGATTTACAAATTCCTGAATTAAGCAGGTGATCTCGCCCAGCTGCCTGAGCAGTGGAGCCAACACCCAACAAAGAGCCACACAGGAGTCTGGGAGGAGGGGCTCACCCAAACTGTTAAATTGTCAGACCTCCATTAAACTTTGGCCTTGATTGGTAACCTATCTTCCTGGCCCTAGTTCTTTTTCGCCCTTCCCCATCCATCCCTCTGCTTCCATCCCAGAAACCCAGTTCGCAGTAGCTGCAGGCAACAATAAAAGAGCATTCCTGGGCTTGTCATTGGCCCCAGGCATATATGCAGCAGAGGACTGACTTGTTGGGCCTCAGTGGGAGAGGCCTAATTCTGTAGAGACTTGACACCCCAGGGAGGGAGGATGCTGGAGTGTGCATGAGGTGAGGTTGGGTGGGGGTATGGTGAGTGAGAGGGAGTGGGATGTGGGTGTGGGTGTGGGTGTGGGTGTGGGTGTGGGTGTGTAGGAGGTGGGTGGGGAAAACCCTCTTTGATCCAAAAGGGAGCAGGTGAAGACCTCTGGGAGGAGGGGGCAACATTTTGAATGTAAATAAAAAAAAAAAGATGAATTTACCTAACGCTATCTTTAGGAAATTGGCAAAAGATTATTAGAATTATCTGTGTTACAGACACAAAGAACATCAATGAAATCTAAGGTGCGTTCTAAGTTACAAACCTTGAAAATATGCTACAGAAGGGAAGAAAGCCCCAAAATACTGGAGAATTCCCTCCTAATCCTTTCCTAGGGACCTTCACATATGAACAATCAAGCCTTCTTCCAGAAAACAATTGATGTAAAAGGATTGTGGATAGATATAGCTCTGATAGACCTGAGACTGTGGTAGTGTTCCAGAGCACTGACAGGAGTGAAGAGTTGAATAATATAAGGTAATGAGAAAAAAAAAAGGAATTGGGAGAAGGTGCAGTGTCTTCTCACTGGATCACATGAGATTCTAGAATATGGTTTACTGATGTGTATACTAATTTACATTCATTTTTATCACAAGTACTTTTGTGCTCTTATATGTACTTTGATACAGGCTTTATTAACATCTAAGACACATAGAATGTATTTAGAATTGAAAGCATAAGGTTATAAGCTAGGAATTCCCCGTGCCTGGGCACGTGGGGGGCACTTGGATCCCCAACGCCAGTGGGGGAGGGTGGGCGCGACACTGCGTGGCGGCCATGTAAGTGGAAATGACTTAACTAGTTCTTCTGGCCTCTGTGAGAGGCTGATAGGTTATCAGAGTGCGAGTTCGGTTGGTTTGAACTGATTGGCTTAGAAGCTTGTGGTAGGTGGGTTCTGATATAAGTCTATAAAAGGCCAAGGCAAGCCAGTCCTCGCTGGGCTTACTTCTTCTACCCTGCGCGGGGAGGCTGTAACCCCCTAGAGCTCTGGAAATTAAAATCCTCTTGCAAAATTGCATCAGGTCTGTCTCTTGTGAGTGTTTCGGGGTGCCGGTTTCCGAGGCATGGGGTGCAGGAGTACCCCCGTTTTTTTCTTTCGGATCTTACAGAATACCAAGAGTTTGAGGATGGTTCAAGAATATTAGCATTGTGGTAAAATAATCTAAATCTATGATTTCGGTATTATACTTGAAGATACAATAGGGTATTTTGCTTGCTTCTGCCTTGCTTTATTCTAAAAACAATATCACTTTATTTGGATTATTAAAACAATCAATTTTCTATAAGCATGTGCAAGCATTTAACTCAATGCTAAGAAAAAATATGTCGTGTTCTTATTAATTGTTATGTAGAAAATCCCTGCCAGGTAAAGCATTCTATCATCCAGGGATACTGCTTAAGACATGGATTGTTCTAAAAAGAGGTAGAACATTCTGTCTTGGAGGCAATCTCTTCAATCTCAGGAAGTAAAACACTCAAAATCTTCAGAAAGTCCCTGAAAACTACCAGGATTACTATATCCCCATTTTCCCAAGTTTACTTAAACCAAAAGGATAGGTGAGAGACACTCTCAGACAAGCTGAGGCCTCTAGAAGACTCACAGGCCAGACAAACCACTAAGCTATCTGAAGAGGCACAAACCAGCAGAGTCCAGCTCCAACCTACTGAACTGCCTGCCTATTGAGTGCAGGGTGCTCCAGATTTCCATAAAAGATGGCCTCCATGTGCTGTCATCCATGCTGGGGTGGGCTTTGGATGCTGTAGCCATCTCTGAGTCTTTTCTTTCCTGTAAGTAGACCCAATAAACTCATTCATTTTCCAGCTGGACTTTGTTGCTATCCTCACTTTTGTTAGACTGGTTTCCTCCCTGGACTGAGTAGATATCTTTTCGTGTTTCCCCAGGAATATTGATATACAATTCCAATTTACAATCTAGTTTAGGAACTAGACTATGTAAACTAGACATTATCTAGTGCAGTGAGCAGCTGGGACATGAACTGGTAGCATGATGAATTTAAAATAGATTTTATTTTCAGTAAAGGTGGTAAAGAAAGCCTTTATTCAAAAAGATCTATTTGCCCTGTAAATATTTACTGGGCATTGTTGATAATCAAGCAATATTTGGATGCTAGACACACTGGAATTTAGAAACAATTATCTTAGAGTAAAATATGTTAAGGAAGTAGACAGTTTGAATGTACATTGCAAAAGAAATTATTGCAAATCCTAAGAATGTCAGGGATGCTTTTCATGCATAGTTGATGAGTTTGTGGCTTAGAAATTTTGGCAAACTTAAGGGTTGATTTAAAAAAGTTCATCATTCTCATCACAAGATATGTATGAGTGGGCAGAGTCAGAGAGGGTAGTACAAGTTCTTAACGTTATAGGCATTATTGTCCTTCAGGAATACTAAATGCATCATACAGCTGTAATGAGAAGAGGGTCTGTTACAGTTCCTAGGGGGATGGGGCACATCATACCATACCACCTCTCAGGACAACCTAAGGCAACCCTGGAGAAGGATGAGGAGAAACAAGGGAAGGACATTTACATGAAGCCAACTTAGTGAGTTCAGGATTGGTTACTGGAGATGTGTTATGGCAGCTCGAGAGCCTACTTCCTGAAGTCCCAACAAGGTCAGGAGTCAGGCCTTCTAAGTAACTCCTTCAGTTCTATACATGTCCATGTGACAGGATTTTCCATGAACTCTTAACCCCATATGCTCTCCCTCACTTATGCAAGTTCTATTAAGGAGGAGAGAGATGAAAGAGGTGACTTTGCTTACACCTTCCTCTGACACAATCTCTCACTCCTCAGTCTGTACAAGGACAGCTATTTACCAAAGAACAATGTGGTTTAAATCAGGCACAGTACGAACCTCATATGTAAAAGACAAAACAAATATTTCTCTCCTCTATCCTATAAATACTACCCAAATAATCACTGAAATTCAGGCTGGAGTCTTCAAAATATGTTTATTCTGAAGCTAAAGTGCAAAATCTCTTGAGGAATTTTTGCTTAAAGGCAAATTGACTTCACATTTCATGAAACAAAAGCAAATGGATGAAATCTATGTATTTCCGGCACACACTCTGTTAGATTCTCAAGTTGACACATGTTGTTCTTAATGACATCTTTAAACCTTGTGACATTAATCACTTCACAGTTTTTGTCACCTGGCAGGTGTACTTGTTATCATTCTTTTCATCTGGAAGACTGAAGACATTCTGGTTTCTTCTCTGGAGCTGCATTAATGATTCATCTGTAAAATGAATGAGTCTGCATTGGCTATTTTACATTTTTTGTGTGTCTAAAAAAACTAAGAATTATAGACCTGTCCATCACTTCTAAAACTCAAAGTGTTCATTTGTTCTGTTTCTTTAGGGAGGCACTCTAAAATGTCTTCAAGTACATGTTTAGATATAGTACATTATTTTACAGTGCATTTTATATCCTAACATTCAAGAACAAGGATTCCAATACCAAGGAAATATGTTAAATTAATTATTGAAACATATCCATCATGATTATTTAAACATTTCTTTGGCTTCTAAATTGGAAGTATACATAATACAATGCTATGTTTTCTTTTATATGATATATTCCCTAACTTATCTGAGCTTCAATATAGCCATCTGCAGCTGTCAGGAGAAAAGGTTCAAGACAGACAGCAGGGATGGGGCATTTTCATAGAATTTAACAGCTGGAGAGCAGGCACATTTATAAAAGATGATTTTATCAGTGAGCTTTGCATCCCTAGCTTGCAGCTGCTTTGCTTGGACTGTAACTGACTGAACAGAAGTCGGGTATCCTCTTCACGTCTCATTTCTCCTCCCTTCAGTCTCCTTTGCCTTTTTCTCTCTCAAAGCCACTCAATGGCTGGAGTAGCCCCAACAATACCCATAGCAGTAACTATTCCCAAAAGTGAGTTTTTAGAAAAACACCTATATACCTAACCCCAGAACCAATAATATATTCAAAACAGTAGTATTTAAGAAAAATATGCAAAAACCATATGATGCCGAAATCATGAAATGAATCCTGACCTCTGCTAATAGAATGGTTTACCAGGAAGTAAAAATATCTACCTTAGAGGTATAGCTCCCTGATAATTTAACCATCTGTCTTGTTCAAACTCTAAGAATTAGTGAAAATGTCTACCCAAATTAAGA
The DNA here is from genome assembly GCA_964023405.1 of Apodemus agrarius. Classification (NCBI taxonomy): domain Eukaryota; kingdom Metazoa; phylum Chordata; class Mammalia; order Rodentia; family Muridae; genus Apodemus; species Apodemus agrarius. The sequence goes on from OZ030007.1 coordinate 86,469,653, forward strand.
GGGATCAATGACATATTATCAATGTAGACAATTAGTACTTCCCCTACAAACTTTCAAGGGCCAAATAAGCACTTGGGAACACGGGATTTTATCTAGTAGAATTATCCAGGGATGTCAACATGAATTCCTGCAGCAAATTCTAAGTGGAAAATATGAAAAAATAATCTATGTAAAATAGTACAAAATAACAGGAGCCTACAGAATTGTATGTAGATAAATTATATTTTTCATCCCAATGGAGAAGACAATGGAAAAAATCTCTGCTATGTGTTTGGGCCCAGATTTTGATTGTTTGATATTTCTTTTCTCTACTGTAGTTTCACACCTGACCCTGCTCTGTGTGAGTCCTTAAGAATAGCAACCAGGCTAACAGTGAACACTTGGTGGCATAAACTGTGGAAAGTGAGTGAAATGTAGAATATTAGGTCTTCATTCTCACTATTCTTTCACTATTCTCACTTGTGTGTATTTCCTTACACACAAGCAACAGCCCTGTGGGAAACTCAAGGTATAAACAATGAAGTCACTCCATTTGGTTACATCCTTGGCTGCCCACCAGAGGAGCAGATGCATTCTTCAGACTCTAGTCTATCCTTATATCATATATTATATCATAAAAAATGTCACCCACACAGATTTAACCCATGAAATCCCAATCTGAGAGTACCTCCCACTAATACTGCTTTTTGTGATCCAAAACAGAATACAAGATGACCTCCGAAATGCTTGGTTTCATTTGGCTTTCTTTTTGTTTCTTTCCCTGTGAAATGTTGGTCACCAGACATCACAAATGACTATATTAGATCAAGCCTAGTGAAGTGAGATAAAATAAATTTGCCTCAAGGAAGAGTCATTACATTTTCATAAGAAGGCTAGGAGCAGTTTTCCTTAATTTTAGAACCTCTTTGGAATGGAGGGGAATTTCCGGTGTTCTTAAATGAGAACTGACTGAAGATTACAACCTCTCTTCTGTGTCTGCTGTCTCTAACTCTAAAAGATAGTGATGGGTATTAAATGACAGTTCAACAATGCTCCACAGGAGTGTGTGCTCCCTCCCTCAGTTCCGGGCTAACAGCACTTATGTACACACTAGCACACAAGCATGCACAGGAAGTCATCCTGAGACACTAACTAGTCTTTTTCAGACCATCTGAAAACCTGAGTGTTTTATAAAATAGTATACGTGTGTCCTCTGCTGGACTACTTAAGGAACCTTCCTTCAGGCATTAAATTAAATTTCCATATCAGTGAGTTGCTGCTTATATCAAAGCTTAACATCATGCCATTTATGAATTTATTAGTCCAGCCAAAGTCAGGCCTAGTCACTATTTTCAACAGTGGAGACAAAAATACTTACCAAGTAGTCTGGAAAGATGACTCAGTGAGTCATCAAGCCACTTATATTTCCACATCTCATTATTGAAGGAAGACATGGCAGAAACCCAAACAGGGCAGGACCCTGGAGGCAGAAGCTGACGAAGAGGTCATAGAGGGATCCTGCTTACTGGCTTGCTTACAGAGCCTGCTTAGCTTGCTTTCTTATAGCACCCAAGACCATGATAAGGCTTGCCACCCAGCCTCATTATGAGTTCAGTCCCAGGAAGGGTAGAAGGAGAGAACTGGTGCTTGCAGGATGACTTCTGATACAAAAATATAAAATAAAAATTTTTGAAAATTTTTATTAGATGTTTTCTTTATTCACATTTCAAATGTTATCCTATTCTCCCCTTTCCTGGTTTCCCCTCTGGATACCCCCAATCCCATTGCCCCTCCCCCTGCTTCTATGATGGGGTTTCCCCTCCCTCCCATTTCTTTTGAAAATTATTATTGGGGCCTCCCCTTGCTCTGGATCCCACTTTGAGTCTGTTGCTGGACCCCCTTTTTCTCAGGCTCTTCTGTATTTTTATCCCTGCTGTATGTGTGTTGTGTGCTTCATATCAGCTGGCTTTCTGGTTGGTGGTCCAGTGTCTGAGAGATCTCGGGGGTCCAGGTTAATTGAGACTGCTGAACCTCCTACAGAGTCCTTTCCTCCTCAGCTTCTTACAGCTTTTCTCTAATTCAACCATAGGGGTCAGCAACTTCTATCCATTGGTTGGGTGTAACTATCTGCATTTGACTCAGCTGCTTGTTGGGTCTTTAACAGGGCAGGTCCCTTTTTGTGAACACTCCATAGCCTCAGTCTAGGTTGATATCTTTCCTGGCTGGTTTTATGTCAATTTGACACAAGCTAGACTCAGCATAGAGGAAGGAGCCTCAATGGAGAACATTTCTCCATAAGATCTGGCTGTAAGGCAAATGGGGGAGGTCTCAGTCCATGGTGTGTGGGACCATCCCTGGGCTGGTGGGTCTGGGTTCTATAAGAAAGCAGGCTGAGTAAGCCTTGGGTGGGCAAGTCAGTAAGCATCATCCCTCTGCCCTCTGCATTTGCTCCTGCCTCTAGGTTCCTGCCCTGTGTGAGTTCCTAACCTGACTTTGTTCAGTAATTGATGTAGAAGTATCAGCTGAATACATTCTTTCTTCCCCAAGTTGCTTTTTGGTCATGGTGTGTCTTTACACACTAAGACAGTGTCTATCTCAGTGTTATAGTAATTGCTGTGTATATATGCACACAGCTATAGGCTGGGTCTCTAGCACCACATAAGTAAACAAAAAGATACAAACAAGTTGAAAAGTAGTTTCATAACCCTCCAGCATATGAGTTTCTCAACAAGTGTGTCGATTGTGGTCACTGGGCATCTGGGAAAGGGTCAGAGCAGAGTGGAAGCCTCTATATATGGATTCACATTTTCTCCCTGCATTAGCCAGACTCTTACTGAGGGAAGTCAAATACAGAATGTTTCCTAATAAGTTGAATATGATTCAAAGTGAATTCCCTAACTCTTATTCCTATCAAATTTGTGTTCTAATAGAATCAGCAAATGCATGTTTGTAAACATTAAGTTGGAGAACATTAAATTGGAGACTATCTTAGTAGATCCCAGTTACCTTCACAAAAACAGAAGAGCTAAATCAAATTCCAGAAATATAGCTGGAAGGGATGGGGCTGCTTCTACCTCAAGGATGCTGAGTCACTCTTAATGAAGGCTGCAATAAATATGTATGGACAGATTCTATTTCTGATTTTTTTTTTGTCAGCCCAGAAAGCTGCAAAGGTCCCTGATGAAGCTGAAGATGTTCTGAGCTTCTGGGTACAGAAGGAACTGCTGACTCATGCAGAGTTGACTCCCATGCCGATGTTATTTTGAAAGTTGATATTTACTCAGTAGTCTATAGGGCATAAAGACTGCTCTGCTACAGCCTCATAATGCCAAGAGGCCCGTGTTATTACAATCACAATTATCCTTAGATGGCAACATTCTGTCTTTTTTTGTTTTTGTTTTTGTTTTTGTTTTTTGCTAGAGTTCATCAAGCAGTGGATTGTTAACAATTGCATGAATAATTTTAGTGATTTCTTTTCTTTCTCAAAAGGAAGTTCCTGTCTTCACCAGTACAATGATCACATGAATGCAGCTAGCAAGTAAGGAGACGGTTCTTTAAATTGCACTAGATTCTGATTTGAACCTTTAACTGAGATTTACTTATGCACTTGCCACTGGCTACTGTTGCATGGACAGTGTGATTCTAGAATCTGCGACAGACTACTGCAGGGCTCTTCTTGCTCTCTGTTTCCACATCAAGCGTCAGAGTTTAGAGACGTTTCTTCCTCTGAGATAGTCTGCTTTAGATGCTACATTTTACAATAAATTCAATGTCTTCAGAAATGTCATCAACACTACCTTAATATGTGATATATCTGAAAATGGCACTTCAGAGAAAATATTTATTACCTTTTTTTCCTATCTCATGAAGCCTTTTTAAATGACATATTAAAAACTTAATTTATTTAAGAAAAAGGGGGACAGTACTTTTTTTATTCCCTCCCAATAGGGACTCAACTAATTTCACATCAAAAGGTTTATATTTTAAATGGTTCTTTGCTAAGTTACTTGTGCATTTAAAAATTAATTAAAAACTTAGGAGACAGCAGGTGTTGGGAAGATGTGGAGAAATAGGAACACTTGCCACTGCTGGTGGGATTGCAAGCTGTTACAACCACTCTGGAAATCAGTCTGGCGGTTTCTCAGAAAACTGGGTATGACACTTCCGGAGGACCCAGCTATACTACTCCTGGGTATATACCCAGAGGATTTCCCAGCGTGCAATAAAGACACATGCTTCACTATGTTCATAACAGCCTTATTTATAATAGCCAGAAGCTGGAAAGAAACCAGATGTCCCTCAATGAAGGAATGGATACAGAAAATGTGGTATATTTACACAATGGAATACTACTCAGCAATTAAAAACAATGAATTCATGAAACTTTTAGGCAAATGGTTGGAACTGGAAAATATCATCCTAAGTGAGGTAACCCAATCACAAAAGAATACACATGGAATGCAGTCACTCATAAGTGTATATTAGCCCAGAAGCTCTGAACACCCAAGACACAATTCACATATCAAATGATTCCCAAGAAGAAGGAAGGAGAGGGCCCTGGTCCTGGAAAGGCTGGATGCAGCAATGTAGCAGATTACCAGGACAGAGAAGTGTGAGGGGGTTGATTGGGGAATGGGTGGAGGGAAGAGGACTTATGAGACTTATGGGGAGGGGGAAACCAGGAAAGGGGAAATCATTTGGAATATAAACAAAGAATGTAGAAAAAAAAGAGTTTGCTCTTGGTCTTCCTGCCACCATTTGCACCAGTGAGCTGAGAAACTCCACAGCCTTCTGTCCATAGCCCACCAGGAGAGAGAGATCTCCCATTAGTGCTTTCACTTTTGAGCTCAGAGGAGTAAGGATAGGTTTACAGGCCCATAGTACCACAGGAGGAACAAACTCCAACCAGAGACAACAATACCAACTAGCAGCAGAGATAACCAGATGGCAAAAGGCAAGCACAAGAACCCTACCAACAGAAACCAAGGCCACATGGCAACATCAGAACCCAGTTCTCCCACCACAGCAAGTCTCGTATACCCCAAAACTCTGTAAAAGCAAGAGTTGGATTTAAAATTGTATCTCTTGAAAGATCCCTTAAAGAATTACAGGAAAACACAAACAATCAAGTGAAGGAACTGAACAAAACTATCCAGGAGCTAAAAGTGGAAGTAGATACAATAAAGAAATCACAAAGTGAGTCATCTCTGGAGATAGAAAACCTTGTAAAGAATTCAGGAGTCATAGATGCAAGCATCAACAACAGAATACAAGAGATAGAAGAAAGAACCTCAGGTGCTGAAGATACCATAGAAAACATTGACTCAACAGTCAAAAAAATGCAAAATGCATAAAACTGGTAACCCAAAACATCCAGGAACTCCAGGACACAATGAGAAGGACAAACGTAAGAAGGATTATAGGTACAGAGGAAAGCAAGGATTTACATCTTAAAGGCCCAGTAAATATCTTCAATAAAATTGGAGAAGAAAACTTCCCTAACCTAGAGAAAGAGATGCCCATGAACATACAAGAAGCCTTCAGAACTCCAAACAGACTGGGCCAGAACAGAAAGTCCTCCTGGCACATAATAATCAAAACACCAAATTCACTAACAAAGAATATTAAAAGCAGTAAGGAAAAAAAGGACAAGTAACTTATAAATGCAGACCTATCAGAATTATACCAGACTTCTCACCAGAGATGATTAAAGCTAGAAGATCCTGGGCAGACCTCATACAGACCCTAAGATAACACAAATGCCAGCCCAGTCTACTATACCCAGCAAAACTCTCAATCATCATAGATGGAGAAACCAAGATATTCCATGATAAAACTGTATTTACATAATCTCTGTCCACAAATACAGCCCTACAAAGGATAATTGATGGAAAATGCCAACATAAGGAGGGAAACTATATCCTAGAAAAAGCAAGAAAGTAATCTTCCAACAAACCCAAAGGAAGATACCAACACAAACATAAAAATAATGTCAAAACAGGAAGCAACAATCACTATTTCTTACTATCTCTTAACAACAATGGTCCCAACTCCCCAATAAAAAGACATAGACTAATGAAATATTTCTCATGTAAATCTTCATTTTTTTCAGAAAATATTTGTATTTCCCCTTTTAATTAATTTAGTTATGTTTTTTATGTCTACCATTTTATCTGCATTATTTTTCATGATAATCTTCAATTTTAATGTCTTTCTATATATTTTCTCTATTTTATCAGAAATGCTTTCAATGTAAATCTTTGATTTTATCACAAATGTTTCTAATTCTACCTTCAATTAATTTAGAAAGAGTTTTTATATCTACCATTTTATATGTAAAATTTTCCATGAAATAGTCAATTTTAATGTTTTTGTCTATATATTTCTTGAAATTTACCAGAAATATTTTCCATGTTAATCTTCAATTTTTATCTGAAAATGTTTATAGTTCACCTCCAATCAACTTAGAATTATCTTTATGCCTATCATTTTATCTGTATAATTTTAATGATAATCTTTAATTTTAACATGCTTTTCTATATATTTCTTCAATATTATCAGAAATATATTCCATGTAAATCTTCAAGTTTATCAGAAAATGTTTATAATTCTACTTTCAATCAACTTAGGAATACTTTTATGCCTACCATTATTATATCTATATAAAATTTTTCATGATATTCAATTCTAACATGTTTTTCTACATTTTCTACAATTTCATCGGAAATATTTTCCATTTCAATCTTCAGTTTTATCATAAAATATTTCTATTTCATATTTAAATTAATTTAGCAATGTTTTACTTTACTCTTTAATTTTCCATGAAAATTGTCAATTTTAACATGTTTATCTGAAATATTATCCACGTAAATCTTTAATCTTATCATAAAATTGTTTTTACTTCCCTTTTCAATAAAAAAGTTTTCCTTTAAAAAAAAGAGTTTGCTCTTGATTCTCCCACTAACAGACTGAGAGAAACTTAGTTTCTTAGAAGTTGCATGAATAATAATAAATTTACAGCAAGAAGAACATCGTAGTAGGAGTCATGCTCCTATAACAGTGGATATCTGCTACCCCATGTGTGCTGTGCCTAGCATTGTCTTTAAGGTTTACACAGGTATTCTTAAGTAGGGGATTCTCAACCTACTGTGGGTTGTGACCCCTTTCACAGAGGTTGCCTGCCAGATCAGAAAACACAAATATTTAAAATATAATTATAACAGTATGTAAATTACAGTTTCAGGTTAGGGATCACCACAACATGAGAAACAGTATTAAAGGTTTGCATTGTTAGGAAGGTTGGGAACCATTGCTCTAGAGTCTAGACAAACACACCCCACCCTCACCCCTTGCAAGCACCTGCCCAGTGTTTTTCCTAACAGAAGCTAAAGTTAAGATCCAAAGAAGCTTAAAGTTCATATGCTTTAGTTTCGAGGGTGGAGATGTTTCTCAGCTACCTACACCCTGTCAGCACCTTCAAGTGTTAGGAGCTAGTGTGAGGGGAGTGCTTGCTCACTGAGGACTAACAGCAGATATTTAGTATTCTTTTTTACAGCTTTTGTATGGTCTGGTCGTATTTCTACTTCGCCTGTTCCTTTTTTAACTTTTGAAATCACCTTACCATGCTGAGTTTTTTATGAGGTTTCTGTGCTGAGGGCAGCATGCCAGAAACTATTTGGGCATATATAGCTGAAAATAATGAGAAAGACCACAGCATCAGTAGGGTGAACAGAGTGCGGAGCAATGAAGGGCGAGGGAACAACCTCCCCCCCAGCCCCCCAACCCCCCACCCCACCCCCCGCCGCTGACTCCTCTGTCCTCCGCTGCCCCTGTTTACTTCAGAGCACACCCAGGACTTTAGCCTTGTGCTAGACTTCAGCTTTTCAGTGATAACATTCATGCAAGCCTGAACATACAGAAGGGGTCTTCCTCCCAAGAGAAGCCTTCTGTACTAGCTAGGAATGAAGCAATTAATTATGGGACTTTATGTATTCACTGTTGCTATGGGAATCTCAGAGACCAATGTCAAAACACACACACACACACACACACACACACACACACACACACATACACACACACCTTGTTTTAACTTTTTGTCTAAATGTTTCTGCTTAAAAATTTTATAATCTTAAAAGAAGGGCAGTCGAGGTCAAAGCCTCAAACCCAAACCGCTAAAATGACCAAAAAGAGAGAGAGAGAGAGAGAGAGAGAGAGAGAGAGAGAGAGAGAGAAACAAATCATCTTGCAACAACATTTCCTTTGGTTCCGTTCATGTCATTTTTAACAAAGTTCCATGGCTTCTGCCATTGCTAGAGCATGTAAACTCTGGACTTGCCAGTTTACCTATAACTTACAAAGAGATACTTACAAATTCTCTTTGGACACTGAGGCTGCCAGAACTGAAAGTTAGAATGATGGAGTTTCCATTATGACTGAGCTGCACATAATTCTCCAGCAAAGGAGAAAAATTAGTCTACAATAGGAAAGAAATGTAATGAAGGATGTTCCTCAAGGTGGCTGCAGCACATGGGTGACTTACTGTCGAGTACAACTCACATGCTGCCACGATGACTTTTATACAAGCATAAGATGAAAACCTGTCAAACATTTTATTGAACTTTTGGGCAGGTAAGGGAATAAGATGGTAAGGTTAGCATCAAAGCAGTTTGATAAAAATAAATGTCAGAATATATTTAATTATAGATTCAAAAGAGAGGTAAAATATTTTATAGTACTTCCATTGGCTTTAAAATAGATCAAAATAGTTTATAATACTATGCAAGGAGCCCAACAATACTGCTGGATATTGTTTTCTCCAATGAGTAGAAATACACCAATTAACACATAAGCAACACATTCTAAATACTGTTCAATGTGGTCTTATTACTCAGGGACCACTACGAGCACATTTCCCTTTTCATTCACATCTTTGGCTATTCCCTCAGTAGTCCCTTTATGTTAATGTTGAATAATTCACAGAAAAACATTTCTTGTTTTTTAAAGAGAACTCCCGTGCTCTGTTCTTCTTAATGCATTACTCATATATAGAAAAAGTTAAGATTTAATTCTGTGAGTACTGGACCAACACTGAAGCCAAAAACTACATATGTGAGAAAATTTCTCTGTGCAAATTAAGATAAATGTATCAAAGATCCCTGTTATTCGCTTTCCTCCCCAACTCTAAGAAATCAAGTTTAAATACATTGTTTCCAACATTTCACTCAGCAGTACATTTTGGTTTTGATGAATTTCTTTTGTTTCTTTTCTTGGGGCTCCCATGTCTGTTAAGGGTCCTTGGCTTTTAGTTGTTTCTGGAGACAGAATGCAACAGGTACAAGATCAGTTTTCCTTGTTCTTTAATGATAGATGTTTCCATCTCCGAGAATCAGCTATCCTATAAGAAATCTAATCGTCCGAAGTTTTGCACAAAATAATCCACATAATGCAATGGAAGTCCTTCCAAGTTTCTTGCTGAATCCTAGGACAATGGAGCAGCCTTCGTGACAGACACAAGAAAGCAGACCCCTTACAATATGCCAGCAAGTAACCCCAATTGCTGTTCCTGAGTTACTCTACCCAGTCCTGTGCTGGTTTCTTTACTGGACCTTGGGCTGATTCTGGTCCTGCTTAGGAACTGAAATGATTCATTCTTTAATATGCTGCTACCAAGTGAGTCAGATACTATTTCAGTCTTTAAATTAATTAGCTGGAGGTGTTGCTCAGTGGGTATATGTGTTCTTAGCATGAGTACACCCCTGATTAGATTCTAAAGACTAACATTCAACACCCTTCCCCCACAAAAAACCAAACAGCACACACACACACACACACAAAAAAAAACCCAAACAAACAGAAACTATCCTTGTATGGCAGACTGTAAAGTTGTTTCCATGGTGACCACAGAAGGGTAGCTATATCTAATCTCTAAGCCTTCAGACAAAAAAGAAAGAAAAGCAGAAAGAACCCATTGATTAAGACTGAATAGTTGTGATGAATTTATTCCATGAACTAAAATATCAAATAGAGAATTGTTCTCAGTGTCTTTATTTCATTTCCTTTGCCCAGACAAAATACCTTGACCAAAGTAATTTCTAATTAAATGAGAGTGAAAAAGAACCTCTTCTAAAATCGGTGGATAATCTTTTGTACCAATATCACAGCAAGATATACCTCTGAACTTTAAGTTTTATTTCTATATGGTATCCTATAAACTATGTTATATGTTGTGAGCTAAAATTTGGAGAGATATATCTTAAAATAAACACTTGAAAATAAGTTTATGCTTTATTAACTTTATAAATATAAACTAAATAAAATATTCATATAGAAGTATCCTCAGCTAAATTCATGTCATAAAATAATATGTAAATTTATTTTACATTAAAAGTAACTCAGATTTAAGCATAATGTACAAAGTGTAAATTAAGCTGCTTGCTGAATCTAGCTTTTACCAGAAAGGTGCTAACATTTTTATTTTCCAAAAATAAATGAATAAATAAATTTCTTAGGCTTGACTAAAAATAGAATGTAATTTTCTATTAGCCAAAAATAAATTTTATTTCTAATCATATTCTATCTGTGAAATCTTTGTACCTCATATAATCAAATAGTTGTTACTATGTCCTAACCTCAGTTTTGTATAGCTATGCATAATTTACATAGATAGACTCAAAATATTTATACCTTTTGTCAATATTTGGGATTATATTAACAACATTATGGCTTTGATAATAGAACTTCACTTAAATATTTTTGTAATACTGGTTTATATATGCTGCTATTCATTCATTATATGATAAAAAAACTCTGCATTTTAACAAGATTTCTGGGTGATTTACAAGTTTATTCAATTCTGGGAAATTCTGTTATAGGAGGCCCAGATTCTATCCTGTGTACCTTCTGAAGAAGCGTCATCTTCCATAGAAATATTAGTCAAGCTTTCAAAGGCTGCTTCTTCATGCAGACAGCCAGAAAGTGTGGTAGTAATGCCTACTACTCAGATTCTGAGGATCCCAAAATACTCAATGTCTCTAAATTGTCAGGTGAATCCAGTTCTCCATTAGTGTTAACTATTACAAGTGATGTTACATATTAAAAACAAATTAAGTTCCTGTCCATTGGCACTCTTAAGATTTTACAACAAGTAAATAATAGCATATAAAAGCCAAGTTCTCCAGTAAACAGAATCCAATTAACTGATTATACAGATGTATTTCAGACATAATTACATAGGTAGTAGCTCCCCATAATATTGGAATTCCCTACGACATTACAGATGTCAAACATCTTACCTCAACCTTTCCTGTGTGATCCAGAGCCCTAGGGAAGTTCCCAGCAGTGTTCTAGGCAATTCTTAAACATCCTAAATTATAAACCATCGATACAAACCAATCTCCAGTGAGAGTGAAGCACAGTCCTTGCCCGTGATTATCCAGTCTAGGATGAGATAGCCTGTCCACAAGAACACAGCTAAATTCTGCCTAAGGTGTCATTGATGTAGTGATGACTGTTTCATGACAATGCTCAAACATTCTAAATGCTTCTTCTAAATCACTGATATTTTCTCCATGATGAATTCCAGTAATGATTTGTCTGTGAGAGAAAGATTTCTAATTGCTGGCAGGCTCCAAACAGCTGCATCTAGAGTCAATCCTGAAGGGCTTTGGAGCACTGTTGCCCTGTAGCAAGCTCTGAGCTCTCAACACCATTGCCTTGGCAGACTGGAAGGGGTTTTCTAGCTACAGAACATACTCATTGGTAACTTTCTGGTCTTTGCTTTCTTTGTAGTAATTTTCATCTCCAGTCTTACAACTGAGGTTGTTGCCAAGAGAAGTTAGAACAGAAAGAAGAAGGAGATATATTTTCTATAATGGTAATCTAAGGATTTTTTTGGCCTAAAATGAGTTGAAAGATGTTGGTTATTAAAACATATCTTTTGATGACCTTAAATCTGAACAAGGTGGTTTGGCTTGTTAGTCATGGATTCTGTTTATCAGTCCTTGACTCTATGCTTAGTACTATGGTGATAACCGTCAGCCTGTCAAGAGATGCTCTAACAAATCATCCTTGATCCGATGGTCTCTAAGTAACAGGTGTTTATTTCCTGTACGCAGCTTAGGAAAAAGGTAATGCTCGCTGTGTCTGGATAACTAAGCAGGTGTGTGCTCATTCCTTGTGCAGCTACACTGACCAGGGACTGGTGTTCATGAGATAACATTTGCTGCTGCAAGAGAGCCTCTTTTGCTGCATCAAGAAAGTCTAGATGCAATAAAAAGTGCAAATGCTTTCTCTCTCTCTAGACTCAGACTGGCTCACTTGCCTTATGTGTTTTCTATGGCTCATTTTGCTGATTTTATGAGCAGATTCAGCACACTCTTTCAGGCTTGGAGACTGGGTTGCTATTTTCAGTCAGTACACAATCACAATGGATATTTTGTTATCATTCAGATGAGTTCTCATGTGATCTTATTAATAAAATTAATTAGTACAAATTAATCCCTGCTCCTATTCAATAGTATTCTCATTTTTTAAAATTTCTTATACATTTCCATGTCACTTGTTTGAGAACACATCGTATTTTTACATCTCTTTTCCTCTAAAATAGAAGCTTTGGGAGGGCCAGGAATGTTCTTTCATGGCTATAACATCAAGATTTTGAGCAGAGTCTGATACATATTATGAAGATGACAAGATGTATTAAGTTAATTAATGAACAAAACTTAGCTAAGATTGATGTAAACTTGCTCAAGATGAACATGTTAAATGATCTTGACAGGCACCCAAACCTAACTGTCAAAATTCTCATTGTCCAAATGTTCTTTAAGAAATTGAGTCAAGAATCTGTGTACTGGTAACTTTTTCTATTTATTCCATTTGGTTGTTTGAATATGCTTGGCCCAGAGAGAGGCACTATTAGGCCTTTTTGTAGTAGGGGTGGCCTTGGAGCAAGTGTCACCGTGGCAGTGGGCAATGAGACCCTCTTCCTAACCATATCCAATCTTCTCTGAGAAGCCATCAGACAAAGATGTAGAACTCTCAGCTCCTCCTGCACCATGCCTGCCTGGACACTTCCATGCCTCTGCCTTGATGATAATGTACTGAACCTCTGAACCTGTAGGCCAGCCCCAATTAAATGCTGTCTTTATAAGAGTTGCCTTGGTCATGATGTCTGTTCACAGCAGTAAAATCCTAAGGAAGACATTCGATTTCATAAAAATAGTCTTCTACACTGACGAACTTATACTATGTTCCTAACTCTATGAAGTGTCTTATTCCATTTACTCAATAAACGCTAAAAGTACAAGCCTTTATGTCCTCAACATAAGAAGAGCTCATTGAAACTTACTCATGTGTAGAAATAAAAAAATAAAAATAATAAATAATAAAACTGGCTATTTTGCTTGTGTTGTTTTTTTCCCCTAAATTTCAAGAGAGCTTTCAAAAGTTCTGCATCTTTGTTTTCAATTACCTTTGTTTTAAAATAAAACTTCTTTCTATCAAGATGTACTTCACTAGAGTTCCTTGTAAACAAGATGCTTATAGAGAATCTCGAGATGGATTGCAATGCTCTAGCAAGAATCTAACACACTGTAGGGAACAGGCAAGATAAGACGGAAATGGCTCTATGGTGATCTCTCATAGTATGATAAAATTCCAGTCAGCTTTATGCATTGCTTCTTTGCAGATGCCATCACTGACACAATCGGATGCCTCACTTGTGACCCTTCACAAACCAACCCTCAGCAGAGCTAGGTATGAATGCTCCAAGATAAAATATCCTATACTTTCCTGTTATTAAATTTCAATTCCTTATTATAGGCTTTAGTAGTTACTTCAAGTTAGATGTTAATATCCATTGCAAGACTTCCCCCTACTTTCCTGTCATCAGAATACTTTTAATAGTGGCAGGACTAGCCTTGCTAATCAAATAACCAATACCCCTTTTCATTGCACAGCAGAATGCCATCATTTTTTTTTATTGCACATGGCCATAGGCTTAAGCATGAATGTAAATCATAATCATGCAAATGACCACCTTTCTTTTTTATTCACTTTGAAGAGGTAATGTGACTGTTTTTTAATCAATAAGATATGCATACAGCCTTGTACAAAATGTTCTATTTTCTGATAATCAAGATCATGAAAAAGAAAAACAGAAAGGACTTTGCTGTAGTTCTTTGTAGAATGAACCAGTGCTGGATAAAGTCCTTTGGTCTCTTGCAGCCCTAGAGGATCTGTTCTCCTGAGTGAAGGTGATGGAGGAGTGAGAGAGCTGAGCTGGGAGATAGACGCCAGAGAGCTTATCACACACCATGTATATTCTACAAGCCGAACTTCCCTTCAAATTCCTCATATGCCATTGCATTGGAAAAATACGAAACAGAGCCAAGGAGTCTCTCCAAATTGAATATCAGTTGATCAAATTAATCAACTAAGAGCAGCACAATTGCTCAAGCGTTTTAGATCTACCAAGCCTGTAATTATTCTGCCTATATCTCTTTTCCACCAAAACACACATAGAAAGACTTCAGTTTAGTAAATGCCTTAATGAATCTTTCTATCATGTCTTCAAATTTTCAACTGAATCTACTTTTTGCTCAAAACAGGAGTACAGGATGTTTTTGTGGTTCATTTAGAATTTAAACACTAAACCAGAAGATTATCCTTAGGGTGATTGCTGTACTTAAAAGAAAAAAGGAAGCATTTCTTTGAAAATTCACTTAAATATGGTTTTAAGGTATTGGAAGGAATTCTTTGAAATATGTCTAGGTGGTCACCTGTGACACATCTGTAAGTGCTGTGTATTTTCTCATTTGTTGTTTTTAGAGACTGTTCAGTCTCTGCAGTTTCTCAGCTATTGACTGTAGTCATTTCATTACCTCACTTCAAGATATTTTCATGATCCAGATTGTAATTAAGGAGACTGTACTGCTCTCATTTGAATACACTGAGAGTATAAGATCTTCCACTACTTAATGGAATTTAAATCACCATTAATGCTACAGCCTTGTAAAACTAAATTCTACCCTGAAGAAAATTGGAACTGAGTAGACATGTATTAAAACCAGTATTACTTAACATTAGCATGCCTGCCTCAAATATTGGAATTACCTTTTATTACTAAATTTTCCACGAACATTTTGTGGTAGAAAAAGACAGATGTGAGTGTTCTTTTATTTTATTTATCATATTTGTTCTACAAATATCAGCTAATTTTATAGATACTCATATTTATTTGTCAGGATTTATATATGCTCATTATTGATTTATGCCCTCTTGACATACATAATATATGTGTATATGTATAAATTTTCCAGATCTCTTGAGATACAAAAATGGAATAATTTGATACACATATATTTTGTGAAATGCTTGCTGCAATATATTTAGTTTGTGTTTATTACTTCTCCCTGTATGCTGTGTAAAAATTTTACTTATATATTTCCATATGTAATGTCTGTATATTTGTATATATCTTTTTATTTTTTATTAGATATATTTTTATTTACAGTTCAAATGATTTCCCCTTTCCTGGTTCCCCTCTCCCCGAAAGTCCCATAAACCCTCTTGCCTCCCCCTGTTCCCTATATTTTTTTGATATTAGAAATTTAATGAAAGTTTCATGTATTTTTACACAAATAGCTTCAAATATGAGCAATCAATATAAAAAACAAACCAACCAATCTCTCATAAATCTTCTCTCTGTCTCTCTTTGTCTCTCTCTGTCTCTCTGTCTCTGTCTCTCTCTCTCACTCACACACACACACACATATACACACACAGTGTGTGTGCACTATCAATATAATAATGTTTTTCAGAAAGTTTGCTGTTACATGCTATATAGGCTAAGGGATTCTAAATTATGTAAACTTCCAAAAGAATTTAGAACAGCTTTAATATGAGGAATCTAATTATTTAATATAAAATACTTATAATATTTGAAAAACACTACATAGAAGTTATATATAAAACTATGTCTCAACTCCAAATTTGATTTTGTACTATGGGTTGGATATTTTTTTATTTAAGATACATAGCATGATGTTTAGAAATTCATAAAACAGGCAGTTGAGCCATGTCCCTAATCCACTAACTTAGGTAGCTGAATCAGAATTGCTGCAGGTTCAATGCCAGTCTGGGGAGCACAGTAATTTCCAACCCATATTGGCCTCTTTAGAAATACATTGTATCAAATAAATTTAAAAGACAGCAGAAAGAAAAATAAATAGTAATCTCTTTTATGTTGGGTTTATCATTTTCAAGCCTTATAACATTTTATAAAGTATAACAAATAACATTACTCTTTCATATTCCTTCTCAAATACTAAGCCATGGCCTGAATTTTAGACATGATTATAATACTCTGTCATAAGAAAGAACAATTTTGTACAAATATTGACTTACAGATTTTTTTTGAAATTTAAAATTTTTAAATTTATTTTATTTCTATGCTGTGAAGGTATGTCTGTGTATGTGTGGGCCATAGGAGTGCAGGCTCTGGGGAAGGCCAGAAGAAGGCGTTGCATTGTCTGGATTTGTAATTAGAGGACATTTTAACCACTTGATTTTGATGTTGAGATTGTAACTCTTGGTCCTCGTAAAGGAACAAGTGTCCATAACCTCTAACCACTTTCTGGTACATGTTTTCTTCTCTTATTTTTTTTTTTGCAGAGCATGCACAGCATGGCATACATGTAGAAATCATAGACAACACTGGCTGGCCAGTTTTCTCCTTGCAGAATGTGGGTCTTGAAGACTGAACTTTTACCCAGTAAGTCATTTCATTGGCCCTGTTTAATGAAAATGTTATCATCTTAATTTTTTAAATTCTGGCTCAATTTTATTTGGCTTTCTTTCTCTTTTGCTACACTGGAGTGATTAACAGTTTCATACTGAATTATGAAATATAGTCTTCTTGTCAAAATGGAATGACAGAAAGTTTATTTATGATTACACGAGATGATAAACTCAACAAAGCAAGGTTTTCATCAATTGTACATCATCCCTAAGGATCGGGCAGTTAGAGGCTTGTGTCAACTGCCTATGTTAGCATAGAGAGGTTGATGTCCTGTCAGGAACACCTGGAGTCCATAGGAGATGAGCAGACTCAATTAGAAATATGAAAAGGCCAAAGTAGCTCGTAATGACAGAATAGAATACTGAAAATATAATGTACAAAAGTCTAGAAATCTATAAGGTCTTTCCCTTGAGTCTCTAAATGGATAGAAGCCAGAGATCATGTAAAAACTTTAACCAGAAGTTACATATTAATCATAAGGATAGCTCAAGGTCAGAAAATAGTATTGGTTCTAACCAGACAAATTAGAAAGCTAGATAATCCAGGAGGAATTGGGTGGAACACTGTTACTTCCTTTTAGGAGTAGGAAAAAGTAGGACAGAGGATGCTCCAGTTCTTTCTAACAGATTTTAAAAATACCCAAGCACTATAAATAGACTACAGAATAAAGCGTGGTGATACTTATAGAAACACGGCGCATATAGTCTGTGGTAAAATCACAATCAAAAGTTTCTAGAAAAAAAAGATGAAAGTAGAAAAATACAACTCACAGTAAGGGGGAAATCGTTAGAGGCCAAAGCAGGAGTGAACTAGAGCTAAATAGTGAGAGGTTAGGCCCTTCAAACCAGCATTAGATGTCCATAACACAGATGGAAGTCTGATGAGGTTACACACAGTCTATCTTTAAAAAGACAATCATTTTCCAGAGTTGAAAATACAGTGTCAATAGAGTATAAGACAACAATCAGAACAGAGCAGTCTCTCAAGGGAAAAAGCAGTAACTATAAGGAAGTAGAAGCAAATAATTAAAATTGTAACAGAGATACCATAAATTCGAATAGACTTTCAGCTTCCAGAGAAGGTCCATAACCAACTCTAGTCTGCTCTAGTTCCCTCTACATAAATGAGGAAGAGGGCACCTAAGAAATCCAAGCAAAGTTTGTATTCCAAAGTCTAGTACTCATTAAGAATTGAGACCTAGTATAAGACTACAGAATGCTTGCCTTCCACTGAAGCTCACTACCCCATTAGCACAGCCTGTTCACAGTATGTGTGGAGCTTGTAAAGCTGTCAAGTGAGCTGACTAAGATTTCAACAACTTAGGGAAGGTGAGGATGTGGGGCAAACCACTGCCTCCAACACTGGAAAGACAGGCGGCTAAAGGGAAGCACATCTGTATAGGCAAGCCCAAAGAACCAGTGGGAGCAAGAAACCTGAACTACCATCACTTAGTTATTGGAATTGCATTATGGACAAGTATGAATATTAAGACTTATAAGAACCCCATAATGGCCATATTTTTGTGAATTTCATTTTTATTAACTCAGTGGAGCTCATAATGTAAATATCAGAACAAAAGCCACTTGGCTGACAGAAGGGGAAGTAAACATTTTTCCAGTACACAAAAGCATTCCAATCTCCCTAACAGCGTATGATTATAAACACCAACTGGAGCCAACCTCTTGTTTTGTTTTCCAGGCCTAAGTGACCTAGGGAAGAGAAATTTACAACTCCAGCTCACTCTTGCCTCTGTGTCACTAGTGTGGGAGGTCAGTGACTAAGAAATGCGTGCAAAGATCATATTCCCAAGGCCAAGACTTATAAGACACTGACCTAGATTCTGCTACAGAAGGCTTCCTTTTGCAAACATTATCAAAGCCTATTTACCCACAGTTACATTTACTCAGAACATTATGCATCACACTCTAGAAAAAGAAGTGTAAGATATACTCAAAGGAAAAGAAACCCAATAGCTTACAGAACCAGAGTAAGCTTAAGAGGTAATGTGAACTCAGGAACTGAAGTGATGCTGAACTAGGAATTAAGAGTAGCTATGATTAATATGAGCTAAGGACTCTTGTGGGGTTAAAAAAAACAGTAGTAAAGGCATAGAGATGTAAATCATGTTAAGGAATCGACCAAAACCACCCAACCAACCAATCAAACAAATGAGAATCTTTTTAAAAGATGAAGAAACACACACAAAAGTTTAACTTTAAGTTTGAGGGACTTGATAATAGATTCATATAGCCAAATCAACAAACAACAAATGATAGAGAAAGTTCCCAAACTAAAAGGGAAAGAGAATGAAGACCAATCAACAAATAAAGAGAAAGACAAAACAGGACTAAATACACATGTACAGTTGGACACCTGCAACTGTCATACTGTAGACAGAGGGAAAATGTCAGTAGAATAGAAATAGAAAAAAATACGAAAAACAATAATGTCTATATTTTTCACAAGATCAATGGCATAAGCTGGGCAATGGTGGCACACGCCTTTAATCCCAGCACTTGGGAGGCAGAGGGCTCGGATTTCTGAGTTCAAGGCCAGCCTGTTCTACAGAGTGAGTTCCAGGACAGACAGGACTATTCAGAGAAACCCTGTCTCCAAAAACCAAAAGATTAACGGCATAAACTAAACTACAGACCCAGGAAGGGAAGAGACTGATTACCAAGGAGAGATAGAAAAAAGTTTTTGATCAGGAAGACACAGGGACTATCACAGAAACCCACAACTAGCCAACAGGTAGAGAACAAATGCGTATGGGGTAGCCATTCCCAATGGGGACAGCTCAGAAGAGGGATGGGCTCTTTTAGAGGCTAGGGGATGTGGATAAATGCTGAGAGAGTTTCTTCTACATATAACAAGGAGTTGCCCTCATGAAATCTATATAATTGGGTCACCTGAGCAAGACTGGGACAGTGACAACAGCAGCTGAAATCCCAACATGGATGGGGAAATCTCTTTATCCATAGGTGAAGAGCCACGGGCAGATAATGGCTGCTTAGAGGAGAGAGGAGACCCAACTAGCCCCATGATACCGTATCCAATCCTCAGTGGTCTTTTCTAAATGTGCATATTTGAGCAACTTTAAATGGACTCGGTATGATGTCTTTACAAATGTGTGTGTGTGTGTGTGTGTGTGTGTGTGTGTGTGTGTGAGAGAGAGAGAGAGAGAGAGAGAGAGAGAGAGAGAGAGAGAGAGAGAGAGAGAAAGAGAGAAAGAGAGAGAGAGAGAGAATATTGGCTTGGTAAAATAGGAGAAAACTGATGTAAATTGCATACTGCTATTCAAACTGATATCAATTGACATCCACTGCTAATAAAACTCAGATAGCTTCTGAAAAGAACTTCTCAGGTTCACAAATGGCATCTCCACAAGCATAGGTTTGTCTTTGTAAAAAGAAAATACAAATATTTCTATAGAAAAATCCTATATTCAGTCTTTGTGCTTGTATTTGCTACAACCATACTTAGCACTCACTAACTAGCACAATGAGGAAACACACAGAGAAAAGTGTGGACAAAACCTTACCTTTCACTTTTGTCTGCAGGATCGCATAGTCATTTACACTACAACAAAGCACTCACTATTATTCTTGCAACACCTTTCAATGATGATATTGAGAGGTTACTTTAGCATCTTTGTAGGTAAGTGCCAAGTCCTGCTTAGCCATGTGGAAGGATGGTGTGACATAATTTCTTAACTATGCAAAATATAAGGATGCAACATGAATGTATAAGGAGGTTCATGGACCTAGAGGGTAGAGGCAGCTGCACTATGAGCCAGCTTGTCTGAAAAATGCAAAGGCAAGCAGATTCCTGAGTTCAAGGTCAGCCTGGGACTAAATGAGTTTATTCCCAGGCTTCTTAGGGATAATGATATCAGACGGAGATCCTACCTAGCAAACTTACTGACAATGCTTACAAAGGCAGACAGATCTCTGAATTCATTTGCAATGTTAAGAAAATTAAAGGGAGCGGTGGGCCTCCATATTGCAACCAGGACACAGCTGGAAAGGCCCAGGCTCTGTGGGACATCCCCGTGCCCTCTGGCCATGCACCAAGGCTGCGTTCTACAATGAGCTCTTGGGCCCCTGGACCAGCGATAGCAGCAGGCCTCCATATTAGAACCAGGACACAGGTGGAAAGGCCCAGGTAGACCCCCCTTCCAGGGCTACCCTCACGGGGTGGGGGGTGGGGGGGTGGGGGGGTGGGGGGTGGGGGGTGGGGGGTAGGGGGTTGGGGGGTGGGGGTTGGGGGGTTGGGGGGATCTGCTAGGGTCTCTGAGCCAAGCAGGCCAAGTTCCGCCTAGGCTCTGTGGGACATCTCCACGCCCTCTGGCCGTGCACCAAGGCTGCGTTCTGCAACCAGTTTGCGGGCCCCTGAACCAGAAATAGCAGGGGGCCTCCATATTAGAACCAGGACACAGCTGGAAAGGCCCAGGTAGATACCCCTTCCAGGGCTACCCTCACGGGGGATCTGCTAGGCTCTTGGAGCCAAGCAGGCCGAGTTCCTTGCAACCAGGACACAGCTGGAGAAGCCAAGGTAGACAGACTCCAACAGGGGCTACAATCGCATGGGTGGCAGCCAGCTTATGATCCCTTAAAGCAGCAGTCACACATATTCACCAGTAGAGAAACAACAGGTGAGCCCAGCCTCACAGGAGATTCAAACACCAGCCACTGAACACAAGGCCAACTAACACCAGAAATAACAAGATGGCAAAAGGAAAACAAAGGAACATTACTAACAAAAATCAAGGCAACATGACAGCATCTGAACCCAGTTCTCCAACAACAGGAATCCCTGGATACCCCAAAACACCAGAAAAACAAGACTTGGATATAAAATCACTGGTCAGGATGCTGGTAGCTGAACACATAGAAAAATCTTGTAAAGAAATAGAGGAGAAAATGGATCAAAAGTTAGAAGCCTTTACGAGGCAAATACAAAAAATCACTTCAAGAAATTCAGGAGAAGATGGATCAAAAAGAAGAAGACAATAAGGAAGAAAGACAAAAGTCACTTAAAGAACTACAGAAGAACGTGGGCCAACAAGTAGAAGCTATGAAAGAGGAAGCACAAAAATCTATTAAAGAAATACATGAAAACACAATCAAGCAAGCGAAAGATCTGAGCACATCCATCCAGATACTAAAAACAGAAGTAGAAACAACTAAGAAATCACAGAGGGAGACAACCTTGGAGATAGAAAACCTTGGGAAGAAATCAGGGGCCATAGATGCAAGTATCAACAATAGAATACAAGAGATAGAAGACAGAATCTCAGAAGCCGAAGATACCATAGGAACCATTGATTCAACAGTCAAAGAAAATACTAAATGCAAAAAGGTGGTAACCCAAAACATCCAGGAAATCCAGGACACAATGAGTAGACCAAACCTAAGGATTATAGGTATAGACGAGAGTGAAGATTTACAAGTTAAAGGGCCAGCTAATATCTTCTATAAAATTATCGAAGAAAACTTTCCCAACCTAAGGAGAGAGATGCCCATGAATATACAAGAAGCCTATAGAACCCCAAACAGACTGGGCCAGAACAGAAATACATCCCGTCACATAATAATCAAAACTCCAAATGTAATAAACAAAGAAAGAATACTAAAGGCAGCAAGAGAAAAAGGCCAAGTAACATATAAAGGAAGACCTATCAGAATAACACCAGACTTCTCACCTGAGACCATGAAAGCTAGAAGATCCTGGGCAGATATCATGCAAACTATAAGAGAACATAAACTTCAGCCAAAACTACTTTACCCAGCAAAACTCTCAATCGCCATTGATGGAAACATCAAGGTATTCCATGACAAAACAAAATTTGCAAGATATCTTTCCACAAATCCAGCCCTACAAAGGATAATAGGGAGAAAACTCCAAGACAAGGACAGAAGCTACACCCGGGAAGAAGCAAGATAGAAACCTCCTCTCATCAAACCCAAAAGAAGATAGCCTCTCGAATATAAAAAATAAATAAGATAAATAAATATAATTTCAAAAAATGTCTGGAGGTAATAATTACCATTCCTTAATATCTCTTAACATCAATGGACTCAATTCCCCAATAAAAAGACATAGATTAACAGACTGGATATGGAAACAGGACCCTACATTTTGCTGCATACAGGAAACAAATCTCAGTGTTAAAGACAAACACTGCCTTAGAGTAAAAGGCTGGAAGACAATTTTACAAGCAAATGGTCTCAGGAAACAAGCTGGAGTAGCCATTCTAATATCAGATAAAATTGACTTCCAACCTAAAATCATCAAAAGAGACTCAGAAGGTCACTTCTTGCTGGCCAAAGGGAAAATCCACCAAGAAGAGCTCTCAATACTGAACATCTATGCTGCAAATGCAAGGGCACCCTCATTTGTAAAAGAAACCTTACTAAAGCTTAAAGCACACATTACACCTAACACAATAATTGTGGGTGACTTCAACACTCCACTCTCCTCAATAGACTGATCAGGAAAGCAGAAAATAAACAGGGACACAGTGAAACTAATTGAAACTCTGGACCAATTGGATTTAACAGATATATATAGAACATTTCATCCTAAAGCTAAAGAATATACCCTTTTCTCAGCACCTCATGGTACCTTCTCTAAAATAGACCATATAATTGATCACAAGACAGATGTCAACAAATACAAGAAGATCAAGCTAATCCCATGCCTCCTATCAGATCACCATGGAGTAAGAGTGGTCTTCAATATCAACAAAAACAACAGAAAGCCCACATACACATGGAAACTGAACAATACTCTACTCAATGACACCTTGGTCAAGGAAGAAATAAAAAAAGAAATCAAAGACTTTTTAGAATTCAATGAAAATGAAGGTACAACCTACCCAAATCTATGGGACACAATGAAAGCAGTGCTAAGAGGAAAACTCATAGCTCTAAGTGCATCCAAAAAGAAACTGGAGAGAGCATACACTAGCAGCTTAATGGCACACCTTAAAGCCGTGGAAGAAAAACAAGTTAATTCACCCAGGAGGAGTAGAAGACAAGAAATCATCAAACTCAGGGCTGAAATCAATCAAATAGAAACAAAGAGAACCATACAAAGAATCAACAAGACCAGGAGCTGGTTCTTTGAGAAAATCAACAAGATAGATAAACCCTTAGCCAGACTAACCAAAGGACACAGAGACAGTATACAAATTAACAAAATTAGAAATGAAAGGGGGATATAACAACAGCGACTGAGGAAATTCAAAAGATCATCAGATCCTACTACAAAGGTCTATACTCAAAACAACTGGAGAATCTGGAGGAAATGGACGATTTCCTAGACAGATATCAAATACCAAAATTAAATCAGCATCAAGTAGATCAGCTAAATAGTCCCATAACCCCTAAAGAAATAGAAGGGGTTATAGAAAGCCTCCCAACCAAAAAAAGTACGGGACCAGATGGTTTTAGTGCAGAATTCTACCAGACCTTCAAAGAAGACTTAACACCAATACTTTTCAAACTATTCCACAAAATAGAGACAGAAGGGACACTGCCCAACTCATTCTTCGAAGCCACAATTACGCTAATACCTAAACCACAAAAAGATCCAACAAAGAAAGAGAACTACAGGCCAATTTCTCTTATGAATATAGATGCAAAAATACTAAATAAAATTCTTGCTAACCGAATTCAAGAGCACATCAAAACGATCATCCACCATGATCAAGTAGGCTTCATCCCAGGGATGCAGGGATGGTTCAATATACGGAAATCCATCAATGTAATCCACTACATGAACAAACTGAAAGAAAAAAACCACATGGTCATCTCATTAGATGCTGAAAAAGCATTCAACAAAATTCAGCACCTTTCATGCTAAAAGTCTTGGAAAGAGCAGGAATTCAAGGCCCATACCTAAACATAGTAAAAGCAATCTACAGCAAACCAGTAGCCAACATCAAAATAAATGGAGAGAAACTTGAAGCATTCCCACTAAAATCAGGGACTAGACAAGGCTGCCCTCACTCTCCATATCTTTTCAATATAGTACTTGAAGTTCTAGCAAGAGCAATTAGAAAACATAAGGAAGTCAAAGGGATACAAATTGGAAAGGAAGAAGTCAAACTATCATTATTTGCAGACGATATAATAGTTTAATTAAGCGACCCAAAAAACTCTACCAGAGAACTTCTACAGCTGATAAACAACTTCAGCAAAGTGGCAGGTTATAAAATTAACTCAAGCAAGTCAGTGGCCTTCTTGTACTCAAAGGACAAGCAGGCTGAGAAAGAAATTAGGGAAATAACACCCTTCACAATAGCCACAAACAACATAAAGTATCTTGGCGTAACTCTAACCAAACAAGCGAAAGATCTGTACAACAGGAATTTCAAGTCCTTGAAGAAAGAAATCGAAGAAGACCTCAGAAGATGGAAAAATATTTCTTGCTCCTGGATTGGCAGGATCAATATAGTAAAAATGGCCATCTTGCCAAAAGCAATATACAGATTCAATGCGATCCCCATCAAAATCCCAACTCAATTCTTCATAGATCTAGAAAGAGCAATTCTCAAATTCATCTGGAGCAACAAAAAACCCAGGATAGCTAAAACTATTCTCAACAATAAAAGGACTTCTGGGGGAATCAATATCCCTGACCTCAAGCAGTACTACAGAGCAATTGTGTTAAAAACTGCATGGTATTGGTATAGCAACAGGCAAGCAGATCAATGGAACAGGATTGAAGACCCAGAAATTAACCCACAGACTTATGGTCACTTGATTTTGATAAAGGAGCCGCAACCATCCGGTGGAATAAAGATAGCCTTTTCAACAAATGGTGCTGGTTCAACTGGAGGTCAACATGCAGAAGAATGCGAATTGACCCACTCTTATCTCTTTGCACTAAGATCAACTCCAAGTGGATCAAGGACCTCCACATAAAACCAGGCACACTGAAACTATTAGAAAAAAAACTTGGGAAGACCCTGGAGGACTTGGGCACAGGGGAAAAGTTCCTGAACAGAACACCAATAGCTTCTGCTCTAAGATCAAGAATTGACAAATGGGACCTCATAAAATTACAAATTTTCTACAAAGCAAAGTACACTGTCAGAAGGACAAAATGGCAACCAACAAAGTGGGAAAAGATCTTCACCAACCCCACATCCGACAGAGGGCTAATATCCAATATATACAAAGAACTCAAGAAGTTAGACCCCAAAGAACCAAATAACCCTATCAAAAAATGGGGCACAGAGCTAAACAGAATTTTCACCAGAAGAAATTCAGATGGCCGAGAAACACCTTAAAAGATGTTCTACATCATTAGTCATCAGGGAAATGCAAATCAAAACAACCCTGAGATTCCACCTCACACCAGTCAGAATGGCTAAGATTAAAAACTCAAGAGACAACAAGTGCTGGCGAGGATGTGGAGAAAGAGGAACACTCCTCCACTGTTGGTGGGATTGCAAAATGGTAAAACCGCTCTGGAAATCAGTTTGGCGGTTCCTCAGAAAATTGGGCATGTCACTTCCAGAGGACCCTGGCATACCACTCCTGGCCATATACACAGAGGATTCCCCTGCATTCAATAAAGACACATGCTCCACTATATTTATAGCAGCCTTGTTTATAATAGCCAGAAATTGGAAGGAGCCCAAATATCCCTCAAAGGAGGAATGGATACAGAAAATGTGGTATATTTATACAATGGAATACTACTCAGCAATTAAAAATAATGAATTCATGCAATTTGTAGGTAAATGGTTAGACCTGGAAAATATCATCCTGAGTGAATTAACCCAATCACAAAAGAATGCACATGAAATGCAATCACTGATAAGTGGATATTAATGAGCCCAGAAGCCCTAAATACTCAAGACACAAATAGCAAGTCAAATGATTCCCAAGAAGAAGAAAGGAGAGGACCCTGGGCCTGTAAAGATTGCATCCAGTTTAGTAAAGAAACCGAGGGGGGAGGGGGAATGATTGGGGAATAGTTGGTGGTGTAGAGGGACTATGGGACATAGGGAGGGGGGAACTGGGAAAGGGGAAAGCCTTTGGGATGTAAACATAGAATATAGAAAATAAAAATTAAAAAAAAACAAGAAAATAAAAGGAAAAGAATGTACTTGCTCTCTCTTTCTAATAATCAAGGGTTTGGGGTCACAGGATGCTGATTCATGGGATAATCAAAAGGGAACCTGCAGTAATGACTGGATTGATATGTAATAAAAGACTGGGCTTTTGATCTTTAAGAGATTAGCTATCTAGAGAGCTTTGGAAATTGCAAGAGAGAGCTGTCTTGAGAGAGAACTGTCTGAAAGCTGTCTGGAGCAGAACATGGGCCATCAGTTTGTAACCCATGACTTGACTTCAAATTGTTTTTTCACTGCTTCCAATACCACTTCTGCAGGAGCCTTCTCCAAGGGCCCTTGGCAGATGAGAATCCCAATTTTATTTTATTTTATTTTATTTTATTTTATTTTATTTTATTTTATTTTATTTTATTTTTTATTTTATTTATTTTATTTCATTCTTGCATTCATTCATTTGAAAAGTTCTACTCAAAGAAACCTGAAGCATTGCCACTTACACATAAACAACCATGATTTTTCTTTCAAAGGGAAGGATATATAATCAGTTTGTCAAGAAAGCTGAGAATTGGAGGTGATTAGTAGCCTGGTGGTCTGCATTATCAGTTGTTTCAGGCCATATACATCCAGTACAGAGCTGGCTAGTCATCCAAATGACCCTTACAGCCAAGACCTCCCCAAGATTTCACAACCAGGACCAGAGATGGCTAATAGCCCAAATATCCTCTATACTCTCTGTATGACTGAGACCAGGCAAGATCCTTCCTTGCTAGCACAGGAAGCCTGTTTCTCCAGCTCCTCATGTGACATGTGCCCCGCGTGTGGGTTTAAATGAAATTATACTTCCATGTGCACCAAGGATTGTATCACACAGGAAACTTTCTTTCAAAATATACTGTTTAAATATACTAAAAAGACAAACAAATGAAAACCCAAACAAACAAAAAGCATCAGACTCCATGGCATCAGACTCTAATCCAGGTTTCCAAAGTCACACACACACACAGTTTTGAAACGTAAACTTTGTAGGTCATAACTCTGTTTTGGATTTTCAAAATCCTTGCTATGTGTGACTTTGCTGCATGACTTTTTGGGTTTTAATTGAAGGTTGCCATACTGTTAAGAATCTCAATAGCTTTTCCTTTGCTATATAACATGAAATACTTATTTTGATGTTTCTCATGTTCTTGAATGACTACTTTGGGCTGTATTATTGAGCACTGCATTATGTTGATTTCATTGAAGGTCATCTCAGAGACCTCTGTAAGGCTGATCAAACTGGTTTTAAAAAGACTTGGATATGAACTCATATCTAGAGTCTAGATGACAAAAATTTATACTTATTACAATTAGTAATCTGTAAGTTTTATTTTTATTGGATATTTTCTTCATTTACTTTTCAAATGTTAGCGCCTTTCCCGGTTTTCCCCCTTCCCAGAAATCCCTATACTATCACCCTATCCCTGCTTCTCTGAGGGTGTTCCTACACCTACCCACCCACTCCTGCCTGTCCGCCCTCCATTCCCCTGCACTGGGGCATCTCTTGAGCCTTCATAGGACCAAGGACCTCTCCTTCCATTGATGCCTGACAAGGCCAAACCCTGCTACATATGCAGCTAGAGCCATGTGTACTCCTTGGTTGGTGGCTTAGTCCATGGGAGCTCTGGGGAGGCTGGTTGGTTGATATTGTTGTTATTCATATGGGATTGCAAATCCCTTTAGATCCTTCAGATCTTTCTCTAACTCTTCCATTGGGGAGCCTGCACTCAGTCTAGTGGTTGGCTACGAGCATCTGCCTCTGTATTTGTAAGGCTCTGGCAGGACCTCTCAGGAGACAGCTATATCAGGCTCCTGTCAGCAACAATTTCTTGGCATCCACAATAGTGTTGGGTTTTAATGATTGTATATGGGATGAATTCCCAGGTGGGACAGTCTCTGGGTGGCCTTTCCTTCAGTCTCTGCTCTATGTCTCCATATTTGCTCTTGTTAGTATTTTGTTCCCCTTTCTAAAACAGCAACCAACAGATTGGGAAAATGATCTTTACCAATCCTACATCCAATTGAGTGCAATATCCAGTGTATACAAAGAACTCAAGAAGTTAGACTCCAGAGAACCAAATAACCCTATTAAAAATAGGGTACAGTACTAAACAAAGAATTTTCAACTGAGGAACTGGAATATCGAATGGCTGAGAAGGACCTAAAGAAATGTTCAACATCCTTAGTTATAAGGGAAATGCAAATCAAAACAACCCTGAGATTCCACCTCACACCAATCAGAATGAAATAAAAAATAAAATAAAAAAACTAAATAAAATAAAAAAGCTAAAATTAAAAAGACCCTCACCCTCAGGTGACAGCAGATACTGGTGAGGATGTAGAGAAAGAGGAACACTTCATATATGGCCAACTTTCTACTTCTCTCTCTCTCTCTCTCTCTCTCTCTCTCATTTGTTTGTGTTTTATGCACTCTGAGAGGGTAGCCTCATTGTCAATGTGCTGAAGAAATTCAGATACAATTCTCAATTTTGCAATCTGTTGTGACTGAGAAACACATATACATATACAGTAGATTCCTTATGTTGCATTGGAAAATTTATCTTTATTTTTAAAATGTGATATTTTCTAACAGTAAACACAATGTTTTAAGTAAATACAGCAACAAAGAATGAAACAATCCTGTCATAACAGGAGTCTAATCACATAAAATGTGGGTGTTGCATTGATTGTTAAAAGTTGTTTTCAATAGTCTTCTACTAGTTACTAATAAGAATATGGAGGACCATGTTTTTAATAAATGAGAAATTGGCTTATCATTACAATTTCTTTGTCTATTTTATCCTGATGAACAGTCAATCAAGCCTGCTCTTCAGACCTGATTGTGTAAAAGTGGGTGTGGACAAAATCTAGAAATAAGTCATGTTATCGTGAGATCATGTGATTGAATTTAATTTAATATTGAATTTAATATGTAATTTGTAGGAAGATTTCCTAATTACTTATGAGTAGGCAGTAAATGGTTTCTTCAGAAAGACAGATTTGGGCATAATATGGTCTTTCCTAAGTATAACATTCTGCCCCTGTGTTTTCTATTTAGGAGACTAGGTGGGAGATTGTGACTTTTGATGCTTGAAAGCCCTCAAAGGTGTTTTTTTTATTTAACAGGAAAATAGGTAAGATGCCAATAATCCCAGTAGGCCAATAGGGGTATGGCACAAAACACCCTAACATATGAGATTATAATTTAGTTACAACATTTCTCCCTTCTCTTTTCTCACTTCAAACTCTCTTATATACACTTTGCTATTCTCTTTCAAATTTATGTCCTCTTTTTAAAAATATAATTATTCTTATACACATATATATTTTATTATATGTTACTAAATATATAAATAAACTATCTAGTCTGTATAATGTTACATGTATATATGGTTTTAGGTCTGACCATTTGGTACTGGACAACAGTTTTTGTGCACTTCTCTGGGGAAGGTAGCCTGCCTGCTCCCACTGTGCCTCAGTAGCCTTTCATTACTTGTGTAGGATTGAGATATCCTGGGCTTTTTCTCCATGCAGCTTGGTATATCCATTGGTGTTATCTGTTTGGCCTACATTTGGAGAATCATGTTGGTGAGACTTTATGGGTCTAGCTGCTGTTATTACTAAAAAACACAGTCTCACAGAAAAGTCCCCCATCCTCTGGCTCTTAAAGTCTTTCTGTTCTCTCTTCTGCACCATGTACCTTAGGCTCAGGAATGTTTTCTACATTTTTGTATCGGGACTGGGCTCCACAATTCTACATTTTGATTAGTTGTGGATTTCTGGAATTGTCTTGCTTGTGAAGGTAAATGTCTTGGTTAGGGTTTCACTGCTTTGAGCAGGCACCATGACCAAGGCAACTCTTAAAAGGACAACATTTAATTGGGGCTGGCTTACAGGTTCAGAGATTCAGTGCATAATCATCAAGAGAGGGGCATGACAATGTCCATGCAGGCATGGTACAAGAGGAGCTGAGAGTTCTACATCTTCATCTGAAGGCCACTAGGACAAGACTGGCTCCCCACATGGTTAGGAGGAAGGTCTCAATGACCCCCTGCTACAGTCACACATTTCCTTCAACACTGTCATGCCTACGCCATCAAGGTCATCCTTCCCAATCATGCTACTACTTGGGTCAAACATATTCAAACCACCCTCACAGTAAGCTTTCTAAATTGGGAGCAAAGACAAAGCCTTTCTGGATATTATGTTTTATTCATACATTTAAGCATGCACTACTATGTTCTATAGGCAGGAAAAAGAACATTTTCAAAAAATCTGCTGAACCTCAATTGGTGATTTTTTTATTCTCTCTGTCCATCTATTCTGCTCAGAAGTCTCTGTGTTAACTATTTTCATCTCAGAAATGATGTGATGTTTGAATTCAAAGAAACAGGTACATTCGAAGTGTTAGAATTCTGCAATCAGCTCCCACAATATTAACAGCATTCTGCAAACTGTTTTCCTGCACTCCAGCTTGTTGTTTTCTGATTTTTGTGTTTGTTTGACTACAATTTTTAGTGCATTAAGAGACTCATGACAGCTTACAGGCAGATGAACAATCTTTGAAGGAAAAATAAACATCAGTATACTTTCTGAGTGTGGTAGATATGACCATCCTGGGCAGTTGAGAATTAACTCCACAAAGGCGTCCTGTATGAGTTGAGATTTTAATATTTATTTGACTAGGTTAAAAGGACTATTTTGAGGAACAAATCTTTCTGAACATAGCCGGACCAAAACATGTATGAATTTAGAGAGAATATGGCAGACCTGGTCAGGTCCCAGAAATGAGTCAGGAAGTAGATACAAGGCCCCATTCTTAATCTAGAAGCTATTACCAAAAGCTCTCACAAATATCAATGGAGTGCCATGAGGTATTCAAACCACTCTTAAGGCCAGACACTACACCCAACAGTAGATGGCCAACATAAAGCAAAAACTCAGTAGGATATTTGGAGGTTCTTTGTCTCATATTGCTTCCTTACTGTTGTTCTATTGTTTTGATTTTCCTTATAGGCCATTTGTGTAGATATTATAATGACTAATTTTGTGTTTGTATGAGATTTCTGTGTGTGCACATATATGTGTCCTTTTGTCTATATGTGTTTATTGAGTTTTTCCTTTGGCTCTTTTTTTTCTGTTTGCCTTATCCTGATTTTTGTCTTTATTTTTCTAATTTAATAATAATAATAATAATAATAATAATAATAATATTCAAATGACCATTTACATCCCAATGATATAAAGACAAAATGAAATGGTATGGGATTTGGATGGGTGGGAGGGAGGACCTGGGAGGAGTTGGGAGAGATCAATCATAATCAGAATATATTATATTAAAAAATCTATTCTCATTTTTTAAAAAAAAAATGACTATTAATATATCTCAGTTGTACTTTCAGGTAGAACTCTACATATATCAAAACTTGTGACTTCTGTACCAATATATCATAATATCATATGCAATTTCTTCCGAGATAACTGTTATAAACAAAATACTAAAATCATAAAAATGTATCTTGGTATTTAAATAATGGCTAAATTCATCCCTGTGAAATTTAATTGGTTGAGAAGTAAAGACCAATGGAGATCCTGTTGTTTTGACTGGGTATGCATTCATGTGGCTAGCTCTGGGTCTACTTCATATCTAGAATCTGGGAGGGTTGTACTTGGTTTTCTCTTTAGTTCAGCCTCCCGTGAAGTTTCAGTTACCACATCTAGGGCTTTACCCACCTTATGGTTTGTTTGGAATAGTTGCTTCTCAAGGATGTTGGCAAGTGTCTCTGCTGTTTGCTAGTGGCAGGGACCTTAAATTCTTCATTGTCCAATGCCATCATTTTTTTTTTCATTTCTTTACAAGGTTCTTGAGGTTTGTGGGTTAGATGTAAATGTCTCCCAGCTAAGTCCATGTGTTATGAATGTGGGTCCCAGATTGGTACTGTTGAGAAATGTTAGAAGTTAACTAGCAGAGCCTAGGATCAGCTCCTGAAGTCATTGACTGTATGTCTAAGAGCAAGGTGGGATCCCGGTCTTTCCTTGCCTCCTGTCTTGACCAGAATAGTATTCGAGTCCATAATGACACATTACAGTCATCCAGGGCTGAGGGACTCAAAGTTGAGCCACTGGTGTTAAATTTGGACTTCCAGAGCAATGTCATAAAATAGCGATCTCTTTGCTTTTTGATAGGTCCATTTCAAAGTTTGCCTTGTAGTACTTGAAAACCAGAGTAAAACACCACATAGCCTCAAAGCACATCCCAAAGCAAGCAAGCCAACTGTGAGAGTAGAAAAGAGCTGCGCCCAAAAGGTACACAGAGTCAAGCACAGGGTAATGGAGTCGAGAGTGGTTGAGCATCTCCTTTGGGCTGGGTACCCTATCAGGGTTGGAGCTGGAAGCATGGGAGGGGATAGGGTTGTGTTCTAGGATCACATAAAGAATAGTGTTTACAAGAATGATGGGAAAGGAGGCCTGGAGAACAAGATCTGGATTAGCAGAAGAGATTCACCAAAGGCAGCCAGATGAGGAACCGCTGGACATAATATCAAAGATCTTGGGGAAAATACCTACATATTTAATATGTCTTCCATGTCTTAACATGATCCATGGGTTGGGTTATTTTACAGACTCCCCCTTCCCTCCAAACACATTTTTACGATTTTTTTGTTTTGTTTTTTTTGTTTGTTTTTTTATTTTTTTCATTTTTATGATTCTTAAGATAATTTTCAGAGCCTTAAATGATTTTACTTTTGACTTCAGAGAGTTTGTTCCCCCTGTTTGGAAGGGATAACCTCCCACATTTTCCCCTGAGGGTCTCTACCAAGTCACCATCGTAAGCTAGCTAGTATCAGGATTTTAGGCCTCATCTTACTGACGGGTTATAAGCAATTTCCTACTAAGAGTGTTTCTGTTGGGATCATTATTTTTTATCCTGGTAATCATGTTATACCAATATTTATGTTTGGAATTCCTAATGTGACAAATTGACAGAGTCATTATTCTACCTCTCTACTGTAAACTACACTAACATAAATGGATTATATCTACCTACCTCAAATGCCAAGTGTTGAAATGTCTCATGAACCACAGACACTTAGTTATTTCTTCACAAGAAATAACTAGAGTCGTCCATAGGACAGATAATGACATAAGTTTGAGGCTGAGAGGAAAAAAGAAGAGACAGTTTATTTGAGGCAGATGTTTGCTATGGAGAAAGTCGCTGAAGAGTCATCAAGGGAACACTAAATTTCCAACTTACAAATTTGATAGGGCAAGATGACAAGGGAAAATACCACTACAAAATGAAGGGAGTAACCTTACAAAATATATCAGCCAAGACCTCCTAGTGAGGATCTAGAGAGAACACAGTGCCAGTTTCACTTCCAAACACAAAACAGCTCTGTAAACACCTCGTGATATCTACTTTGCCAGTAGAGGGCGCGAGAGTCACGCTGAAGAAGAAAAGTGGAATTTTTTTTTTTCTCTTTTTCTTTTATTCTTTCCCTCTGAGCAGCTTTGCTTTGGCGTCTCCCTTCTGGCTTCTGCTGCATTATTCCGTACATGATGTGGGTGTGTGGTGAGAACATGTGGTGGCTTTTTTATCCAGCCACGTATACAGTGGACATGGTGACCTCATAGACTCAATCAAGCTCTATGATCACCTTCATAAAGTTACACTTCAGGCATACTGATACTGAATGCTCCAGGCTTAGCGTCTTCAGCAGCACCAGGACTTCCTTTGCGGCTTTGCTTAATGGGCTGCATGCCCGCACCCAGCAGGCTGGCTCATTTCCTTCCTGTCTGCTGAGTGTGGACCAACTTCCAGCCAGAAACCCCAGTAGCCCAGTCTGCTATCCCCGGAGCTGCAACAACTCCCTCCCAAACAAGCTGCAGTCCTAATCAAGCAGGGGATTTTCCTGACCAAGTTTGCCCTTCCTGTGGGCAGCCCCAATGTCCTTTAAACGCTATCACTACATCTTTAGAGTTATTCCCCACAGCTTATTATCTCTGTAATATCGAGTTTCTCCAGTGAAATCTACTCTGCTCTCTCTGCTTCCTAATGAGATCAAGGATGAGACAAGAATGTATAATTTAAAAAGCCTTTAGCACCGAGACTTTGTTATACATCTCTGAATCGCCTAGAACTAAACCAAGAGCCTCATGTGGGTCACCATGTGATTTGATAGTCAGGGGAACAGGGAGAAGGCACACCCATTAGAAGAAAACTACTTAAACTGAGCCAGGAGAGGGCATTCTGATCAGAGTAGTTGTTTGGCATTTCCCTCTCCTCATAAACCTATTGCTGACAATTATTATTTGGTCCGTTGAATTATCTAGAAATTACTTAGTAATGGGACCTAGTAAGTGCATCCAGAGTTCTTCTGAAAAACTATATATCCAGAAGAGTTAGTAGAGAGCCCAAAGCAGAGACCATTGGCTGGCATTCCAGGGGAGGTTTCCCCTTGTAGTGTTTGCTAATACAGCCACTCTTGAGAGACGCTTACTGTTGTTGGAAACAAGCATGCACAACTTTGAATACAGAGTTAAGACTGTATCCTGCCATGAATGGAACTTTTGATGTGTGAATTCAACACACAGAAATAACTCTAAGAACAGATGGTAGCCAAATAATACAGCCCCACAATTTTTTGGTTGCAAAACTTTCAATGACTGCTTCTATTTCTTTAGGGATTATGGGTCTGTTTAGATGGTCTATCTGATCCTGATTTAACTTTGATATTTGGAATCTGTCTAGAAAATTGTCCATTTCATCATGTTTTTTTCAGTTGGGTTGAGTATAGGCTTTTGTAGTAGGATCTGATTATTTTTTTGAATTTCCTCAGTTCTGTTGTTATATCTCCCTTTTCTTTTCTAATTTTGTTAATTTGGATACTGTCTCTGTGCTCTCTGGTTACTCTGGCTAAGGGTTTATCTTGTCTCAAAGAACCAGCTCCTTGTGTTTTTGATTCTTTGTATAGTTCTATTTGTTTCTACTTGGTTGATTTCGGCCCTGAGTTTGATGATTTCCTGTCTTCTACTCCTCTTGGGTGTATTAGCTTCTTTCTGTTCTAAAGCTTTCAGGTGTGCTGTTAAGCTACTAGTGTATACTCTCTCCAGTTATCTTTTTGGAGGCACTCAGAGCTATGAATTTTTCTCTTAGCACTGCTTTCATTGTGTCCGATAAGTTTGGTTATGTTGTACATACATTTTCATTAGCTTCTAAAATATTTTTGATTTCTTTATTTCTTCCTTGACCAAGGTATCATTGAGTAGAGCATTGTTCAGTTTCCATGTGTATGTGGGCTAATTGTTGCTATTGAAGACCAGCCTCAATCTCTAGTGATCTGATGGGAGGCATGGGATTATTTCAATCTTCTTATATCTGTTTAGGTCTGTTTTGTGAGCGATTATGTTGTCAGCTTTTGAGAAGCTATGAAGAGGTGCTGAGAAGGTATATTCTTTTGATTTAGAATGAAATGTTCTATAGATAGCTGTTGAATCCATTTGGTCCATAACTTCTGTTAGTTTCACTGTGTCTCTGTTTAGTTTGAGCTTCCAAGATTTGTCAATTGATAAGAGTGTGCTGTTGAAGTCTCCCACAATTATTGTATGAGGTATAATGTGTGCTTTGAACTTTAATAAAGTTTTTTTTTTAATGAATGTGGGTGTCCTTGCTTTTGGAGAAGAGATGTTAACAATTGAGGGTTCTTCTTGGTAGATTTTTCCTTTGATGAGTATTAAGTGTCCTTTCGTGTCTTTTTTGATGACTTTTGGTTGAAAGTCCATTTTATCTGATATTAGAATGTCTACTCCAGCTTGTTTTCTGGGACCATTTTCTTGGAAAATTGTTTTCCAGCCTTTTACTCTGAGGTACTGTTTGTCTTGACACTGAGGTGTGTTTCCTGTATGGAGCAAAATGCTGGGTCCTGTTTATGTATCCAGTCTGTTAGTCTATGTGTTTTTATTGGGGAGTTGAGTCCATTGTTGTTAAGAGATAGTGAGGAATAGTGATAGTTGCATCCTGTTATTTTTGATGTTATTTTTTATGATTGTGTAGGTATCTTCTTTTGGGTTTATTGAAAGATTACTTTCTTGCTTTTTCTAGTGTGTAGTTTCCCTCCTTATGTTGACCTTTTCCATCTATTATCCTTTGTAGGGCTCGATTTGTGGACAGATACTGTGTAAATTTGGTTTTATTATTGAATATCTTGGTTTCTCCATCTATGGTGATTGAGAGTTTTGTTGGGTATAGTAGTCTGGCCTGGCATTTGTGTTCTCTTAGGGTCTGTATGAGATCTGCTCAGGATTTTCTAGCTTTCATTGTCTCTGGTAAAAAGTCTGGTGTAATTCTGCTAGGTCTGCCTTTATTTGTTACTTGCCCTTTTTCCCTTATTGCTTTTAATATTCTTTCTTTGTTTAGTGAATTTGGTGTTTTGATTATTATATGCCAGGAGGAATTTCTGTTCTGGTCCAGTTTGTTTGGAATTCTGTAGGCTTCTTGTGTGTTCCTGGGCATCTCTTTCTTTAGGTTGGGGAAGTTTTCTTCTATAATTTTGTTGAAGATATTTACTGGCCCTTTGAGATGTAGATCCTCGCTTCCTTCTACACCTATAATCCCTAGGTTTGGTCTTCTCATTGTGTCTTGGATTTCTGGATGTTTTGGATTACATGCCTTTTGCATTTTGCATTTTTTTGACTGCAGAGTCAATTCTTTCTCTGTTATCTTCAACACCTGAGATTCTTTCTTCTATCTCTTGTATTCTGTTGTTGATGCTGCATCTATGACTCCTGATATCTTTTCAAGGTTTTCTATCTCCAGAGTTGTCTCCCTTTGTGATTTCTTTATTGTTTCTATTTCCATTTTAGATCTTGTATGTTTTTGTTCAGTTCCTTCACTTGTTTGTTTGTATTTTCCTATGATTCTTTAAGGGATTGTTGTGTTTCCTCTTTAAGGACTTCTACCAGTTGACCCATGTTCTCCTGTATTTCTCTAAGGGCGTTATTTTTGTCCTTCTTGAAGTCTTCTATCAGCATCATGATATGTGATTTTAAACACAACTCTTGCTTTTCAGGTGTGTTGGGGTATCTGTGACTTGCGGTGGTGGGAGAACTGGGTACTGATGTTGCCAAATAGCCTTGGTTTCTGTTGGTAGGGTTCTTGTGCTTGCCTTCTGCCATCTGGTTATCTTTGGTAATAGTTGGTCTTCCTATCTCTGACTGGAGCTTGACTGTAAGCCTGTGAGACCTCTGTAAGTCATTCTCCTGCGAGACCAACTCTCTTCTGGCAGGGTCTGTGTACAAAAGGCTGTGGAGTTGCTTGGCTCCTTAGTGCAAATGGTGATCAGAAGTTTCCTGTCTCTGCTGCTCCACTGATTGTATGCCCCCTTTGCTCCTAGCTGTTCCCCTTCAGAGAGATATTGAAGAGAAAGCTTAGATCTCACCTCTGTGCTCAAAAGTGGAGTCACCGCTGGGAGATCACTCTCCCTTGGTGGGCTGTGCAGAGAAGGCTGTGGAGTAGCCTGGCTCCTTGGTGCAAATGGCGATCAGAAGGCTCCTGTCCTCTCTGCTCCAGTCTAGTGACAGAAAACTTAACATTTCATGCGAGTTATGCTTCTTATTCAAATATGTGTGTACCTATGAGTTTGCATAATTTGTTTTTTAATAATATCTGTATTTCTAGCTGACATTCCCAATCCAGAAGCTATAACCAATTGATAACCACTCTTAAATGACAAATTAGTGTCTCCAAAGGAATCTTATTGGATATACAAAGCACTCTTAAGGCCAGGCCGGGTGGCCAGATGTACTTGGCCAGCACAATACAACTCCATGGTAGTTTTGGAGGGTTTTTGTTAGTGTTGTTGTTTAGTTTTGGTCTTGCTTTTGTTTCTCCATGATTTGTCTCGGCAGGTTTTTTTGTTTTGTTTTGCTTTTTGTTTTTTTGTTTTTGTTTTTAGTATAGAATAGATTTTATTCAGGGCATGGGATGGGAATTAAGGGGAGTAGTGGAGGCAGAGAAGGCAGAGAGGAGAGAGTAGAGAAGCAGAGGCTGGCCAGTCATGACCACATGGAGAGAGGGGGGTGCAAGAGAGCCCAAGAGGGGCAAAAGAGAAGCTGAGTGAGAGAGGTGAAGAGAGAGATGAGCGGTAAGAGAGCTTGTCTCAGCATTTTATTTTTCGTTTTTCTTTCATTCTTTTTTCTTTTCCCTATAGGCATTTGGTATCTAATATTGTGTTTTTATGAGATTTCGGTGTTTGCCAGCAAGCATGTCTTTACATCAATATGTGGTTTTTTTTTTTTTTTTGAGTTTTGCTTTTCTTGTGAATTTGTCTTGTGTTTGTTTTCTCCTATTCAGGTTGGTGTTGTCATTGTTACTATTATTATTTTAATGATCATTGACTTTCTACTGAGAGGGAGCAAGAAAGGATGTGGATATGGATGTGTAGAGATATGGCATGGATCTGGGACTGGTTTGGAGAAGGAAAAACATAAGCAGAATATATTACATGAAAATAACAAAATTCTTTTCAGTAGAAAGAAAAAATAAAAGGCTATGTTTAATAATGAATTATGAGAAGCTGTAGCTGGCCCAGCACACAATCTGATTTTGGGGGCATTCTAAAGGAAATAAAGAGAGGATAATTCAGTATACTGGTCTTCCCTTTCAGAAAGTAGAGAGTAAGATTTAGGAGTTACCATTCAGGAAAGGACACCAGAAATCATGTGAGAGAGAGAGCGAGAGAGCGAGAGAGCGAGAGATTGAGAGAGCGAGAGAGCGAGAGAGACCAGTCATCTGAGTGGACCATCTTGGCTAAGAGCAGTGTATTAAGTAGTTTCAGCTGCACAGAAGGCAGATAAGGAATACAGAGGCATAAGTCCAGGGAGCCTTCAACCCCAATGTTTCTGCCGCTATTATCAAAAAACACAGATAAATCACATATGATCCTTAATTACTGTGTATGTGTATAATATGCGAAGAAGCTCAAATATTATCACAAAAAGTATTCCTATTAAAAGGCTCTTATTTTTACACAAGCAATTATGCATGCATCTTATGTGTAGCCTAGGAGGTACACTTAATATATACAATACTTTAATAACTATTAAGTTGAGGAAAGAAGAGGTTTGGAGTAAACGTTTAGTCTAGTGACTCTTTGTATGTATCATATTCAGCTGTACATGCAAACAACCTCTAGGTAGGAAGTAAGAAACGAGGCTGGGGGAGATCCTGACCTCACTTTATACAGATGTGGCTGGAAGACTAGGATGGGAGATGGCTCATCCACCTGTCTGTGGTGGTTACTTTATTCACTTATTCAGCCCAAGAAAAGATCTTCTTT
The DNA here is from genome assembly GCA_964023405.1 of Apodemus agrarius. NCBI lineage: Eukaryota > Metazoa > Chordata > Mammalia > Rodentia > Muridae > Apodemus > Apodemus agrarius. The sequence continues at coordinate 86,509,899 of OZ030007.1, forward strand.
TTATTTTTTTTATTTTCTATATTCTTTGTTTACATTCCAAAGGCTTTCTCCTTTCCCAGTTCCCCCCTCACCATATAAGGACCCTCACCATATAAGGACCAGCATAAGTCCACTTCCTCCAGCCCATTCCCCAATCACCCCCCAACCCTTTCTCTGTTCTGGTACTCTCCTGCAAAACTGGAAGCAGTCTTTTCGGGGACCAGTGTCCTCTCCTTCCTTCTTCTTGGGAATCTTTTGATTTGCTAATTGTGCCTTGAGTATTCAGAGACTCTGGGCTCCTTAATATCCACTTATCAGTGATTGCATTTCATATATATATTCTATTTTGATTGGGTTAATTCACTTAGGATGATGTTTTCCAGATACAACTATTTGCCTACAAATTGCATGAATTCATTATTTTTAATTGCTGAGTAGTATTCCATTGTGTAGATATACCACATTTTCTGTATCCATTCCTCCTTTGAGGGACATCTGGGCTCCTTCCAAATTCTGGCTATTATAAATAAAGCTGCTATGAACATTATGGAGCATGTGTCTTTATTGTATGCAGGGGAATCCTCTGGGTATATGCCCAGAAGTGGTATGACAGGGTTCACTTGAAGTGTCATGCCCAATTTTCAGAGGAACCGCCAGACTGATTTCCAGATGGTTGTACCATCTTGCAATCCCACCAAGAGTGGAAGAATGTTCCTCTTTCTCCACATCCTCGCCAGCACTTGTTGTCTCTTGAGTTTTTAATCTTAGCCATTCTGACTGGTGTGAGGTGGAATCTCAGGGTTGTTTTGATTTGCATTTCCCTGATGACTAATGATGTTGAACATTTCTTAAGGTGCTTCTCAGCCATCTGAATTCCTTCAGGTGAAAATTCTTTGTTTAGCTTTGTACCCCATTTTTAATAGGGTTATTTGGTTCTTTGGGGTCAAACTTCTTGAGTTCTTTGTATATATCAGATATTAGCCCTCTGTCGGATGTGGGGTTGGTGAAGATCTTTTCCCACTTTGTTGGTTGCCATTTTATCCTTCTGACAGTGTCTTTTGCCTTACAGAAACTTTGTAATTTTATGAGTTCCCATTTGTCAATTCTTGATCTTAGAGCATAAGCTATTGGTGTTCTGTTCAGGAACTTTCCCCCTGTGCCCATGTCTTCCAGGGTCTTCCCCAGTTTCTTTTCTATTAGTTTCAATGTATCTGGCTTTATGTGGAGGTCCTTGATCCACATGGAGCTGATCTTAGTACAAGGTGATAAGAGTGGGTCAATTTGCATTCTTCTGCATGCTGACCTCCAGTAGAACCAGCACCATTTGTTGAAAAGGCTATCTTTTTTCCACTGGATGGTTGTGGCTCCTTTATAAAAGATCAAGTTACCATATCTCTGTGGGTTCATTTCTGGGTCTTCAATTCTATTCCATTGATCTACTTGCCTGTCGCTGTACCAATACCATGCAGTTTTCAACACAATTGCTCTGTAGTACTGATTGAGGTCAGGGATATTGATTCCCCCAGAAGTCCTTTTATTGTTGAAAATAGTTTTAGCTATCCTGGGATTTTTGTTACTCCAGATGATTTTAAGAATTGCTCTTTCTAGATGTATGAAGAATTGATTTGGGATTTTGATGGGGATTACATTGAATCTATAGATTGCTTTTGGCCAGATGGCCATTTTTACTGTATTGATCCTGCCAATCCAAGAGCAAGAAATATTTTTCCATCTTCTGAGGTTTTCTTTGATTTCTTTCTTCAAAGACTTGAAGTTCTTGTCATACAGATTTTTCATTTGTTTGGTTAGAGTCACACCAAGATACTTTATATTGTTTGTGGCTATTGTGGAGGGTGTTATTTCCCTAAGTTTTTTCTCAGCCTGCTTGTCCTTTGAGTACAGGAAGGCTACTGTTTTGCTTGAGTTGATTTTATTTATTTTTTTTAATTTTTATTTTCTATATTCTATGTTTACATTCCAAAGGCTTTCCTCTTTCCCAGTCCCCCCCCCCATGTCCCATAATTCCTCTCCCCCCCAACTATTCCCCAATCATTCCCCCTCCCCCCACGCTTTCTCTACAAAACTGGATCCAATCTTTACAGGCCCAGGGTCCTCTCCTTTCTTCTTGGGAATCATTTGATTTGCTAATTGTGCCTTGAGTATTTAGGGCTTCTGGGCTCATTAATATCCACTTATCAGTGATTGCATTTCATGTGTATTCTTTTGTGACTGGGTTAGCTCACTCAGGATGATATTTTCCAGGTCTAACCATTTACCTACAAATTGCATGAATTCATTATTTTTAATTGCTGAGTAGTATTCCATTGTATAAATATACCACATTTTCTGTATCCATTCCTCCCTTGAGGGATATTTGGGCTCCTTCCAATTTCTGGCTATTATAAACAAGGCTGCTATAAACATAGTGGAGCATGAGTCTTTATTGTATGCAGGGGAATCCTCTGGGTATATGCCCAGGAGTGGTATGCCAGGGTCCTCTGGAAGGGACATGCCCAATTTTCTAAGGAACCGCAACACTGATTTCCAGAGCAGTTTTACCATTTTGCAATCCCACCAACAGTGGAGGAGTGTTCCTCTTTCTCCACATCCATGCCAGCACTTGTTGTCTCTTGAGTTTTTAATCTTAGCCATTTTGACTGGTGTGAGGTGGAATATCAGGGTTGTTTTGATTTGCATTTCCCTGATGACTAATGATGTTGAACATCTCTTAAGGTGTTTCTCAGCCATCCGAATTTCTTCTGGTGAAAATTCTTTGTTTAGCTCTGTACCCCATTTTTTGATAGGGTTATTTGGTTCTTTGGGGTCTAACTTCTTGAGTTCTTTGTATATATTGGATATTAGCCCTCTGTCGGATGTGGGGTTGGTGAAGATCTTTTCCCACTTTGTTGGTTGTTGTTTGTCCTTCTGACAGTGTCTTTTGCCTTGCAGAAACTTTGTAATTTTATGAGTTTTCATTTGTCAATTCTTCATCTTAGAGCATAAGCTATTGGTGTTCTGTTCAGGAACTTTCCCCCTGTGCCTATGTCTTCCAGGGTCTTCCCAAGTTTCTTTTCTAATAGTTTCAGTGTGTCTGGTTTTATGTGGAGGTCCTTGATCCACTTGGAGTTGATCTTAGTGCAAAGAGATAAGAGTGGGTCAATTCGCATTCTTCTGCATGTTGACCTCCAGTTGAAACAGCACCATTGGTTGAAGAGGCTATCTTTATTCCACTGGATGGTTGTGGCTCCTTTATCAAAGATCAAGTGACCATAAGTCTGTGGGTTCATTTCTGGGTCTTCAATCCTATTCCATTGATCCACTTGCCTGTTGCTGTAACAATAGAATGCAGTTTTTAACACAATTGCTCTGTAGTACTGTTTAAGGTCAGGGATATTGATTCCCCCAGAAGTCCTTTTATTGTTGAGAATAGTTTTAGCTATCCTGTGTTTTTTGTTGCTCCAGATGAATTTGAAAATTGCTCTTTCTAGATCTATAAAGAATTGAGTTGGGATTTTGATGGAGATCACATTGAATCTGTATATTGCTTTTGGCAAGATGGACATTTTTACTATATTGATGCCGCCAATCCAGGAGCAAGAAATATTTTTCCATCTTCTGAGGTCTTTTTCGATTTCTTTCTTCAAGGACTTGAAGTTCCTGTCATACAGATCTTTTGCTTGTTTGGTTAGAGTTACGCCGAGGTACTTTATGTTGTTTGTGGCTATTGTGAAGGGTGTTATTTCCCTAATTTCTTTCTCAGCCTGCTTGTCCTTTGAGTACAAGAAGGCTACTGATTTGCTTGAGTTAATTTTATAACCAGCCACTTTGCTGAAGTTGTTTATCAGCTGTAGAAGTTCTCTGGTGGAGTTTTTGGGTTACTTAAGTAAACTATCATATCATCTGCAAATAATGATAGTTTGACTTCTTCATTTCCAATTTGTATCCCTTTGACTTCCTTATGTTGTCTAATTGCTCTCGCTAGAACTTCAAGTACTATATTGAAAAGATATGGAGAGAGAGGGCAGCCTTGTCTAGTCCCTGATTTTAGTGGGATTGCTTCAAGTTTCTCTCCATTTATTTTGATGTTGGCTACTGGTTTGCTGTAGATTGCTTTTACTATGTTTAGGTATGGGCCTTGAATTCCTGCTCTTTCCAAGACTTTTAGCATGAAAGGATGCTGAATTTTGTCGAATGCTTTTTCAGAATCTAATGAGATGACCATGTGGTTTTTTTCATTTAGTTTGTTTATGTAGTGGATTACATTGATGGATTTCCATATATTGAACCATCCCTGCATCCCTGGGATGAAGCCTACTTGATCATGGTAAATGATCGTTTTGATGTGCTCTTGGATTTGGTTGGCAAGAATTTTATTTAGTATTTTGCATCAATATTAATCAGAGAAATTGGCCTGTAGTTCTTTTTCTTTGTTGGATCTTTTTGTGGTTTAGGTATTAGCGTAATTGTGGCTTCAAAGAATGAGTTGGGCAGTATCCCTTCTGTCTCTATTTTGTGGAATAGTTTGAGATGTGTTGGTGTTAAGTCTTCCTTGAAGGTCTGGTAGAATTCTGCACTAAAACCATCTGGTCCGGTACTTTTCTTGGTTGGGAGGCTTTCTATAACCCCCTTCTATTTCTTTAGGGGTTATGGGACTATTTAGCTGATCCATTTGATGCTAATTAAATTTTGGTATTTGGTATCTGTCTAGGAAATTGTCCATTTTCTCTAGATTCTCCAGTTGTTTTGAGTATAGACCTTTGTAGTAGGATCTGATGATCTTTTGAATTTCCTCAGTTTCTGTTGTTATGTCTCCCTTTTCATTTCTAATTTTGTTAATTTGTATACTGTCTCTGTGTCCTTTGGTTAGTCTGGCTAAGGGTTTATCTATCTTGTTGATTTTCTCAAAGAACCAGCTCCTGGTATGGTTGATTCTTTGTATGGTTTTCTTTGTTTCTATTTGATTGATTTCAGCCCTGAGTTTGATGATTTCTTGTCTTCTACTCCTCCTGGGTGAATTAACTGCTTTTTCTTCCAGGGCTTCAAGGTGTGCCGTTAAGCTGCTAGTGTATGCTCTCTCCAGTTTCTTTTTGGATGCACTTAGAGCTATGAGTTTTCCTCTTAGCACTGCTTTCATTGTGTCCCATAGATTTGGGTAGGTTGTACCTTTATTTTCATTGAATTCTAAAAAGTCTTTGATTTCTTTTTTTATTTCTTCCTTGACCAAGGTGTCATTGAGTAGAGTATTGTTCAGCTTCCATGTGTATGTGGGCTTTCTGTTGATTTTCTTGCTATTGAAGACCACTCTTACTCCATGGTGATCTGATAGGAGGCATGGGATTAGCTCGATCTTCTTGTATTTGTTGATACCTGTCTTGTGACCAATTATATGGTCTATTTTGGAGAAGGTACCATGTGGAGCTGAGGAAAAGGTATATTCTTTAGCTTTAGGATGAAATTTTATATATATTCCAATTAAATATATCCAAATTATATATATATAAATCCAATTGGTCCAGAGTTTCAATTAGTTTCACTGTGTCCCTGTTTATTTTCTGCTTTCATGATCGGTCCATTGAAGAGAGTGGAGTGTTGAAGTCACCCACAATTATTGTGTTAGGTGTAATGTGTGCTTTAAGCTTTAGTAAGGTTTCTTTTATGAATGAGGGTGCCTTTGCATTTGGAGCATAGATGTTCAGTATTGAGAGCTCTTCTTGGTGGATTTTCCCTTTGGCCAGCAAGAAGTGACCTTCTGAGTCTCTTTTGATGATTTTAGGTTGGAAGTCAATTTTATCTGATATTAGAATGGCTACTCCAGCTTGTTTCCTGAGATCATTTGCTTGTAAAATTGTCTTCCAGCCTTTTACTCTAAGGCAGTGTTTGTCTTTAACACTGAGATGTGTTTCCTGTATGCAGCAAAATGTAGGGTCCTGTTTCCGTATCCAGTCTGTTAATCTATGTCTTTTTATTGGGGAATTGAGTCCATTGATGTTAAGAGATATTAAGGAATAGTAATTATTACCTCCAGACATTTTTGAAATTATATTTATTTATTTTGTTTATTTTTTATATTCGAGAGGTTACCTTCTTTTGTGTTTGATGAGAGGAGGTTTCTATCTTGCTTCTTCCTGGGTGTAGTTTCCGTCCTTGTCTTGGTGTTTTCCCCCTATTATCCTTTGTAGGGCTGGATTTGTGGAAAGACAAATTTGGTTTTGTCATGGAATACCTTGATGTCTCCATCAATGGCAATTGTGAGCTTTGCTGGGTAAAGTAGTTTTGGCTGAAGTTTGTGTTCTCTTAGAGTTTGCATTATATCTGCCCAGGATCTTCTAGCTTTCATGGTCTCAGGTGAGAAGTCTGGTGTTATTCTGATAGGTCTTCCTTTATAAGTTACTTGGCCTTTTTCTCTTGCTGCCTTTAATATTCTTTCTTTGTTTAGTACATTTGGAGTTTGATTATTATGTGACAGGATGTATTTCTGTTCTGATCCAGTCTGTTTGGGGTTCTATATGCTTCTTGTATATTCATGGGCATCTCTCTCTTTAGGTTGGGGAAGTTTTCTTCCATAATTTTGTAGAAGATATTTGCTTGCCCTTTAACTTGTAAATCTTCACTCTTGTCTATACCTATAATCCTTAGGTTTGGTCTTCTCATTGTGTCCTGGATTTCCTGGATGTTTTGGGTTACAGCCTTTTTGCATTTAGTATTTTCTTTGACTGTTGAATCAATGGTTCCTATGGTATCTTTGGCTTCTGAGATTCTGTCTTCTATCTCTTGTATTCTATTGTTGATTTGCATCTATGGCCCCTGATTTCTTCCCAAGGTGTTCTATCTCCAATGTCATCTCCCTTTGTGATTTTTTAGTTTTTTCTACTTCTGTTTTTAGATCCTGGATGGATATGCTCAGATCTTTTGCTTGCTTGATTGTGTTTTCATGTATTTCTTTAATAGATTTTTGTGTTTCCTCTTTGATAGCTTCTACTTGTTGGCCCATGTTCTTCTGTATTTCCTTAAGTGATTTTGTCTTTCTTCTTTATTGTCTTCTTCTTTTTGATCCATCTTCTCCTGCATTTCTTGAAGTGATTTTTGTATTTGCCTTGTAAAGGCTTCTAACTTTTGATCCATTTTCTCCTCTATTTCTTTACGAGATTTTTCTATGTGTTCAGCTACCAGCATCCTGACCAGTGATTTTAGATCCAAGTCTTGTTTTTCTGGTGTTTTGGGGTATCCAGGGCTTCCTGTTGTTGGCGAACTGGGTTCAGATGCTGTCATGTTGCCTTGATTTCTGTTAGTGACGTTCCTTCGTTTACCTTTTGCCATCTGGTTATTTCTGGTGTTAGTTGACCTTGTTGTCCTTGGCTGGTGTTTGAATCTCCTGTGAGGCTGGGCTCACCTGTTGTTTCTCTACTGGTGGTTATGCATGATTGCTGCTCAACAGGATCAAGAGCTGGCTGCCACCTGCTGCCTCGGTGCATGGCCTGAGGTCGCGGGGAAGTGCAGGGAAGTGCAGCAGAGCCTCGGTGGGTGCTGCGGGGCCTGCCTGGGGGCGAGAGCCTAGCAGATCCCCCTGTGCGATAGCCCCAGATGGAATCTGTCTGCCTGCACCTTTCCAGTTGTGTCCTGGTTGCAATATGGAGGCCTGCTGCTATTGCTGGTCCAAGGTCCTGGGAGCTGGGTGCCCCTGGATGCCTGGGTGCACAGCCTAAGTTCGTCGGGAAGTGCAGCAGAGCCTAGGCGGGCACCACTGGGCCTGCCTGGCAGCGAGAGCCTAGCAGATCCCCCTGTGCGGTAGCTCCAGATGGAATCTGTCTACCTGCGCCTTTACAGCTGTGTCCTGGTTGCAATATGGAGGCCTGCCGCTATTGCTGGTCCAGGGTCCTGGGAGCTGGGTGCCTCCGGCTGCCTCGGTGCATGGCCTAAGGTTGTCGGGAAGTGCAGCAGAACCTAGGCGGGCACCACTGGGCCTGCCTGGGGGCGAGCACCTAGCAGATCTCCCTGTGCAGTAGCCCCAGATCTTGAGTTGATTTTATAACCAGCAACTTTGCTGAAGTTGTTTATCAGCTCTGTTCTCTGGTTGAGTTTTTTGGGTGGCTTAAGTATACTATCATATCATCTGCAAATAATGATAGTTTGACTTCTTCCTTTCCAATTTGTATCCCTTTGACTTCCTTATGTTGTCTGATTGCTCTTGCTAGAACTTCAAGTACTATATTGAAAAGTTATGGAGAGAGAGGGCAGCCTTGTCTAGTCCCTGATTTTAGTGGGATTGCTTCAAGTTTCTCTCTATTTATTTTGATGTTGGCTACTGGTTTGCTGTATATCACTTTTATTATGATTAGGTATATAATCATAATATATACCTAATCATAATAAAAGTGATATACAGCAAACCTTGAATTCCTGTTCTTTCCAGGACTTTTAGCATGAAAGGATGCTAAATTTTGTCAATGCTTTTTCAGCATCTAATGAGATGACCATGTGGTTTTTTTCTTTTAGTTTGTTTATGTAGTGGATTACATAGATGGATTTCCGTATATTGAACCATCCCTATATCCCTGGAATGAAGCCTACTTGATCATGGTAAATGATTGTTGTGATGTGCTCTTGGATTTGGTTGGCAAGGATTTTATTTAGTATTTTTGCATCAATATTAGTAAGGGAAACTGGCCTATCGTTCTCTTTCTTTATTGGATCTTTGTGTGGTTTTGGTATAGGTATAATTGTGGCTTCATAGAACGAGTTGGACAGTGTTCCTTCTGTTTATATTTTGTGGAATAGTTTGAAGTATATTGGTGTTAGGTCTTCTTTGAAAGTCTGATAAAATTCTGCACTAAAACCATCTGGTCCCGTACTTTTTTTGGTTGGGAGACTTTCTATAACCCCTTCTATTTCTCTAGAGGTTATGGGACTGTTTAGCTGATCTAATTGATCCTGATTTAGTTTTGGTATTTGGTATCTGTCTAGGAAATTGGCCATTTCCTCCAGATTCTCCAGTTGTGTTGAGTATAGGCTTTTGTAGTAGGATCTGATGATTTTTTGAATTTCCTCAGTTTCTGTTGTTATATCCCCCTTTTCATTTCTAATTTTGTTAATTTGGATACTGTCTCTATGTCCATTGGTTAGTCTGGCTAAGGGTTTATCCATCTTGCTGATTTTCTCAAAGAACCAGCTCCTGGTTTTTTTTGATTCTTTGTATGGTTCTCTTTGTTTCTACTTGATTGATTTCAGCCCTTAGTTTGATGATATCCTGTCTTCTACTCCTCCTGGGTGAAATAGTTTCTTTTTGTTCCAGGGCTTTCAGGTGTGCTGTTAAGCTGCTAATGTATGCTCTCTCCAGTTTCTTTTTGAAGGCACTCAGGGCTACGAGTTTTCTGCTTAGCACTGCTTTCATAGTGTCTCATAGATTTGGATAAGTTTTACCTTCATTTTCATTGAATTCTAAAAAGTCTTTTATTTCTTTCTTCATTTATTCCTTGACCAAGGTGTCATTGAGGAGAGTATTGTTCAGTTTCCACATGTATATGGGATTTCTGTTGTTTTTCTTGCTATTAAAGACCATTGTTATTCCACAGTGATAGGAAGCATGGGATTAGTTCGATCTTGTATTTGTTGCCATCTGTCTTATGACCAATTATATGATCGATTTTGGAGAAGGTACCATGTGATGCTGAGAAAAAGGTATATTCTGTAGCTTTGGGATGAAATGTTTTATATATATATATATATATATATATACACACACATATATATATGTAGATATATATGTGTGTGATATATGTAGATATATATGTGTGTGATATATGTATATATATAAATGTTTTATATGTATGTGTATATATATATATATATATATATATATATATATATATATATAGGTCCAAAGCTTCAATTAGTTTCACTGTGTCCCTTTTTAGTTTCTGGTTTCCTGATTGGTCCCTTGAGGATAGTGGAGTGTTGAAGTCACCCACAATTATTGTGTTAGGTGTAATGTGTGCTTTAAGCTCTAGTAGAGTTTCTTTTACGAATGAGGGTGCTCTTGCATTTGGAGCATAGATGTTCAGTATTGAGAGTTCTTCTTGGTGGATTTTTAGTTTGACCAGCAAGAAGTGACCTTTGGTGTCTCTTTTGATGACTTTAGGTTTGAAAGTCAATTTTATCTGATATTAGAATGGGTACTCTGGCTTGTTTCCTGAGACCATTTGCTTGTAAAATTGTCTTCCAGCCTTTTACTCTAAGGTAGTGTTTGTCTTTGACACTGAGATGTGTTTCCTGTATGCAGCAAATTGTAGGGTCCTGTTTCCGTATCCAGTCTATTAATCTATGTCTTTTTATTGGGGAATTGAGTCCATTGATGTTAAGAGATATTAAGGAATAGTAATTATTACTTCTTGACATTTTTGACACTATTTTTTTATATTTAAGTGGTTATCTTCTTTTGGATTTGATGAGAGGGGGTTTCTATCTTGCTTCTTCTTGGGTGTGGTTTCCCTCCTTGTGTTGGTGTTTTTTCCCTATTATCCTTTGTAGGGCTGGGTTTGTGGAAAGATAACGTGCAAATTTGGTTTTGTCATGGAATACCTTGGTTTCTCCATCTATGATGATTGAGAGTTTTGCTGGGTAAAGTAGTTTTGGCTGAAATTTGTGTTCTCTTAGAGTCTGCATGATATCTGCCCAGGATCTTCTAGCTTTCATGGTCTCAGGTCAGAAGCCTGGTGTAATTCTCATAAGTCTTCTTTTGTTTGTTACTTGGCCTTTTTCTCTTACTGCCTTTAATATTCTTTCTTTGTTTTGTACATTTGGGGTTTTGATTATTATGTGACGGGAGGTATTTCTGTTCTGGTCCAGTCTGGAGTTCTGTAGGTTTCTGGTATATTCATGGGCATCTCTCTGTTTAGGTTGGGGAAGTTGTCTTCCATAATCTTGTAGAAGATATTTGCTGGCCCGTTAAGTTGTATATCTTCCCTCTCATCTATGCCTATAACCCTTAGGTTTGGTCTTCTCATTGTGTCCTGGATTTCCTGGATATTTTGGGTTACAAGCTTTTTGCATTTTGTATTTTCTAGGGCTGTTGAATTAATGGTTTCTATGGTATCTTTGGCATCTGAGATTCTTCTATCTCTTCTATTCTATTGCTGATACTTGCATCTATGGCCCCTGATTTCTTCCCAAGGTTTTCTATCTCCAAAGTTGTCTCCGTTTGTGATTTCTTAGTTTTTTCTACTTCTGTTTTTAGATCCTGGATGGTTTTGCTCAGATCTTCCACTTGCTTGCTGTATTTCCATGTATTTCTTTAAGATATTTTTGTGTTTCCTCTTTCTGACTTCTATTTGCTGACCCACTTTCTCCTGTATTTCTTTAAGTGATTTTTGTAATTCCTACTTATTGGCTTCTATTTTTTGATCCATATTCTCCTGAATTTCTTTAAGTGATTTTTGTGTTTGCTTTGTAAGGGCTTCTAATTTTTGATCCATTTTCTCCTGTATTTCTTTAAGGGATTTATCTATGTGTTCCTTTATCAGTATCTTGACGAGTGATTTTAGATCCCAATCTTGTTTTTCTGGTGTGTTGGGGTATCCGGGACTTACCCCTGTCAGTGAACTGGGTTCAGATGCTGCCATATTGCCTTGATTTCTGTTAGTAATGTTCCTATGTTTGCCTTTTGCCATATGGTTATCTCAGGCCTTAGTTGGTCCTGTAGTCACTAGCTGGTGCTTGAACCTCCTGTGGGCTCAAGAGACTATTTCCCTACCACTGGATGATGGGGTTTCCCCTGGCACAGATTGCTGATGTGTTGTTCTCCTCTTGGGTGCTATTGGACCCCTGGTGTATCTTGCTCCAAGCAATGTTATATTCGGTTATATCTGTGGACCTGATGCTTGTTGTCTTCTCTAGTTCTGCTTGCTTAGTCCAGTCATCAGCAAGAAAGCTGGCAGTGGCAGGGAGTGGGGAGTGCAGAGTGCAGGGTCTCCCACAGGCCAGAGAACCCATGCCCTGTAGGAACAAAGGAAATGCTGCTGTACCAAGAAAAGATCTTTTATCCTATATTTATTTAGGGCACAGAATCTCTGCAGGAGTTATTTTGATTTTTTTTCATAGGGACCATAGAGCCCTTTGTCAACACAAGTGAGCATTAGGTGGAGAGCGGAAGGTATGTCACATCATAATTGCACTGGTCTTACAATCAATTAGAGTATTTAAAATTAATTATCATCTATAACACATGAGTCTTATGTTATAGTTTGAAATCTTCATGAATTACATAATTTCCCAATAAAACCTCCCTCTCCCTGTCATCTTTATGAAAAGTGATGAGTTAGCAAACTAGAGGCTAAGCAGGAAGGTAGTGAGGTTAGGATAGACAATATTGGAAGCTGACTTTCTCTCTCCACTTCTCTCCTCTGTACACACACACACACACACACACACACACAAAGAGAGAGAAAGAATGAGAGAGAGAGAGAGAGAGAGAGAGAGAGAGAAAATTTTAGGTAAACATTTTAGGTAAACGCATATATAAAGTTATATGTTATTTCATATGACATCTTTTTTTTTAAATTTTTATTTTCTATATTCTATGTTTACATTCCAAAGGCTTTCCCCTTTCCCAGTCCTCCTCCCACCATACGTCCCATAATTCCTCTCCCCCCAACGATTCCCCAATCATCCCCCCCCCCAACGATTTCTCTGTTCTAGGTCTACAAAACTGGATCCAATCTTTACAGGCCCAGGGTCCTCTGCTTTCTTCTTCTTGGGAATCATTTGACTTGCTAATTATGCCTTGAGTATTTAGGGTTTCTGGTCTCATTAATATCCACTTATCAGTGATTGCATTTCATGTGTATTCTTTTGTGATTGGGTTAACTCACTCAGGATGATATTTTCCAGATCTAACCATTTGCCTACAAATTGCATGAATTCATTATTTTTAATTGCTGTGTAGTATTCCATTGTATAAATATACCACATTTTCTGTATCCGTTCCTCTTTTGAGGGATATTTGGGCTCCTTCCATTTTCTGGCTATTATAAACAAGGCTGCTATAAACATAGTGGAGCATGTGTCTTTATTGTATGCAGGGGAATCCTCTGGGTATATGGCCAGGAGTGGTATGCCAGGGTCCTCTGGAAGTGACATGCCCAATTTTCTGAGTAACCTCCAAAGTGATTTCCAGAGCGGTTTTATCATTTTGCAATCCCACCAACAGTGGAGGAGTGTTCCTCTTTCTCCACATCCATGCCAGCACTTGTTGTCTCTTGAGTTTTTAATCTTAGCCATTCTGACTGGTGTGAGGTGGAATCTCAGGGTTGTTTTGATTTGCATTTCCCTGATGACTAATGATGTTGAACATCTTTTAAGGTGTTTCTCGGCCATCCGAATTTCTTCTGGTGAAAATTCTTTGTTTAGCTCTGTACCCCATTTTTGATAGGGTTATTTGGTTCTTTGGGGTCTAACTTCTTGAGTTCTTTGTATATATTGGATATTAGCCCTCTGTCGGATGTGGGGTTGGTGAAGATCTTTTCCCACTTTGTTGGATACTGTTCTGTCCTTCTGACAGTGTCCTTTGCCTTACAGAAACTTGATAATTTTATGAGGTCCCATTTGTCAATTCTTGATCTTAGAGCATAAGCTATTGGTGTTCTGTTCAGGAACTTTCCCCCTGTGCCCATGTCCTCGAGGGCCTTCCCAAGTTTCTTTTCTAATAGTTTCAGTATGTCTGGTTTTATGTGGTGGTCCTTGATCCACTTGGAGTTGATCTTAGTGCAAGGAGATAAGAGTGGGTCAATTTGAATTCTTCTGCATGTTGACCTCCAGTTGAACCAGCACCATTTGTTGAAAAGGCTATCTTTTTTTCCAATGGATGGTTGTGGCTCCTTTATCAAAGGACCATAAGTCTGTGGGTTCGTTTCTGGGTCTTCAATCCTATTCCATTGATCTACTTGCCTGTTGCTGTACCAATACCATGCAGTTTTTAACACAATGGCTCTGTAGTACTGCTTGAGGTCAGGGATATAGATTCCCCCAGAAGTCCTTTTATTGTTGAGAACAGTTTTAGCTATCCTGGGTTTTTTTGTTGCTCCAGATGAATTTGAAAATTGCTCTTTCTTGATCAATGAAGAATTGAGTTGGGATTTTGATGGGGATCATATTGAATCTGTATATTGCTTTTGGCAAGATGGCCATTTTTACTATATTGATCCTGCCAATCCAGGAGCAAGAAATATTTTTCCATCTTCTGAGGTCTTTTTTGATTTCTTTCTTCAAGGACTTGAAGTTCCTGTCATATAGATCTTTCGCTTGTTTTGTTAGAGTTACGCCAAGGTAATTTATGTTGTTTGTGGCTATTGTGAAGGGTGTTATTTCCCTAATTTCTTTCTCAGCCTGCTTGTACTTTGAGTACAAGAAGGCCACTGACTTGCTTGAGTTAATTTTATAACCTGCCACTTTGCTGAAGTTGTTTATCATCTGTAGGAGTTAGTTGGTGGAGTTTTTTGGGTCGCTTAGGTAAACTATCATATCGTCTGCAAATAATGATAGTTTGACTTCTTCCTTTCCAATTTGTATCCCTTTGACTTCCTTATGTTGTCTAATTGCTCTTGCTAGAACTTCAAGTACTATATTGAAAAGATATGGAGAGAGAGGGCAGCCTTGTCTAGTCCCTGATTTTAGTGGGATTGCTTCAAGTTTCTCTCCATTTATTTTGATGTTGGCTACTGGTTTGCTGTAGATTGCTTTTACTCTGTTTAGGTATGGGCCTTGAATTCCTGTTCTTTGCAAGACTGTTAGCATGAAAGCATGCTGAATTTTGTTGAATACTTTTTCAACATCTAATGAGATGATGGTTTTTTTCATTTAGTTTGTTTATGTAGTGGATTACATTGATGGATTTCCGTATATTGAACCATCCCTGCATCTCTGGGATGAAGCCTACTTGATCATGGTGAATGAGCATTTTTATGTGCTCTTGGATTCGGTTGGCAAGAATTTTATTTAGTATTTTTGCATCTATATTCATAAGAGAAATTGGCCTGTAGTTCTCTTTCTTTGTTGGATCTTTTTGTGGTTTAGGTATCAGTGTAATTGTGGTTTTGAAGAATGAGTTGGGCAGTATCCCTTCTGTCTCTATTTTGTGGAATATTTTAAAGAGTATTGGTGTTAAGTCTTCTTTGAAGGTCTGGTAGAATTCTGCACTAAAACCATCTGGTCCCATACTTTTTTTGGTTGGGAGGATTTCTATAACCCCTTCTATTTCTTTAGGGGTTATGGGACTATTTAGCTGATCTACTTGATGCTGATTTAATTTTGGTATTTGGTATCTGTCTAGGAAATTGTCTATTTCCTCCAGATTCTCCAGTTGTTTTGAGTATAGAGCTTTGTAGTAGGTTCTGATGATCTTTTGAATTTCCTCAGTTTCTGTTGTTATATCCCCCTTTTCATTTCTAATTTTGTTAATTTGGATACTGTCTCTGTGTGCTTTGGTTAGTCTGGCTAACGGTTTATCTACCTTGTTGATTTTCTCAAAGAACCAGCTCCTGGTTTTGTTGATTCTTTGTATGGTTCTCTTTGTTTCTACTTGACTGATTTCAGCCCTGAGTTTGATGATTTCCTGTCTTCTACTCCTCCTGGGTGAATTAACTTTTTTTTCTTTCATGGCTTTAAGGTGTGCCATTAAGCTGCTAGTGTATGCTCTTTCCAGTTTCTTTTTGGATGCACATAGAGCTATGAGTTTTCCTCTTAGCACTGCTTTCATTGTGTTCCATAGATTTGGGTAGGTTGTACCTTCATTTTCATTGAATACTAAAAAGTCTTTGATTCTTTTTTTATTTCTTCCTTGACCAAGGTGTCATTGAGTAGAGTATCATTCATTTTCCATGTGTATGTGGGCTTTCTATTGTTTTTGTTGCTATTGAAGACCACTCTTACTCCATGGTGATGTGATAGGAGGCATGGGATTAGCTCAATCTTCTTGTATTTGTTGACATCTGTCTTGTGACCAATTATATGATCAATTTTGGAGAAGGTACCATGCGGTGCTGGGAAAAAGGTATATTCTTTATCTTTAGGATGAAATGTTTTATATATAAACAGATATTTATATATAAACAGATATATACATATATATCTGTTTATATATATAGATATAGACATAGATATAGATATAGATATAGATATAGATATAGATATAGATATAGATACAGATATTTGTTAAATCCATTGGTCCAAAGTTTCAGTTTCACTGTGTCCCTGTTTAGTTTCTGCTTTCCTGATTGGTCCATTGAGGAGAGTGGAGTGTTGACGTCACCCACAATTATTGTGTTAGTTGTAATGTGTGCTTTAAGCTTTAGTAAGGTTTCTTTTATGAATGAGGGTGCCCTTGCATTTGGAGCATAGATGTTCAGTATTGAGAGCTCTTCTTGGTGGATTTTCCCTTTGGCCAGCAAGAAGTGACCTTCTGAGTCTCTTTTGATGACTTTAGGTTGGAAGTCAATTTTATCTGATATTAGAATGGGTACTCTGGCTTGTTTCCTGAGACCATTTGCTTGTAAAATTGTCTTCCAGCCTTTTACTCTAAGGCAGTGTTTGTCTTTAACACTGAGATGTGTTTCCTGTATGCAGCAAAATGTAGGGTCCTGTTTCCGTATCCAGTCTGTTAATCTATGTCTTTTTATTGGGGAATTGAGTCCATTGATGTTAAGAGATATTAAGGAATAGTAATTATTACTTCCTGACATTTTTGAAATTAATATTTTATATTTGAGAGGTTATCTTCTTTTGGTTTGATGAGAGGAGGTTTTTATCTTGCTTCTTCCCGGGTGTAGTTTCTTTCCTTTTCTTGGTGTTTTCCCCCATTATCCTTTTTAGAGCTGGATTTGTAGAAAGATATTGTGCAAATTTGGATTTGTCATGGAATACCTTGATGTCTCCATCTATGGAGATTGAGAGTTTTGCTGGGTAAAGTAGTTTTTGCTGAAATTTGTGTTCTCTTAGAGTTTGCATGATATCTGCCCAGGATCTTCTAGCTTTCATGGTCTCAGGTGAGAAGTCTGGTGTTATTCTGATAGGTCTTCCTTTATATCTTAGTTGGCCTTTTTCTCTTGCTGCCTTTAATTTTCTTTGTTTAGTACATTTGGGGTTTTGATTATCATGTGACAGGATGTATTTATGTTCAGTTCCAGTCTGTTTGGAGTTCTATAGGCTTCTTGTATATTCATGGGCATCTCTCTCTTTAGGTTGGGGAAGTTTTCTTCCATAATTTTGTAGAAGATATTTGCTGGCCCTTTTAACTTGTAAATCTTCACTCTTGTCTATACTTATAATCCTTAGGTTTGGTCTTCTCATTGTGTCCTGGATTTCCTGGATGTTTTGGGTTACAGCCTTTTTGCATTTAGTATTTTCTTTGACTGTTGAATCAATGGTTCCTATGGTATCCTTGGCTTCTGAGATTCTGTCTTCTATCTCTTGTATTCTATTGTTGATTTGCATCTATGGCCCCTGATTTCTTCCCAAGGTTTTCTATCCCCAATGTTGTCTCCCTCTGTGATTTCTTAGTTGTTTCTACTTCTGTTTTTAGAACCTGGATGGATATGCTCAGATCTTTTTCTTGCTTGATTGTGTTTTCATGTATTTCTTTAGGAAATTTTTGTGTTTCCTCTTTCATAGCTTCTACTTGTTGACCCACGTTCTTCTGTGTCTTTAAGTGATTTTTGTCTTTCCTCCTTATTGTCTTCTGCTTTTTGAACCATATTCTCCTCAATTTCTTTAAGTGATTTTTTTATTTGCCTTGTAAAGGCTTCTTACTTTTGATCCATTTTCTCCTCTATTTCTTTAAGAGATTTATCTATGTGTTCATCTACCAGCATCCTGACCAGTGATTTTAGATCCAAGTCTTGTTTTTCTGGTGTGTTGGGGTATCCAGGGCTTCCTGTTGTTGGCGAACTGGGTTCAGATGCTGTCATGCTGCCTTATTTCTGTTAGTAACGTTCCTTTGTTTTCCTTTTGCCATCTGGTTATTTCTGGTGTTAGTTGGCCTTTTTGTCACTGGCTGTTTGACCCTCCCATGGGGCTGGGCTCACCTGTTTTTTCTCTACTGTTGATTATGCTGCAAGATAGAGACTGTCTCTGAGGGTGCTGAGGGGACCTCAGGGAGGGCGGTTCCCAACCGATTTGGTGCAAGGCTGGAGAGTGTGGAGATGTCTCTCTAGCTGCCGCCCTTGCCCTGGTTAGTGGGGTGAGCCTGGAGGATCCTCCCAAGTGATGGTAGCCCTGGCTGGAGTCTGTCTACCTGGGCCTCTCTAGCTGTGTCCTGGTATCAATATGGAAACTTACCGCTACCTTCATATGACCTCTATATGAGTAGTTTCGAAATGATATTTTTTTCTTATCAAAATTTAAATATATCATGGAATTGATTTTTAGGCAAATATTGTGAATTTTCTATGAAAAAAATACTACATCTACACTCCACTTGCCATTGGTTGTGTCTTTTAATGGATAAAAAGGGCAAGATAGGCCTCTGGTATATATATATAGTATATATGTGTGTACATGTATATGGTATACACACACACACACATACACCCAGCTGGTCTTCCTCCTCAGCTGACAATGCCCCACTCTCATGGAATTTCAAAAGCCCACTTCAAACTGAATCTTACCACAATACAATCCAGAAACTTCATGAGTTTCAGTTACTCAGATTCCCAAGCAGACAGGTAATTTATTTTAAATCATCCATCTTTGCTTACTGTCAACTTGTTGCTTGATCCAACTGGTTGCTACCAAATGGTTGACTTTATTTAGTCCTCTTTACAATATTCAAGCAGAAAGTTCTTCAATTAAAGGTAGGTCCTAAGGCCTAGCCATACCACAACTAATAGCATGCTTTTCCAGTAAATTACTAACAGTCACAGAGCTTGCTCCTCATGTTCTAATAATCTCCCAAATGTCTGTGGGTAGTTGTAGGATAGAATCAATCCTATTACAAAAGGGAAAAATTAAAAGAAAGAGAAAAAAAGAGAAAGAGAAAGATCTTGTTTCAGGCAAGTCTAAAACTTGATAGGCTAATGTCATTTGATTTTTGAACTGTAAGCCTTGATGCTCTGCCTTTTATACTTAAATGAAAGGATTCATTTAAGTATCCAGCTTGGCAGCCACAGCCCTCACTCAGCTCTCTACTACCATTTGCTAACCTGTTGGGTTGAGAACCCATGCTCACAGAGCTCTCAGGATAGTATCAGATCTCTGCTTCCAGATAGTCTGATCCTGGAAAATGAAGCAGACACAGGCAGATTCCCCAGCCTATGCATTCTTGACCTGTGATAACTATAGCATCCTTAATGATCCCTTCAGGCTGCTTTTCCACAACTAACTAATCAATTTAATGTATTCATTCATTCTCCTGTTTTAAACGGTGCTAGGAATCAAACTTAAGGCCTAATGCATGCTGGACAACTGGTCTACTATTGAGCTGTACATTATATTTCATAGTTTTAAACATGGTGCCTGGCTTCTTTTGAGGTATCTGTTTCCATTTAATTCATTTATAAAATGACCACTTGGCCACAGCACAGTATAATCTTCTTTCTCCTCCCCTTTCCTCTTCTTCCTCTTCTTCCAATATAAATAGGCTGAGAGTTTTCTACATTTTTTAACTTTCCTTTTTGTGTAACACATCCATTTTAAGCAACTTCTCTCTTCCCACAAGTTTTCAGTATGAACCCTTTGGACGAGCCAAGTTTCACCTTCAATAGTTTTATTAGACTGTCTTCAATTAAATATTCACTTTCATCAGTCTGAAAAACTACCTTCCACTAATTACTAGAATATTAATTCAGGTTGTCACTGTATCATAAGGATTGCCACTCTGCTAGAGTCTAAAAGACAGTGCCTCATTTTCTCTTGAGACATCACCAGAATGCTCTTTACCATCTATATTTCTATCAACTTTCTCACAGTGTTTAAGTGCGCTCTCTCTCTCTCTCTCTCTCTCTCTCTCTCTTTCTCTCTCTCTCTCTCTGTGTGTGTGAGAGAGAGAGAGAGAGAGCAAGCATGTGTATGTCTTATGTATTTACATGTGTTGAGTGTGCTCATCTGTGTATAGGTGTGTGCATTTTTATGTATATAACCATCTTCTTGTGTGTGTGCAGATATATTTGTGTACACACATATATGTGGATGTCAGAGGGCAAACTTGGGTTGTTTTTCAGATTATATCTATGTTTTCTTGAGGCAAGATGTTTCATTGGCCTAAAACTTGATATAATGCTTAGACTGGCTAGTCTGAGAACCCTAGAATCTACCTTTTCATATTATTTCAGTTCTGGGATTACTAGTTCTCATTGATGCTCCTGTTGGGTTTTGTTGTTTGCTTTAAATGTGGATTTTAAAACTCAAATTAAGGTCTTTAAACATTTTACAATCTGAATTATATTCCCAGCCCAGTTCTGGAGTATCCTCAGAAGACTGAGGGTTTTCTCAACTCTGTTGTTTTCTAATGTCTCATCAGAGCTATTTCCAAAGATGGCCTTATGGTAATCTGGGCTTTTCTAACATTCACTTAGGAAGTTGGTACTACATAGCCCAGTTCCAAAGCCAGGTATATTTCTGGACTTTGTTATAGCACACCTGCACTTCTCTGTGCCAATTTATCTCTTAGATCACCTGTTAAAACAAAACATCCAACCTAGGTTGCTTGGAAGCAATATGACATCCATTTCACACAATTCTGAAGTCTGAGAAATTAAAAATCAAGGTTGGCAGATCAGGTATGTGGAGATGGCTCACGTCCTGATTACATAAAATGATCTTACTTACTGTCTCTGCATGGAGGATGGGCAAAGGAGTTTCTATACTAGTTGTTCTTAATGTTTCTCTTCCTAATGCTGTAACTCAGTTTCTCATACTGTGGTGACATGCCACCATGAAATTATTTTTGTTGCTTCATAATTGTAATTTAATAATATGATTTGCAATGTTGACATTTTTGGAGATAGAGGTTTGCCAAGTGAACCTTGATTTTTCCCACTCTTCTTTTTCCTGTTTAGCTTTTTTATGACATCTCAAAAACCCCAGCCCTTCAACATGGGAAGGGTTTATCTAGGCCTCAGTGAGAGAAGATACACCTAACCTTTGAGAGGCTTGAGGTCCCAGGAGTGGGGAGACCTGGCAGAATGGGTTGGGGGATGGGAGGTGGAAAGTGGGGTGAGTGGAGTAGCAGGTTCAGGGGCTTGGGACTTCCTCTTTGAGACAGGGGCAAGGAGGAACTATCAGATTGGATACTGGGAAGGGGAATAATAATTGGATGATAAAAATGATTAAAGATAAATATTGAGAAAGAAAAAGAGACAGACATATTTGTGGTTTGCAGCATTGTCTTACAATTCTTTTTTTTAATGTTTCAAATATTTCTTTTTTTATTTTTATTTTCTATATTCTATGTTTACATTCCAAAGGCTTTCCCCTTTCCCAGTTCCCACCCACAATACTTCCGATAGTTCCTCTCCCCCCCAACTATTCCCCAATCATTCCCCCTCCCCCCTCGGTTTCTTTACTAAACTGGATGCAATCTTTACAGGCCCAGGGTCCTCTCCTTTCTTCTTCTTGGGAATCATTTGACTTGCTATTTGTGTCTTGAGTATTTAGGGCTTCTGGGCTCATTAATATCCACTTATCAGTGGTTGCATTTCATGTGCATTCTTTTGTGATTGGGTTAATTCACTCAGGATGATATTTTCCAGGTCTAACCATTTACCTGCAAATTGCATGAATTCATTATTTTTAATTGCTGAGTAGTATTCCATTGTATAAATATACCACATTTTCTGTATCCATTCCTCCTTTGAGGGATATTTGGGCTCCTTCCAATTTCTGGCTATTATAAACAAGGCTGCTATAAACATAGTGGAGTATGTGTCTTTATTGCATGCAGGGGAATCCTCTGGGTATATGCCCAGGAGTGGTATGCCAGGGTCCTCTGGAAGTGACATGCCCAATTTTCTGAGGAACCGCCACACTGATTTCCAGAGCAGTTTTACCATTTTGCAATCCCACCAACAGTGGAGGAGTGTTCCTCTTTCTCCACATCCTCGCCAGCACTTGTTGCTCTTTCATTGATTGTTTAGTCCCTGTGAGCACCAGAGGGTCTGGTTGATTGATATTGTTCTTCTTATGGTGTTGCAACACCCTCAGCTCCTTGGGTCTTTTCTCTAACTCCTCCATTGGGGACCACATGCTCAGTCCAATGGTTGGTGAGAGCATCCTCCTCTGTATTTGTCATACTCTGGCAAAGCCTTACAGTAGACCACTCTATCAGGCGTCTGTCAGCAAGTACTTCTTGGCATCTGCAATAGTGTCTGGGTTTGGTTATGATATGGATCCCCAGGTGGGGCAGTCTCTGGATGGCCTTTCTTTCACTCCACACTTTGTCTCTTTATTTGTCCCTGTGGGTATTTTGTTCTCCCTTCTAAGAAGGACTGAAACATCCACACTTTGGTCTTCCTTCTTCTTGAGCTTCATGTGGTCTATGAATTGTATCTTGGATATTCCGAGCTTTTGGGCTAATATCCACTTATCAGTGAGTACATATCATGTGTTTTCTTTTATGATTGTGTTACCTCACTCAGGATTATATTTTCTAATTCCATCCATTTGTCTAAGAATTCATGAAGTCATTGTTTTTAAAAGCTGAGTAGTACTCCATTGTGTAAATAAATGTACCACATTTTCTGTATCTGTTCCTCTGTTGAAGGACATATCGGTTCTTTTAAGTACAATCACTACTTTCTCTTTCTTTTTAAAAAAAATATTTAATTATTGTTATATGTAATATGTAGTTATCTTCAGACACACCAGAAGAGGGCATAGGTTCTCATTTCGGATGGTTGTGAGACACCATGTGGGTGCTAGAATTTGAACTCAGGACCTTCGGAAGAGCAGCCAGTGCTCTTAACCACTGAGCCATCTCTCCAGCTTCCCTGCCTTCTCTTTCTTCTGGAACAACCTTAATATGTACATTGCTCAAAGATGTTCATGACCCATGAATTATGGTGTCTTCCTAATGCTCTGCTGTTTCCACACTCTCTTTCATTCTCTTGTCTATGTTCCTTTGGATATTTTCAAGTGCCACCTGTTGGTGTTCACTGACACTTGCTTCTGGTTGATCAAATATATGTCCCTTCATAATGTTTCAGTTCTATTTTTCACTCATTACCTATGGGTGATTATTTTGATATTTATGTTCATTTTTCCAGGAATTCTTTTTGTCATTGCCATTCAATGTATCATTTTATCTGAAATCATCAACAGTTCTTCTTTATTTGACCTAGCCCTTCAAACACCTCCATTTCTCAAGAATTAATTTCTGGAGAATAATTTTGCTTTTGTTAGTTTTTATCATTTCTTTATGTCTTATAAGATAGTGTATTTATCCATACATTTGAAACACAGACAACTATTCTAATTTATGTGCTAGATTTGTGCTGAGAAAGGCCTTTCTTTACCAATCAATTTGGCCAGCTATTCTGAAGGCCTCTCAGACCTTTCCTATTAATGACTCTTCTTCAGAATTATGCATGTGGAGTCCTAATTGCAGAAAACTGACTTTTCCTCCAGGAATCTATGATGTCTTATCTTTCGGTTTGTTTATGAGGTCTATACTATATCATCGCATTCCCTGAATGGTACTTGATCATGGTGGATGATCGTTTTGAATGTGCTAATGTTCCCCAGAGACTTGTGTTTAAATGCTTGGTTCATAGGGAGTAGCGTGATTAGGAGGAAGAGGCATGGCCTTCTTAGAGGAAATGTGTCACTGAGTTGGTGGGTTTTGAGGTAGAAGAAGCGCAAGTCTGACTAGTGTGGTACACAGTCTCCTTTTGTTGCCTGAAGATCAAGATGTAGAACTCTCAGGTTCTTCTCCAGTACCATGTCTACCTGCATGCTACTGTGCTTCCCACACTGGTAATAATGAACTAAACCTCTGAACTGTAAATCAACCACAATTAAATGTTTTACTCTTAAGAATTACCATAGTCATGGTGCCTCTTCATAACAATAAAACCCAAACTAAAACACACAGCAAAACTCTCCACTGTTTTAACTTTATCAGCAGGTCCAAAATATCTAAAATATGTTGAATCTCTTCAGCATATATTCTTGGGATAGTCACTTGGGTGGCCTCTTGTAAAAAATAGGACCTTCTTCAATCTTCTCTTAATATATTCAAGAGGAAGCACTGAGGTGAGTTTACCCTACGTCAAGTACCTCTGCTGTTGAATTTTTAGAATCTGCAAAGTCATGTAAGCACTTGGAAAGTAACAAAGCAAAAGAACCATTGTTCCATTTAGCTATCCTTGGAGAAATTGGGAGTCGGGAATTTTTATAATGGTAATATAGAAAAATATAGTCCAGATTTCCCAGTATCCTTTGCTGTGGCCAACTTCCATACTTTTCTTGTGTAGCAACCTTGTTGGGTTCTCAGTTCTTAAGAAAGAGTCTGAATATTAAAGCTCTGTTAGTTTCATTCTTCTATAGCAAAAGAAGACCAGAGACTTATATCTTATATCTTGCTAGAGCTACTTAGGACTCTGAATTTTAATAGAACAGATTGTTACACTCCAAACAACATAGTGTATGAAAGCATGCCAATTAGTAATATAGAGCTGATGCACTGAAAATGCACATATGTCTAACAGAAAGGTCAGTAGAGTTATGTAAATGTATACACACAGAAATTCTTGTCTGCAAATCTATCATATTCATAAAAGTAGAAAACATTTCATAATCATTTTCAAACTTATAATAGAAATTTTATATCACATTAATTTTTCCTTCTAATGATATTTGATTTTTATTTTTGTAATAAATTTCAGACAGTTTTTTTATTTGAAATGTTATGTGAAGAAATATGAGAAGAAACTGGATTCCCATAGGCATATTTTGAAGGAAGAAGCCTTTAATAATGCTAGACCATTAATTCATCAGTCAAGTGATATCACAGCATGACATTTGTGACTTAGTCTTTTCTCATGCTTATGGAAGCATAAGGCAGCAGAGACAGAACACAACCTTTAAGACATATTAGAGCTAATAATTTTTGGTAAATATGGGGAGTTGATGGCTCTGAATCTGAGTGTTGAGCCATGTTTCAGACACATATCCTTTTCCTCAAAGAAGCAGTTTATCCTCTTTTCTGTTGAGCTTGCTGAGAATGACTGCAGGCCAGACATGCTGGTGACATTTTCCTCATGAAATGTTGTGCCTTTACCGTCGTGATGAAGGGCAGCAGCACACTGAGTTGTCTTGCAATGCTTTGTGCTAACGGGATGCATTAGCACACACCTAGAGTGCCGTGGACTAATGATATAAGAGAGACTGATACGTCCCACCACGTGACAAGGCTTTTTCACACTATTCACACAGAATTATTAGAATACAAACATAAATGTAGGGGCAGAACAACACTGGTTGCTAGCAGAGCGATTATTTTTGTTGTTGTTAATGCATTATACAGGATATAACCTGAGCAGTCAAGTTATATATTATACTTAAAGCAACTTTCATTTTTCTATAAATTAAGTGAACTAGTTAAAATATAAATGTAAAATATAAATGTAAAATATAAATGTTAATGTGGTGTTGAGGTTTTGCCTTATAACTTGAAAATGTAATGAGCAAATAGAAAAATGATTATGACAATCTATAACCTTTATCTTAGTGACATCAATGATCAGAAACTTCAAGAAGCTGCACAAGTAAGTAAGCAAGCAGAAACTTCGTCAGTCTTCTGTTTAATGAGAGGGCTTGCTCAGAGGATTAAACTATTATTCTATAAGGTACTCAAGGGCAAAACCACTGTAGCTGAGAAAATGTTTCCATTAGGGATCCTGCCTTTAAAGAAGATGCTGCTCACAGAATGAGTGGAAAGAGATAATCTACCACAGTTGAAATTAAATGCACTTCTCTAAACATAATAGAAATCAAACAAGCTGTATTTTAATTGAATAAATTGCTTGTGCACCATGACTTTGGAGTTTGATTCCCAAAGCTTTCTAAAAAGAGGATTCTGGCATTTACTCTGCTGAATTCCTTCACTTTTCATTGTGTATTTCCGAATGAATTGTTGGATGAACTGCTTTTTCCATCTCCGATGTCTTTTCCTTTATGGACTTGGCTGTGGACCAACCTCTCTATGCTTCCTTTTGTTTGAATGATTTACTCATTTCCTGTATTTCTGATTTGTTCTTTCTTAGGATCTTAATTTCCCCACACTTTTTCCTTCTGTGGTTTAGAATCTTTCCTCTAAGCTGTTACTTCAATCCCCTGGGTTAAAAGGAGGGTTCTAAAATAGTTTTTCTGATGTTTCATACACCTTATTGTCTTTTGTTTTTAGTATTGAGTGGTTGTGTGTCTGTGATGGTCTCTGAGTACCATGTTTGCTCGTATGTTTATGTGTGTTTCTTTGGAGTGTTTTGTAGATCTGTGGACAAGAATATGTTCTTCTGTTTTTATTTTTCACATATTCTTGTTTTATTTTGCACATTTCTTCCTGATGTTAGGAAGACATACATACACACACACACACACACACACACACACACACACACACACATATATGCATGCAAAAACTTTTCTTTTCTTTTTTTTTTTTTTTGATTTTGGTTTTTTCGAGACAGGTTTCTCTGTATAGCCCTGGCTGTCCTGGAACTCCCTCTGTAGATCAGACTGGCCTCGAACTCAGAAATCTGCCTGCCTCTGCCTTCCAGAGTGCTGGGATTACAGGCGTTCACCACCACTGCCCGGCACAAAAACTTTTAATGTCAAAAGAGGCCATGACTTTGAATGAAAGCCAATGAGGGGTATATGTAGATAATGGAAGTGGAAAATGATGCAGCCATAATCTCAAAAGTTATAAGACATAACTAAATAATCCATTCATTTTTAAATATATTTTCAATTATTTGCTTACTAGGAACTAAAGAAGCTGGTGAATATGTCTTTTGTTAAAAAATATGTGAGAATCTCTAAAAGTGTATATAGAGATCATTGGGAATCATAGAAATAGCTTTTCTTGAGGTGTGACATGTCAAAACAGCAGAAAATACATGGTTAATAATACATATCTTAACTCATGCATATCATAGAAATAAGTATGAATATATAAAATAAAAAAATATCAATTTGTCATCAAAGTAATAAAATCTACAGAAGTTGACAAGTTATACTAGACATTAAGAGATTCTAGGAAAAAAAGCCGGGCATGGTGGCACACGCCTGTAATCCCAGCACTTGGGAGGCAGAGGCAGGTGGATTTCTGAGTTTGAGGCCAGCCTGGTCTTCAGAGTGAGTTCCAGGACTGCCGGAGCTACACAGAGAAACTCTGTCTCGAAAAACCAAAAAAGAAAAAAAAAAGAGAGAGATTCTAGGAAAAATAAAAACTACGTTTCGCTACTTATTTCTAAGGAGGCAGGCAGGGTGACTAGTACTTAGTCACACTTATATTCCTGTTACATGGACACAGACCATCTGAAAACAAAAATCACAGAAACATCCTAGATGCTAATTACTATGAGATTTCATAAGTGAATATATTCATGCAATGAGACTCTGGGGGCGCCTTATAAAGACTGAGGTTAAATACCTTAAACTGCCCTAGGAACAAATCTGCAATATTTTACCGTGTAAAAACATGTTGATTTCCATGTTATCTTATACCCATTAAGAACTTGTATGTTCAAAGAAGCAGAAGCATTACCATGCACAAGTGAATGTAGATTTAATGAAAAACTACCTAAAGACATCTATAATTACATTTAGTTTGAGAAGCCCTGGTGATAGCAACAGCATTTTGTGTATTTTCATGTTGTATAAATACTGCTTGTCTGTTTAACATTACAAAGATACTATTAGTACCTGATACTCACATTGTTTGCAACCACAAATTTTCTTTTCCACATTACACAGATATGATTGGTATTCAATGCTGTGTTTGGTGCAGGTTTTCTTTCAATGGATATTCATCCTTGTTCAGTAGCTCATACCCTGACCCTCATATTCAGACTACAGAAGAAACAGAAATGTTAGGAGTGTGATTCAACATGGGCCACATAGTGAATATTAGGTGACATTTTAGTATTGGTTATACACTACATTTTTAATATTCAATTTCATGTTTGTTTTATTTTTTACCTACCTGCATTCCTATCTTATAACTGTATTAATAATGTACATTTGAAGATATATATTTGTAGGTAAAATGTATCCTGCATTGCCATGCAGATATTCTAGAATGTGACCATCTTACTATTAGAATACAATTTTAGCATGAGTGTTATATATAGAGGTAATACATTTAATAGTTACTAATATTCTGAAGTATCTCATTGTGATATATTCATACTGGAAGTACTCAGTTATCATGTGGTGAATAGCATGGGTTCTAGCCCATGGGTCTCTGTACTGCCATAAAACTTCTGCAGTTGTGTTAAGCATTTACTAAATGGTGGCCTAATATTACTCAATACATTGTGACAGTTAATTGACTCTCCTGGGTAAGCACTGCACTCAGGATGTAGTTTATGTAGCTTAATTTCTAGGAAGGCAGCAGAGTGCTTACAAAGAGCTCTGAGCTCCCACAGTGAACTAGTGACATCATGAAAGTCAGCCAGGTGGTTTTGTTTAGTGTGCTTTTACTGTTTTTTTTAGGCAGTCTGTGCAACATCCAAAGCTTATAGCCAGCATGCAAATCAGCTTTCACTTTCTCGCATAAAGTGGTAATTGAAATTGAAGCAAGCTTCTGCTCACCTCAGATCTCAGATAATCCCAGGAACATTCAGCATACAAGCGTTCCTAAAGATCCCTTCCAAAGCTGGAATCCAGTCCTCATGCAAATATCTTTCTCATTAAGTTATTTTGTTATAAAGTTATTTTGTCATTAAACTACTATTTCTATAAGGCAAGTGTGCGAATCTACTGTGTAGAGCTGAGTGTGGTATTAACATTCAAAGAAGCTTTAGGTGACAAGAGTTTTCAGGTAATTTTCTGTGAATATTTTGAGTATGAACCTACATACTGGCAATATTAATTTCTTACTTGAGATGTCAGTCTTTTCCAATAAAAGTTGTAATTTTTTAAATGTATTCTTCTTTCATATCTGAGCACAGCTTTCTCTCGATCTGCTTTTCCCAGCCCCAACCCCACCTCCTTCTCCCTTAGATTCCTTATCCCAGTTGTTTACACCCATAAAAGAGCAGGCCTCCTAGGGACAGCAACCCTACAAAGCACATTAAGATTCAGTAAGACCAGGCACAAACCTTCACATCAAGGCTGAATGAGGGAACCCAGGAAAACAAAAACATCCCAAGGGGAGGAAAAAGAATCAAAGACACCCCTCTCTCACTGTGAGGTGTCAAAAAACACCATACCACCAATCCTAACACATATGCAGAGGGCCTAGCTCAGATTCATACATAAAGCATCTCCAGGATAACATTGCCATCTCTATGGACCCCCATGGACCCTGCTTAGTTGATTCCATGGGCTATGATCTCCCTGTGTCCTTACCAGTTCTGACTCTCACAATCCCTCCTCTTCTTCCTGTTACTGGTTCCCTGAGCTCCAAGATGGAGACCTCCAACCTGGGCTCACCATCCCCTGAAGCCCCAATGTTTGGCTGTAGGTCTCTGCATCTGTTCCCATCAGCTGCCAGAGGAAGCCTTTCTGATGAGGACACAAGGCACTGATCCATAAGGGTAGCAGAACATCACCATTAGGAACCATTTCTTTTTTGTTGTGTATTGTTTTGTTTTTGTCAGTTACGTTTGGCTCTATCCTAGGTCTCTGATCCCAGCCTCCAGTTCCTGGTAATCTAGGCTATGTAGGCCTCAAAGTAGACAAGTCATTGGTTGGCTATGCTTTGAAGTTCTGTCCATCATTATCTCAGCACATCTTGAAGGAAGGTTGAAGGGTTTGTGACTGGGTTGGTGTCCCAGTGACACTGCTATAACCCTTGTCTGGGTATAGGAGATGCACTGTTCAGGCTCTATATCCTCTATTATTAGGAACCTTCACTAGAATCATCCTCATAAATTCCAGGGAGTTTCAACTGCACTGTGTCTTCACATTATCTCCCAAATGTCCTCCAATTACAGTCACCAGTTTCCTCTATGCCTTCTCTTTTTACCAACCCCACCATGTGACTCCTCCTGGCTGCCTCAAGATCAGTTCCCAGTCCACTCATAGAATCCATTCTATTTTCTGTTCCCAGGGAGATCCATGTGCCTTTTAGAGACATCCTTGTTACTTAGACTCTCTTGAGTCTGTGGATTATTGCATGATTATCATTTAATTGATCCAATTCAGTTTAACATATTTCAATCTAGAGTTATTATTTGTATGCAATAAAGTGGGATGATATTGAGTGTTATGGAGGCATGACTGTTCTCAGGATAATGGAAGTCATGATGTACTATGAATGTATGGTTATTTAATATGCATTAGGAAATAGTGGAGTTTGAAATAATATCAAAATCATCAGCACAGTCACAATGCAAAGAATTCTTTTAAGGTAGGAGACTTTGCTAGAGGCACATGACATTGATTTATAAACCAGTATGAGACTGGGACTGTAGTTCAGTAGCAGAGCATTTGCACAACCTGTGTGAGGTTAACAAAGATTAAAAATCAAAAGTCATGATGCAGCTGGCTGATTCAGGGTTTATCACCCTGATTATTATGACAGTGACCAGTAAATGATTCAAGTAATATTGCATACTTACAAGAGAAGATTTTTGGAAGCCTCACTTTTAGTTCCTGGAAGGAAATTTTACACAAAATGCAATTCATAATTCAGTTCTGGGTAAAGAATGTGAAGAATATAAACAACATGTTGTGCATAAATACTTGGCAGCATAGAGAGATTAGCATGGTCTAGAAAAGAGGACAAATACCTTCCTTTGCTTTATTTCTTTAACATTCAATGCCACTAATGGGTGTATACAATTAGTGGGTGGTTTCTGTCTTATATTACTGAACAAAGACAAAACATAGTAGGCTACTTCTTTGGATTATGATTCAGAACTTGAAGCACAATATGAAAACTAAGGAGGCATGTGAAATATGCCTGTGTTGTCCTCAGCCTCTGTTTTGAACAAAGATCATAGGAGATTATCTGCTGGTGTAACAGGTATGGTACTTAAGGCTCTCTTACTCTATTAAAATTTACATCTTTATTTCATTTTTGCCAGCTTTATTTGTGATACAGTTGGCAAATAATTGTGTGTAGCATATAAGGTTTGATATAGACATAGATCGAGAAATGACAACCAAAACAAAGCCAAGTAATTTATCTATCACATTAGATGGTGGTCACTTTTGTATGGTGTGTGTAAAAACACATGCAACTTATTCTCGGTTAATTTTAACTGTGTAGTATGGTTTTGCTGACTGTATTTACCATATTATAGATTGGCTCTTCCCAAATCATCCATTTTTTCTCACCTAACTTGGAACACATTAATCAATACTTGTTGCCTGCTACTCACCTCCCATCCCCTTGTTACAGTTTTTCTATGCTAATTCTATGATTTCAATGTTGGCTTGTCTTTCTATGTCTGATGTATGTCACTCAGCATATGGTCCTCCATACTCACCAAAGTACACCAAATAGTCAAATCCCTTCCTGCTAAGCCGTATCAGTCTTTTATTTGAAGAAACTAAATGGAGCACCTTTAAGTGAAACACAAGCAAGATCAGTCTGTCACCAGTTTGAATATTTGTTTTACACCTATATGCAGCAGGATAAGTTATCGGGAAATTAGTTCTAGTATTTTCTAATATTATCAGCCTTGCCCACTTATAGTAGAAATATTTTACATTCTTTTCTCTTGGTAGCAATTAAAGCCTGTCTTTTTCTGGGTTGCATGATTAAATTTCTTTGCTCCTGAGATTAGAGAAATGTGATATGAGTAGACTAAAAGGGTCAGAGAGGTCAGTAGGACCTTCCAGTTCGGAAGTGCTACCTTACTTTAAGTCCCTGAAACTTATTCTTTGAGTCCTCTAGGGTAGTAAAGCTTTACTGAACCTCATTTCAGAAAATAATACATTTTTGCTTTACTGTCCCATAAGGTTCAGATAATAAAAGATACAAGCTGTCTGTATTGTTACTACCATGAGCCACAAGTAGCGATCATGTAAAGCAGCTACATGAGCTAAAGCAGAAAGGGTAATTTATAGGCAGACATTTGGATTTTCCTCTATGAGATCTGCTAAAGCTACACAGGTGTAGGCCCTATAACATTTGAATCCATCCAGGTTCATGGTATTAAAGGTATAAAATGATTAGGACTAAAAGTGAAGTCAAGGTTGTCTGGTGGGAATTCTCCAAGATATCAAGGATGAGACAGATACAGCATCATTCAGCAAAATCACTGGGCACAAGCAGAATTTACTCACAGGGGGAAGATCAGTCTTCTCTTCTCAAATACCAATATGATACTTGTACATTTTATGTTCTATATTCAAATATATTATAGGCTCAGGGATGATCAGTGGAGAAAAAAATTCTAAAGGAATTTCTGACAGTATATTTCAACAAGACATCAGTATATTGTTTAAACAGGTTGGAGAGACTACACAGCTATTAAAGGCTGAGGCTTACAAAGAAAACATCATGAACATTGAAGAAATGTGGAGATCTGGAAGTAAATTTCTATTCATAGCATGGTTTAATTTACTGGTAGTTCAGTAAAAATGGAGAAAAGATCAATTTCAATCTGGATTGCTCACAGAAATAAAGGCAGAGAAATTTTGTTTTGTTTTGTTTCATTTTGTTTTGTGTGTGTATAGCAATTTGGATTTGTGAGGGTATTTTTAATTTTTTAATTGTCAGGTTGGAAAAATCTCACCACAGCCAACTGTGATCTCATAGACTAACAAAGAATGTTTGGGTTCCTCTCAACATGTGGTGCTGTCTGCCTGTACCTTTGAGGACTGACAAAGGTAGCTTTTTGGGGCACATCAGTGTGGTCAGGTCAGCAAAGGAAGGAAACAGGGCCAGCCAAGAACAAGCTAACACTGCCAGATAAAACCTTGTACAAGGGTTTCTTTCAAATTTAGGATGAAGAAGTGTGACACTACCACGAGCTATCGGGAACAGCGAAAGTGCCCATCATAAAATTCACTCTAGTTACATAAACAGAAGCTTTTCAATTTCCTTCAAGGAATGGCTTGAATTAGAGCTAAACAGAGAGTGCTTGCCTTGCTTTTCAGTTTAGGATGTTCTAATTAACACACTGATCTCTGTGCACACCTTTGAACAGCACATTCATTCCTCTTGCTTGCTAACAGTTAGGCTAATAACTGTTATTTCAGTTTACCAAAGATCACCTGTCACAAAAGGAATTGTTATCAGGTTTAAAATTGTATGCCAGAACAATCTGCTTATACATTTAACTTCATTTATTGTTTCCTCAAAATCAGTGCTTGATATTCTTGAAGATGGGGTGGTTTTAAGAAGGCTCTTTATAGGTCTTTTGAGTCATTTATGCTTTATTTTGTAGTCTGTTTTTAGTACAAAATGGACCAGTGGCTTCCTGTATTTGAATTAGAATTTGGTTTACTGGCAGTAGAATAATCATAATGTAGCATCAATCATAAAGCTACAATTTATTCTTGTTACCTTCATTATTCAGGTGTGGATAAAGTCCATAAAACCGACTGAGGGTCCACAGAGCATGTTCAGAAGCTACACGGACTAGCTTTGCATTCTGCATGTTATACTCTGTGATTCTACAGGCTTGCCAAAACTCTCTGATTCAACTGAGTCACCTGAGGAAAAGAGTAATAATAGCTTATGTGGATGAATTTGGGATTTGTTTTTATAGAACAGTTGATAGAATATCTGATTCACAGTAAGCTCTATAACAAATTTTTGTCATTGTGTCTGTTGTTATTTTTATGTCAGTTGTGTAAGAACTTATGTCTAGTGAATGAATTTATATCTAATAAATGGTTTCATATATCAGTGTGGTAATTGTATTCATGTAATCCTGGAATATAATATAATATAATATAATATAATATAATATAATATAATATAATATAATATAATAATCATATACATTAGTTCTGAATATATGTATTTATATATCAACTATTGAAAGAAAACAGTTATACTCAATTGTATAGTTCTCAGCTGACATTGTGACTGTACCAATGCAGTTTAGTGTAAACCAGAACTCCTAAAGCAATGTCTCAGTCATTTCAGCATTGTTTAAGACAGATAAAAACAGCGACATCCCTCTGATGGAACGTAAGCTACAGGAGCCAAAGGTAGGTGACTTGGGATTGCAGTTACAGGTCTAAACATATGCATTTTATTTTTAGAAGCAAAGTCAACGGTACGCATGTTAAGATCATCTGTCTGAGACAAGAGAGTCTATCAGACATTGTAGTATGAAGGGGAGTAAAATCACAGCTCCCTTAAATAGAAATAGTATCTTTATGAAGTAGTATCTGTAAAAGTGTGGTTTTTATTAAAACATTTTATACAAACTTTCTGTCTTGCTTATGGTTTTCTACTTTACATTTCTTTCTAATATAAACTAATCAAATATTCACTTTGCTTATTATAGTTTCAGATGCCAAAAGTTTTAAAATTTAATCTTCATGGTAGAAAGCCTATTTTTTTCTTCCATTTTAGGCTCTGAAGTCGAATGAGACTGTGGCTGCTGGTCTGTGTGAAGAGTTCACACAGCATGACAGGCAAGGATAGAAGTTTATGTTTCAGTTTCTCTATTGCTGATAGTGAGAGAATTGATATTTACTGACAGGCTTCTCAGCCTCTAAAATGCTTTCCTTGCTAAGAATTTCCTTCGCATTACCTGTATTCATCTCTCTGTATTATGGAGAGATAAATTTTAAAATACATAGCAGTGTAGTAAACTCATCCACAAGGGAAGATGTATGGTATCTAATATATAGAAAGGAAAGTGCGTGTTTGTAGCAGTTTTAGAAAACAATGAGATAAAGCCTATCCCCTTCCTGTACTAGTCAAAATCAAAATAAATGAAATTGATGATGAGAATTATGTGAAAAATTATATAGAAACAAAAGGAAGCTAATGTGAGAGAAGTTAGAGGATACTTATTGAAAAATGTCATCAGTAAACAAAACATTTTATCACAAAGAGCCATTGTATTCTTAAAAGAAATCTAGAAGGAGAAAGGGACAGATTATAAGCATGCAAGGCAAGAAAAAACATACAAAAATTTCAAGGAATGATGTAGTTGGTGTTGCCTAAAGCTTACTGTGAGAGGGAGAGGGCCCAGGGGAGCGGGCTTAAGAATCTGATGGTATTGTTAGGGTAGGGGACGGTCACCTGTGGCAGGAAGCCTGTAACACAGGCATGCCTGTTCATTTACACACAGTCTATGGTAACTTTGATTGAAGTACAGTTGTCTAGTTGTATTGGAGAGATTGCGGTTTGTTAGTATTTACTGTATGAATCCTCACAGAAAATATTTGCTAAGCATCAGACTAAATTAGTCATTCCATACTTTTGACTTTGCCCTTTCTAAAAAGCAACTGAATACCTTTAGTCCTCTGTGTACAATATACTAGGAAACATTAAATGTAGATGAGTAGATTTAAAAGAAAAAGAGATTGTCCACTACATATAATAGATAAGCCTGTTCTGGGACTCACAGAAAGAAAAGCAACAAGGATGAAAGGGGATGATTGATTCAAGAGTCTCGTGGGAGTTGATGACTAATTGAAATACGGCATCTTCGAAGAAGAGTGCTTGATAATGAGTAGATATTGCAATCGGGCAATGGGAATATGTTTGAATTTATTAAGAAAGGAGATTCAAGAAGAATGGGTTAGAAAGAGCACTGAAAGTGTATCCGCCTGTAACCTGATGAATTTGAGAGGACTGTGGCAAAGGATGCGACAAAGAAAATATCAAACATACACATAGAGCTGTAGTCAAAGAAAAGGTGTAGCCGGTTAAAATAAGTGGGTGAGATGAGTTTAAGCACACAAAAGAGATAGCAAGTGGGCATGATCCACAGCTCTCCTGGCTCTCTGAGGATGGGGATCTTCATGAACAAACATTATCAACTGTGCTACCTGAAGAATACAAGGTGTGAAAGGGGCCAGAAGTGCACTTCTAGTAACAGGAGTAAGAGAGTCCCTGGGTAATAATCAAATCAAGACATGCTAAAAGGTACAAAGTAGCCGTAGAAGAGGCAATGACTGGATCCATTGCACTTACAATGTTTGCTGTGAGAGAGTAAAGATATCAAAATAGGTTTTGAAAAAGAAATATTTGGCCAAGGTTTTAAGCTGGGCATCCAGCATTGCTAAGTGAAAATTTAGAGTCTGCTGGTCTTGCTTAGGTGGCGCTGTATCTACTGTCATCTATGGAACTTTTAACTTTTCATTATAGGTCTCACTGGATGCTTCTGAGTTTCAGTTTTGTCTGGTTGCAAAGTAAAAACAATAATTTCCGTTTTGCAGACTTTATTTTTAAAAATTTTGGTGATGTAATGTCTGCAAAACACCTAGCAGCATGCTTGTCATGTATAAAAGGTCCAAAAATGATGTGTTTTATAGCTGAACACAGCGGAACATGCCTGTTATCTCAGCTCTGGAGAAGCAGGAGCTGGAACATCAAAGGTTTGCGTCTACATAAGATGATGCCATAAAATATATCTAAGTATACACATATACATATGCACTATTTTCTTAAGAAACTATTTTATTATTCCCACCGGGACAAAGATAGACGTATTATGTTGAAATAATCAGTCTCAGGCAATTTAACAGTACCCGGAGGCCAATATCTCAGAAACACATAGTTCAGAAAGCAACATAAAGAAAGAAAAAAGACTTATAGTCACCTTGGGTGATGCACTACAAAGCTATGCCCAGGAGATGAAAACATGAGGTGAGACTCAAAACAAAGGTTTTAGGGAAAGGGTCCAGAACCAGCCAGGGTCAGCACAGAACTCATAGTTTTGGTAACTTGGTTTGCAATCGTCTTTCTCTTTGGCCTAGTCTGTGCTTGCTAATTGCTCCTGAATGTTTTCGTGCGCTTAGAATGATATTCCTCCTACCTTCACAAATCTGTGCACAGGCTCTCCATAAGATCTTCCAACTTCTTGGTTCTGACAAAGGGACAGAAGGAAACATGATATTCATTCCTGGGTTTGTTTGTAAATTATTCTCAGGCCATGAAAATAGTATGGTCCTGAATTCATTATTTTAAGGAAATTCCTTTTCCTTGAAAACAGAGTATGTTTGGTCCCAGTACTAAGCTTATAAATCCTTATATTTCCTTATTTGGAATTATCCTTCTGAGTTAAACTAGACCATAAAATCTGCAATGGGTCAGACCAAACATGAACAACACAGTATACTACTACCCTCCCACCACCCCCCCCCAAAAAAAAGCAGATGTTCTTACTGTTGTCTCTCAGGAGCAGAAAATAGTCTACTACAAAGTGAGTCAGGCATCTTAAACCTTTCTTACTTTTGAATCTTAATTTTGGATTGAGTTCAATGTCATGTTAACAATTAAATCTATTTTATGTTTTATTGATGCAATTCTCTCTATTGTAAATGATTTTCATTTATAAGATCTTGTTATGGTGAAGAGAACTTTTTATTCTGTCTTACCATCTGCTTTATAAAGAAGATAAATATGCAATGCAGGGATGCCAGAAAGGCTTTCTGTGTGTGGTCTGGGGCCTGCTTAATGTGGAATCAGAGGCTTGGACTCAAGGTGCTTTCTCCCATCACCTCCACCAAGAGATTCCCCCACCTCTTCTTGCATAGCCTAGTTTTAATGCGTACTGACTGCTGCCATTCATAATTGTTTTAAATTCTCTATTAAATATGTCCCTTAACAAAGGGAACCTCATTATCAGGTTTAACCAGAAATGAAGAATTCCTGGATATTCAAAGTATTACTGTGAGTAAATTTTAACATTCTTCTGTGACCTTCCAATAATTTCCAATGCCAGGAGAACCTTTAGGAAAGACAACATAAATAAGACTAGAGATATAGATCCCACATCTCCTGGTTGTGTTTGTTGGCCCGTGCTCTGAGGAAGAAAGAGTTGAGTCTATGAGCATAAATGGAAAAGTGTAGTGGGCTAACATAAACTCAAGTGCTATAGAAATCTTAAAAATAAGAGGCAATAAATTCATCTTCTGAAGCAGGATAGCTAGCATCTGCTTGCTAATGAGAGGGATAAGGTAAAGACATGTGTGCTTAATGTGTTTTCCTATAACTTGCACGGAGCACACAGGTTTTGAAGTTTTATTGTGGAACTGGGCTGTGTTCTCATTACCAGAAAATGGGTTTCTGTAGTCTTCTGGCTTACAAAGGTATATGGAAGACCAGGCAGTTAGCCCAAGGTGATCAAGGGACCAAACTTCCCCTTTTGAAGTCTTTTTGATTGTAGTACATTAACAGCTAAACGTCAAAGACCAACGTTTCGTGTTTTATGACTCACGTGCTGAATTCAGCCTTAGTTTCCATAGTGGTAATATTATAAGGAGAATAATTTGGATGCTTCCAATTAAGGTTTGCAGATGAAATTTAATGTCCAAACCCTCAGCTGCCTATAAAGTGAGCTGGCAAAGTTTGGAGAGGCCTGTGGTTACTTTCTTTGAAGTTCATTTTGTTTTCCAGTGCATCTCAGAATTGAATTAAGTAGGCAACTGGCTCTGAATTATACTTTTAAAGGCAATATACTCTAGATCTAAACAATCTCTACTGGACAACATGCTTTTCGAATAGGAGGATGGAATTATGTTAATTTAAAACTCCTCAACACATTCCCACACCACCCCTTTTACAAATAGACAGTCTCATATAATTGATCTGTAGAAGTGAATTGAACTTCCAGATTCACCTGGAATACACTGTATGCCAACCTTTGAGATTTCTTGCTCTACAACACCCCCCCCCACACACACATATATACACACATGTCCATTGCACAAGTTTGTCTCTCTATCCTAATAAACTTTGGAAAGGAAAGTTTAAAAGTTGCATTTTAATGAGGTGAGCAGAGACAAGAATTATAAAATGAGATTGCAGGAAATGATTGCAGGAAATAAAGTAGGATAGCAAAGGAAAACTAATGGACTCCATTTGGTCAAAAAGCACACTGATCAAAGTTTTCCCTCTGTAATCAAATTAGATGCTTAAATATGGACATATCCTCTGTGTGGGAGCTTGTGACACTTTTTCAACAAGAATGGTCAAATAAGTACAGGAACTGACCAATTAAATATGAGTCTATAAATGAATGACTGTGTTTTACTTTTGTAGATAAGTCCACGGACACTCTAACATTAGTTTCCAGCATACATGCTTTGTAGTTTATTCTGCAAATGCAACACAAAAGGCAAATGTTAAGTTAGAGACATGAGGTCACCACACACGTACATCATTTGACCAGGAATATGTGCCTTTCTACCCAGGCATATCCTGTTTTTCTCCTGCTGTGTCTGTTAGTATACTTTCTAAGTTAAAAATCTCTCACTTCCTTCAGGTTTGAACTTCATGCTTTATCCTAACACCAACTTGAGCCCATGGCAGTTTTTATAAACTACCACATTCTCATCAGTTGGAGAGAAAAGAGAAAGACATGCCAGTTAGAGCCCAAGGCAGAGACGAGCAAGAGTGACTATTTCCTGCCCGCTCTTATGTCACATGACTGGTCCACAGCTACTCCAATAAACCAGTAGCAGAAGCAAACGGAGAAGGAACTGGGGTACAAAAATGCAAATGGGGTGACAACAACCTTTCCTACCCGAATTCACATACCAGAAATGCACTTAATGAAAGATGATGTTGAAATGCTCCATTCTACAAGGTAGGAGCCCTAGTCTCCTCTGTGGTTTCCTGACATCCTCTGACGTTCATCAGTTGGTAAGAGGCCTTTGTGGGCCCTCACCTTTCTCTTAAACTCTCTGTGAGATCAGGCTTTGTCAGTATGACCTACCAACCAAAGGAATAGTAGTTATTGGAATCCTAAACCCTGAATCTCAGAGTACATAAAAACCTACTGACATGAGGGAAACACTAGTTCCCTCATGTCTGGAGAGAACCTACGCCCAGGCTTCTAGCTGGAGTTCCACTTCAGGAAGCTAGCTTATCATTGCTGCCAAGAATGCCCAGAACAGGCAAACATTATTGCTCCTCTTTGAAGCCAAGTCTAGTAGCTTCTCTGTTTCTTTCTTTCTCTCTCTGTCTCTATCTCTTGTTATCTCTATCTCTCCCTCCCTCCCTTCCTATTTATTTACTTGCTAATTTATAACCTTTATTATAAGAAAAAAACCTTTGTCCCCTCCTAAAACAAAAGAAAACAACAACACACACTGATATCAACCACAAAAATGATTGATTTTATTTTTCTCTACTTCTGAGTAATAGTGAGGTTTAGAAGCTGTGGAATGATCTCAGAGGTGAAAGGTCATTTTCTGAAAGTATAAGATATTTTTATTTTATTCCTTATTCTCCTGTGACTCACTGCCTTTCTGGGATTTGGAGAATTACTGGATCTCCAGGGTAAATCTTTTCAGTAAAATTAAATTGAGAAGGCATTTTAAACTAAATTGAAGATATTTATTAAAACATGGAAACAACAAATTACAATATATGATACAAATGGATTGTTTTCTTAAGAGGTAAGTAATTCCCTTGTGTTGTGATAAGAGTATAAATTACTAGATTTTTTCTCCCCTTCCTTTCCTCTCCTTTTAAATAAAAACTGTATCTCACTTTATAAAGGCAAAATTAATTTACTACCAGCTTGTATTTACTAATCTCTTCCAAGATTGAAACATTCCATTCTACAGGAAGTTCCTTAAATAGGAAGGTAAACAACTCAAGATGTGATGTAAAAAGAGAGAGAAGAAGGGGCGGGGCTCCAATAGCCTTTCTAGGTCACACCTCCAATGACTTGAAGACCCCTCTACTAGGCTCTGTCTCTTACAAGAGCCACTATATTCCTGTGTGATCCCAAGCTGGCAACTTACACATGGGTCTTTGGGAATCATTTAAAGTCCAACCATAACATCTCAACTCTTTAAGCTTTTAAATTTCTACTAACATCACGGGAATGCATTCCATGAATGCTAAAAATAGAGGCTGCTTTGCCAGTCATCAACTGTATTTCAACAAAGGTGGAATTCACAGCTCAACTGTACCTTAACACATTCTGCAGTTGTGCTTGGCTATGTACTGACATTAGCAAACTCAAGCAGAGCTTACCTCTTGATTTCTGGCTAAGAATGCCTCCTACTTTAAATGACCAAAGATTCATAATGCCTTTCAGTTACTTTTGTTGAATACTGTAACATCCTAGAAAGTCCTCCCCCACCCCCATACTGAATGACGTTCATACTTAAGATATGTTAATTTTTAGTACTGTGGGGAATATGTGAGAATACTCATCTTACAATGAGCAGGTTTTGTTTGTCTCCTATCTTTAGTGGCTGTAGTCCATTATTAAGCATACAGCTATGCATTTTGATGACACAGGACACCATGGTGTGATCATATCATTCCACGTCATGCCAGGTATAGAAGAAGTCCCATTACAGTGCATATCTTCAATAACTGAACTTCATTCCTCTTGGTCCTGCCTCCCCATTGTTTCTCCACTTGTTAGTAGTTTCAAAATCTAGGAAGAAAGCCTTTAGCCTTGTCAGACTTCGAGGACAGTCCAGATTTAAACTTGACCAGAAGAGATGCTTTGATGTGAGACATTAATTAATCTGTACTGATGGTCTATGCCAAGAATTAGAAGGAGGGAGTGATAGAAAGGTTCATGTTAAATAATAAGTGTTTTTATATAATCTACATTGTATCACTAAAAACAGCTAAACACTTCGTAGAAATAACCTACTGTCTCCCTTGGAATAGTAGTAGCAAAAGACCAAAAAGTTGCTATGTTCTAGCTAAAATTTCTTAGGGCTTGGAGAGAGGGTTCAGTGTGTAAGAGCTATTGCTATGGAAGTATAAGGATTAGATTACAGATCCCAGCGCCTATGTAAAAAGACAATCTGGCCATGTTTGCCTGCAATCTCAACATTGTGTGTAGGGAAGGTAAAGATAGAAGAATGTGCGTGGGTTGTTGGTCTTGATCTGAACTTCAGCTTCTGAGAAAGACCTTGCCTCTGTAGACTGAGAGAACTGTTTAGTGGTAGAGTAGAAATATGATTGCCTCCTCTGGGCACTGTGCATATGTACACATCCCCACATATATGTGCATTCACATACATATATACATATTCACACAAAAATATTTTTAGTCTGTTTTAACTACACAATTGTGATGAGAACTGTGTTAAGGTAGGATTTGACAGTCATGCTTTCCTTTAAAGCTTGCCCCTGGAGTTTGCAAAATTTGTCAGGTAGGAAAGTGTTCTTGACCTCAAATCTATCACTTTACCTGTAGGAATGAGTCTACAATAGAGGAAAATGTATCTTATTTTAAACCAAATATTATTTTTTGAACTTTCATAATTAAACATATAATTTCAGTATTGTTTTATGAATGACAAGATCTTTTTATGGATAAAATATGCTGGGAGAGAATTAGGCATTGTATACACACATTCCCCACACTGTGGCTCCTTAGCTTTGTGGAGTCCTAACTGCAGCTATATTATGCTGCATGGGGTTATCAAGATTCTGAGACATGGTACATATAATACCACTAATAACAGGTAGGGGAAGTTAAAGTTAACAGAGGAGTTTTCCTCCATTTAATTATGTGTTTGATAGCTTTTATAACCCACTTTAATGTTACACTTAGATGTACTGATGCATATACTATAATTAGAAGGGCCCATTTCTTTTTCCCTCCTCATTACTAAATTGTATGAATTACCATATTGGTGGCCTGAAAAGGCCCAGGACATCTAGTGCTGTGGTTGCTGTTTTGAGACAAAGTCTTACTTTGAAACTAGGCTGTTTTCAAACCAACCTCTTGTCTCAAACTCTAGTAGTAATCCTGATTTGGTTTCAAATGAATGATGTAACTGGTTCCTGGTGTCTTACTTTCTATTTACTTATGAAAAGCCCATAGGCTACTGTGATCTGTGAAACCCATATTGTTGTTTCTAAATATTGAAAAAGCAAAAATGTATTTCTACAAAGAAGAGTAAATATCTAACAAATGGAACAAATATTTTCTCCAACACATGTGTCAAGAGTAGTTTATGTAATCTTCATTTTAATTGTGAGATAGGTTTGCATGTATCCAAGACTGATCTGGAACTATATGTATCCAATGACAAATGTGAAGTCTTGATTCTCCTGCCTTGGACTCCAAAGTGCTGGAATTATTAAGACTGTAAACCCTTCTATTTTTTTTAATTGAGACAATCCTGCATTAAGTTTTCTTCTCTCTTTTTTATTCAATGTTTCTTAAGAGACAGGGCCTTTCAATATAGCCCTGGTATATTTGGTGCAGCTTTCTCCGTAGTATAGCCTGGCCTCAAACTCATCACAGTCTTACTTTCTCAGCCTTTTAGGTAGAGGGCTGAAACTGCAGGCATCAGCTGCCATGCCTGATTTATCAGATTCGCTGCCACTGCTGCTGAAGAGTGAACTCCTAAATATGGCTCTAACAGCTTAAGTATTTCTTTGCTATTAAATATTGTGGTAATTAGTTTGAACCCATATTAATAGTTGTGTCCGTAAAAATTAGAATTTTGTAAAATGGGAAAGACGTAGGTGGGAATGTGGGAAAGGGAGGGGCAGGCCACGATGCATAGTAGACAGAATCTGAGATGAAAAAGAACTGGTTTGATGAATATAAAATAGGGCAGGGGCTCTGAAATTCAGTCAGCAAAATAATGTTTTAAGGCAACATTAAAAGAAAAGCCAGTCTTAGTCCCTCATTTTGTTTTTTTGCTCCATTTGTTTTGGGTTTCTATGCAGTGTTTAAATTTTCTTTCAAAGTTTAAAATGATTTATTTATTTGTATGTGGAATGGTCACTAGCAAGGGTCAGTTGTCTCTTCCTACCATGTGGCTCCCAGGCGATGAACACAAGTTGCCAGGCCCAGTGACAAGCACCTTCCCCTCTGAGTCATCTCTACACTCTGATTACCTTGATTACCTTATTTCTATTGAGAACTTCTTTCAAAAGAATGTTTTCTGGGATTTGCTAGTTTTGAAATTAAAAAAAAAATAGTTATAGGTAGACCAATCTTAGCAAATGTTGCATTACTTATATCTCCCTAAATAGTTATATATACATGGTAAATATTTGGCAATATATGACATAATCCTTAAAAATAAGAGAGGCAGGGATTCCTATGGTTAGACAGAGCCCTGAGACCGACCACAATCTTGGAGCTGTTAACCGAGCAAGGTACAGTGGGCACCAGAGTGAAGGATTTCCCAAGGTATAGCCTGACTGGGTGCCTTCCGCACCAGGGAGCTGGGTAGCATTACAGCTGCCCGGGCAGGCTGGAGAACATCTGACCTGCAGGAGGTCCCATAGGTAGACGGAGACCCAAGGACTGGGATCTGCACCATATTGGACCCTGCAGCCCAACACGGGAGGGGGGGAGCTCTGAGAACCACCACGATCGATCTTGGAGCTGGTAGACTAACCAGGCAAACCAGGAGGAGACCACTGGAGGCCAGTTAAGTATCTAGAGAAAAGCAGGGAGGAGACTTGAATCCAGCCCAGCAGAGCTGAGGAGGTAATTAGGAGCCCAGTGGTGGAAACCTTCCAGTTTCCCCTCGGGAGCACAGATGCCCTCTGAGACAGCAGCACCAAACGCCAGGCTCTCAGGAGCTTTAAACACCAACCAGTAATAACAAGACCAACTAAGTCCAGAAATAAACAAATGGCAAAAGGCAAACGTAGGAAAGTTACTAGCAGAAATCAAGGCAATATGGCAGTATCCGAACCCAGTTCCCCGACAGCATTAAGCCCCAGATACCAGAACACACCAGAAAATCAAGATAAAGATCTAAAATCAT
Organism: Apodemus agrarius; assembly: GCA_964023405.1. Classification (NCBI taxonomy): domain Eukaryota; kingdom Metazoa; phylum Chordata; class Mammalia; order Rodentia; family Muridae; genus Apodemus; species Apodemus agrarius. Next base: position 86,554,896 of record OZ030007.1, read on the forward strand.
TGGTCAGGATGCTGATAGCAGAACACATGGATAAATCTCTTAAAGAAATACAGGAGAAAATGGATCAAAAGTTCGAAGCAATTACAAGGTAAACACAAAAATCACTTAAAGAAATTCAGGAGAATATGGATCATAAAGCAAAAGCCAATAAGGGGGGAATACAAAAATCACTTAAAGAAATACAGGAGAACGTGGGTCAATAAGTAGTAGTCATGAAACACAAAAATCTCTTAAAGAATTACATGAAATCACAAACAAGCAAGCAAAAGATCTGAGCAATACCATCCAGGATCTAAAATCAGAAGTAGAAAAAACTAAGAAATATCAAAGGGAGACAACTTTGGAGATAGAAAACCTTGGGAAGAAATCAGGGGCCATAGATGCAAATATCAACAATAGAATACAAGAGATAGAAGAAAGAATCTCAGATGGCGAAGATAACATAGGAACCATGGACTCAACAGTCAAAGATAATGCAAAATGCAAAAAGCTTGTAAGCCAAAACATCCAAGAAATCCAGGACACAACGAGAAAACCAAACTTAAGGATTATAGGTATAGATGAGAGGGAAGATTTACAACTTAAAGGGCCAGCAAATATCTTCTACAAGATTATGGAAGAAAACTTACCCAACCTAAACAGAGAGATGTCCATGAATATACAAGAAGCCTACAGAACTCCAAACAGACTGGACCAGAACAGAAACACCTCCCATCACATAATAATCAAAACCCCAAATGTACTAAACAAAGAAAGAATATTAAAGGCAGTAAGGGAAAAAGGCCAAGTAACATATAAAGAAAGACCTATCAGGATTACACCAGACTTCTCACCAAACACCATGAAAGCTAGAAGATCCTGGGCAGGTATCATGCAGACTCTAAGAGAACACAAATTTCAGCCAAAACTACTCTACCCAGCGAAACTCTCAATCACCATAGATGGGGAAACCAAGGTATTCCATGACAAAACCAAATTTGCACATATCTTTCCACAAATCCAGCCCTACAAAGGATAATAGGGGAAAAACACCAACACAAGGAGGGAAACTATACCCCAGAAGAAGCAAGATAGAAACCTCCTCTCATCAAACCCAAAAGAAGATAGCCACTCAAATATAAAAAGTAATTTCAAAAATGTCAGGAAGTAATAATTACTATTCCTTAATATAACTTAACATCAATGGACTCAATTCCCCAATAAAAAGACATAGACTAACAGACTGGATACGGAAACAGGACCCTACAATTTGCTGCATACAGGAAACACATCTCAGTATCAAAGACAAGCACTACCTTAGAGTAAAAGGCTGGAAGACAATTTTACAAGCAAATGGTCTAAGGAAACAATCCGGAGTAGCCTTTCTAATATTGGATAAAATTGACTTTCAACATAAAGTCATCAAAAGAGACATGGAAGGCCACTACTTGCTGGTCAAAGGGAAAATCCACCAAGAAGAACTCTCAATACTGAACATCTATGCTCCAAATGCAAGGGCACCCTCATTTGTGAAAGAAACTTTATTAAAGCTTATAGCACACATTGCACGTAACACAATAATTGTGGGTGACTTCAACACTCCACTATCCTCAATGGACCAATCAGGAAACCAGAAACTAAACAGGGACACAGTAAAACTAATTGAAGCTTTGGACCAGTTGGATTTTACACACACACACACACACACACACACACACACACAACATTTCATCCTAAAGCAAAAGAATATACCTTTTTCTCAGCACCACATGGTACCTTCTCCAAAATCGATCATATAATTGGTCACAAGACAGATGTTCAACAAATACAAGAAGAACGAACTAATCCCTTGCCTCATATCAGATCACTATGGAGTAAAAGTGGCCTTCAACAGCAAGAAAAACAACAGAAAGCCCACATACACATGGAAACTGAACAATACTCTACTCAATGACACCTTGGTCAAGGAAGAAATAAAGAAAGAAATCAAAGACTTTTTAGAATTCAATGAAAATGAAGGTACAACCTACCCAAATCTTTGGGACACAATGAAATTAGTGCTAAGAGGAAAGCTCATAGCCCCATGTGGCTCCAAAAAGAAACAGGAGAGAGCATACCTGAAAGCCCTGGAACAAAAAGAAGCTAATTTACCCAGGAGGAGTAGAAGACAGGAAATCATCAAACTCAGGGCTGAAATCAATCAAGTTGAAACAAAGAGAACCATACAAAGAATCAACAAAACCAGGAGCTTGTTCTTTGAGAAAATCAACAAGATAGATAAACCCTTAGCCAGACTAACCAAAGGGCATAGAGACAGTATTCAAATTAACAAAATTAGAAATGAAAAAGGGGGATATAACAACAGAGACTGAGGAAATTCAAAAGATCATCAGATCCTACTACAAAAGTTTATACTCAACACAACTCGAGAATCTGGAGGAAATGGACAATTTCCAAGAGAGATACCAAATACAAAATTAAATCAGGATCAATTAGATCAGCTAAAAGTCCCATAACCTCTAGGGAAATAGAAGGCATTATAGAAAGACTCCCAACCAAAAAAAGTACGGGACCAGATGGTTTTAGTGCAGAATTCTTTCAGGCCTTCAAAGAAGACTTAACACCAATACTCTTCACACTATTCCACAAAATAGAAACAGAAGGACTCTGCCCAACTCATTCTATGAAGCCACAATTATGGTGATACCAAAACCACACAAAGATACAACAAAGAAAGAGAACTACAAGACAATTTCCCTTATGAATATCGATGCAAAAATACTAAATAAAATTCTTGCCAACTGAATCGAAGAGCACATTAAAATGATCATTCACCATGATCAAGTAGGCTTCATCCCAGGGATGGAGGGATGGTTCAATATATATGGAAATCCATCAGTAATCCACTACATAAACAATCTAAAAAAAAAACAAAACCCACATGGTCATCTCATTAGATGCACAAAAATCATTTGACAAAGGTCAGCATCCTTTCATGTTAAAAGTCCTGGAAAGAACAGGAATTCAAGGCCCATACCTAAACATAGTAAAAGCAATATACAGCAAACCATTAACCAACATCAAAATAAATGGATAGAAACTTGAAGCAATCCCACTTCAATCAGGTACTAGCAAGGCTGCCCTCTCTCTCCATATCTTTTCAATATAGTACTTGAAGTTCTAGCGAGAACAATTAGACAACATAAGGAAGTCAAAGGGATACAAATTGGAAAGGAAGAAGTCAAACTATCATTATTTGCAGATGATATGATAGTATACGTAAGTGACCCAAAAAAACTCCACCAGAGAACTCCTACAGCTGATAAACAACTTCCAGAAAGTGGCTGGTTATAAAATCAACTCAAGCAAAACAGTAGCCTTCCTGTACTCAAAGGACAAGCAGGCTGAGAAAGAAGTTAGGGAAATAACACCCTTTACAATAGCCACAAACAATATAAAGTATCCTGGCGTTCCTCTAACCAAACAAGTGAAAGATCTGTATGACAGGAACTTCAAGTCCTTTAAGAAAGAAATTGAAGAAGACCTCAGGGAATGGAAAAACATTTCGTGCTCTTAGATTGGCAGGATTAATATAGTAAATATGGCCATCTTGCCAAAAGCAATCTACAGATTCAATGCAATCCCCATCAAAATCCGAAATCAATTCTTCATAGATCTAGAACGAGCAATTCTCAAATTCATTTGGAGTAACAAAAAACCCAGGATAGCTAAAACTATTCTCAACAATAAAAGGACTTCTGGGGGAATCAATATCCCTGACCTCAAGCAGTACTATAGAGCAATTGTTTTTAAAACTGCATGGTATTGGTACAGCAACAGGCAAGTAGATCAATGGAATAGAATTGAAGATCCAGAAATGAACTCACAGAGTTATGGTCACTTGAACTTTGATAAAGGATCTACAGCCATCCAGTGGAAAAAAGATAGCCTTTACAACAAATGGTGCTGGTTCATCTGTAGGTCAACATGCAGAAGAATTTGAATTGACCCACTCTTATCACCTTGTACTAAGATCAACTCCAAGTGTATCAAGGACCTTCACACAAAGCCAGACACACTGAAACTAATAGAAAAGAAACTTGGGAAGACCCTGGAGGACATGGGCACAGGGGAAAGTTCCTGAACAGAACACCAATAGCTTATGCTCTAAGATCAAGAATTGACAAATGGGACCTCATAAAATTACAAAGTTTCTGTAAGGCAAAAACACTGTCAGAAGGACAAAACAGCAACCAACAAATTGGGAAAAGATCTTCACCAAAGCCACATCTGACTGAGGGCTAATATCCAATATATACAAAGAACTCAAGAAGTTATACCCCAAAGAACCAAATAACCCTATTAAAAATGGGGTACAGAGCTAAACAAGCAATTTTCACCAGAAGAAATTCGGATGGCTGAGAAGCACCTTAAGAGATGTTCAACATAATTAGTCATCAGGGAAATGCAAATCAAAACAACCCTGAGATTCTACCTCACACCAGTCAGAATGGCTAAGATTAAAAACTCAAGGGACAACAGGTGCTGGCGAGGATGTGGAGAAAGAGGAACACTCCTCCACTGTTGGTGGGATTGCAAAATGGTAAAACCGCTCTGGAAATCAGTTTGGTGGTTACTCAGATAATTGGGCATGTCACTTCCACAGGACCCTGGCATACCACTCCTGGGCATATACCCAGAGTATTCCCCTGCATACAATAAGAACACATGCTCCACTATGTTTATAGCAGCCTTGTTTACAATAGCCAGAAATTGGAAGGAGCCCAAATATCCCTCAAAGGAGGAATGGATACAGAAAATGTGGTGTATTTATACAATGGAATACTACTCAGCAATTAAAAATAATGAATTCATGTAGTTTGTAGGCAAATGTTTGGATCTGGAAAATATCATCCTAAGTGAGTCAACCCAATCACAAAAGAATACACATGAATTGCAATCACTGATAAGTGGATATTAATGAGCCCAGAAGCTCTGAATACTCAAGACACAATTAGCTAAGCAAAAGATTCCCAAGAAAAAGGATGGAGAGGACCCTGGTCCTGAAAAGACTAAATCCGGTTTTGTAGGAGAGTACCAGAACAGAGAAATGTTGGGGAGGGGGAGTGACTGGGGAATGGGCAGGGGAAGAGTACTTATGGGACATATGGTGACGGGAGGAACTGGAAAGGGGAAACCCTTTGGAATGTAAACAAAGCATATGGAAAATAAAAAATAAATAAAGAATAAGGAAAAGTTGCTTGTTTTTATGTAAGAACACTTTTAGAAGAGTTTATTTAACAAGTTTTGAAAATTATAAAAATAATGGATTAAAGTATTAATCTTAAAATTAGGAACATTATAAAAATAAAATTCAATCAATAATTATACAATCAAAACATGTACATTACAAATATCTTGATGTGTTTGTTGGTCTCTGAACTTTCTACTGTTTACAAACAAATTATGTATTTTGAAAACATATATTGTCATTTTTGCCTTTATAAATTATTTTTGCTGAAAAGGAGAAATTTGTGATTATCTGAGCAGTTTTGATGCCAAAGCAATGTACTTAAATGCACTAAGCACACAGCTGTTTCTAAGTAGCCTCAGGGATACATGATTTGAACATGGGCCTGTTACTGTGAAGGCTCAAGTGTTAACCTTGATTTCATCACAGACAAAATGAAGAATTCAAGTAAAATACAAAACAACCAGCTGTGATGCAAACCTCATGCTGTTTCAACCAGCCTTTCATTCCAACTGGATAGTTGTTTTTAAATACATGTTTGGACAATTGAGGAAGACACCCAATGTCAACGTCTGACTTCCACATAGTCACCCAAAGGGGTTTGCAAAAACATATGTACATATGTTCATAAAAACATACATCACAAAACCCTACAAAATGTTATATTCTATGTTCTGTTCTGTGATTTGCTGTGGTTATATATACCTGCTGTCATATCTGGTATAGCCTGACTTTAAAAAATTACATGATACATAACAGATTCCAAGCGTTTTGCCATAGAGGAAACTAATATCATTTAAGGCAAACTTCTGAAATCACATAATCTAGAAAAAATTCTTCTAATAATTTCTACAACTGATCTAAATTTGAAGGTAAATTTTATACTTGAATCTAAAATAATAGTTTATAACTATATATATATATATATATTAATATTATTTATAGCTACAGCAATCTTAGCAAATGTTGTACAGCTCCCTAAGTATTTATAGATACATGGTAAATATTTGACATATATGACATAGTACATAATACCTTATTTATATCTATACATATATAAAACAGATTTTAATTTTCAAATGGCTTAGGCAACTAATGCTCTTCATCGAACATTCATACCTGAGAATCTGCACAGATTTATTCAAGTCACCTCCAGTATTCACAATTCATCTTGTATATTCTGTATTTTAATGCTAACTGTTCTTGTCCAGATAGTCTGTTGCTTTTGTCCATGGTTTTGAACAGCTAATGAATACTTTGTATTTGACTGTGCATAGAACCAAAACTTTTTGCATGTCTCTCCAAAGTCATGTAAGGGTAACACAAAAAACAGAAGTTTTAATGCAAGTAATTCCTTAAAGCTTATCTGCTTTCAAGAATGGTCTTTGTTTTATTTATCTACCTGCTCCCCCTTTGTTGTGGATGGGCCTGGTGCTGTTCTTGTGAACCAATCCCCTAATGAATATAGGAGCCAATCACTGGGCGAGTAGGTGGGATTTCCCAGTTGGATGGAGGAAGAGAGAAAGCAGGGGAGAGTTAGGCTCTTTTTGGAACTGGCACCACATATGAGTTAAATGTGCCTGCTTCAGTTTTCCAATATTGTGGTGGATCTGTGACGATTTGCCACTGGAGGAATGAGATTTTAATAAGGCTTAAAAGATTAGGTTTTAGTTGTTGTGCCTAGAGATTGAGTAACCATTGTTTCTGAACCATGGTGTTGTGTTTTCCTTTGCAACTGCTCATCTGGGTTCAAGAGAGAAAGGTATGGTGGCAAAGCATGGGTTTGCCACATCTGCATCACAAAGGCTGTGGGAGATTTGAAGGAAGCACGGTGTTGGGATGGTACCAACCTGCCAGTGGGAACCTAGCAAGCTGGGTGTAGAGACTGTGGTGCTCTGAGTCAGTCTCCATGAGATAAAAACAAGTTGGCCATTGCTCACCAAGGCATGGTCAGTCAGGCCTCTGGGGCAGAGAGTTAGAGGCACAAGCTCAGGAACATGCAGGTCTATTTTTAATATTTCCTGGGACACCCCCTAAACCCCATTTCTGGGAATACTGACTAATTTTCAATTTGAGAACTTGACAGTAAAATTCACAGGTTAAATTACATGTATCCTTATGCCCCATGATATATATCTCATAGCCAGGCAACATTTAGAGACAAGATTCACATTCTTGTTTCTCAGCATACTTCAAGGATGGGAAGACTTCATGTTCATGAGATCAGTATAATACAGTAAAATTTTCCTTTAAAATATTTTTCTCTTAAAAGTAATGTATTTGGTACATATGTGTAGGCAGGCCACATGAGTTCTGTGTTCTCAGGGGTAGAGAGAGCATCAGATCCCCTGGAACTGGAGTTATAAGTAGCTGTCAACAACTGGTATGAGTGCTTTGAACTGAATTCTGGTCCTCTGGAAAAACAGCAACTGCTCAAAAGCACAAAACCATCTCTCCAGCATTTGTTTATTTATTTTTAAATATTAGCTCTTTATCATCATGTCTATGTGAATATAGTGTACAGGTATATGTGTGTGTGTGTGTGTGTGTGTGTGTGTGTGTGTGTGTGTGTATGAATGCAGGCAGACCAGAACAAAATACCAGGTTTCGTCCTTTATTGGTTTTTATCACTTCATTTGAGGTGGAGCTCTCATAAACCTAGGCTTTGCTTTCCCTTGTCTATCCTAGAAGTGCCGAAACCCAAGAGACTCCTATTTCTTCTCCCTCAGACCTGGGGTTACAGGCATGTGCCAAATGATGTCAGGATTGTTATATTGGTACTGAGATCTCAAGTCAAACTGGTGAGCCCTCTCTCTAGCTCATACATGTGTGTGTGTGTGTGTGTGTGTGTGTGTGTGTGTGCGTGCATGCATGTATATGTGTGTGCATGTAAAATATATATTTAATATTAAACATATAAGTATAATATATAATATTTTTATATACTAAAATTTACTCTGTGTGACTTGAGTTTGGAGGCAATCAGCTGGTACTGTAGTTTGGATTAAACTACATAGACTATAAACTATAAAAATATAATCTATAGAGCCATCTAGGAATGAAACATTTGTAAGCAATTTAATAAGCAAGATCAAAACAAAGAAATTAATATCATTCACCTCAAAAAGAATTGTAACATGTTAAAATTAATACATTCATAATCCAAAAATAATTGTACTGTTAGTTTTCTGGTAAGACCAAATAATAAAACCAGTGTTTGATGGCGTGCAGTTGCCCATGCCTCTTGCTCCTGTGATTACTTTGTAATAATAAAAATAAATACACTTTTATTATGTACTGTCATTTTAATCTTTCCTATTTTAATGCACCCCATGTAAATTATTGTAATTTAGTTAGGTAGAACCTTTTAACAAGTGTTTCCAAAGCTTGTTGAATAAAAAGATCCACATGCATTTAAAGAATTATTATTACATGTAAGATGTGAAAGGCCAAGTTGGCTTTGGCCAATAATGTTCTTAGAAAAAGCTGAGCTGAATCCCCTGAGAGCAGCGCTTAGGTACCTAGTCATAAAGTTTTTCTTGGCTGAGTTGTGCTGTCAGGACAGGTCCAAATATGCAAAGTCAACTTCTTTAAAGGCGGTTCTACAATCTTAACAAAGTGAAACGAATTTTGACCTGCTTTGACAACAAAGCTGTCATTGAAGTAGTGTTTATGTAGCTCAGGCCTGGGTAACCAGTCTGTCCCCAGGATGTAGTCCTCAGTATCCAGTACAACAAGCCAGTGACTGTGCTCTTGACATTCTGCAGAGTAGCAGGGCCTTTGTTTATTTACAACTTTGTTCCATAGAGGACTTGAATAGGCCTACAAATCTCAAAATAAATAGTGAGTCAGGACACTGGAAGTGTGGGCAAGAACATCAAAGTCAGGTTTGTTTGGTGGGAAGTTGTACAACCTTGTGTATGGGTGGGAATTTTGTTTAGGTCTAAGTTTCTTGAGAGAAGAGGAAAGGAAGAATGAGAAAGAAAGGGAGAAGGGAAAAAGAGAGGGAATAGGAATAAGAGGAGTAAGAAGGGAAGTAGTAGGAAGACAGGAGGGGAGGAGAGGGGATGGAGAGGAGGAGGGGGATGGGATAGGGACTGAGATGGAGACAGAGGAGATGGAGACAGTAGAAAGAGGAGTATGTTTTATTGTTTCATAAAAGTTATTTTGAGAATTAAATTAGACTTTAGAACACTCTTCCAATACCTGAATGGGGAAACATGATTGTGGTACTTTGTAAACTTCTGGCAATATCAAATCTTATACAAATGAACTCTAGCATTTCTCAGTAAGATATCTGGTTGATGATGAAGTTTTACAACAGTCTCCTTGTGATTACTCTCAGTCCACACTGTGTCCTAAAGGGACTTCCTGAAACCTCATTTCCTTTTTATGGAGGTCCCTTTACTATCCAGATAATTTAAACCATTGGCTCTAAACAATGTTCATATGTAGTAGACTGAAGTTGGTCTAATTTCTATACACATGAGTACAATACAAGACAGGATGTAGTCAGTGATTGCTCTGACTGTTCTCACAGGCTGCTGGCTACCATATCACACTTTGCAGTTGACTGACACTGTGATTATTACGTGATAGAGCATAGGCAATTTAATAGACTGGACAATGACCCTGTGAGTTCTGTGGTTTAACATAAAAATGAAACACTATGGTTGGATCTTGAGTGTCCTGCAAGGGAATATGTATTAAAAGTCTTCCTCAGCTTTGCAGTAGGGAGGGGGTGGAAACTTTATAAGATGGAACTTTGTTTTAAGTCTCCAGGTTTGAGTCCTTCAAGGAGATTGTGGAGTACTTCCCCTTCTTCTCTATGCATCCTTTTCAGGTTGTCTTAAGGTAAGCAATGTAAGAGTCAAGGTTGTGATGAACATAGATGGATTGTACCAGACACTGATAGTCCTAAGTGAATCCAATTCTAGTCTCTGTAATATTCCAAAGATTGCAGTTAGGTTGTACCTTGATTTCAGGAATAATAAACACAACTGTAGACAAGGCAAACATGTATGTAGAGGATCTGGAACACACACACACACACACACACACACACAAACATATACACACACAGAGGCACGTATGTACGCACACACACATGCACACATGCACTCATGCACACACTCGTACATGTAATTTGATTTGTAAATTCAGATATGGGAAAATAAGCACAATATTACGGGAAATTGGTTTTCAAGGAGAGAAATTGAGAGAAGTAATTTACTTTAAAGACCTGGCACTAGAATAATCTGACTGGGAACTTTTAAGTATAAAATTGTATGAGAAATAATCATTCAGCACTAAAACCCCACTACTGGGAATCACTAAGTGAATTAGAACAGGACAGGCAGATATAAGTTCAGAAGGACTTGTTCTTTTGGTAGAAGGGCTGGTTCCTAGATGCTAGAAGAGACTTCAAGAGAGGAAAATATTCTCAAAATCTCTGTTCTGGAGGTCCCTCCAGATGTAAGGTCTTTAGTCACCTTGCCTTATACCTAATTTTTCTCGTCATTCTCTCCCTCCTTTCTCTTTCTCTATCTCTCTCCTCTATGTGCGTGTATCTGTCTCTCTGCTTTTGTCTCTGTCTGTCTCTGTCCCTGTGTCAGTGTCTGTGTCTGTCTGTCTGTATGCATGTATGTATGTATGTCTCTCTCTGTGTGTTTGTGTATGTGTGTCTAAGTTTTGCACATTGTTCCTATGATTTAATACTTGAATCCTTCATGGAATTTGTTTCCTTCTTTCCTGCTTCCAGAAACTTGGAACTGCTGGAAGACCTCCTCTTCTGAAACAGGAGATGAGGAACTCATACTTAGGAGCTAAGTGGGCCTCCTCAATAGAACTAAACTTCAACTAGAAATTCAGCAGGAGGAACCACTCATAGGAGCTATGAGAGTGGCTCTCTATTCTGTCAGTCAAATCAATCTAATGACCAGAACAAGATGGAAAATAGTTGTAGATCAAATCCAGAAGTATGGTAATGTTTTCTTAGCTAATATAAACACATAACTATAACATACATACACCAGCCTAACATACATATGAGCATAACACACATGCAGATGATCATAATACATATGAAGATAGCACACAACAGTTTCACACACACAGCTGTTTCACACACACAGCTGTAATGCATATATGCAGAGATAATATACTCAATCATATCACATAGTAACTACACAGATACCAGTGCATGCACATAAAAATAATATTGAAAATAGGTTAAATCTGTTTTTCAAACATGAAATCAGTAACCAAAACACTATTTCAAAATAATAATAATAATGATAGTAATAGTAATAATAATTAAAATGCTTCAACTATAGAACATTAGCAATAAAGAAATAGAAAAAGTCTCACTAACTTGAGATGGAGTCATTTAAAAAAATTTGGTCTCATGAGAATACTGCCAATAATGGTAGAGACTTAAGAGTCTCTGAATGTCAATGGTAGAGTCTTCTAAAAGGTAGAAGACTTCATTCTAGTAAAGGAATAATCAGATTGGTTAGTAAAAACTATGGGTATGTATCAATATCATTCATCAATTATATCCTAAAAGATATAAGAATAAAATTCGTGTTGCTTAATAGTTTCCTGGTGATGTTGCACTCTTAGCTTTTGTTGACTAGAAATTAATGACCACCACTAGCTACAGTGAAGACATCTATATTGTGAAGGTTTTCTTCTACCAAAGTGTCATTATGCATGTGCTATTGACAAGTAATACCAAACAATGCACCTAAGGTAATATCTACTTTTGTAATTGGACAGTTGGTGACATTTTAAAATAAAGGAATACATTTTAAATAAGTCCATTTTTGCTTACTGTGATATGCTTGGCCCATGGGAAGTAGCACTATTGGGAGGTGTGGCCCTGTTGGAATTGGTGTGGCTTTGTTATAGGAAGTGTGTTAGTGTCTAGGCAGACTTTGAGGGCTCCTAGTGCTCAAGCTCTGCACAGGGTGGAAGAGAGCCTCCGTCTTCATCGCCTTCAGATCAAGAGGTAGAGCTCTCAGTTTCTCCTTCAGCAGCATGTCTGCCTGCATGCTGCCATGTTTCCTACCAAGAGGCTAATGTGCTAAACCTCTGAAACTCTAAGCCAGCCCCATTCAAATATTTGCTTTCATAAGAGCTGCCTTGGTCATAGAATATCTTCACAGCAATGAAACCCTAAGAAATTTATACTAAACACGTCTTAAGGACCCTCTTGTGGTTTAAAATGATGCATTTTGATAAAATTTACTGATATGATTTCTGTCTCTATTTGAATAAATGTTCTACCAACTCTTGTGTATTTGAACCCATATGATACAGTATAGTGAGCAACTCTAGAGTTAATCACCAAATCAGAAATTTATAGCTAGCTTGGGAATTTATAATAACACAAAACCCAAACTAAATATGTTTGGAATGTCATTATAATTGGATTCATTTAATTACCAGATTTGGATTAATGCACCATGAATAATTTCTATTTAGAATTTAGAAAAAATATCTATTATCTAATTCACTACTAATTTTTAGAAGTTTTTATGATACCCAATTGACAATTGATTAGATGCGTTACACATTCAATCATAAAATCCTACATACTAATGCCATACAGTGTGATGCTTTGATATATAAAAATATATTTTATAATGTCTAAATCTGACAAACATCACTTCAAACATCATCCATTTGTTATAATTAAAACACTCAAATTTTCCTTCTAGCTATGTGAAATGGGTAAAACTCATTGTTTACTACATTAGCACCCCTATAAAACTGCACCATACAAACCTCTCCAGTAACTTACCATCCTTTTCAAATATTAAATCCAAGATATATTCTCAAAATCTGAATATTAGAGCAAATGATCATGAAAATACTAAGGAATGCCGGCAAATTCAATCACTATTTGCCAGTAGAGAATTCAGTGTGTGCCTTGTTGATGGGTAGTTGGGAAATGGTACATAATTTCTTTCATTCAGTAGGAAAACTTCTGCTGTACTCTCATTTGAACAGAGCCTAAAGTGTGAGAATGACATGAAACAAATGATGTTGAACACTTAGAGAGGAGGCAGGGTAAAGCTTGACTAGTTCTCTCAGCAGCCTACAAACACACACACACACACACACACACACACACACGCACACACACATGCACAGACATACAAATACACACACATGCACATACACACACACACACATGCACACACACATTCACACTCATGTACAAACACACACACACACACACACACACACACACACACACACACACACACACAGTGCTTCCATTAAGCAGCCAGTGTCCGGTAGTGAATCTGCTGCTTGTTCTCTCCAATGATGGTAGGAGCACCTTCCTTCAATTTTCTCTCCAGTGATATCTGAAGCAGCTTCAACCTTTTAGCTAGCCCTTGTGAGTCAGAACTGTCAGGTTTTGGGTAGCTTCCAGAAATAATTTTGTTAAATAAGCTGTTTCAATGGAGCTTCATGGCAATTTCAGATGGATGAATTCCGGTATCATTAGAAGATTAGAATTGATTTAATTTCTCTTCTGTATAGACCACAATGAAATCTAAAATTAAGGTGAGCTCCTTTTTGTCTAAGATTTTACGGATTCAGTGCAAATCCTATGACACATGAAACTTTTGTTTTTGGTTTTTTGAGACAGAGTTTCTCTGTATAGCCCTGGCTGTCCTGGAACTCACTCTGTAGACCAGGCTGGCCTCGAACTCAGAGATCCACCTGCCTCTGCCTCCCAAGTACTGGGATTACAGGCGTGTGCCACCACCGCCCGGCTAGAAACTTGACTTCTAACCATAGTCTTGTATAAACTTGTATTCTCTGTCAACAGCTGTCAATATCCAGTGTAGGTAATGTAAGTTCCTATATAAATCCTCATTTTCCTCTTTCATTCACCAGAAATTCATAGTACATTACAAGTTGTTTCTTGCTTGTTTTTGTTTTGTTTAGTGATGGAAGTTGAACCTAGGGCCTTGCACATGAGAACCAGCTCCTCTACCAGTGAGCGACATTCTAGCCCAAGTGTACCTTAAATCATAGAATCAGTTCGATATTTACTTAGAGTACAGGGTGGAAAACATTTTTAAACCCTACGCGACATAATTCGATTCGTAACAGATAACATCAACATAATAGTACAAGATAAAAACAAATCATTCCTTCCATGCTTGGCTCCCCGTTTCGGGTGGCAACACACATCAAAGAAACAAGGGCAGAACGGTGAGATGTGTTACCTGGGATGAGAGGGCCAAAGCTGAAGTGAATGGATGGGGAGCTGCGGTGGTTGGAGGAAGTTTCAGCACGTGGAGGAAGTTCGTTGAAGTTTTTATCCTAGCTTAGAGTCATACTGATTCAGGCTGCAACCATAGAGTCACAGTGGAAGAGCTGTTTGCCCCTGCAGTTTGTGTCCACACTTGGCTGTCCCATTAACCTACAATGACCCTGAGAGCTGAGCGCTTCCATACTTTACCACTGACATTATGCAGGTGCATGAACAGAAGACCTCCAGGAATCTTAAGGTCAGTTTTATCTTAGCGCCGCCTTCCATGCTGAGCCCTCAGGGAGCCGTTTATAACAAGTGATGAAAAAGCAAGGGCACTCTTCTGCCTGCGCTGTGAGAGGCACTCACTCACCCCTGAGAAAGACATTCGAACGTCCCACTCTCTAAGGCACACTTTGCTAATAAGCCTGCAGAACACCACGGGGCTTGGGAAAGCATAGATCAACGCCAGCTGCTTTAGTACATGACATTGCCAGTAGCAGACACCTGCAGTGAAGTTTTCTGTTTTTAGAAGGCTTTTCTATTTTTACACATCTGTGTCTTCGGATGAGAGATTTTATACCAAGTTGCCTCCCACAGTTTGTGCTTCATCGCTGAGCCCATAATTCATATTCAAACTTCATGCTGTTAATTGGCAATGCTGAAGGGCTCTTTAACTTGCCAAAGAAAAATATAAACTAACGATTATTTTGAAAAAATAAAAGATAACATTTATTCTTGATCTTTCCTCATTTTCTTAAAATAAACCAGAAGGTTTCACTGCATTTTTCCATCATTAATACCCCCAGATTGCTAGAGAGGGGCATTCTAGGTACATATCATTCTTCCTACTGTGATGATATTATATTAAATACAATACTGGCAAGTTAATTTTTGAAAAATTACTAAGTCATATTTTAATGATATGAATACATGACATGAAATACTTAGATGCAATCAATATCCTTGCAGGCTCTATGTTAGCCTCTCCAATCTCACAGTTATGGGAAGGGCTTGACGAAGGATTTCTACATGTATGTCCTTGTATGGAAATTGTGACTGGATGTTTTACATTTAACATTTGCATAAAAATTTCAGAAACTCAACCCAACATCCTGTTACAAGTGTCATTAAAATATTCCAATGTTTGAGAATGCTCTTATACATGTAATATGCCTTAATCCATGAGATGACTTTAAGGGTAATCTAGCTGAGTGTTTGTATCTATTTGTATGTGACTTCATTGGCTGTACATGAAGGATAGCACTTTAAATATGAAGAATTTAATCCTGGCACTCATTCAGGAACAGCCTGCTAACCCCTCAAGGGGCAGATAGTGGTTTCAAGGCTTAATAAATAATGCAGGCTTTTAACCTTGTTTTCAGTTGAAAACATTTCTCTTCTAATAAAAATCTACACATCGTGTGCAGCCCCAAGCTTCCCACATCACCACATAATCCCGCGAACACCGTGGAACCACGTAGATACCACACACTTTGACATATAATCACCACCCGGGGAATTGGAAGGATCTCCTCACCCTGCACTTAGACTCCCTAGCCTGTGTGCTCAGGTCCAGACACCTCCCCAATGCACCTCCACTAATATGAAAACAATTAGCCTAAGTTCTAAGTTTTCATTGCCATGAATATGTAATTCACAGGAGATGGTCCCAACTGTGACTAGTTATTACATATTTTGTGCAGTAATTTATGTTTTCTCACAAAAATATGTGAAGAAAATACTTTACCTTTGTATTTATTTATTTCAAAATGTGTCTGTGTGTGTGTTTGTGTGAGAGAAAGAGTGAGCATCTGTATGTCAGGTGTGTGTGTGTGTGTGTGTGTGTGTGTGTGTGTGAGAGAGAGAGAGAGAGAGAGAGAGAGAGAGAGCATCTATATGTGGGGTGGTGTGTGTGTGTGTGCGCACGCGCATGCGCTCGTACGTGCATGCATGCCTGGATTTGCCCTCAGGAGTGCAGTACCTACAGAGGCCAGAAGGTGTCAGATCTCCTGGAGCTGGGGTTATGGGCAACTTTAGTCTTTTTTTTTTTTTTTTTCTTTTTTCTTTTGGAATTTTTTTATTAGATATTTTCTTTATTTACATTTAAAATGTTATCCCCTTCTCTTTCTCTAGGGGTTATGGGACTGTTTAGCTGATCTAATTGATCCTGATTTAATTTTGGTATTTGGTATCTGTCTAGGAAATTGTCCATTTCCTCCAGATTCTCCACTTGTGTTGAGTATAGGCTTTTGTAGTAGGATCTGATGATTTTTTGAATTTCCTCAGTTTCTGTTGCTATATCCCCCTTTCATTTCTAATTATGTTAATTTGGATACTGTCTCTGTGCCCTTTGGTTAGTCTGGCTAAGGGTTTATTTATCTTGTTGATTTTCTCAAAGAACCAGCTCTTGGTTTTTTGATTCTTTGTATGGTTCTCTTTGTTTCTACTTGATTGATTTCAGCCCTTAGTTTGATGATTTCCTGTCTTCTCCTCCTGGGTGAATTAGCTTCTTTTGGTTCCAGGGCCTTCAGGTGTGCTGTTAAGTTGCTAGTGTATGCTCTCTCCAGTTTCTTTTTGGAGGCACTCAGGGCTATGAGTTTTCCTCTTAGCACTGCTTTCATTGTGTCCCATAGATTTGGGTAGGTTGTACCTTCGTTTTCATTGAATTCTAAAAAGTCTTTGATTTCTTTCTTTATTTCTTCCTTGACCAAGGTGTCATTGAGTAGAGTATTGTTCAGTTTCCATGTGTATGTGGGCTTTCTGTTGTTCTTCTTGCTATTGAAGACCACTTTTACTCCATAGTGATCTGATAGGAGGCATAGGATTAGTTCGATCTTCTTGTATTTGTTGACATCTGTCTTGTGACCAATTATATGATCAATTTTGGAGAAGGTATCAAGTGGTGCTGAGAAAAAGGTATATTCTTTTGCTTTAGGATTAAATGTTATATATATATATATATATATATATATATATATATATATATATATATATCTGTTAAATCCAATTGGTCCAAAGCTTCAATTGGGGAATGGAAGGGGTAAGAGGACTTATGGGACATATGGTGAAGGGGAACTGGGAAAGGGGAAAACCTTTGGAATATAAACAAAGAATATAGAAAATAAATTAAAAATTAAAAAATAAAATAAATAAATGTTATCCCCTTTCCTGGTTTCCCCTCTGAAAACCTCTTAACCAGTCTCCCTCCCCATGCTCACCAACTAACCCACTCTGACTACCCTGTCCTGGCATTCCCCTATACTGAGGCATTGAGATTTCTCAGGACCAAGGGCCTCTCCTTCCTTTAATATACAACAAGACCATCTTTTGCTACATATGCAGCTGGAGCCATGTGTACTCTCTGGTTGGTGGTTTGGTGCCTGGGAGCGCTGGGGGTACTGGTTGGTACATATTGTTCTTTTTCCTATGGAGCTGCAAACCCCTACAGCCTCTTTCAGTCCTTTCTCTAACTCCTCCATTGAGGACCCTGTACTCAATTCAATGGTTGGCTGAAAGCATCCCACTCTGAATTTGTCAGGCAATGGCTTATTCCTTCTTAAGGAGCCTGATATAGCTGTCTCCTGAGAGTCCCTCCCTAAAGAGAATGTCTATCCAGTTTATTCATGTTACCCCAGAGCACAGATTTTTCCTTTTGAAGGAGTTATGGCATTCTACTTGGAATTACAGTTACATTTTCTTTTCTTTTCTTTTTAATTTGATTTATTCTTCATTTATATTTCAAAGGTTATACCCCTTCCCGGTATCCCCCCTCCCCCAAAACCCCCAACCCATTCTCCCACACCCTGCCTCCAAGAATAGGCTCCTCCATCCAACCCACTCCCAAAACCCCCACTTGATTTCCCAACACTGGGGCCTCTATTGAGCCTTCACAGGATAAAGGACCTCTCCTCCCACTGATGCCCCACAAAACATTCCTCTGCCACACTTTTGGCTGGAACCATGTGTACCCCTTGATGGCTTAGTCCCTGGGAGCCCTCAAGTGTCTGGTTGGACAACATCACACCATTGTTCTTCCCATGGGGGTACAATCCCACCTCTTCCAGTATGTCGTCCAACTCCTCCATTGTGAACCCCATGCTCAGTATAATTGTTATCTGTTAGCTCAAAATCTCAAAATAAAGATGTTGCAATTCACAGACCTCAGGAAGCTCAAGAAGGAAGACCAAATTGGGGGTGCTTTAGTTCCTCTGAGAAAGGGAACAAAATATTCACAGGAACACTTATGGTGACAAAATGTGGAGCAGAGACTGAAGAAAAGGCCACCTGGAAACTGTCCTACCTGGGGATTCATCCTATAAACAGTCACCAAACCCCAAAACTACTATGGATGACAAGATGTGCGTACCAAAAGGAGCCTGTTATGGTTGTCCTGCCAGAGCCTTACAGATACAGTGGCAAATACTAGCAGCCAACATTTTCATTTTAATGAGAGTTTAGGTTGATTCTAAATCATGGATACTGTGCCTAGAGCTGCAGTGAACTTGGGCATGCTGATACCTGCTCAATGTGGTCATGTGTCTTTGTCTTTGGAATAATGCTCAGTAAGAGTATGGAATATGATACATGGTATATGATACATGGTATATGATACATGATATATATATATATATATATATATATATATATATATATATATATAGTATCTGGTATAGTAGTATTCTCATATTGCCCACCCTACTTTGCATTGTGCCCAATAGCATGTAAAGGTTACTTTTCTTGCTATCCTCTTAAACAATTTTTTCTTTTATCTTTTTGGTATCAACTTTGCTTACAAATCCGAAGAAATTCTGTTACATAGTTTGTGTTCACTGTCTGATGGCTAGTGTGGTGCTAGACTTTTTATTATACTCCTTTTGGGCATTTGTGTGTCCATATCTTTCATCTATCTAAACTTAGAGTGTTCCCTTATCACACGCTTTAGTTATAACTCCTTATCAGATAGATGGCTGTGCACATTCCCCCATCCAGACTGTGGGCTCTTCAATTAATTGATTCTTCTAGCTTAGTTTAATGTAATCCTATCTTTCCATCTTCTTGTTGGACACTATCCCCTGACATTTCTTCATTCATTTTCATCCTAATTTCTATTGTCTTTCTGACTCTATATTTTTAAATAACCTCTCTTTGAGGTTACAGATTTTTTTCCCACTTGATCAATACTGCCACTGTTCCTTACAGAACTTTCTATTTCTTTTTTTTTAATTCTATTTTCTGTATTCTTTGTTTACATTCCAAATGCTTTCCCCTTTCCTGGTTTCCTCCTCCCCATATGTCCCATAAGCCCTCTTCCCTCCACCCATTCCCCAACCCCCCTCCCATTTCTCTGTCCTGGTACTCCCCTACAATGCTGGATCAAGATTTTCCAGGACCAGGGCCCTCTCCTCCCTTCTTCTTGGGAATCATTTGATATGCTAATTGTGTCTTGAGAATTCAGAGCTTCTGGGCTAATTAATATCCACTTATCAGTGATTGCATTCCATGCATATTCTTTTGTGATTGGGTTACCTCACTTAGGATGAAATTTTCCAGTTTCAACCATTTGCCTAAAAATTTCATGAATTCATTGTTTTTAATTACTGAGTAGTATTCCATTGTGTAAATATACCACATTTTCTGTATCCATTCCTCCATTGAGGGACTTCTGGGTTCTTTCCAGCTTCTGGCTATTATAAATAAGGCTGCTATGAACATAGTGGAGCATGTGTCCTTGTTACATGACAGGGAACAGAACTTTCTATTTCATTAAGTGTATTAATCAGTCCCAGGTTAATTGATGCATAAAAGAACAATTCCAATCTAGCTGCTAAAGGTTTATATATTTTTCCTCTTTTAGCTCCTGGGGTTATTGGGTTGTTTTTATGTGGTTCAATGTTTCCATGAGCTTCCCTAGATAATTGTCCTAAATTATCAGGCAGATTTCTCTGTATCTCTATATCTTTGTTTCAGCTAACAGAAAATGATTGTGTTCCTTAGTGGTTTTTCACATACTTTGCTGTCCTAAGTTGTGCTTTACACAATTAAATAAGGAGATCCTATTTATCCTTTCAGACTATGTTTTTCTGAGAGAACCCTTAACAAGACAACCTGCCAAAAGAATCTAATTTAATTATTTGATGATGTGTATCAGATTTTGCTACTGTATTTCACACACAGATTAGCTTGATTCATTAGACTTTCTTATTTTTTCTTTTGTTTTTTTAAATTTTTTAAATTTTTTATTGGATATATTCTTTATTTACATTTCATTCCCCTCTTCCTTACTCCCTGCTCCCCAAAGGTCCCACATGCCCTTTTCCCTCCCCCTGTTCCCCCATCCAACCCTTCCCACTTCCCTGCTCTGGTATTCCCCTACACTGATGCTTTGAGCCTTTCCAGAACCAGGGTCCACTCCTTCCTTCTTGTCGGACATCATTTGGTATGTGGATTGTGTCTTTGCTGTTCCAAGGTTCTAGGCTAATATCCACTTATCAGTGAGTGCATGCCATGGGTATTCTTTTGAGACTGGGTTACCTCACTTAGTATGATGTTCTCCAGTTCCATCCATTTCTTTAAGAATTTCATGAATTCAGCCATCAAATTTCTTCAGGTGAAAAGTCTTTGTTTAGCTCTGTACCCCATTTTTTGATAAGGTTATTTGGTTTTCTGGGGTCTAACTTCTTAAGTTCTTTGTATTCATTGGATATTAGCCCTCTGTCAGATGTAGGGTTGGTGAAGATATTTTCCCAATTTGTTGACTGCAGATTTGTCCTTTTTACAGTGTCTTTTGCCTTACAGAAACTTTGTAATTTTATGAGGTCCCATTTGTCAATTCTTGATCTTAGAGCATAAGCTATTGGTGTTCTGTTCAGGAACTTTCCCCCTCAAGGGTCTTCCCCAGTTTTTTTCTATTAGTTTTAGTGTGTCTGGTTTTAGGTGGAGGTCCTTGATCCACTTAGAGTTAAGCTTAGTGCAAGGAGATAAGAGTGGATCAATTCTCATTCTTCTGCATGTTGACCTCCAGTTGATCCAGCACCATTTGTTGAAAAGGCTATCTTTTTTCCAAAGGATGTTTTCAGCTCCTTTGTCGAAGGAATAGATGTGTGGGTTAAATTCTGGGTCTTCAATCCTATTTCAATGATCCACCTCCCTGTCACTGTACCAATACCATGCAGTTTTTAACAGTACTGCTCTGTACTATTGCTTGAGGTCCGGGATATTGATTCCCCCAGAAGTTCTTTTACTGTTGATAATAATTTTAGCTATCCTGGTTTTTTTCTTATTTCAGATGAATTTGAGAATTGCTCTTTCTAACTCTATGAAGAACTGAGTTGGGATTTTGATGGGAATTGCATTGAATCTGTATATTGCTTTTGGCAAATTGCCATTTTAACTATATTAATCCATGCCACAAGTATGGAAGATTTTTCCATTTTCTGAAGTCTTCTTCCATTTCCTTCTTCAGAGACCTGAAGTTTTTGTCATACAAATCTTTTACTTGTTTGGTTAGAGTCACACCAAGATACTTTATATTGTCATTGGATGCTGAAAAAGCATTTGACAAAATTCAGCATCCTTTCATGCTAAAAGTCTTGGAACAAACAGGAATTCAAGGCCCATACCTAAACATAGTAAAAGCTATTTACAGCAGACTGGTAGCCAGCATCAAAGTAAACGGAGAGAAACTTGAAGCAATCCCACTAGACAAGGCTGCCCACTCTCACCATATTTTTCCCATATATTACTTGAGGTACTAGCTAGAGCAATTCGATAACATAAGGAAGTCAAAGGGATACAAATTGGAAAGGAAGAAGTCAAACTATCACTATTCGCAGATGATATGATAGTATACTTAAGTGACCCAAAAAACTCCACCAGAGAATTCCTACAGCTGATACACAACTTCAGCAAAGTGGCTGGTTATAAAAATCAACTCAAGCAAATCAGTAGCCTTCCTATACTCAAAGGATAAGCAGGCCGAGAAAAAAAAATTATGGAAAAGACACCCTTCACAATAATCATTAGATTTTCTAATCTGGGAATCTGCAAGGCCATTCTGCCCTGGAACAGGTCTGCAGAGATGGTCTTGAGTCTGGGCTACTAAATCCAGAGCATCCAGGGTGGATTTAGAGGTTTATCTTGTAAATCAGGCCTGAAGTGCTAGGTTGTGGAGAATTCCTTTTCACTGGCCCTTTCTAGGGCAGGCCTTTTATTGATCTGGGGGTAAATTCAGTGTTTTTTGTTTTCTTTTGTTTTTGTTTTTGTTTTCTTTTTCTCCATGAGGATATTTTTCTGGATTGATCTTCTGCCATGTTCTTTCCAATTTTTTTTTCTGTTTTGTTTTGCTTCCAATATTTTGTATCTTAAGTTTTGAGTTTTAGAATAAAAAATATTAACTTCTAATCTTAATTTTTGACTTGTAAAATATGTAGTTCACACACATACACTTCTATATACTTACATTTACTTTCTGCATTTTAAAATTTTATTTTAGTTTTAAGTTATCTGCTTATGTGTGTGTGTATGTGTACAAGTTTGTACATATGAGTGCAGTACCCACAGAATCCATAAGATTTGTATGCCCGGTAGTTAGAATCATAGGTGGGTGCGAGCTCTCCAGTACAGGTTCAGGGAACTAAATTAGAATCTATTAACTGAGCAATGGACTGACTGCTGAATTGTTTCTTGCCCTGTAATTTGTAAAATATGCATTTTCTTAAGCACTTAGAAAAGTAATTTGAATTTAAATTATTTTAAAAAGAATTATCAGTTTGATAAAAATAATTCCCAACTCTGTGATAAATCAGTGTGATTCTGATTTCAAAAGCTACAAGGTTGGCACACACACAATCATATACAGACACATGCGCACACACACACATAGAAGGGGAGAGACATGCACACAGAGAGACATAAACCTACACAAATACTGATCAATATCTTCCATGAATATAACTGTAAAAATATCCAATAGAATGTTAGAATATTTAATACAGCAAGAGAAAAACTATTAATTCTTTACTCCAAGAATGATTCACGAATGAAATTTTCATCTTGAAGGACACTAGGGTAACATGAGAGAATTAATTGGATTTTTTTTTTATGTTATCAGCTAGACTTTGAAAAAATAATTTTAAATGCTATCAGGAAGAACATTATAAGCTAAGGAATGCTAAAGCAATAAATTTAATAAAATCATGTAAGATTTTTATAGTTAAAAAAACAAAAACAAATTATTTCTGAAGTAGACTAAAGACATAAATGTGGATGTCTTTGTTTTAGTCTATTAGTACTGGAAAGTTAAAGGATCAAGATGAATAAGATGCCAGTTCTCCATAATGTTAATTAACAAACCCAGCAATTTTAATAGACCCAGACCTTTTTTCATAGCCTTTATAAGTTATATCACATACAAAGATTATCATCTCCAACATACTTCTGAGGATAACAACATGAGGGTTTCCCTTGACTGATTCTAAGATGTACTGTGATGTTGCAGCTATTGAAACAGTTAAATACTAAAATAGGGCTGACAAATCCATTAGAGATAGGAAAGAGAGCCACAAAATGAACATTTTCCTTATAAATGCATCTACATGACTTTCTTTGCTTCTCCGAATACCTTTATATTAAGGTTTCTCCGAGTTTTACTAAAAGTCATATGACTTCTTAGATAATTAATACTAGTGGGAATATTCTTGTCATCTTTTTGCATCTTAGTATCTTTGTGGTCATCTTTTTTTGTCTTAGTGTCTTTGTGTTTTAAATCAACTGTCTCATGGGCAATGCAGAGTTAGGGTAACTGCCTAATAATTAAATCTGACAGTTTGTTCCTTTTATTAAAGAAAGTACATTTTTGTGTGCTTGGATTTTAGGCATAATTTTTAATAAAATATTTTTTATTTTCTATATTCTTTCTTTACATTCCAAAGGCTTTCCCCTTTCCCAGTTCCCCCCTCACCATAAGTCCCATAAATCCTCTTCCCTCTGCCCATTCCCCAATCATCGCCCCCCCCAATTTTCTCTGTTCTGATATTCTCCTACAAAACTAGATCCAGTCTTTTCGGGACCAGGGTCCTCTCCTTCCTTCTTCTTGGGAATCTTTTGATTTGCTTATTTACCTTGAGTATTCAGAGCTTCTGGGCTCATTAATATCCACTTATCAGTGATTGCATTTCATGTGTATTCTTTTGTGATTGGGTTAACTCATTTAGGATGATATTTTCCAGATCCAAAAATTTGCCAACAAATTGCATGAATTCATTATTTTTGATTGCTGAGTAGGATTCCATTGTATAAATACACCACATTTTCTGTATCCATTCCTCCTTTGAGGGACATCTGGGCTCTTTCCAACTTATGGCTATTATAAATAAGGTTGCTATGAACATAGTGGAGCATGTAACCTTATTGCATGCTGGAGAATCTTTTGGATATATGCCCAGGAGTGGTATGACAGGGTCCTCTGCAAGTGTCATGCCCAATTTTCTGAGGAACCACCAGATTGATTTCCAGAGGGTTGTACCATCTTGCAACCCCACCAACAGTGTAGGAGTGTTTCTCTTTCTCCACATCTTTGCCAGCACCTGTTGTCTCTTGAGTTTTTAATCTTAGCCATTCTGACTGGTGTAAGGTGGAATCTCAGGGTTGTTTTTACTTGCATTTCCCTGACGACTAATGATGTTGAACATCTCTTAAGGTGCTTCTCAGCCATCCAAATTTCTTCAGGTGAAAATTCTTTGTTTAGCTCTGTACTCCATTTTAAAGCGGGTTACTTTGGTTCTTTGGGGTCTAACTTCTTGAGTTCTTTGTATATATTAGATATTAGCCCTCTGTTGGATGTGGGGTTGGTGATCTTCTCCCAATTTGTTGGTTGCTGTTTTGTCCTTCTGATGGTGTCCTTTGCCTTACAGAAATTTGTAATTTTATGAGGTCCCATTTGTCAATTCTTGATCTTAGAGCATAAGCTATTGGTGTTCTGTTCTGGAACTTTCCCCCTGTGCCCATGTCTTCCAGGGTCTTCCCTGATTTTAGGCATGTTAATTTTCTCTATTATTTTAGATATATCTGCTTTCCTTTTTTTCTCTTCTGCTGCATCCTTTTGGATCAGTCTTTAGTTTTTTTTTAAATATTTCTATATTTAAAATCTATTTTATTGTAGTTATATAGATTATACAGTTTATGATGGTTGCTTTGGTGCAGAGATAGGGATAAATAAATATAGCCTGCCATCCATCCTTGCAAGTTAGACTATCCTGATAGAAAGCCCTGGCTGTCTGTTCACACAGACAATGGCTGCTGGCTTTGTTACAATAGCAGAGGTAAGTTGTATAGACACACTTGGCCCATGAACCCTGAAATGCCGTCTTCAGTGACCAGTGCTGCAGATCCTCACTGCTCCAGCACCTCTGCTTCTGAGAACTTAGAAACTAATGTAAATTTTGAAATAAGTGTAGGAGGTGTATAACTTTGTGTAAAGTCTTCATTTATACATTCATTTAATGTTAGAGAAAATTTAGGACAACTGACTTTCTTGAAATGTGTAAATTTTGCCTTATTTTGTTTTCTTTTATCATCTTAAAATATTTTTTACTGCATTCTACTTTGCTCTCAGTATAATGGTCAACATACAGGTCATACATGGTGATTTGTTTATTTATACTTATTCCTAAAGGAGTGTGTGTGTGTGTGTGTGTGTGTGTGTGTGTGTAACATCAATAATTATTCATCTTGCTATACCAGTGTAGTACAGTCTTTTTTTTTTTTTCCTTAGCGGCTTCCATTTTTTTCTCCTTTAAAAAAATGGTCTTGATAGTGTGCTCTTTCTACACATGACAGCATGTAAGAGACACAGAAGTTCAAGCCAAACAAAATCTCAACAAGAAGAGTGGGAAGTGAGCTCAAAGCCCAACTTCTCACCAGGAAGCTATTTGCAATGCATAGACTCAAGGGAAGAGAAGTCAAGTTATTTTTTAAGTGGTGTGACAGTGGCTAGATCAGGTCAAGCTCTGTGTTAAGAACAGTTGGCCAATACAAATTGGTTGCCATGTTTTGTGTGACTGTATGCTTTTTGCCTGCTTCGTTTGTTTAATTCCTTTAATTTTTTTACAGTCTAGTCATTGTCCCCATCCTGGTCCTCCCTCCCACAGTTCTTCATCCCATTCCTCATCCTGCTTGTCTCCAAGAGTATGACCCCCAACTCTGTTCCTGCCAGACCTACCCACTCCCTGGGGCATCAAGTGTCTACAGAGTTAGGTGTTTTGTCCCAATGTGGCCAGAACAGGCAGTCCTCTGCTCTGTGTGCCTGTCAGGAGCCTCAGACCATGGGTTTTAAGAAAGGAATGCACATAAATTTGGGCGATTAGGGAGGTGCAGAAGGATTTGGGAGGAATTTGGAGAGGAGAAAGAATATCATGAAATTATGTTCCATGAAATTCTCAAAAACATAAATAAAAGTATTAAAAAAATACAAAGAAACCCACAGAATCCTTCCTTCCTGCTTACTGCCATGACGCCCCCAAAATGCAATGACTAATCTTCCAGCCTCTGTTGCCATTATCTGTGACTTTATCAATTCTTACCTATGAGAAAGAGAATCTGAGAAACACCTAGATTCTTTGATAGAGAAAACTGGTAACATAGAAGGTGATTTGTTTTGTTTTTGTTTTTTGGTTTTTTTTGTTTTTGTTTTCTCCTGAATTTATGAAAACTTAAGTTGCTTTTTAGCATTTCCTCTGCTTTCTCAGGTTTTTTTTTCTAGAAAGGGCCTATTCAGCCAAGATTGTAGACTCCTGTTGGAATTAGGCATGGAAGAGGTGGTAGAGTGAGAAGAGCTTTCAAAAAAAAGAACATGTAAGAGCTATATTGGGTTGGACAGAAACTGGGCTGGACAGAAACCCAGAGAACAGCTACTGCAGTGCACTTAGGTGAGTATCCCATCCAGGTCTATAAGGAGCTGGAAAAAATTCCCATTCTAAGAAAGAGGTGCTGTTATAGGACTGCCTCCCCGGCTAGCACATTACCTTCGCTCAGTCATTGGCCTTGCTTTTCACGCTAAAATGAGTTTCAATTTGTAAACCACACAACAGATTCCCTTAAAGGGAGCATTCTACAGCACATCTCCAAGGATACCACAGTCTGCTTTGTTGTCTTCTTTGTTTCTATCTGAGCTGACTCACATTAGAGTACCATGCTCTCACAAACCATCAAAACCCAGGACATAACTTGATGAAATTGAAGAGAATGCTTGTGAGTCCACTGCATAAACCACATGGTTCTATTTTCTGCTCTTGTTTGGTGAGCGATTTCCCCATGGTACCAGTGGCTCTCTTTCTGGGAGGAAGTTTTAAACAGTTTAACTAAGCTTAATGGAATTGCTTCCTGTTTGTATCTCCACGTTGGATCTCAGCAGCACTGCTACCAGAAAGCTTCGTTTTTCCTTTGACACCATCAAATCACACTCTCCTTATGTTTAATTTTCGGTTTGACACATCTTTTTGCGTGTTCACAGGAAGTGGGCCTAAAGTCAAGTATGAGGCAGTTTCTTTCCTGAAGATCTGAGACTTGCTAACTGAAGTTTCCTAGTGTGGTACTGCACATAAAAAGTTTCAGGTATAATGGGTCTTGGGCTTACCAAACAATTCACAGTGTATCACGCAACAGATTAGTGTTTTATACCATGTAACTAATAGCTATAAATTGGTAGCTTAAAATAGCATGCATGTATTCTCACGCTTTTCATGTATTAGAACTTGCATGGATTAAGAACATTCTCTACTCAGAGTTTCTAGTCAATGGTCTGGGGCTAAAGAGGTGAGCCAGCTGGAGGTTCCCATAAGCTAAATCTAGCCCCAGCCAGGACATGAACTGTTCTCACTAACCCTAACATCTCTGTCATTATCTGGTATCATGCTAGAGAAATGGTGGTTTCACTCTTTAAATAGTGACTCATGCAAGGAAACAAGCAGGAATTGTAAACCTGCTTTTCTGACTTTAGCTGATATTTTAGTGGAATCTCTAAGCAGAGCACCATCATGACTGTGAAAATATTCCTGTTGAGTCAAAATGACCGGTAAGCATTCCTTGAGTCAACGGAGCAGATAATTGACAGTGATGGTAAGAAAGGATGAGAATTTTCAGCATCTTTTGTCAGCTAGGTTAACCACAAGGGCACCACATTTTGAGTTTCTAGAGACATGAAAACTAATGCTCTACTATGTTCATAGCAGCCTTATTTATAATAGCCAGAAGCTGGAAAGAACCCAGATGTCCCTCAAGGGAGAATGGATACAGAAAATGTGGTTTATTTATACAATGGAATACTACTCAGCAATTAAAAATAATGAATTCATGCAATTTGTAGGCAAATGGTTGGATCTGGAAAATATCATCCTAAGTGAGTTAACCCAATCACAAAAGAATACACATGAATTGCAATCACTGATAAGTGGATATTAAGGAGCCCAGAAACTTTGAATACTTAGGACACAATTAGCTAAGCAAAAGAATCCCAAGAAAAAGGAAGGAGAGGATCCTGGTCTGGAAAATACTAAATCCAGTTTTGTAGGAGAGTACCAGAACAGAGAAATGGTGGTGGTGGGGGGGTGATTGGGGAATGGACGGGGGGTGGGGGGAGGGGAGGATGACTTATGGGACATATGATGAGGGGGGGGACTGGGAAAGGGGAAAGCCTTTAGAATGTAAACAAGGAATATAGAAAATAAAAAAATAAATAAATTACTACATACATTTTAAAGTATTTATCTTAATCTAACTGAAAAATGACAAATTTTCACAAAATGTGGAATTTCATATAAAAGCTGGAAAAGGACTGAGAGTTTGGGGCAGTGGCAGCATGCCCACAGAGTATACGTGAGGCCCAGGGCTCTGTCCACAGTACACAAAGGACAAATTCTGAATTTATTCAAAGCATTTTCTAAAAATCACATTTGTTTCTCATTACTTTGGCCCTTGCCCTTGTGTGGAGTTATTTAAACAGCTCACCTCAGTGTCCAGAGATGGGTATGTACAATATCTCTAAGTTTCTATTCAACTTATTCTATTTCACAATACCAAAGGATGGATTCTGCCAAACAGAAGGCTAGTTCAGTGTCTACTTAAGTACATGTGTATATCTAAGCCTTCCTCATTCATGTAATCTTACATTTTGCCTTCCATAGTTATATCATATATGATGTATACATACAACATACATAAACAAGCCACTGGAAAATGGTAAAGAAAATTCTACACGGTGGGAAAATTATACCTGCCAACTAATATTGCCTGCCATTGACTCTGAGGAGTTCTTTTGTAACAACTGTATTCAAGTAGCAAGCATAATTATCATCAAAGAAAAAAGGAATGCAAATGAATATTTCAGAAAATGGAAGTGCTCTCTCATTCATTCTGCATTGGTATTGCGGTTACTTTCATGATAGATAAAAATATAAGACTAAGAAAATTACTTCATTTTATGATGACAGATCATAGAAGGGAAAAAAGAATCATCAATTCTTCCATGGAAGAAAATGGGATATTTCTCAGTTTAGGGAGGGGTGTGGTATGAGTAAGTAATTTGCTATGGTTCACAGAGATGGAAAGTTCAGAATCATCTAAAATGAATAACTGCAAATCAGGCTCATAAGTCCATATGGAGGAAAAAGAACAGCAAAAGGGGTAGGTAGGAAAACTCATGGGCTCAAAGCAGGAGATTGGAGTAGGATGCCAGTATGGGAAAACATACATTTTTACATTATATCTTTTTTTATTTTCAAAAACTGTGAAGCCAGCCTGCAGTTGAGTCTCCAAATGAATGTATAAGAAAACATGATATATATAACCAATACAATTTTATTCAGTCATTAAAAATGGTAAATCATATTTGCATGAATGATACTAGAAAGAGATCATTGTGTCAAATGAAATTCAAATACATACTGCACATCCTTAAACACCTTGAGAAAAGATCTTAAAGAAGGGTGGGAAGAAAACCTACTGCAATATATGTGACATGAAGGATGAACTTATATTTGAGGGCAGACACCAGCAGGAAGGGTGTGGAGCAAACATGTGGAGAAAAGAAAAGCAATACAAACAAGTCCTGTGAGCATGATATAATGAAACAATACATTGCATACTAACTTTTAAAACATGGAATATACTTAAATTACTATAACAATTTTGATTCATGAAAAGATGTCAGAGAGAAATGATTCATTTTATGGTTCAGATATCCTGTAAAATTCTTTCATCTTGCTTTCCTCATGTCATTATATAGACAACACTTCTGATGGTAATTAATCCTGGTGAATAATTTAGCATTATGTTGTTCTACATGTTGTGATTATAAATTATTTGCCTAGGTTATGTTTATAAAAATCTATACATTTTATATTAGCACATAGTTACTATTTCTGTATCCTTCCCTTTAGTAATTTGATCCAACACTAATTGCTTTTTTTTGTTGTTGTTTTTTTTGTTTTTTCAAGACAGGGTTTCTCTGTGTAGTCCTGGCTGTCCTGGAACTCACTCTGTATACCAGGCTGGCCTTGAACTCAGAAATCCACCTGCCTCTGCCTCCCAAGTGTTAATAGCAATTTTATATAATAATTTTATTTAATTTGCATTTCCCTGATGAGTAATGATGTTGATCATCTCTTAAGGTGCTTCTCAGCCATCCGAATTTCTTCTGGTGAAAATTCCTTGTTTAGCTCTGTACCCCATTTTTAATAGGGTTATTTGGTTCTTTGGGGTCTAACTTCTTAAGTTCTTTGTATATATTGATATTAGCCCTCTGTTGGATATGGGGTTGGTGAAGATCTTTTCCCAATTTGTTGGTTGTTGTTTTGTCCTTCTGACAGTGTCTTTTGCCTTACAGAAACTTTGTAATTTTAAGAGATCCCATTTGTCAATTCTTGATCTTAGAGCATAAGCTATTGGTGTTCTATTCAGGAAATTTCCCCCTGTGCCCATGTCCTCCAGGGTCTTCCCCAATTTCTTTTCTATTAGTTTCAGTGAGTCTGGTTTTATGTGGAGGTCCTTGATCCACTTGGAATTGATCTTAGTGCAAGGAGATAAGAGTGGATCAATTCGCATTTTTCTGCATGTCGACAACCCTGAGATTCCACCTCACACCAGTCAAAATGGCTAAGATTAAAAACTCAAGAGACAACAGGTGCTGGTGAGAATGTGGAGAAAGAGGATCATTCCTCCATTGTTCGTGGGATTGCAACATGGTAAAACTGCTCTGGAAATCAATATGGCAGTTCCTCAGAAAATTGGGCATGACATTTTCAGAGGACCCTATCATACTACTCCTGGGCATATACCCAGAGGATTCCCCTGAATGCAATAAAGACACGTGCTCCACTATGTTCATAGCAGCCTTATTTATAATAGCCAGAAGCTGGAAAGAACCCAGATGTCCCTCAAAGGAGGAATGGATACAGAAAATGTGGTATATTTATACAATGGAATACTACTCAGCAATTAAAAATAATGAACTCATGCAATTTGTAGACAAATGGTTGGATCTGGAAAATATCATCCTAAGCGAGTTAACCCAATCACAAAAGAATACACATGAATTGCAATCACTGATAAGTGGATATTAATGAGCCCAGAAACTCTGAATACTCAAGACACAATTAGCTAAGCAAAAGATTCCCAAGAAAAAGGACGCAGAGGACCCTGGTCCAGAAAAGACTAAATCCAGTTTTGTAGGAGAGTACCAGAACAAAGAAATGGTGGGGATGGGGGTGATTGGGGAATGGGGGAGGGAAGAGGACTTATGGGACATATGGTGATGGGGGGAACTGGAAAGGGGAAAGTCTTTGGAATGTAAACAAAGAATATAGAAAATAATAAAAAAATAAAAAGAAGGAAACGATAGCACAACAATAAACCCTGAATAAATCTAAAGAGAGAGAGAGAGAGAGAGAGAGAGAGAGAGAGAGAGAGAGAGAGATGTTAAGAGATAATAAGGAAAAAAAAAGAAACCAAGATACTGAAAAGTTAAATATATAAATTCTATGCTTAGGTTTTTAGAATTAGTCTTTTCAAGAATATATCTGCCACATGAATTGGTGTGTAGTTGTTTTCATCTCTAAGCATGTATTTGTACCTTAGGCATCGCTTTCCTCCAGGACACAGAAGTCATTGGTCTTGATAAAAAGTCATGGCTAGCCCTCCACCAGTGTATTGTACTCCTTTTTATCTAACTTAAAAAAAAACCTTTTTACACTTTAAAAAAATACCTTAAAAGTAAAGCAAATACATTTTTTAGTTTAAAAACATAATTTTATTTAATTATTTTATATTCTCAAGTTTTATATAATCAAGTGATTGGCCACACACTGGCTTATGTTTTGCCTTCACATCCCCTGACTTTAAAAGGAAAAAAACTAACCTTCAATTAATAATATTATGAAATCCCATTTCAATGCCAAATAAAATTATTTCCTTCTAATTTTACTTCTCTTTTATTAGGGTTATAGAACTTCATAATGTACAAAACATTAATTCCATTTGACATACCTGAAAATCATTGCAAATGTGATTTAATTATCAGTTATTAATTTTGTAAACAGCATTTGAATGTTCTGGGGCTTTCTGTTCTTGGTGAGATAGTTCTTTCTAAAATGGCAAGCCCCCAGGGCAAGCGGTACAATAAGGCTCATTCATTATAATTGTTTTATTGACTTTCAACCATCAAATTACAATTCTTCATTTCAGTTATTAATTGTGCAGCTTATGGTTTGAGATGGAAGAATCTTAAAATTGTATGAAAAGCATTGGCATATGATAATAAATAATGGATAACACTCAACAGAATTAATTATTCAAATTCCCAATGATTATGCCATCATGATAAATGGGAGGCTCTTGCCTGCCTATTTGGTATGTGTTCCTCAGTTTTTGAAAGGGACTTAAAGGAAGTTGTGTTGAATTCACACTGCTGATATAAATTAACCGGTTCTATCATGATCATTGGATTTGGGGCTCTTGTTTTTAAGGATAACCTATAAGAAAGTTAATCAATTCCAAGGATTATGAGGTTATTTCTTCTGAGGTCTATGGAGTCTCACCTCTCGCAGTGTCCTAGTGGTCCTTCCTTGGATCTCATGCCGCATCCCAACTCATGAAGAAATAAATCATATTAGATTCTGGACTACCCTTGTTTAACCTCAATCGCCTTTTACAAAAGGCACTTAGGTACCAAGTATTAGGAATTTGTTTTGTCAATTTTGCGAGGGTCATGATTTAAACATGATGTTGTTCTGTGTGTAAGATTTGTGATCTTCAACCATTAACATCCTAGAAAGAGTACATTTGCAGAATACATTTTTTCTCTTTCATGAAGTTTTGAGAATACTTTCATGTGAATGTGATAGAGATCACATTTCCCAATAGTTAAAAGTTCAGTGATGACATTTTCTGATTGCATTTGCAGTTTCAGTGGCTTCTCA
The DNA here is from genome assembly GCA_964023405.1 of Apodemus agrarius. Lineage (NCBI taxonomy): Eukaryota > Metazoa > Chordata > Mammalia > Rodentia > Muridae > Apodemus > Apodemus agrarius. The sequence continues at coordinate 86,588,872 of OZ030007.1, forward strand.
TATTTTCTGAGCTATTAGTGAGACATATGTACTTTATTCATCCCACTCTGATTTGAGTTTATCTCTTGTTCTTTAGCGTTGCCAATTATTGATCTGAACTTCTGAGGCCACATTGTTAAATATATATACCTTCAGAACTATAGTTTGGTATTTGAATTTTAAAATGCCACATTTAATTAATTTTAATTTTGACCCTTTTTTAAGAAGGAGAGAACAAAGCTGCACATATATACATATGTGCCTACTCTGCCCCCTGCTATGTGACATGATGTATGTCCTTAGGGCAAGTGAGAAGACTATGGCCAGATGTAGGACACTGATGCTGGGCTAGAAGAATGGGTCAAAAGAACCTTCCTAATCATCCTGACTCAATGACCACACTCTATCTCATCTGAATGGTCTTATTCCACCTCATTCTTTGAATGGCCATACGCGTTCTCATCTGAATGGCTAAACTCCATCTCAAAGAGAGGATAAAGTACAATTTGTCCCCTTCTCTGGTAAGTTCCATTTCTATGAATAAGACCAGTGCTAAGTCACTGAGTAAAGCAGATGATAAAAGCTAAAATTATAGTGGTAACTCTTAATCAAATTGCTAGTGTGCTTATTTTGGGTTCACCATTTACCCTCTTTACCCACCCCTAACCTTGCCATCCATATTTCTTCCTTCTCTTCTCTCTGCTGTTGTCTTCTCAAGTTGGGAGTCAAGTATAGCTAGATGAAAGTAAGCAAAAGACTTAACTAATGATTCATTCATTCTTTCGTGTGTTTGTTCCTAAGACAGAAAGGTTGTTAATGGCTTCTTCTGTTATACCATTTTCACAGAGGAGATATGCTCCAGTGTAGGGGAGTGCTAGTGCGGGGAGGTGGGAGTGGGTAGGTAAGCACCCTCAAGAGACAGGGGATAGGAGGTTTCTGGAGGGAAGATCTGGAAAGGGGATAACAATTGAAATGTAAATAAAGAAAATATCCAATAAAAGAAAAAAAAAAGAATAGTCATCACAATTCTTAGGAAAATTTAAGTAAAAAGCTCTGATCTATAATTTCACATTATTTATTAGAATGTCTAGTAAACAAATGAAAAGTGTATGACAAGAATATTGAGAAAATATAGCTTCTATATATTGATAAAAGCCAAAAACATCATGGTTATTATGGAAACCATATAACCATTTACCAAAGTGCAAAATAAATTTCTATATGAAAATACCACAAGTCTATTTATCTTCATGGTAATTGAGAAATGGAATAAATTTCCAGCTTCTGGCTATTACAAATAAGGCTGCTATGAACATAGTGGAGCATGTGTCCTTATTGCATGCCTGGGAATCCTCTGGGTATATGCCCAGGAATGGTATAGCAGGGTCCTCCAGAAGTGTCATGCCTAGTTTTCTGAGGAACTGCCAGACTGATTTCCAGAGTGGTTGTACCAACTTGCATTCCCACCAGCAGTGGAGGAGTGTTCCTTTTTCTCCACATCCTTGCCAACACCTGCTGTCTCCTGAGTTTTTAACCTTAGCCATTCTGACTGGTGTGAGGTGAAATCTCAGTGTTTTGATTTGCATTTCCCTAATCACTAATGGTGCTGAACAACATTCCTCAGTGGAGGAATGGATACAGAACGTGTGGTATATTTACACAATGGAATACTACTCAGCAATTAAAAACAATGAATTCATGAAGTTCTTAGGCAAATGGTTGGAATTGGAAAATATCATCTGAAGTGAGGTGAAATCTCAGAGTTGTTTTGATTTGCATTCCCTAATGACTAATGATGTTGAACATTTCTTAAGGTGCTTCCCAGCCATCCAAAGTTCTTCAGGTGAAAATTCCTTGTTTAGCTCTGTACCCCATTTTAATAGGATTATTTAGAAGTTCTAGTTAATTTCTGCAGGCACCTCACTTAAATGGGACAGCCACATGTGTTTGGATTCTGATGAGGGCTGCATGTACTGATGTAAGTGACTTGCTTAGCTCATGAAGCTGGAAGCAAGTAAAGGACTCTACAGGCCAGAAGCCCATCATTCTTTGAGGAGACCCTTGATGATTTAAAGACCTCCTACCAAGCTTTTGTTCCTAAAGGTTTAGAAATCTCCCAGTTGGTAAATGGGAAGCTCATGGATTCTTGATATAACAGATTGGGTTACAAGTGGCTCTTTTGATGTCTTATCTCAAGCATCCTGATTTCTTGGGCTACTGCCATTATCCAGCACTTTAGAATTTGCAAAGTGGACTGCAGGCATGTAATCTGTGTGCTTTCAACTCTTCAGCAAAAGTCTTAAAAAACTCAAACCTTCCTTTGAATCCACCTTTGCGTTCCTCTATGCTACTAACAAAGAATTCATATTGAATTCATCTTGTTTCTCTGCTCAGGGGACAGAGAAAAATGCACATTCATGTTTCTGAAACTACAGTTGTCTGCTTGGGTTTAGTTGAGCTCTTTTAGGAAGGCATTTGCTTGGTAGGAGTTATAGGAGAAGCACAGGAAAAGGACATATGAATCCAGATTCCATTTAGAGCTCTCTACTCAGTTCTGTTTCTATTTCCATTTTCTTTTTAAATTGTGGATTCCCATGTTGTAGAAATTATTTCACCCTGACCCTGGGTTTCTAACCTGCCTTTGACCGTTTAGTTTTCAGATAAAAGGCACACACAACCTTCATATTTAGAATAAACCTTAAACAGCACAAGAGCTGGGCAGGTACCTACCCTCTAGTTTATTAGAATCCAATTTTCTACTGATTACCCTGAGTTATTACTATCTTTCCTCAGTCCAATGGTTGGTATAAGTATCTGCATCTGTCTCAGTGAGCGGCTGGTTGAGACTCTTAGAGGACAGCCATGCTAGGCTCCTGTCATGCATGTCCTTTTGGGTCTGGGCTATCATACTTAGAATGACATTTTCTAGTTTCATCTATTTGCTTGTAAAATTAAGGATGTCTTAATTTTTAATAGCTGAATAGTGTTAGATTATATTAATGAACCTCATTTTCTGTATCTATTCTTCAGATGAGGGACATCTGGGTTGCTTCCAGTTTCTGGCTATTATAAATAAGGGTGCTATGAACATAGTGGAGCTGTCCTTGTGGTATGATGGAACATTATTTGGGTATATACTCAGGAGCAGTATAGCTAGGTATTCATGTAGAAACATTTCCAATTTTTGTGAGGAACTTCTAGATTGATTTCCAGAGTGGTTGTACCAGTTTGCAAAACACCAGCTAGGGAGGAGTGTTTCCCTTTCTCCACATCCTTGACAGCATGTGCTGTCACTTGAGTTTTTGATCTTACCTATTCTGATCGGTGTAAGATGGAACATCAGGTTTGTTTTGACTTACGGTTTTAGAAATTTCATTCCAAGACCAGATGGGCCCATTGCTTTAGGAGTCTGATGAGGGCACCAAGTGGCAGTGGCAGGGATTGTGAGCCAGATTAAATGACCCAGTTCACAATCTAGAGTGGAAAGAGACAAGAGAGAGACTTTTGTTGCAGAATCCTCTTTGATGCCATGCTTCCAAAATATTAAGAATCTTTTAACAGGACCCACATCTCCTAGGAGAATTACCTGGTGACCAAATATTCTGCTCACAGACCTTTGGGAGATAGTCAACATCCAAATCATAGTAACATCTCTACAGGGAATAATTCAGACTCTCCCTTGACACTGTTATGTAAAACTAAGAAAAATAAAGAATCATGAAGATATTGATGAACACTCTGGAATTCTTTCTAAGCTCTGGAAGAATAAAAAGTGGGATGTATTCTTTACTGTAGTTCTTATATTTCATGAATATTTTATACTTTCTCTACTATTCTGGGGATTTTCTCAAAACTCTGAAGCAATAGAAAATTCCCCTTATCCCACAGGCAATAAAGGCAGAGATTGTGCAGAGGATGTAGTTTCTTTTCTCCAGGGAAACTTTAATGAGAAATTGGTAATCTTTGGATCTTTTCCTAGTTTCTTACAAATGTTGATCAAAATACTGCATGTATCTATCATGACTCCGCCCTGTGTTCTGCTCTGACCATTATCTCTAATGCCCTTGGCCAGTCAGTTGCCTTCCCTGTCTTTCACACATTCTCACTGTTCCCCTTCCCAGTTTTCCATAGATCCACATTATTCTGTTTTTGCTGTCTGCACAGCATCTCAGTAATGTTTTTACTTTCATAATGCATTTTGACTGGACACACTGGATAGTAGAGTTTCTTTTCAGTAATACCAAGGTAGCCATGCTTGTTCTTTCATAGTCTTACTCATGGTTGAGTTTGTGTGTATTATGTAAAGTTTAGCTTGAAGTTTTTTTTCTTTCATTGCTAGAGCCATAAAAATTAGATTTATGGTCATGTTACTCATGATACAATCTATAGTGTTTAACAAGTGAGTATCAAATCTTTAGTAATATTTTTGAATCATTAAGTAAGGATGGATCATATCAGAAAACTCATATCTATTCCTGTTGGTTACTCAGGGAAATAACTTAGATCTTTGGAAGATGAATACTATCTTCTGTCATGCAAGGATAACTTGAGAATGGTGAGTTAATGTTACATAAGGGTGTTTTTTTTTCTCTAGAAATCTGTGCCTTCTTCTATGCTGAATGATTCGCACTCTGAATTCTCAGCATAGAAAAATGCTTCTTTGACCCCAAGAATAAGCACAGATAGAATCCTTGGCCAAGTGCTCGATGGGTAGGCAGGCAGTTCATGGACATTTTGTAGAAATGTGGGTAGATGTGGATAATCTTATTTCTTTACATAACATGATGAAATTTTTCCCAGTACAACTTATGATGAAGAAAGGTGGTGTAGGAGAGTACCAGAACAGAGAAATGGGGGGGGTATGATTGGGGAATGGGTGGAGGGAAGAGGACTTATGGGATATATGGTGAGGGGGGAACTGGGAAAGGGGAAAGCATTTGGAATGTAAACAAAGAATATAGAAAATAAAAAATAAAAAAACCAAACAAACAAAAAAAAAAGAAAGGTGGTATTGATTGGATACTGCATTTAAATGGACACATTTCTTCTTTTCTCCTTTTACCTCTACTTTTAGATAGTTTTTTTTTAAATCTTTAATGTATTTATGTGTGTGTTTTGTGTTATGTGCATTGTGGTGTAAAGTGTGTGTATGTGTGTGTATGCATGTATGTGTGCTTGTGTGTCTGTTGCAAACTGGAAAGGGGAAGCTTCAGAGAGGCTTGAGACCTCTAATCTGACAATTCTTATTAAATCACTAAGTTCAGACAATTTAGGTACATCATTTCATTGAATCACCAAAATCTATTCCATAGGTATATTTTCTTGTCTCCCATTTTGTCCATGAAAATATGAGGTTTGTGTAGTTGCCATTTTGCACATTTTAAAAGTGAGTCTGGGACAGGAGAGGGACATAGGATGGGGAGACAGGCAAGGACATTGTGGGAAAGGCCTAAGTATGTTCATTACAAAGGTATATAGGTAAAAAAATGTCATAATGCATCCCATTTTGTTGAATGTTAATTTAAAAATGGATTAAAAATAAGGAAAAATGGGTCTATCTCAGAATTTGCATGTGCATTATTCTTACTTCACTTACTTGGAAAGAAAGAAATGCAAGGAAGAGAGACAGCTTAGAAGCATGTGATCTTCCTAGCATGTGCAAATCACAGTAAGCATAGTAGTAGAGTGTGAGGTCCAAAGCCTTCCTACAAAAGAACAGCATTACCATATGCAGAAAACCAGTCAGCAAATGGGAAGATTGGGAACTCTTGACTGACTGGCACAGGTAGGCACCTTAGAGTGTCCATTGTGATGACCTCCAGCTCATTATCATACTAAATACACACTCATGGTTGAGATTTAAAATGCTAATGAGACATTAAATACATGACATTGTATAAAGAACTGAAGGGAAGACTATAAGCAAGAACGCCTTACTATACAAGGTGACCTGTGAAACCAGTCATATGCCTTACAGCACTGACTGATCTTTTATTCTGGTGGGCTTTTGAACTAAAATATTATTTACCTCTGTTCCAATGACTTCCTCCCCTATCTGTGGTGCTGAACTAAGTGGGTAGAGTGCTAGTGTAGTAGTAAGTGCAACTAAGTAAGTAAAGTACTTACTCTGGAAGTGTGGAGTTCCCAACTCCAGCACCTATTTTAAAGGCTAGGTTTATACAGCCCTCAGAAGCAGAAACACGATTGTCATGGGGGCTGAGTGGCTTGCATATCTATCTGAATGGTGAATTTATGGCCCAGTCTAGCACCTTGGTTTAAAAAGATAAGGTTGAGAGAGAGACAGAGAAGCCACTCAGAGTTGACATAGGGCTTTACGCATACACAAACATTTGCTCATATACCTTCATACACAAATCACTCTACCCCAATGATTCTGCTTTTTCTGATCCATCTGTATGTAATCTCAGCAGACACCAAGAAGAAAACAACAGGAATAATGGGGAGAGAAATAAGCAACACAGAGACAAAAACAAAATGAACAAGAAGAAAATCTCTTCTGAGCTGATTATATTACCATAGTTATTAAGATCAAGGCTTGAACAAGCTTTTCTCAACTAACTACCTTCAGGAAGTTAATTAAATACACAGTAATAGTGAAGAGAAGGAATTAGTTTGATGTAGTCACACTGGGAACAAGAGAAAAGAAATTCAGGGAGTGCTGGTCCACCATCTCACACTCAGCCCATTCTTCAGACTCATCTTCCAGGTTAAGGCCTAAAAAGAATATATATATATATATATATATATATATATATATATATATATATATATTTTCTATATTCATTGTTTATATTATGTTTATATAAAAAGAATATATATAATTTTCTATATTCATTGTTTATATTCCAAATGATTTCCCTTTTCCAGGTTTCCCCTTCCCTATAAGTCTCATAAGCCCTCTTCCCTCTGTCAGTTCCCCAATCAACCCCCTCCCACTTCTTTGTCCTGGTAATCCCCTACATTGCTGCATCAAGCCTTTCCAGGACCAAGACACAATTCACATATCAAATGATTCCCAAGAAGAAGGAAGGAGAGGGCCCTGGTCCTGGAAAGACAAAATATATTCTTCAGTAAGTAGTCCTGCCCATCTTTGATTCATCATTGTCTTGTTTCCATTTTTTCCTATAAGTTGGTCTGCAAGTCATTAAATGTGTATGGAATCTCTTTTCAAAGCTCTTGGAAAACTCCATTTTGGGAGTTCCATTTTGGGTTCCATTATTTCAGTCATCTGATAGCCAAAGTGAAGAACACAACTATTTTTAGAAACTCTTTATTCCTGCCAGAGCATTTACAATTTTTTTTTAAATTTAAGAACAGAATTTAGTGTTTTTGCATCCATATTCATGAGGGAAATTCTCTTTCTTTGAGTAGTTGTGCTGTTTGGGAATCAGAGTGTCTGAAGTCTCATAAAATGAACATAGCAATGGTCCTCTGTTTCTACTTTGTGGAACAATTCCAGAAGTATTGTTATTATCTATTTCCTGAAATTCTGGTAGAATTATGCACTGAAACCTTTGAACCCTTGGCTATTTGGGGTTGCGAGATTTTAATGATTGCTTTTATTTCCTAAGGAGTTTATGCCTAATTAGATTGTTTACCACATATTGATTTAACTTTGACAAGTGTTATCTATCAAAAACTTTTCCATGTCTTTTAGATTTTCCAATTTCGTGGAGTATAGGATTTTGACATATGACCTAATGATGCTTTGGAATTACCTGGTGTCTGTTGTTAGGTGCCCCCTTTTTTAGTTATATTTATTAGGATGTTCCTCCCTCAATCCCTCTCTCTCTCTGCCTTTCGGTTAGTTTCAGTAAAGGCTTATTAATCTTGTTGATTTTCTCAAAGAACCAACTCCTTGTTTAATGGATTCTTTGAATTGTTTTTGTTTCTATTCTATTGAGGGCTGATATGACTTCTTAGTTTATTTCCTGCTATTCACTCCTATTGGGAGTGTTTGTTTCTTTTTGTTCTCGAGCATTTAGCTGTGCTTTTACATTACTAGAATGAGTTCTTTCTAATTTCTTTATGTAGGTGTTTAGTGCTATTGTCTTTCCTCTTAGCACTACTTTCATTTTGTCTCCTAAATTTAGGTATATTATGCATTCATTTTCACCGAGTTCTAGGTCTTTCTTCATTTCTGCCTTGAACTATCAGTCATTCAATAGAGTTGTTTACTTTCCATGAATTTGTTGGCTTTCTATTGTTGAAATATAGCCTTAATCATGTTCTGAGAAGATGAAAGGGGTTATTTTCTTGTATCTGTTAAGACTTGCTTTGTGACCAACTATATGGTTAATTTTGGAAAAGGTTCCAAGAAGTGCCGAGAAGAAGGTCTATTATTTTATATTTGAGTAAAATGTTCTATAGAGACATTGGGTTGATTTGAGTCATCATATCTGTTCCATTATTTCTCCTTTTAGTTTCTGTTTGGATGATCTGTCCATTGATGAAAATGAGATATTGAAGTCTCCCACTTCACAATGTGTAGGGTGTGATATACGCTTTAGTAATGTTTCTTTTGCAAATGTAGGTGGCCTTGTATTTGGAGCTTAGATTTTCAGTACTGAAATGTCTTCTTAGTGAAAAGATCTGCTATGCTCATGGATTGGTAGAATTAATGCAGAAAGAAATTGACATTTTACCAAAGCAATCTATAGATTTAACACAATCTCTATTAAAACTTCAACACAATTCTTCACAGACTTTGAAAGTTCAATAAAAAACTAAGAAACTAAGGATAAAACAATCCTGTACAAAAAAGAACTTACAGAAGCATCACTGTCCTGATTTCAAGCTATACTACAGAGCCATATTAATAAAAACTGCATGATATTGAGATAAAAGAAAACAGGTAGATCAATAAAATCAAATCTAAGACCCAGATGTAAATCCACACATCTATGGACACTTCAGTTTTGACAGAGAAGCCAAAGTTATATGTTTGAAAAAAAAGAAAGTATCTTTAAAACATGGTGCTAGTCTGAGTGTCAGCATGTAGAACAATGAAAATAGACCCATATTTATTACCCTACAGAAAACTCAATTCTAAGTGGATCAAAGACCTCAACATTAAAACATACTCTGAACCTTATAGAAGAGAAAGTAGGGAGTAGCAACAAACACATTGGCACAGGAGACAACTTCCTAAACAGAACACCAACCTAGATGGCAGGCTTTAAATCAACAATTAAGTAATGGGATTACAAGAAACCGAGCAGTTTCATAAGGTAAAGGAAACCATCAATACGGTAAAATGGAATCCCACAGACTTGGAAAAGATATTCACCAAACACATAATCCACAGAAGACTAATTTCCAAAATATATAAAGAACCTAAGAAAGTAGACATCAATAAACCCAACCCAAACAAACTAAAACAATCCAAACCAAACAAAAACCAAAAATCCCCAAACCTCAATAGCAACAACAAAAACAGTTAAAAGATGGGGTGCATATCTAAACAGGTGACACAAGTGACAGTTCATGCTGGGTAATGTTCCTTTTGTTTCTATTTTGTGGAATAGTTTGAAGAGTATTGGTATTCAGTCTTCTTTGTAGGTCTGATAGAATTCTACACTAAACCCATCTAGTCCTGGGTTCTTTTTGGTTGGTAGTCTTTCAGTGATTGTTTCCATTTCTTTAGGGGTTATGGGACTATTTAGATGGTTTATCTGATCCTGACTTAACTTCAGTGTTTGGTATATGTCTAGAAAACTGTCCATTTCATCCAGATTTTCCAGTTTTGTTGAATATAGGCTTTTGTAGTAGGATCTGATGATTTTTTTAATTTCTTCACTTTCCATTTTGATATCTCCCTTTTCATTTCTGTTTTTGTTAATTTGGATTCTGTCTCTGCCTTCTGGTTAGTCTGGCTAAGGATTTATTTATCTTGTTGATTTTCTCAAAGAACCAGCTACTGGTTTTGTTGATTCTTTGTATTGTCCCATGAAGAAAACAACAGTATCAACTGGCCAGACTTCCTGGAACTCCCAGGGTCTGAACCACTAACCAAAGAATTTATGTAGAAGGACCCATGGCTCCGGCCACATATGTGGCAGAGTATGGCCTTGTTGGACATTAGTCAGAGGAGGAGAGGCCCTTGGCCTGATGCCCCTTGTAGGGGAATGCCAGGGTAGGAAGACAGCAATGGCTGGGTGGCTGGGGGAGGACCTTCATAGACACAGGGATTTGGGGGAGAAGTTGGGGGTTTCAGAAGGGGAGATCTGGAAAGGAGAAAACATTTGAAATGTAAATAAAGAAACTATCCAGTAATTCAAAAAAAATTCAGGGAGCCTGCATGGCTTGGGATCTCCCCACCTCCACACATATGTTACAGTTGTGTCGCTTGGTCTTCATGTTGGACTCCTAGGAGTGGGAGCAGGGACTGTCTCTGACTCTTTTATTTCCCTTTGGGACCCTTTGCTCCTACTGTTTAGCTACTTTGGCCTTAATAGGAAAGGAGGTGCCTTGTCTGGTTTCAGCTTGATATGCCACAGCTGCTTGGTAGCTATAGCAAGCCATTCCTTTCCTGAAAAGGAGGAGTAGATGGAGCAGGGAAGAGAGTAGATAGGAGGAGGTGGTAAGGGGAGGATTCTGTGGTTGGGATGTTAAAAAAAGCAACAGCAACAAAAACAATAGAAGTAAAATGAACCTTATTTGAGTTGCATTTGATTTGGTAATTCCACAAATGTTAAGGATTTAATGAGAGGGAAAATTTTGCTTAATGCTCCAGAAAAGAAAGAAAACAAAAGAAAGAGGGAAAGAAATTAAGAAAGAATGAGAAAGAATGTCTTCAGAGCCACTATTACTGCACCCATACAACAAATCATCAAAAACTGGGTCTAGCCAGGCTGCATTGGCCATCTGTGTTTCAGATTTTCCAAACACATTTTGTATTTACTTGCTTTCACAGCAAAACCTCTCAAAAGAGTCCTTGGTCATTTGAAAGTCCATGTTGACACAAGATTTTCTGGAGTTGTCTCTAATTCCATGGTAACCAAGAGTCTCTCCTAACTGTTTTCTTGGCTGCCATCAACTGTTTGCTCTTCATTTTAAGAATCTGCAGCAGAGCTGGGTTTGTATAATTTTGGTTCTTTCTTTATGCCCAGAGGGCAAACAGGGGAAAAATAAAACAAAGCTGTGGTGAACCAGGAGATTCTCAGCCAAACTGAATGAGAAAATTGAGGCAATTATTGGAAAATATATGTGAGAGCCTGTTATCACTCAAATAGAAAGGTAAATGTCTTTGAATTTGTGTTTCATTTGGACTAAGACTTACTGAGAAGATTGCAATCTTTTCCTTCTCATGAATAAATCATGAGTTACACATTTGCAAAGATGAAGGTGTCACTGAAGTACTTGTTTAAAAATAAATATTGCTTTTCACAGAGTCCCTAAATTTATTCTCCAGGGAGTTGTCATGCCAATGGCACTTCAGAACTAAAATCAACATTATTTTCTTTGATGAAGTGAGTTTCTGTGTGGGTTCCACACACATTTTACCTATTTGATATAGAAACCATTTAATGCTCTTGAATCTCATTGTCTAGATGATTATATCTCTTTCTCAGAGAATATCAGGGACTTCACCTGAACATAAAGTCACAAATTGTATTATCAACAGGTAAGCAATAAAATGCAAGCTGTAACATTTCATAGCATCGAAACATTCCTAACACAGACTGTAACATTGTCAAATAAAATGAATAGGTCTTGGATATGTGATTTATCTCTTTTATATTTATAAACAGGCCATAGCAGTTTGCTTAAGCTATTGTTTGCAGAGTAGAAAACTAGGGATATTTGCTGTGTTTTTTAGGCCTGAAATGTTCAATATTTTGTATGTGCTCCTGGTGATTTACACAGACCTTTAATAGAAAATTTAAAGAGCATTATACATTTTCCTCTGGCTATAAGTATTGCAGAACCTACAGATAATGTATATTCATATTCATACCAAGCTTTCACAAATAATTCCTGTTTCTTTTTTATTATTATTTATTTTTTAAAACTTTTTTATTAGATATTTTCTTTCTTTACATTTCAAATGTTATCCCCTTTCCTGATTTCCCCTCTGAAAATGCCTTATTCCATTCCCCTATTCCCCTGCTAATCAACCCACATACTCCTGCTGCCCTGTCCTGGTATTCCCCTATACTGCAACATGAAGCCTTCTCAGGGCCAAGAGCCTCTTCCTCCATTTGATGTCCAAAAAAGACTATCTTCTGCTGCATATGCAGCTAGAACCATGGATCCCTCCATGTGTACTCTTTGGTTGGTAGATTAGTCCCTGAGAGCTCTGGAGGTACTGGTAGGATCATATTGTTGTTCCTTTTATTGGGCATCAAGCTGCTTCAGCACCTTGCATTCTTTCCGTAGCTCCTCCATTGGGGACCTTGTGCTCAGTCCAATGGTTGGCTGAGAGCATCCACCTCTGTATTTGTCAGGTACTGGCAGAGCCTTTCAGGAGACAGCTATATCAGGCTGCTGTCAGCAAGCACTTGTTAGCATCCACAATAGTGTCTGTGTTTGGCAACTGTATATGGGATGGCTCCCCAGGTGGGGCAGTCTCTGGATGGTCTTTCATTGTCTCTGCATCTCCTCCTGTGAGCATTTTGTTCCCCCTTCTAAGAAGGGCTAAAGAATCCATACTTTGGTCTTCCTTCTTCTTGAGCTTCATTTGCTCTGTGAATTTCATCTTGGGTATTCCAAGCCTCTGGGCTAATATCCACTTATCAAGGCATGCATACCATGTGTTCTTTTGTGATTGATTTGCCTCACTCAGTATGATATTTTCTAGTTCCATCCATTTGCCTAAGAATTTCATGAATTCATTGTAGTTAATAGCCGAGTAGTATTCCATCATGTAAACATAACACATTTTCTGTATCCATTCCTTTGTTGAGGGACATCTGGGTTCTTTCCAGCTTCTGGCTATTATAAATAAGGCTGCTATGAACATAGTGGAGCATGTGTCCTTATTAAATGTTGGAGAATCTTCTGGGTATATGCTCAGGAGTGGTATAGCTGGGTCCTCAAGTAGTACTATGTCCAATTTTCTGAGGAACAGCCAAATTGATTTCCAGAGTGGTTGTACCAGCTTACAACTCCACCAGCAGTGGAAGAGTGCTCCTCTTTCTCCACATCTTTCCCAACACCTGCTGTCTCCTGAGTTTTTGATCTTAGCTGTTCTGACTGATATGAGGTGGAATCACAGGGTTGTTTTGATTTGCATTTCCATGATAACTAAGAATGTTGAACATTTCTTTAGGTGCTTCTTAGCCATTCAATATCCCTCAGTTGAGAAATCTTTGTTTAGCTTTGTACCCCATTTTTATTAGGGCTATCTGGTTCTCTGGAGTCTAACATCTTGAGTTCTTTTTATTTATTGGATATTAGCCTTCTATTGGATATAAGATTGGTAAAGATGCTTTCCAAATTTGTACTTGCCATTTTGTCCTATTGACAGTGTCCTTTGCTTTACAGAAATTTTGTAATTTTATGAGGTCACATTTGTCAATTCTTGATCTTAGAGCATAAGCTATTGGTATTCTGTTAAGGAATTTTTTCCCTGTGCCCATGTGCTCGAGGTTCTTCCCCATGTCCTTTTATATAAATTTCATTGTGTCTGATTTTATGTGGAGGTCCTTGATCCACTCAGACTTGAGCTTAGTACAAGGAGTTAAGAATGGATAGATTTGCGTTCTTCTGCATGCTAGCCTCCAGTTGAACCAGCACCATTTGTTGAAAAGGCTATCTTTTTTCCATTGGATGGTTTTTGCTCTTTTGTCAAAGACCATAGGTGTGCTTGTTCATTATCTACCCACCTGTCACTGTCACTGTACCAATACCATATAGTTTTTTACCATTATTACTCTGTAGTACTGCTTGAGGTCCGAGATACTCATTTCCCCAGAAGTTCTTTTACTATTGAGAATAGTTTTATCTATCCTGGGTGTTTTTGTTATTCCAGATCAATTTGAGAATTGCTCTTTCTAATTCTATGAAGTATTTAGTTGGAATTTTGATGGGGATTGTATTGAATCTGTAGATTGCTTTTGGCAAGAGTGCCATTTTTGGTGTAATAATCCTGCATTATACATTTTTCTCTGGCTGTAAGCATAACAGAATCTACAGACAATGTATAGTCTATTCATATCAAGCTTTCACAAATAATTCCTGTTTCTTATACTGACCATATTTTGAGTATTTCTACTATTATTGCTTTCCTTTAAAATCCTCAGTAATAATATTTGGATGTAATTTTATGACCTGTAGGTTATTTAACACTTCACTCATTCACTTTGAGTTATATATAATACTTCTAATACATTCTTATTTATATGTTTGAAAAATTGTAATTGTTCAAAGAGTAAGAATACATTGCTATCTTGAGAATCCTTTTAAGTCTTAATTTTCTAGAAAATATAGTATAATGTCCCTGTCCTATGTTTTCATCTCCTTGTCTATCTGTAACCTAATAAAAAATTTAGGATATTAAGATATCACTTGAAAACAACTATCAGTGGCTGGACCATTGCTGCATGTCTATTATTGAAAAATAAATGTAATAAGTTAATGTTTGTGTTTTTCTTGCATAATAGATTAACCACAATCTCCCAGCAGAGGGATAATATTCACTCTACTTAATTCATTTATTTAACTCCCTGTGCCCTTTAAGAGTTTTATTAGAAAACTGTATTCTTGGGAGTTGAGACTGAAACAACTTCAATTTACTCTTAACTAGTTTTTCTGTTTTGGCTTGAATCCAAAGGAAGGATCTCTTCTTCAGAGTGTTTTAAAACAAACAAAAGGTACTGACCGTATCTATCACAATGGTAAACATTTGACGAAGGAGAATAGTTAACCTGATTCTAATATTATACATTGTACTTATTTGTGGAAGGAGTGATACATGATACTCAGGTAACGTAACCATGTTTTATGTTTTTATATATACATTAAAAATAAAACAGAAAGTCTTCATATTCAGATAATCCATGTAGATTAGATCTTTCTCTCTCCTCAACAGAACAACTATACCCTGTTTCTGAGGACATCTAAGAAGGGGAGTGGTAGAAAAGAGAACAGGATGGAGGACAGTTCAGCAGAAGTCCACTCTTCTCCCAACTGACCTTATGTTGTAAGAAAGGCCACACAGTGGAACTCTCTGAAGATCATAATACATAATGTTTATCTAGAGTCATCATAGTGACCCAGAAGTCAGACCCTTTAATGGTAGCACAGTTCCCATTAACCAACCTCTCTGTACCTAGATTTTCAGTTGTATTTTCACATCCACAGTTTTAATCTTCCGTAACAGAGTTGCAGAATTTCTGATGTAAATATTTTGATGAGCCTGGTAATAGAGTGTGTAGGATCACTGAAGGCCAATGTGAAATTGTACAGACGAGGCGTTAGAGAGAGGAAGCAAGCAGGAATGAGAGCAGGGATGTGGTACAAGTGTGATCTGATGGGCAGGAAGCAGTGCATGAGGATGGGCCAGGGCCAGGCATGGCAGTGTCAGCAGTAACTACACTGTTATAAAATTTATGTCAGTGTTGCAGAAATCATGACTTAAACTGTTCTTCCCACTTGTGTCCTCTTTACCACAGGGAGGAGTTCATGAGACCATAACTGAACAAACAAAGCCCACTTAGTTTCCTGCTGTTTTGTCTGATGACCTTCTTTCCAGGAGTTAGGCACAAATCAGACTAGTAAACTTAGCATGGCATTTGTTAACTATTCAGCTATTTATCATATGCTTTTCTCTTAATTGTAGGGTATTTTGACTGTGTCTTTTGAAGATTAACAAGGTGTTACTGTTTTTGTTTGTTTGTTTGTTTTTGGTATTTAGAATGACCTTTATCTAAGTTTTAAAGATTTACTGTAGATAAGATTGCTATCATCCATAATTTTCCCCCTTTCTGAGAAAGGGTCAGTAAGACGACTTAAGGGTTCTATATCCCCAGTGGTGTGACTCACACCTAAGGTCACCCCCACTGATTCTTGGGCACCTCCCTTATCCCATCTCTTGAGATGGTCCCCTCTGCCTCACCCCTGCCAGTTACAAAATTCCACTCTTTTTCATAGCCATCTAACCATCTCTCCAGTCCCTTCCCACACCTGATCCGGAACATCTCCATTCTCCTCCTCATTCTCCGAGCCATTCACTCCCCTTCTTCCATTTGTGTCCCATGGCTGCTTTATTCCCCCTTCTGAGTTTGATTCAAGCATCCTCACTTGGGCTTTCCTTCTTGTTTAGCTTCTTTGGGTCTGTGGTTTGACGTGTGGGTATCTTTTGTTTTGCGGTTAATATCCACTTATAAGTGAATACACACCATGCATATCTCTTTTAGGTCTGAGTTACCTCAATTAGGATGAGTTCCATCCATTTGCCTGCTGAATTCATGATGTCTTTGTTTTTACTAGCTGAATAGTATTCCACTGTTTAGACATCCCACATTTTTCTTTATCCATTTTTCAGGAGAGGGGCATCTAGGTTGTTTCCAATTTTCGGCTATTATGAATAAAGCTGTTATAAACATAGTTGAACAAGTGTCCCTGGGGTATAGTGGGGCATCTTTTGGGTATATGGCCAGGAGTGGTATAGCTGGGTCTTAAGGTAGAACTATTCCCAGTTTTCTGAAAAAAAAAACATGACAAATTGTTTCCAGAGCATGCATAGGCTGCACCTAGGTTCCCTACACACATGTAAGGATGTGCAGCTCGGTCTTCATGTGGGCCCTGAACAACTGAAGCTGGCACAATGCCCAAAGCTGTTGCCTGTTAGGGGGTTTTGTTCTTTTAGCTGGGCTGCCTTGTCTGACCTCAGTGGGAAAGGATGTGCACAGCCTTGCAGAGACTTGATGTGCCAGGGAGGGGTGATACATAGAGGTGCCTCCACTCTCTCAGTGGAGAAGGGAGGGGAGAGGGATTGTGAGAGGGGCAGTGAGTGGGATGTAAAGAGAATTTTAAAAAGATGTCTTAGAGGAGAAAGGCATTTGCATCCAAAGCTGAAGACCATTGCTAGAACCCACATGGTAGAAGGAGAGAAGTGATGTAGTCAAGCTGTCTTCTGTCTTCTGTACGTGTATCATTGCACACCTGACCCCCAGAGCATACATACATGAACACATATACACAAATACATACACACTCTAAATATAAATAAAAATTTAAATTATGTTTAAGATATGTGAGTGAATATATTCTTAGTTTACTGAAAACATGCATCTTTGAAATATATCTTGAGATTCTTGGCTGTATTGAAGAGCTTAAAGGCATCCCTTATCTCTGTGTGTTTTATGTTCTGCTGAAAATCTCAGAAACATATGCTGTGGGAATATAACATAGATAATTTATCTATTCAGAACCTTTTCCCCATGCGTATGAGATGGTTTCTTTTTCTTTTCTTTTCTTTTCTTTTCTTTCTTTTCTTTTCTTTTCTTTTCTTTCTTTTCTTTCTTTCTTTCTTTCTTTCTTTCTTTCTTTCTTTCTTTCTTTCTTTCTTTCTTTTTTTACTGCCACTTGGCAGTATGGTAAGTTGAAGTTAAAGACTGCACCCAATTCCAATTTACTATTATTGTCTAGGAATCCTTTCTAAAATCACCTTTGGCTTCTTTCCTCATATCGGGCCTATTTATCCTCAGTGTTGGCTCATATAGCATGTGTCCTGTGAACACGTAGACATCATTTTACTTTCCTTTTGATCCAGAAAGCATGCCAATGTTAGAAGGTAACTGTGATTTTGAAGAAGTGATATGGAATTTTGATCTAATATGGTGAGCTTACATAATAAATACAAAGTACATTTATTAGGATAACCAGATGCCCATTCATAAATCCTTTCAATTACCACTGTGTATTAGAAGATGGAGAGGTTAAAGAGTGAAGCATATCACTGGCAAAGGGTTGGGGGTCTTTCTTTTCTCCTGCTGCACAGTTCAGGTACACATTTTCTTTCCATTTACTCCTAGGAGAAGTCTTTTTTTTTTTTTTCTGAATGCCTGAATAGACATAGCGTGTATGTACATAGAGTACTGACTAGAGAATTTGAAAAGTTATATAGTAATGGGACTATGATGGTCCTCATGAGCAGTTCAGTATAAAAGCTTTTAAAATATCAAACTTGTAATAAACTTTTGGAAGCTCACTCACGGAGAACTGAAGTGAAATTCAAGTTTAGAATAATCTGCAAAGTTATTTAATCTAACACTTTTGTTTTTAAAGACAAAGTAAATGGATTAGAGAATCTCAGTTTTCCTTCTAGGGTTATATGGATTGGGGATAATAGTGTTTGACATTTTGTGATAGTTACCCAGTCCTCCTCAGAAAATAATGTCATACATTAATCTATTTAACTATACTTTAATTAGTAACATCAGACCTATAATGTACTTGGTGGTTTTTAGGGGAATTATTCATTTTTCTTGAAATTTTATGAATTTTTATTTTTTTAAATTCATACGATAAACATGTGACATTTATTTAATTTGTCACTTCCAGAGGACCCTGGCATACCACTCCTGGGTGTATAACCAGAGAATTCCCCTGCATACAATAAAGACACATGCTCCATTATGTTCATAGCAGCCTTATTTATAATAGCCAGAAGTTGGAATGAGCTCAGATGTCCCTCAAAGGAGGAATAGATACAGAAAATGTGGTATATTTATACAATGGAATACTACTCAGCAATTAAAAATAATTCATGAATTCATGCAATTTGTAGGCAAATGGTTGGATCTGGAAAATATCATCCTAAGTGAGTTAATTTAATCACAAAAGAATACACATGAAATGCAATCACTGATAAGAGGATATTAATGAGCCCAGAAGCTCTAAATACTCAAGGCACAATTAGCAAGTCAGAAGATTCCCAGGAAGAAGGAAGGAGAGGACCCTGGTCCTGAAAAGACTGGATCCAATTTTGTAGGAGAGTACTAGAACAGAGAAATGGTGGGGGGTGATTGGGAACTAGGGGGGAGTGTCTGGAGGGGGAAGAGGACTTATGGGACATATGGTGAGGGGGGAACTGGGAAAGGGGAAAGCCTTTGGAATGTAAATAAAGAATATAGAAAATTAAAAAAAAACTTTCAAGGTCCAAGGAAAACTAATTTCTTTTTTCTTTTTTCTTTTCTTTTTTTTAATTAGATATTTTCTTTATTTATATTTCAAATGTAATCCCCTTTCCTGATTCCCTTCTGAAACCCCCTATCCTATCCCCCTCCCCCACTCACAAACCTACCCACTCCTGGTTCTCTGTCCTGGCATTTTCCTATACTGGGACATCTAGCCTTCTCAGGACCAAGGGCCTCTCCCCCTTTTGATCTCCAAAAAAGGTGATCCTCTGCTACATATGTAGCTGGAGCTATAGGTTCCTGCATGTGTACTCTTGGTTGGTGGTTTAGTCCCTGCGAGCTCTGGGGTGACTGGTTGGTTCATATTGTTGTTCCTCCTATGGGGCTGCAAACTCCTTTAGCTCCTTGGGTCCTTTCTCTAGCTCCTCCATTGGGGACCCAGTACTCAGTCCAAAGGTTGGCTGAGAGCATCTGCCTTAGTATTTGTCAGGTACTGGCAGAGCCTCTCAGGAGACAGCTATATCAAGCTCCTGTCAGCAAGCATTTGTTAGCATCCTCAATAGTGTCTGGATTTGGTGACTGTATATGGGATGGATACCCAGGTGGGGCAGGCAGTCTGTGGATGGTCTTTCCTTCAGTCTCTGCTCCACACTTTGTCTCTGTATCTCCTGTGGGTATTTTGTTTCCCCCTTTGAAGAAGGATCAAAGAATCAACACTTTGGTCTTCCTTCTTCTGAGATTTTGGGCTAATATCCACATATCAATGAGTGCATATCATATGTGTTCTTTTGTGATTGGGTTCCCTTACTCATGATGATATTTTCTAGCTCCATCCATTTGTCAAAGAATTTCATGAATTCATTGTAGTTAATAGCTGAAATAGTATTCCAATGTGTAAATGTAGCACATATTCTGTATCCATTCTTCTGTTGAGGGACATCTGGGTTCTTTCCAGCTGCTGGCCATTATAAATAAGGCTGCTATGAACATAGTGTAGCATATGTTCTTACTACAAGTTGGAGAATCTTCTGGGTATATGCCCAGGAATGGTATAGCTGGGTCCTCCAGTAGTACTATGTCCAATTTTCTGAGGAACCCCCAAGCTGATTTCCAGAGTGTTTGCACCAGCTTGCAATCCCACTAGCAGGGGAGGAGTGTTCCTTTTTGTCCACATCCTCATCAGCCCCTGCTGTCACCTGAGTTTTTGATCTTAGCCATTCTGACTGGAGTGAGGTAGAATCTCAGGCTTGTTTAGATTTGAATTTCTCTGATTACTAAGGATGTTGAACATTTCTTTAGGTGCTTTTCAGTCATTCAGTATTCCACAGCTGAGAATTTTTTGCTTAGTTCTTCACTCCATTTTAATATGCTAATTTGGTTCTCTGGAGTCTAACATCTTGAGTTCTTTGTATTTATTTAATATTAACCCTCTATCAGATGTAGGGTTGGTAAAGATCTTTTCCCAATTTGTTTGTTGCCATTTTATTCTATCGATATTGTTCTTTGCTTTACTGAAGTTTTGCAATTTTGTCAATTCTTGATCTTAGAGCATAAACTATTGGTATTCTGTTGTGGAAATTTTCTCCTGTTTCCATGTTCTGGAGGCTCTTCCCCACTTTCTTTTCTATTTCAATGTATGTTTCTGGTTTTATGTAGAGGTCCTTGATCCACTTGGACTTGAGCTTTGTACAGGAGATAAAAATGAATCAATTTGCATTCTTCTGCATGCTAACCACCTTTTGAACCAACTCCATTTGTTGAAGAGGCTATCTTTTTTCCACTGGATGATTTTAGTTCCTTTGTCAAAATCAAGTAACTATAGGTGTGTGGGTTCATTTAGGTGTCTTCAATTCTGTTCCATTGATCTACTTACCTGTCACTGTACCAATATCATGCAGTTTTTATCACTATTGTTCAGTAGTACTGCTTGAGGTAAGGGATGATGATTTCCCCCAAAAGTTCTTTTATTGTTGAGAATAGTTTTCTCTATCCTGGGTATTTTTCTATTCCAGATGAATTTGAGAATTGCTTTTTCTGACTCTGTGAAGAATTGAGTTGGAATTTTGATAGGGATTGCATTGAATCTGTGTATTGCTTTTGGAAAGATGGCCATTTTTACTCTATTAGTCTTGCCAATCCATGAGCATGGGAGATCTTTCCATCTTCTTAGGTTTTCTTCAATTTCTTTCTTCAGAGACTTGAAGTTCTTGTTATACAGATCTTTCACTTGTTTGGTTAGAGTCACACCAAGACACTTCATATTGTTTTTTTGACTATTGTGTTGGGTGTCATTTCCTGAATTTCTTTCACATTCTCTTTATGCTTTGAGTATAGGAAGGCTAGTTATTTGTTTGCATTAATTTTATATACAGTCACATTGCTGAAGTTGTTTTTCAGCTGTAGGAATTCTCTGGTGATGTTTCTGGGGTCACTTAAGTCTACTATCATATCGTCTGCAAATTATGATAGTCTGACCTCTTCTTTTCCAGTTTAAATGCCTTTGACCTCCTTTTGTTGTCTAATTGCTTTAGCTAGATCTTCAAGTACTATATTGAAGAGATAAGTAGAGAAAGGAGAGCTTTGTATAGTCCCTGATTTTAGTGGGATTGCTTTAAGTTTCTCTCCATTTAGTTTGATGTTAGCTACTGGTTTGCTGTACATTGCTTTACTATTTTAGGTATGGTCCTTGAATTCCTGATCTTTCCAAGACTTTTAACATGAAGGGATGCTATACATTGTCAAATGCTTTTTTAGCCTCTAATGAAATGACCATGTCAGGTTTTTTTCCTTTGAGTTTGTTTATGCAGTGGATTACATGGATGGATTTCCATATATACCATGCCTGAATCCCTGGGATGAAGCCTACCTGAATGATCATTTTGAGGTGTTCTTGGATTCTGATTACAAGAATTTTATTATTTTTACATCGATATTCATAAAAAAATGGTCTGAAGTTCTCTTTCTTTGTTGAATCTTTGAGTGGGTTCCGTATCAGTGTAATTGTGGATTCATAGATCAATTTGGTTAGTGTTCCTTCTGTTTATATTTTGTGGAATAGTCTGATAGAATTCTTCACTAAAACTATCTGGTCCTGGGCTTTTCTTGGTTGGGAGAATTTTAATGACTGTTTCTATTTCTTTAGGGGTTATGGGTTTAGATTGTTTATCTGATTATGATTTAACTTTTGTATTTGGTATCTGAAAATAAAATTGTCCATTTAATCCAGATATTCTGGTTGTATTGAATATTGGCTGCTGTTGTAGGATTTGATGATTTTTTGAATTTTCTCAGTTTCTGTTGTTATATTTCCCTTTTCATTTCTAATTTTGTTGACTTGGATACTGTCTCTGTGCCCTCTGGTTAGTCTGGCTAAGGGTTTATCTATCTTCTTGATTTTCTCAAAGAACCAGCTCCTGGTTTGGTTGATTCTTTGTATCATTTTTCTTGTTTCTATTTGGTTGATTTCAGCCCTGAGTTTGATTATTTCCTGTTGTGGTAAATCTCCAACCCAAATTGCCCAGTTAAAGAAATCACAACTCTATCAATATGAATATAAACTATATGTCTAGATTGGGCATATCTACCACTGTACTACTCTATTCCCATCTATAAGATTCCCACATAACTTGCAGTTTCTCCAAGCCATGTGCGTCTATCCATTCTCCTTCCACCTGCTCGGTTGTTCCTCTCTCCTCATCCTCTTTCCATCCTCTCTTGTCCCCCAAGACCTTTCAGCTCCACCTTCCCTCTTCCTGCCCAATCATCTGCTCCCCTTTATTTGAAATATTAAGGTGGGGATCAGCTTCACTGGGTACCTGTATAAGTGATTAACTCCTAGTCTGCAGACCTTCCCAGGAGTCAGATTAACATCAAAATGCAAGAACAGGATTAGCCATAACAATTTCCTGCCTTCTACTCCTCTAGGGTGTATTTGCTGCTTTTTGTTCAGGTGTGCTGTTAAACTTCTAGTGTATGACCTCTCCAGTTTCTTTTTGGAGGCATTCAGCGCTATGAGTTTTTTCTTAGCACTGCTTCTGTTGTGTCCCATAAATTTGAGTATGTTATACCTTCATTTTCATTAAATTCTAAAAAAGTCTTTGATTTCTCTCTTTATTTCTACCTTGGCCAAGTTATTATTGAGTAGAGTGTTGTTCAGCTTCCACATGTATGTGTGCTTTCTGTTGCTTTTGTTGCTATTGAAGACCACCCTTACTCCATAGTGTTCTGATAGGAGGCATGGGATTATTTCAATCTTCATATATCTATTGAGGCCTGTTTTGTGACCAATTATGTTGTCAATTTTTGAGAAGCTACCATGAGGTGATGAGAAAAAGTTATATTCTTCTGATTTAGAATGAAATGTTCTATAGATATTTGTTAAATCCATTTGGTTCGTAACTTCTGTTAGTTTCACTGTATCTGTGTTTATTTTGTCCTTTCCTGATCTGTTCATTGATGAGAGTGGCATGTTAAAGTTCCCCACAATTATTGTATGAGTTGTAATGTGTGCTTTGAGCTTTAGTAAAGTGTCTTCTATGAATGTGGGTACCCTTGCATTTGGAGCATAGATGCTCAGAATTGAGAGTTCTTCTTGGTAGATTTTTCCTTTGATGAATACAGAGTATCCTTCCTTAACTTTTCTTTAATGACTTTTGGTTGAAAGTTGATTTTTTTTTTACTCTGAAGTAGTGTTTGTCTTTGATACTGAAGTGCATTTCCTGTATGGAGCAAAATGCTGGGTCCTGTTTATGTATTCAGTCTGTTAGTCTATGTGTTTTTATTGGGGAATTGACTCCATTGATGTTAAGAGTTATTAAAGAATAGTGATTGCTGTTTCCTTTTTAAAAAATTATTATTTTTATGTTTGTGTGGTTATCTTCTTTTGTGCTTGTTGAAAGAAGTTTACTTTCTTGCTTTTCCTACCATATAGTTTCCCTCCTTTGTTGGCGGTTTTTCCATCAATTATTCTTTTTAGTTCTGGATTTGTGGAAAGATATTGTGTAAATTTGGTTTTGCCATGGAATATCTTGGTTTCTCCATCTATGGTAATTGAGAGTTTTGCTGGGTATAGTATCTGGGCTGGCATTTATGGGTCTGTATGAGATCTGCTCAGGATCTTCTAGCTTTCATAGTCTCTAGTGCGAAGTGTAGTGTAATTCTGATAGGTTTGTCATTATATGTTACTTGACCTTTTTTCCCTTACTGCTTTTAATATTCCTTCTTTGTATAGTGCATTTGGTTTTTTGGTGCAATCTGTTTGGAGTTCTGTAGGCTTCTTGTATGTTCCTGGGGATCTCTTTCTTTAGGTTAGCAATGTTTTCTTCTATAATTTTGTTGAAGATATTTACTGGCCCTTTAAGTTGGGGATCTTCACTTTCTTCTATACCTATTATCCTTAGGTTTGGTGTTCTCATTGTGTCCTGGATTTCCTGTAAGTTTTGCATTAGGAGCTTTTTTTTCCCTTTTGCATTTTCTTTGAGTGCTGTGTCAATATTTTTTATGGTATCTTCTGCACTTGAGAGTCTCTCTTTGATCTCTGGTATTCTGTTATTGATGCTTACATCTATGACTCCTGATTTCTTTCTTAGGTTTTCTATCTCCAGAGTTGTCTCCCTTCATGATTTCTTTATTGTTTCTGCTTCCAGTTTTATATCCTGGATGGTTTTGTTCAGTTCCTTCATCTATTTGGTTGTGTTTTCCTGTAATTCTTTAAGGTATTTTTGTGTTTTATCTTTAAGGTCTTTTACCTTTTTATTTGTGTTCTCCTGTATTTCTTTAAGAGTTATTTATGTCCTTCTTAAAATCCTCTATCATCATCATGAGATGTGATTTTAAATCAGTTTTGTTTTTCTGGTGTGTTGGGGTAACTAGGGCTTGCTGTGGTGGGAGAACTGGTTTCTGATGAAACCAAGTAATCTTGGTTTCTGTTGCTTATGTTGTTGAGCTTGCCTTTTGTCATCTGGTTATCTCTGGTGTTAGCTGGTCTTGCTGTCTCTGACTGTAGCTAGTCTGTCCTGCAAGCTTGTGTGTCAGTAGTCTTGGGAGACCAGTTCTTTCCAGGAAGAATTTAGGTATGGAGAACTGTGATACAGGGTCAGCTCTGGAGTACAGACAGAAACCAGAAGGAGTCTGTTCCCATCTGATCCTTGATTCCTGTGTCCTGAAGGCTCTGAACAGGTCTCTCTTGGGCCAGGAATTTGAAGAGAAGTGGCGGTCTTCCTGGTTCTCACAGGTATATAGGCACTCCTGGGAGACCAGTTCTTTCCTGGAGGTATTTGTGTATGTAGCTCTGTGGCCCAGGATCAGCTCTGCATGTAGAACAAAATCTTAAGCCTCCTGACCCAGGCAACTCCTTGGTTCCTGTGTCCTGAAGGTTCTGGACAGGTTCTTCTGAGCAGCAGGGGCGTTCCTACCTGTGCTCACTGGCCTGTCTTCACTGCAGGGAAGCTAGCTATTTTCCGGCTCTACCTCAGTGTGAAGCCCTGAGGCAGAGGACTAGCTCCAGCCACAGACAGAAACTGGAAGCGAATTTTAAAAATTATTTGCAACCAGCTTATCTTTATCTCCTGAACACTAGTAAGGTAAGTGAATACTGTTTGTCTTCATTTGTAAAATAGCTGAGTCTATTTGAATAGAGTCTATTGTAATATTTATATACATTATTTTCCAGCAGAGTATCTAATCCACATGATAATATGCATGCTTCTGGTATGATTTCCTGAGACTTTATGTACATATGCATTTCACAAGCCACCAGTTTTCTTCTGTGAAAGACTCCCATTACCTATACTTATATAGTTGCTCATGATGAATGCATTTGCAGGATGGGTAAGGCATATCCTCTCAAAACTAACCTATAGGTTAATACTCATACTTACATTAAATTACATATGTTGGGGGCAAGAAAGATGGATCTATGATCAAGAGCACTGAGTGCACTTCCAGAGATCCTGAGTTCAATCCCCAGTACCCACATGGGGATTGATTTTTGGTGACTTTTTATTGCCAGTGTGTTCCCTCATCACTTTCCTATGAACTATGCAATATGGAAAAGGATATGGGACACTCTAGGGTTTTTCTCTTTTCCAGTACTTCAACTCATGGCCTTGAGATGTGTTATTTTCTCTTCCTTACAGTCTATTTTTTCTAGTTTCGATTGTTTTTGTTTTTTTGTTTGTATCTTTGGTTTGTTTGTTCAATTTGTTTGTTTCTCTTGCATTATGATCTGACATTCTCCCAAGGAAACAAGTCACTAAATCATAGGACTCACGTGAGTAAAACATGTGCTTGTAAGGGATAAGTGTGAGAACATGGATTTGATTCACAACAGAAAGAAATAAAATCAATAGAAAAAGAAAGAAGGAAGAAGGGAACTAAAAGTAAACTGATTTAGCTCAGTAGCACTGATTCAATTTACTTCAACATCATACAAATGATAAATAAAAAAGTAAATTTTTAAAGAGTGGACATGATACTATTCCATTTGTCAGACAAGCTAGTATATTATTACTTATTATTTTCCATTCTTCTGAACTGTTTTAAGGTGTTCTTCAATTTTTAGTAATGAATGTTCAAATTAAGTAATGAAATATTTTTATAAATTATTTTTGAGGAACATAAAAAGACTCTCCAAAGAGAATATCGTAACTTCTGATATTGCCTTAGCTAAAGTGATCTCAAACTTAAGGCTGCAGTTCAATAATTAAAAAAATCTAGGTATAAATTAAAACCAAAACAATTTAAAATCACTATTATGAAATATCTGATAAAAATACAAAAAGTTATAATGCAAAAAATGTTAAAATAATATTGTATAGAAAATACATAGTTACACAGAAGGTAAAATGGTTTTTAGTAGAACATGTGCAATTTTGGTCTACTGTTGTATAATTGGCCAACAGTCATTATAATATACATTGAATTTAATTTCTAGAGATTTTATTTAATGGACTTTACAACTGGTGTGACCATAATCATAGTAAAGCAAACTACAAGCCTTAAGGTTTTTTTAATTGTCACATCAGTTAAGTGGGACAAAGTACAGAGCAGCCCTGGAGGTTTCTACTGTCATATGAAAGGAATGTCCCTGGGAACTGAGGCAATTTGTCCCAGTAGTGAAGAGCTATGATGCAATATTGTTGAAGAATTTATTTGTAACATTTAAGGGCTTGGGAATATACAAATTTAAACAATAAAAATGTTTTCTAGAGAGATTTTTTAAAACACACCAAGACCTCCCCCAAAATTTGAGTCCTAATTCCCAGCAATGCAAAAATAAGAAGTAGATCACACTTTGACTCTATGGTATATTATGACAACGAAACCTGAGATCCTATACACACAAATACACATGTGCTTAAATAATACTGAAGTGGAGTGAAATATCAGAATATTGACTTCTGGGTCTAGAGCTATAGCTCAGTAATAAAGAGCATTTATTGCTGTTGGAAAGTACCAGGGTCTGGTTCCTAGCATACTCATGGTGGCTGATAACCTTTCATTATTGATTTCAGTTTTTAAATAGACCTTTGACTATAATTAAATAATTTAAAACTTTAAAAAATTACATTCTCTTCATTTCATTATAAAACCAACATTTAGCATATATGTTGATGTGGTAATAACCATTCAAAACAAAAATATCAACTTCAGTGGAAAAGGATCACTTGGGGCTCAGTAGAAATAAATGGGTGACATTTGATTCTGTTCTAATGGTTTTCTAAATTGTTCAATTATTAATATTTAAGGCATCCTTATTTCTTGTGTGCAGATCCATTCTTGCAACAGCAGCAGCAGCAGCAGCAGCAGCAGCAGCAGCAGCAGCAGCAGCAGCAACAGCAGCAGCAGCAACAGCAGAAGCCACAGCAGCAGCAACAACAGCAGAGGTGCTGCTGTTCACCCTGTGTTCTTTTTACCCATTTCTTTGTTTTTGTCTCATGTGACTTTTTACCAGGATCACACACTCAAAATTTTTCATAAATTATTGCCTCAGATAAAAATCTAAGCTCCTCAAATTATTTCCCACATAACTTTGTTTATCTACTTGCAACTACATCATACATAGGTCATTTTTTTCTAATTTTTGAGGGCACATTCTTTATTTCCCTCTGAGGCCAAAGCAGTTTCACCATGAATGCTTATTTCTAAGCCAACAGTGGTTCAAAGGAATTTTTATATTCTACAGGGAGATTCTGGTTTCAATGTAGACAGATGACTTTCTCTTGCTTTTAGTTTTACTTATTTTAGAATTGAAGTGTGTATATGTTTTATCTTATACCTGTCACAGCATTTTCTTTTTTTTCTTTTATTAGATATATTCTTTATTTATATTTCAAATGATTTCCCCTTTCTTGGTTCCCCCCAAAAGTCCCATAACTCATCTCTCCTTCCCCTGTTCCCCAATCAACCCTCTCCTGCTTCCCTGTCCTGCTATTCCCCTATACTGCTGCATTGAGCCTTTCCAGGACCAGGGGGCTCTCCTCTCTTTGATGTCCAACAAGGCCATTCTCTGCTGCCTCTGGAGCCTTTGGTAACATCATGTGTACTATCTGGTTGATGTCTTTGTTCCTGGGAGTTCTGGGTGGCTCATATCATGACATTCTCAGCCAGCCATTGAACTGAGCACATTGAACTTAGCCCAATGGGGGAACTAGAGAAAAGACCCAAGGAGCTGAAGCGTTTGCAATGCCATAGATTTTATTTTTAAGCATATGACTATTTTCCAAGTTTTATGATCTATTCAGGGAGATAGTCTACAAGGACAAGTATAGCAAGCACCATTCTTGTACTTTGAGTTAGATGGCAAGATGAGGATTGTTAAGTTGGCTTGTATTGGTGATATTCCTTTCTTGAAGTGAATGCTGTGATAAGACAACTAACTCCTTAAGCTATACAGGGGTAGGTAGTGTGAATTTACTTCACATGTAGAATAAATATATATTTTTATAAGTATCATGATGTTAACTGAAAGTTGTAATAGTTCTTGAAGCCTGCAAATATGCTGTTATTTGACAAAGCAGAAATACATTTTCAGAGACAATTAAGTTTGTTGATAGGTTTGCCACTAAGATGGAGACAGTTATGGATGAACTGGTGGCCCCCAAATGATAGTAATGAAACTGAGACTTTCCCCAGTTTCCATGAGCATACAGTCATAGAAGGAGAAACTCACTGGAAGAAAGAAACTCACTCACCCCTTGTTATTAAGTTATGAACATGGAATGCATGGGGTGAATGTATGGTGGTGAATGCATGGGGGTGAATGTATGGGGGTGAATGTGTGGGGGTGAATGCGTGGGGTTGAGTGCATGGCTGTGAATGTGTGTGGTAGATGCTTGATAAGTAGCATATAGTGTTGGAATGTTCACCCTGGTCATCACTGTGATGACCTCACCATCCTCTTAGGAAAAATCCTCCAAAACTCAAGGTTGTTTGTACTATATAACATGTGATACTCCTTTTATGAACGGCAGTTTTAGATTTACTGCATGAGCAGAAAAAAAAATTCTATGACAATCACTATTTGGAAAGCAATCTTGCTGTTAGAAATTAGAATTTAGATAGATACCTAAGTGCAATGAAGATTGATTAGAAAGAGACGAGAAGAAAATTTTTGGTAATAAAATGAGGTAATGTCCCCTAAATCAGTGGTTCTCGACCTGTGAGTTATACTCCTCCACACACTTAGGGAGCCTATTGGTCCTTTCACAGGAGTCACCTAAGACCATCGGAAAATACAGAAATTTACATTATGATTCAGAACAGCAGCACAATTAGTTATGAAGTAGCAATGAATATAATTTTATGCATGGGTGTCCAACAAGAGGAACAGTATTAAAGTGTCACAGTGTTAGGAACTTTGAGGACTACTATCCTGAGTTATCACACCGCGGTTCCAATTGTTTCCTTTATTTTTTCTCTCTTTCATTACCTATGTTTTGTGATGATGCTGTATTTCAGGAAGATTGGTGATTCCAAGAGCTTTATGTACCTAATTTTTTGGTTAAAAATCTGAGCATATTTATAAATAATGTTGTGAATGGAGCAGTAAAACTATATAATATAGAAATAAATCCACACAACTCTCCACTTCACAACTCCACCTGCTTTCTAGGATGCCTGCTCCAACTTGGGACACACAGGTGAGACCTGAATATCCCAATACTGCAAGCCCAGCAACTGAGAGCTCTGCATCACCCTATCAGAGCTCCATCTGCTTTCTGGTCTACACAGCCTCTTGCAATTTAGGAGCTACACTACATACCTCAACCCACCGCTCTGCCTGCCATTGGTTTTATCTGGATTCTGCTAGCCCGGGAGGCCAATGGAGAAAGGTAAGAAGCACAGCAACATAATCAGCGAAGCCAGTGCAATATGGTATTATCAGAACCCAAATTTCCTACTTAAGTAAGCACTAGCTACCATAAGACACTGGAAAGAGTAAGACTATGACCTTAAATCTCATCTCATGAAGATGATAGGGGCCTTTAAGGAGGATAAAAAATAAATCCCATAAAGGAACACAGGAAAACACAATTGAACAGGAAGAAGCCCTTAAAGAGGAAACAATAAATTCTTAAAATAAATATAGAAAATTATAATGAAATAGGTGAAGGAAAAGAATAAAATGATCTAAGAACTAATATTGGAAATAGAAGCAACAAAGAAAATATGAATGGCAACCCTGAAGATGGAAAACCTAGGAAAGAGTACAGAAACTACAGATGGAGTATCACCAGCAGAATACAGGAGAAAGAAAAGAGAATCTCAGGCAAAGACGTTACTATAGAAAAAAAATGATACATCAGTCAAAGATAATACCAAATGGAAAAAAGTTCCTAACTTAAAACATTCAAGAAATTTGGGACACTATGAAAAGACCAAACCTAATAATAATAGGAGTAGAAGATTCCCAGTTCAAAGGGCCAGAAAATATCTTCAACAAAATTATAGAAGAAAACTCCCCTAACTGCAGTAGAGTTGGCTATAAACTTACACTGAATATCAACTATATCAAACAAAAAAGAAATTCCTTCCACCACATAATCTAAACAATAAATGTACAGAATGAAGAAAGCATATTAAATGTTGCAAGAGAAAATGCCAAGTAATAAAGGCAGGCCTTTCAGAATTACACCTAACTTCTCAACAGAGACTCTAAAAGCTGAAAGATCCTGGACACATGTCTTGTGGACTGTAACAGACCAAAGATGCCAGCCTATACTCCTATACCCAGTTCCCTTGGTGGGTCGTTGCCATGTCAACTCCATGCGATGAGGCCCCCCCCACTCTCTCTCCCGTTTTCAGCTGCCACAACACCCAGCAGCCCTGTAGATACAAAACTCTAGAAGAACAGCAGGCTTCCCGCACTACTGCTGGCAAAATGCCCACACAATAATTTCAGAGCCAATTGATAATTGTGCAAGATGCCCACCTAGATTAGACAAGTTACCCCAATTATTCTCTCTCTATATGATATTACATCTACCTGAGTCATTCTGCTTGTCACCTTCCATCTTGTTTCCTCCCCTCTCTCCCGAGTTGCTCTCTGTCCCTGCAAATCTTAGCTCTGCCTCCCTTTCCCCTGTCCAATGACAAGCCTCCTGCTGTACTAATATTTTAATGTAAATTGGACAGGGAAAAATCCTGCCACAAATAGCCTTCAAGTCAGTGGTACTGGAGACACTTTCCTGACCAGAACACCAATGGCTCAGCCTTTAAGACCAACAATTGACAAATGAGAACTCATGAAACTGAAAAGATTCTGTAAGTCAAAGGACACTGTTAAGAGGGTAAAATGGCAGTCTACAGATTAAAGAAGATTGTCACTAAGCCGACATCCAACAGAGGGCTAATATCCAAAATATAGAAAGAACTCAAGAACTTAGACACTAACAAACCAAATAACTCAGTAAAAGTGGGTTAGAAGTCTAAACAGAATTCTCAACAGAGGAATCTTTTGTAGCCCAGAAGTACTTAAAAAAAGTTCAATATCCTTAGTCATCAGTGAATTGCAAATCAGAGCAACCCTGAGATTCCATTTTATACCCATCAGAATGGCTAAGATAAAAACCTCAAGGGACAGCACATGCTGGATAAAGGTGAACACTCCTTCACTATTGGGATAAAAACTTGTACAACTATTCTGGAAATCAATATGCAGTTTGTCAGAAAATTGGGAATAGTTCTACCTCAAGAACCACTATACCGCTCTTGGACATATACCCAAAAGTTGTTCTACTATCCCACAAGGACACATGCTCTACTATGCTTATAACATCCTGATTTGTAATAGCCAGAAACTGGAAGCAACCCAGATGTTCCCTCATCTGGAGAAGGAATACAGAAAATATGGTTCACTTAGACAAGGGAATAATACTATTCAGCTATCAGAAACAGGGACTTTCTGAATTGTGCAGGCAAATGTTACAGGGCTAGAAAATATCATCCTGAGTGAGGGAACCCGGATCCCAAAGTCATGTATGGTATGTACTCAGTGATAAGCGCCTATTAGACATAAAGTACAGGATACTCATGATACAAGAAGAAAGGACCAAGTGAAGATGCTTGAATTTTTACTTAGAAGGGGAATAAAATAATCATAGAAAGCAGATGGAATGAGGGACTTGGGTGGGAGAGGGAAGAGGGAGAGGACTAATAGGGCAAGATCAGGTGTGGAGAGAGCCAAAGAGCCAGCGGGCCAGAGGGCTAGAGAGCTTGGAGAACGAATAGAAATCTGCAGGTACTCTGTTGGGTGGGTGCATGAATCTCTAGGAATCCCCAGGGACCTGGGATGGTAGAGGCTCCTAGGAGCCTTGTGACCTTAGCTGAAGTGCCTAACAGTGGGGTCTTGGAACCTGAGGAGGCTACCTCCTGTAGCCAGGCATGACCCCCAGTAGAACCATAAGGACATGAACCCACTCATGAAACTTTTGACCCAAATTTACGCTGACTAAAAACAGTGCAAAGACAAAGATGGTGCAGAGACTGAAGGAATGGCCAGTTAGTACCCTGTCCAACCTAAGATCCATCCTGTGGGCAAACACTAATCCCTGACACTACTAATGATACTGTTATGCTTGTAGTCAGGAGCCTAGCAAAACTATATTCTGAGAGGGTCTACCCAGCAGCTGACTGAAACAGATACAGCTACATACAGTCAAAGATTGAACAGAGGCTGGGTCTCTTAATGGAAGCATTGGGGTAAGAATCAGACTCTGAAGGGGATAATTGATAGATTGCTTTTGGTAAGATGGCAATTTTCACTAACAATTCAACCTACCCATGAGCATGGGAGATCTTTCCATCTTCTGATATGTTCTTCAATTTCTGTCTTCACAGGCTTGAAATTCTTATCATATAAGTCTTTCAGTTGTTTGGTTAGAGTTACACCAAGATATTTTATATTATTCATGGGTATTGAAAAGGGGAATACCAGAACAGGGAAGTGGGAAGGGGTGGTACATATTGAACAGTTAGATTAACCTGACTTGAAACAGGTAAGACTCGTCTCCAATGGTAGAATTCAAAACTCTGGCTACCCCTAAAAGAGGGGATTAACTGGGAATAGGCCTTGGGGGCTTTCCAGAGACCTATGTAGATCTTCTATCTTGAGCTGGCTAATGTTTACATGTTTATATAGAGATTGTAAAAAATAAATTATTTCCAAAGTTTAAAAAAAAAAAAAGAAAAGGGTGTTGATTCCCTAATTACTTTCTTGGTCACTGTCTTAGTTAGGGTTTTACTGCTGTGAACAGACACTATGACCAATGCAAGTTTTATAAAAGACAACATTTAATTGGGGTTGGCTTACAGGTTCAGAGGTTCAGTCCATTGTCATCAAGGCAGAAACATGGCAGCATCCAGGCAGGCATGGTACAGGAGGAGCTGAGAGTTCTATCTCTTCATCTGAAGGCAGCTAGTGGAAGACTGACTTCCAGGCAGCCAGGGTGAGGGTTTTAAGCCCAGACCCACATTGACACACCTACTCCAACAAGGCCACACCTCCTAATGAGGTCACTTCCTGGACCAATCATATACAAATCATCACAGTCAATTTATCATTTGTACAAAGGAGAGCTACTTGATTTTTTTAAAGATAACTTTTTATCCAGTCACTTTGCAGAAGGTATTTATCAGCTGTAGGAGTTCTCTGGTGGAAATTTTGGGGTGACTTATGCATGCCATCATATTATTTTCAAATACTGATACTTTGTCTTCTTCCTTTCTGATTTATTGCCTTGATCTGTTTTTGTTGTCTTATTTCTCTAGCTAGAATTTCAAGTATTGTATTAGACAGGCAGTGAGAGAGCTAGCAGCTTTGTTTTGTCCCTGGTTTAGTAGAAGTGCTTCAAATTTCTCTCCACACAATTTGATTTTGGCTATCGGCTTTCTGTATATTGTTTTTATTATGGTAAGGCATGTGACTTATATCCCTGATCACTATAAGACTTTTAACAAGGTATATTGAATTTTGTTGAAGGCTTTATGCATCTAATCAGATGATTATGGGAGGGGGCAGTGTTTGTCATATTAATAAATAAATAAATATTTTTTAAATTCAAAATAATTACTCCATTCATCACCACTTGTTCATTTGCAATAGTTAATTTTTAAATTCACTGTCATGTCAGGTATAGCAGAGACATCTTAGTTTGTGTCTTGCTTGTCTAACATGTATGAAGCCTGGTGCTAGGCTCTGAGATCTGCATAATTCTCTGTGAATACTAGCTCTTGCCTCTTTTACTTTTCAGAGGAGGCCAGAGGATCAGAAGTTCAAAATCATCTTTGGATTTTTAGAGAGTCCAAGGCTAGTCTAGGACACATAAAACCCAGAGAGAGAGGAAGAGAGAGAGAGAGAGAGAGAGAGAGAGAGAGAGAGAATATTCTTTTACCAAACAATCAGAACTAAACAATGGCACACATTTTGACTCATTTTAGAATGAATAAATTGTAAATTGTGTAGAGGAGAACTCCCTGTCTTCTAAAGCATGAAGTATGAAGTATGAAGTATGAAGCTGGCAGCCTTGAATATGCATATTTGTGATTGCAATTCATGTAATTAAATCAATAAATTTAAAGGAAAATCAAAGAAGGTGATAATGAGTTTGCCCAAAGAAACATAAACAAACAGCACCATTGAAGGCATGTGCAGAACCTGAGATGATCTAACAGTTCTAATTAAGGCGGGGCTATGAAACGCAAGCACAGGCAGAGTGCCGAGTGACCTAGTTTCCTACTTTTGAAGTCATTTCCCCAGATGAGTTGCCTCCTTCTGTGTTCCATGTTTATTTTATAAACTCAGATGATTAATACTTAAATGCAAGTGAAGAAACACAACAAACAGGGCATTTTAAACAAAAATGTCTTGATTATCCAAGAGTGTGCTTCACACTCAATTAAATAATATATTGTCACGGAGTAGATTATTAATTATACGTATGAAATTCCTAACATGCCATATTCTGGCACTTGGATTCTAAATTAAACTCAATGTGATTATTTCAGATTGCTCCTTTTTGTTCTTTCTAGCCAGGAGGTAATTAAACACAATATGAGACTCTTTATAACAGGGCTCTACTAAAACTATAAAATGTGTTATATCAGAGAACTCCTTAGCAAAAAGAGATGCCTATATGATTTGAAGGAAGTGTCCCTACCCTTGTAGTTTTTTTTATGTGAACACTAGGCCCCCAGCTGGTCCAAGGACTTTACAGAACTTTTAGGAGGCACAGCCTTGATGGAGAAAGTATATTACTTTGGAAACTGGATGATTGATCGCCTTATCCCTCCTCCAGCTTCCTTCCTCTGTTTCCTGTGTGTGGATAAAGACGTGATGAGCTGCCAGTCACCTGCTGTGATACCACAGGTTCCTTTTGAAATGTGAGGCAAAATAAACTATTTCTTAATTTACTTTTGGTCAAGGTAAATAACTAACACAGATGCTAGACAGTTGTTTGTTTTTAATAAATAACCTCGTCATGTTTTGAAAGCATTTTGGTCAACACTGAATGCTTTAGCCCTTAGTTCTGCTGATATTTCCAAAGAGATCACAAGCCGAGCAAAGGGTCCAGAAAGAGAATCATCAAATCATAGATTATTGGTAGTGTAGACATGAAACACATTTTTTCTGTCCTTGAGTTCAGTCTCCATGCAAGAAGGACTTTTGTCACACAGTTTTGGAAGGGATCATTTGTCTTTCTGTAATCAATTAGCATGCTGAAAGTCCCTTAGGTAGGAGCAAGTGTCTTTGCCATATGTGATAGGAAGATTCCTGGCATTACAGTTTAGTGTTCCTTAGCAACACTTGGAACAGATATAATACAGAAAGGTGAATTCTTCACTGCGGGAATTCTTGCAAAATCTGGTTCAGGGCATTATAACTCAATATGTCGGAAGTGCATAAAGTGTTGTTAACAATGATTTTTTAATTTACTCTTGTTTATATTTCTTCACTCTCCATTTTGGGTTGTATGTTTATTTTCTTTCAGTGATTTTAAAGTAAGTGCTCTGGGTATATGGGTCTCAAAGCCAAAGCAATCTGGTTCATTTGTCTGCAAGTTGTTTGTGAGCCATATACAGGGATTAAAGTAGGAGGTGGGTCATTAACTTTTGTTTCTTACTAACTGGTTCATTTGTTCACCCTTGGATCACATTGCCAAGCACAGTGTTGAGTTTAATGAGGAGGAGCAGGAGGAGGAGTAAATGCATTTACCTGATACCATTTCTTCACGGCCAGGCAATCATTGGTGGGTCGAAAAACAACTTTTGATTTTGAATTAGCAGTAAAAGAAATATCTATATTGCTTTTACTTCTAAAAGTGGTGCTCAACTTAATAGAGTTGACATGTGTGCTTATCTTTGCCATCATAGCATCCTTAGGCATTTGAATTTCATTTATCAGTTCTTACCAGAAGCTCATGGATGTCTTAGCATGAAAGAAGAGTAGTCTTGTTTATTTTAATTTTCCAACGTTCCTTCCGTGATTAATTAGTAACAAAAAGTTATTGTTTTGTCAGAGTTTGTGTTTCAAAGCCTGAAGGAAGATGATGAAACAAAATAAAACAAAGCAAAACTCATAAACAGAACCTGAAATTAAGGAATAACTATTACCGTAAGTTTAATTTTGAGTTGTTTAATTATTATATATCAATGATTTGTCACCATTGATGAATTTTCTACTCTTGCATAGCTGTATTTTATTGGACATATTGTTAAATATTTATTTGTTATTGAAGTCATAGTACCTCTCAGAGCCTTATTGTAGATTAATAAGAGTGAAAATACCTGGATAAGACACAGAAACCTTTATGAAACCTTAAAACATATCATCATATTTTATTCCAGACTAAAGATAATATGTTTTCTATAAAAACTTAATGTTTACCTTTTTGACAAAAATCATGAACATTTAATGAGAAAATAGTAACTTCTTACTCAAGTTTGTCAAATTTTCTTATCTGTTGTTTATTATTTATTTATTAATTTTTTTAGTTATTGATCACATTTCCCCCTTTATCACTATTTAGTAAACTGTCATTTAAAAATATGATAGATACTAGAGTACGCCTATGTTATAGTTTTTTAAATATTAGTTTTAGATTTACATGTAGTTTTTCATAGCCTCTTAATGCATGTACACTCATATTCTGTCCTCATCTGCCTTCTTTTCTCATTGAACCTGGCATTTAGTTTTTAAGATATTGGTATCTAAATATTACTCACATATCTTATGATAGTAAATACAGATGATAATCAGCAAGGTAAAGAATGGGCAGTTATGATCTAGATCTTTGTTCCTAAGAATTTCTAATAATTCTTGGGCATTTTATTTTACTTCATTACAAATCTTTTACTTCTCCTTTGGAAAATTCTGAGGCAATTTAAAATAAGGATGTCAAGTAACTACTCTTAAAATCAAAATTTTTTTCTAGACTCTTGCTGCAAACAGGAGCTCAGTTAATTGGGAGTTCAAGGTGATAGTGTTTCTTAGATAGTAAAGGAAAACTTAGCAGCAACAAAATATTGTATTGAATATCATTACTCATTATCAACATGGTAACTCATTCCCAGGCCCTTCTATATATTACAACACTAACAGGTATAATTCAAAATAAGATATGTTGACATATGAAGCAGTTATCTAAATATATTTGTACTTATCAAAAAATATAATAAGCAACAGGTAACTAAGTCATATTATTCTTACTTTTCTGGAGGCTGGGATATCTGAAACAAAGATATCTGCAGATTCAGTGACTAATGAAGACCCATATCCTGCCTCCTTAGACGGCTGTCTTTTCACGATCCCCTTTTATGATGGGTGGTGGGGTTGGCATCCCCTCAAGCCTCTTTTGTTAGGACACTAATCTCATGAGCTCATAATCATTTCCGCCATGGCCCCAGTCTCCTGATACTGATACTTGGGTGGGGAGGATTTCAACTTATGAAATAGTGATGACAAAGCCCTTGAGTTGATGCTCAGATATTTTAAATGTACAGTATTTCTGTCATGCTTATTTTATACTTTTAAAACTTACATGATGTTTCCTAGATGTGATGCTCAATAAATCCACCAGCATAAGGTATGTTTACCTTGTACAGACATAGAAAAGTAAGTTTGCTGACCTGGTCAGCAGATTCTCTTTAGACCATGTCATGAGTTTATGTCAAAGAAGCTCTTGTGCTTAGCATGCTATCCAGATGAGGGATAAAAGGCAGAAAGTGAATGGGGTGCCAGTGTACAAGGTCTAGCTTAGTAATAAGACTCTTGACAGACATGCCTGGACATGAATTTCATTCTAAACACCAAATACATATATAGAAAGGTAGGGGAGAAGAAAGGTGATAGGAAGTGAAAGAAAAAAGAAAGAGAACACAATGCTATTATAGGAAAGATGAATCTGTTATATAATGTCAAAAGTTTAACAGTATATTATCTACTGAATAAATACAGAAGCTAGAAGTTGTATTTAATAAACTGTATGATATATTCAAAGGTGTTTCCAATCAAGGTTTTATAGTCCTGGCTGGTTTACTTCTGATTGTTGTAAATTGTGAAAAAAAAATAGAGAAAAAGATTAGTTAGTAAAAAAGAATTGTAGCTTGGTTTGGAAAATACCTGCCTCTCCAGCTGGTATATAATTACATATTAGGATGTGTTTTCTAAATTAAAATCAGGTCACTACTGAAAAGGGTTGTCAAGAGATGAATCCTGGGAGCACAGGTGAAAAAACTTTTCTGAAGTGACTGGAAAGATCAGTGACCATTTCTCAGTGTTACAATCAGGCCAGCAAAAGGTCTGCCTTTTAGAGAAGCTAAAAGGCTGACATTTAAGGCATCTGTAGGTGCATTTTTCACAATCTAACAATGTGAGCCCTTGTGAGATTACCAGGAAGTCAAACAGTAACAATGCAAAGTGAAACAAATTTATTGGACTGTCAATACATACACTTTAACTATGAACAAAAAGCATGAGAAAACCCTTCAGATTAAAATGTTTTCCTCTCAATAAATGAAGGCAGAACCAGGTTCATGGAAGGAATTTCAGAGCAGGAAGCTTCGCCATCAATAAATTGCACCAGCTGCTATGGACCAGTGATGCAAGCTTGCCTCTCCCCACCCTCAAATGCATCCTCACAACATCTCTCTCCCTGGTGGCTATGCCAACTATCATTCACACTGTAGATTCCACTAAAGGATCTTCCAGTAGTTCCCCTAATTTTCCACTGTCCATCTCTCTTCATTGATTAAGCACTTTCTTTTCAAAAGGTATTATACCCTGAATGTCTATCTCTCTCTCTCTCTCTCTTTTTTTTTTTTGAGACAGGGTTTCTCTATGTAGCCCTGGCTGTCCTGGAACTCACTCTGTAGACCAGGCTGGCCTCGAACTCAGAAATCCGCCTGCCTCTGCCTCCCAAGTGCTGGGATTACAGGCATGCGCCACCACTGCCCGGCTCTATATCTCTTTTAAATTCAGATGTTGGCCACATTGTTCTCAAAGTGAACATTAGGAGAGAGAATCCTTGCATGGTTTTTAATGATGAATGTGCTTTTTTCTCCCAGAGATTTAGGAAATGAAAACTTGCCCTCTCTCTGAGCCCCTTGGAATGGAGTTTGTACCTACTAAGTATGCCCTAAAGAACTAGTATACCATTTCCTCACATGAGTACTCAAAAAGAAACCCCTTGAGGCTGGAAAGATGTTTCAGTAGTAAAGAATATTTACTGATCTTACAGAGGAGAATCCAGATTGTATTCCCAAATCTGTGTGGCGAGCAACAGTCTGTATTTCAATTTCCAAAGTATCTGAAGCTCTACCTCTTCTGGTGAGGGTAGTAATTTCCCATGTGCTTCATTTCCATTGCATTCTTAGTATGTATATATGCATGCATCTATCTATCTATCTATCTATCTATCTATCTATCTATCTATCTATCATCTATCTATATATCTATATCTTTCTTTCATCTATACTCTCTCATCATTATATATGTATCTACATATATATACATACATATATTGTATGTATATATATGTATATATAATTAATATTGAATAAGGCAGATTTACCCTCCACCAATAGATAACAAATGCCAGTAGTTCCTCAGCTAAGGGTGATACTTTATATCCACCTTCTTTCCTCCAAATGTTAGGAATTTGTCTGGTTTAAGACTAAGCAAGACTTTTGCCTGCAGTTACATACATACACTGTGAGTTCACATGTGCATCTGTTCCATTGTATCTTGAAAACATCTTGTTTCCTTGAAGTTATGTACCATCATTGGGTTTTTCCTCCTGTTCAGAGATGATCTTTGAGTTCTGAGAGAGGGTATGGCTCAGATACTATTTAAGTGATATGTATGCTTAGTTTTATCACAATAAAGAATTTCTAGCAAGTATTTCATTAGTAGCCTTTCAGAGAAAATTCCTCTGTGCTCTTATTAAAAGTTGACTCTGATGATTTTGCTTTTCTAAATTTATGAGTACTCCTGTAAACATAAAATCATTATATGAGGGCACAGAAAGAATAACAAGTTGCTGGAACAAATGTTTTTGTTAACATTCTTTTCTTTTTCTTTTTTTTATTGGATATATTCTATATTTACAACTCATTTCCCTTTTTTTCTGGTCCCCTACCCCCCGAAGGTCCCACATGCCCTTTTCCCTCCCCCTGCTCCCTCTTCTACCCTTCCTTCTTCCCTGTTCTTGTATTCCCCTACACTGATGCTTTGATCCTTTCCAGCACCAGTGTCCACTCCTTTCTTCTTGTCAGACATCATTTGGTACGTGAATTGTGTCTTTGCTGTTCCAAGATTCTAGGCTAATATCCACTTATCAGTGACTGCATACCATGGGTATTCTTTTGAGACTGGGTTACCTCACTTAGTATGACATTCTCCAGCTCCATCCATTTCTCTAAGAATTTCATGAATTCATTGTTTCTAATGGCTGAATAGTACTTTATTGTGTATATATACCACATTTTCTGTATCCATTCCTCTGTTGAGGGACATCTGGGTTCTTTCCAGCTTCTGGCTATTATAAATAAGGCTGCTATGAACATAGTGGAGCATGTATCCTTATTGCATGCTGGGGAATCTTCTGGGTATATGCCCAGGAGTGATATGGCTGGGTCCTCTGGAAGTATCATGTCCAGTTTTCTTAGGAACCACCAGACTGATTTCCAGAGTGGTTGTACCAGCTTGCAGTCCCACCAGCAGTGGAGGAGTGTTCCTCTTTCTCCACATCCTCTCCAATACCTGATGTCTTCTGAGTTTTTGATCTTAGCCATTCTGACTGGTGTGAGGTGAAACCTCAGGGTTGTATTGATTTGCATTTCTCTAATGACTAATGATGTTAAAGATTTTTTAAGGTGTTTCTCAGCCATCTGAATTTCTTCAGGTGAAAAGTCTTTGTTTAGCTCTGTACCCCACTTTTGGATAGGGTTATTTGGTTTTCTGGGATCTAACTTCTTGAGTTCTTTGTATATATTAGATATTAGCCCTCTGTTGGATGTGGGGTTGGTGAAGATCTTTTCCCAATTTGTTGGTTGCCGATTTGTCCTTTTGACAGTGTCTTTTGCCTTACAGAAATTTTGTAATTTTATGAGGTCCCATTCTTTTCTATTGATATCAATCATCACTTAATCGAGATTGAGTTGATAACCTTAAAAAATGAGAGAACTGGTAAAGGTATTATTTCCAAAATGTTCACACAGATACCTTGAGAGCCATAAGATTTCACTCATGAAAGTCCCTGTGTATTTCCTACAGCTGAAGCTGAGACAGAAGCTTCTGAACTCTCCTGAGCACTACCTGACTAACTCAAAATCAGTTCCAACATGAAATTATAGTACCTTCTACCCAAATGATGGTAGAGTTCTGTGATCCTGACATTTTCATTTCTTAACACTGCAGATGTCAAAAGATGTTATAAAATCAGGGTAAAGTAAGGTTGTTACTGTCAAGCCAGATTTTTAGAGATTAAGTTGTGGGTAAAACCAATTGGTACACATGATCCATTTGTAAGTGTCTATAATTGCTTAAAGATTAAATGGAAATAGTGTTTCTTTTAATTCATGGATAGAAGTTCTTTTAAAATGAATATAAGATTTTTGGATTATTAACTCTTATTAAGTTGCACAGTCATAAGTGCTTAATGGATGACAAATATAAGCAGTCACATTTTCCCTGAGAAAAACAGTTGCATT
This sequence comes from Apodemus agrarius, assembly GCA_964023405.1. Taxonomy (NCBI): domain Eukaryota; kingdom Metazoa; phylum Chordata; class Mammalia; order Rodentia; family Muridae; genus Apodemus; species Apodemus agrarius. The sequence continues at coordinate 86,631,666 of OZ030007.1, forward strand.
TTTCCTGCAATACAAGAGTCCTGTGGGCAGAAAAAGTTCAGAAAACTGAGTTGCTTGGTTTTAGTTTTTTATTATTATTTTGTTAAAATTTTGTTTTAAATTGGTATAGCGCTAGGAGACATTGCTCGTAGAAAAATATTATGATGATATTCAGAAAAAAAGAAGCAAAATTTATTTGTGAGCATAAATTTGTGATCATAGTCCAAACCATTTCTCATTTGTTTATTACCCATCGAACTTAAGAACAATATCCAGTTTGGAGACATTGGAAAGAATGACCAAATGTAAAAAGCATTGAGGGTATTTATTTATTTATTTATTTATTTATCTATCTATCTATCTATCTATCTATCTATCTGGTTTCAGAAACACTTCAAAACATAATTCTGGAACCCTTTAATTTGGCAAAAACCAAATAAATATTGCCAAAACACTCAGGTCTTGATGTCTCAGGATCTTGTATGCTGATGGAATAATGTAATCCTTATGCTACATTTAACTCATCAGACCTTGTGATAAATGCTAGAGCATGTGATCTCAAAAGATGTTATAAGAATTTATTTCTAGACATTCTGGTTTCATATGCCGCTCTTGAATTTCTCCTCTTTAAGCCACAAATTCACATTTCCCCCCAAATCAATTGGGAAGATAATTTAATTTTTGGCCTGAGTTTGTTACAGCTCAGAAGTCAAATGGTTTTGAGCTATAGTGTAATACTTTTTATTGTCTATCTTGAGAACCATTTCAAAATATGGCTGATTCAAGTTGCCCTTAATATCCAAAATATGATTTCAGTGATTGACAATCTAAACAGAAGTAAAATATTTATGTGTATTATAACTTGATGAAAGTGTTCTTCTGACATCCGGCACTGATGAATAAAGTTAAATTCAAAGCAGTAAATACAAGTATTCTCATTCTCAGTCAACAATTATCTCAATGAAAGTAATGTAACACACTCTGTGATGCACAAAGGTAATAATTAGCATTCATTTTCATATGGATTAAATCATTGATGGTTACTATACTTAGAAGATAATAAGTGGACCTATATAAATATAACACATGACTGTCTCTGTGTGTTGACCACGATGTTTTCAATATGGAAAGTAATTGAGAAGCTCTTGGTTAAATACCAAGGACACAATAGACATTTTAAAAAGTCCTGACATGTTATCATATTTTCTTTTAAACTGTCATTTCTCAATTGATAAAGAAATAGACTTCAAATTTGAGTATTTGTTGACATCATCCAGAATAGTCAGTTTCTGCATTTGTTACTGCAAAGTCCTGGGATTTAAATATACTAAATTTAATGTTCTTTCTATATCTTGTTCAGCCCAAATAGACTGTTCTGTGACACATGGTAACAATTCACTGGTATTCCTGGAGTCAGAGGGAGGTGAGAAGACTATGAGTGATATGCTTGGCATCTTCAGCCATATGGCTGAAACACAGGGGACACTTGCACACCTTTCATTGTCCAGATGAAGCCACATGGTTGTCAGTACCAATGGAAACCACAATCCTACTAGGTGTTTTGAAACAAATGAATAATGTGGGTATATAGCTCTTAGGACTTCAGAGTTTTGACTCTAAATAAGGCCTGGAGGATGATATGAGGTTCAGCATAGAATTTACATTTTAAATTACTTGTGGTTAAACCTCAACGAGGGTCTAGAAGGTGTCTGTCAATATTTACAGGGTTGGAATTTAGTAAAGGCAGTGGAATGCTGTGTGGGATGCGGAGTGTCTTGACCTGCCAATGTTTTGGTGGACTAAAATTTCCCCAGAAATATCTTTTGTGGTATGATGGATATTATAAACCAAGGACTGGGATCAGAACCAGAATAAAATAATGATGTCTCATGGAGCCAAATCAGTGGGTGACTTTAGCTTATATTGTTTAAATTGCCAACTGGATGTTGACTTGATCAAGACCAAGTGGAGAAAAGTAATGCAAACTGTTTGGCTTCTGCATTTGGAAGGCTTATTGGATGTTTATTTGGGCATACACTTGCATGCAGTTTTTTAATTTTCTTTAGTTTTTCTCTTAGTCTAGCTCTATGGTCTCAGGATTTTACATGCTCAGAGTCAGGACCTAGAGACATTTATTTTGGGAAGAAATAATCTTCTCCAATTATAAGACCAATTTTTAATAGATGTTAAAGTTTTTAAGAAAAATGTTCTGAGAAAACAGAGCTCCTTGTGAGACATGTATACAGAAAACATGTTTTAGAATTTGAACACTGCATTAATTCTTTTGAAAAATTTATTTAGTTTTATTTATGTGTACTTGTGTGAGTCCACTCAACTATGTGTCCCATGTAAATGGAAGAGACCATGAAGGCCAGACAAAGGAAGAGGTTCTCCTGCAACTAGAGATATAAATGGTTTTGGTCTACCACATGTGTTCTGGTAAAGTGAAGCTAAATCTGCTACAAGACAAAAATGTGTTCTTACCCACTGGGCTCTCTCTCCAGAACTGTTATTGCACATTTAAAAGCATTTTGAATTAAAAGATTTGATGTTGTAATAGGTTAGAAAACCAGCCTATTGGAAAGGATGAGAGAATCTTACTGAAAGACCACCGTGCACCCCACAAAGCAGTCCAGGGAAAAGTCAGCTTTGGTGGACCTACATGACAAATCTTCATTCTCCTCTGACCATACTCACTCTTCATAGAGGTCTCTTTTATTTTTAAATATAATTCTGATCTCAAGGAACAGAGACAACTCTGATATTGTCTATATTAGGCAAACATTTAGGGTGTAGGAGTTGATTGTTTGCTCTCATAAGTGATAATCAAAGTTCAATTTTCAGTGTCACAAAGGAAAAGAAACCTATTAAATTATTCCTTAACATTACTCTGATGAGTAGAGATGGAGCTTGGTGAATGCAGGGCAAGGATTCAATTACTGAGATGCAACAGCAGCCTAAATTTAAAGTATAATGATGAATGTATTATTAAAGTAGAGATGCTACTATATATGCAATATAAAACAATCAAGGCTTCTTTCATAGAATGTATTCCTTTAGTTAGCCATAATATGGCTGCTCTATTGATATCTTTATTCTTTACTTTTGGTGAGTCAGTTTGATAGATTCTTAAGCAACATGCTAATTTTCCATGACTGAGTCTCTGCTTTTTGATAATTTCCAAAAATAATTGCCCTTCTTTCTAATTTATTTCACTCTTTCCCCAGTCATCTCATGAAATCATTGTTCTCTGGTTGGTAACTTACATTCTCTCTTTCATATTTCAGTGTTAAATATAGAACCCTTTGCCCAACGCAGACCTGGTTTGCTAGGTTCAATGAGTTCTTGGGTGTTTAATCTCCCTTGGCTCCACCAATCATAGGAGGTTTCACTTCAAAACACTGACAACTCATCTGTTGCATCCAAGATCACACTTTCACAGTCTCACAGAGCAAAAGGTGAATCTCTGCTGCAGCCCCTTCACCACACTCCCAACTTTTCATCCATTGCTTAATGTACCCAAAGTGCCAGCAAACAGGAACCTTTGTATCTTAATTCACCTATGTACTCCTTGCTATTAGTCAGAAAATGAAACCCTCTTTAAGTTTACTTTTCTTCATAGTCTGTGGGTTTTATACATTTTATAATTAAACTCTAAGCTGGCAAGAAACTTAAAAAAAGAGATAATCAATCTATTTTTAAAATTTTATAAGGATTTTATGAAGTGTATAAATATAAAACATCTATAAGGCTTCTTCATTTGTTTCTTACCAAAGTATGTTTAAGAAAACATTTTAATTTCATAATTTGGGATGACTAAAATGTTACAGTTTTTGTGCTTGATTTCACCTTAGCATTTTGGCATAAAACATTTACCCTCAGAATGAGGCTTTCTGTAGTAATTAAGGCTTTGAAGAACAGTTTAATATTGACTATTGTTTTCTCATGTTCTGTTGCTTAAAGGAGCAGTCTCAGTATTTTTCATAAAGTATAATGGCTCCAAGTCTCTTGTCCTTGTATCTACAAATATCCAGATATTTTCTACATGTTTGTAAATATGCTATTATTGCCAGATCTCTGACCACAGGCATAGACAATGTCTCTTGACAGCAAAGAAAAGAAAATCATTGCATTACACATTAGCAATTATAAGAAATGTATGTCTTATGATAATGGGGAAGAGCTACTTAATGCAGGAAAAGATTTTATTGGATCTAAGATAGAAATTTCATTTCTCAAAGAATTTACATTGTAAAGGTAAAATCTAATCAAAGGGAAACATAATCCTCAGATATTATATTACAAATCAGCATGTATTTATATATGTAAAATCAGATATTACAAATCAGGGTATGTACAATATATATATATATATATATATATATATATATATATATATATTCCCTTTGACTTTCTTCTTCTTCCTAACCACACAGTTGTGTTTCTCTTTGGTTTAATTCCATATCTTAAATAATTGTGTGCTTAATTTAAAATAAATGCCTGAAAGGTCATTTCTACTGGTATCATTTTCAGATTGCATCTGAAGTCACTCCATCTTTCCCTTAAACTTCATTCCAGCAGGCATGCATGAGAAGTGTAATGTAATTATTTAAACAGAGACAAAGAGGTTTCTGTTCTGTTCTTAGTCGCAAGCAGTGTTGGCTCAGAGCCATTGCTCTGGTCTGACTGATGAGTGTCAGGCAGATAAGAGGTAAGGAACACCACAGAATGTCATTTAGGAAGCAGTTCCTGGGGCCACAGCAACAACTTTAGACACACAGCATTCCTTAGGGGACAATAATTAATTTGAACTAACACACAAGTAATTTAGGACTAAAGGCAAAAAAAAAAAAAAAAAAAGTCTGTGGATCTTTGTTTGTTTGGTTTGTTGTTGTTGTTGTTGTTGTTTTCCTTTTGAGGAAATGAATTTCATAGAATGAATAAACATAGGAATGTAAATTAGGAGAGATCAAGGGGATTCATTGGCCATCTGCCCTTAAGAGTTCAATTACTTACTGATTAGTTAAATTAGGGATCCTTACCTTGATGGCCATTTACTTAGTTAATTTTCCTACTGCTTACAGTTTTAAAGTTGTTAGTAAAACACAGGGAGTAATGATTCTGTTTCCAGTTAGAAGGCCTAAACTTGAGTATTTACTCTAATGATCAGAAAGGCTCTTGAATGTAGATAGCACTTGAAAAAATCTAGTTGTGTTGACTTGTTTCTTCAACAGAGTAGAAAATAATGTTATACTTGAACTTTTCATCATTTTGAGGCACATTTGTAAGCAAAACTTGATTATATAGGAAAAATGTCTGTGCTAATTAATATCTGTGTTAATTAAAAAACACTTTAACATGTACTAATTTTAAAGGCTCCTTGGATTGCCCTCTCCCAATATTCTGAGATGTCAGCAAACTACCTACTGATGTGGGATATGTTTGCCCAATTTAAAATTTCTTGTATTAACCTTGTATATAATTTGAGTATCATCTTTTTCCTATAATGTTTAAAACAAGTTATTAATAATGTTAGTATATAGTTTATTATTTTCTCATTAATATAATTGCTATTGTATCATATTATTATATCTTGTTATATATTATAGAATACTATATTGTTATGCAGCCACTTATAAAGCATATCCAACACAAAAATAATTTCATTAAAAATATATAAGGACAATTCAAGGGCTAAACCCTGCACACTAAATATTCCTATGATGACTTTTAAGCCTGAAGATTCTGTTTCTGGATACTGTCTCTATTAGGTACTTAAAATTCAGTGAGACCACACAGGTTGATCATTAAAGAAATACAATCAGCATCTTTGCAAGTCAAACTATACAAAGTTGGCTTTCTCTTCCTGTCTCTCATCCATATGCACAGAAAACAGCTGTCTGCAGTAGAGTATAGGCCTTCAACCCCAGAACAAATCAACTCAAACTCAGTTTTGAACTACCAACATCCAGAACTGTGAAAAAATGCCAGTTATTTGTAGTTTCGAATGCTTCTGTTCGCCACTTTGATAAATGCATTGTTCTAGCTGGCACATGCTCACTAGATATTTCACAGGGCACAGGTAGAGAAGGAGAAAATACTTAAATACACAACTATTTCCCTTCTAATTATAAACACGTTTCGTGAGTATTATCAAGCTGTCTTAGCACTCAATTTGCCAAAGAACTGCAAAAAGCCACACTGCTAGCTTGTGTTGCTATTTCATATCCATTAGTGATCTCTTCAGAAACTATTTTTCCTACTTGATTGCCATTTCTCTTCTGATGATTAAGTCATCATTCTCTAAAACTTAGAGTCTATAAATCAGTGAGTGAGGTTTCCTTTAATTAAATATCAGTGGCAGCCTAAAAACAGACATGATTATTCTCATGACTTGTGAAATCAGGCATTTCTATTACTTTGGATCTTAGATTCTATTTCTTCCATTGGCTTTTGTACTGTTAGCCAATGGCATAAAAATTAATGTAAGCAGGAAAGAGACAAAAGAGACATGATGTCATGGTCTAGACTTATGTCTTAGAAAAAATGAAGGGGGTATTTTCTTTTTCTTTGATGTAATTTGACTTAACTATTTTCTTTGATATGAATAGAATAGGAATTTAAAGGAGAGGCAAGTGACTTCTGCACACTGATGAGTCCTGGGTGTTGCTGATATAAGGATTTTGTATGTGTTATTTGTTATTATTATTTTACTTATTATACTTATAATAATTATTATTATTATTATTAAGTTTTTATTATATTGCTAGTAATAGTAAAAAAAACTTTAAAAAATAAACTGATTCAGAGTTCCTTTGCTAAGTTTCTTTAAACCCTGGCTTTGGTATTAGAGTTAAATATTAAACCTGTCCAGCTCCAAAAGACATGCTAAATTCCATTCTTTGTATGAATTCTGTAAAGAAAGTCACCTCTTAATGAGTATAATCCAACAGTTGGTTAGCACTGGCATTAGATAAAGGGGATCCTAGGAATAAGGAAACATACAGAAACGAAAAGGAAAACAAGGAGCATTTTTGCCACGTTGTTTATAATTCAGTTTCATCTCAAGCACTATACTTTTTTTTTTTTTGGTTTTTGGAGACAGGGTTTCTCCGTGTAGTCCTGGCTGTCCTGGAACTCACTCTGTAGACCAGGCTGGCCTCGAACTCAGAAATCTGCCTGCCTCTGCCTCCCAAGTGCTGGGATTACAGGCATGCGCCACCACGCCCGGCTGTTTTTTTTCCTGTTATCTCTCACTAGATAATGTAGATGTGGGAGAAAACTCACCAACTTGATAGGTCAGATCTAAACAGACCAATCCTGCTGCAATTCTGATAACAAAACCAGTTTCAAGAAAGTTGCTGGCAAGGGTATGGGACAAAGAAATTGTTTGACAAAAGCAAAAGAAAAATACAGGAAGGCAGGGTGCCAGAGTCTGAACAGTGGGTCCACAATCAGATACAGAACAGACACAAGATCTAAAGGACACGGACTCACTTATCTCTGGGCAACTTGATCATAAGTTGAGATGCAAACAGTATCTAATAGTAAAGTGGGGCAGTAGATTTTCATCAGTCCTGAGGCCATTCATCATTGCTAATGTAATGGAACTTGGACAACAAATAGAGATCAGATTTGAGGATAGCTTCTGTTATGAGAATAAGTCCAACTTTTAGAAGTAGATAAAATGAAAATACAATCAGAAAGTAGGCCAAGCAAGAGAAGTTTAGTGATAATGAACGAACCCTTGTAGTATAAACAGTTGCCACAGTGAGACTTAGGTCCCTATGTGGAATCTGCACATCTGTTTGACTTTAATGTTCCTTCCAATTATGCCTCATACTCTCTTAACACTCTTAGCAAATAAATGTTTCCATGAAGGCCAGAGTGAACATGTTTTGGTACAATAAATTTCTAAACCTTATGTAAGCTACTTCTGTGTATATGTGCTCTGGTGCTTCTCTACTGTTTCCTGTCTCCTTCACTTTAGTCCTCTCTTGGCACTTTCCTCCCCATCTCCTTCTTGATGCTATCTTGTGTTGCCCCGTCTTGGGATAACAAGGAATTTGGAAGTTGTTGGATGTACTAGGGGATTCTAAAGGGAAGATACAGCCATCCTGTGTTAATCAAATATCTTTAAATTCTACAGTATTGAGGATATGACTTTGCCCATGACATCATAAGAATTTTCATAGAGAACCAAGAAATTCAATAGTAGCCAGAAGTATAATTTAATTAATTCTGAGCAAGGTAAGATACTGTCTACCTATTCTGATTTTCAAGATAAATAGAAAGAATAAAAAAAGAAGAAACAGAGAGGATAAACATGCTTTCCCCCCATTTAAATGAACATTTTCTGCATTTCCATCTTATGAATGAACCACAGACAATTGAGGAATCACACTGTAACCTAATGGTCCTTAATGTGTTTTACAACATGTGAATAATGCACATGTCCATAATGGCAGTGAGTTTTAGAACATCATTAAGGAAAATCCAAGCCTCTGGATTCTCCATTTTCTTTGCAATCGGTTCTTGTTTTGGGGGGAATGTCTAAATTTTCACATAGTATATACTGAATAGTAATTACAATTTCATTCTGTCTATTGTGGATGTGGAGAACAGACACAGACAGCGTGAAAATGAATAGACTCAGTGCACTCCATCATCTCTTTACGGAATGAGGCACCAAGCTACGTTTATGTACAAACTATGCAGTTTGAGCACTCCAAGAATTTGAACTGAAATAGCTTCTCAGTAATTTCTAGTAAGTTGAAATCATTGTTTTATTTAAGACTTGAATACCCGTCTTTATATTGAATGCCAGGTTCTTCCTGCTATCTCTAGCTCTTTGTTATCAGTTGGCCACTCCATTCTTCCAGCCTCACAGATGGTGGCTCTTGTCCAACATGGTAGTCAAAGCTGACAAGTAATTTTTTATTCATAACTGTCTCTTCCTTCTCAATTATTAATGCAGAGCAGTTTCACGGAAGAGCAAGGACATTTATGGAATTATAGAATGTTAGCTAAGATGGGACCTTAGATTATTTTTTCTACTTTTCTCTTTTCCATAAGGATATGAAGATAATACATTAATATAAAGTAAGGGAACAAATGAACACATGAAGTTTCAGTGTTGGAGTTGATCCCTGTAATGTACTGGCATGGCATGTTCATGAACTCTTATAATGTCATAAGTATTTTGTATTATTATTTGAAAAATAAGAGCAATCCAATATCTGGCTATTACTAACTTTGAAACAATGTTGATTTCATTCCTCTGTCATATTTTCAAGTTGATTCAAGATAAATCTGCATTACCAAAGTTAACAGGATGTTGAGAATTATAACAAAATAGATAATGGCTATGAAGCATCTCACATTAGGTACAGGATGATAAGGATTTCTGACTAGTATTTTATTCAAATAAATAAATTATTTAATTATTAGAACCCTATTTTCAGCTGTATACTATTGTGTTCACAAAATCAAGCCTTAAAAAGGAAACTGAAGAGAGTAATTGATTTGAATATATTTCCATGCAATTAGTTCAGCTTTAATAACCACCCAAGCTTCATATGCCAAATAGTCACATAGATTGTGATCACTGGGCAAGATTGTAAGCGACCCAGTTGGGGATTTAGGTTATTTTGTATTGGTCTGCATGTGTGCACACATGCACCATGATTTTCCCTGTGAGCTTATGGAGATGATCTGAGGATGTGGAATGCAATCTCTGAGAGGGTACCAGAAACTGGATGTGAGGTTGCTAGGCAATTTCCCCCATTGTTTTAAACAAACTTCACAGAACTGGCAGCAGCTGTCAGAGTTCCTGGCTCCTAAGAAAAACAGAGCTGAATAACACAAAGAACAAAGGTCTGCCACAATAAATGGCAATAAATAACCGGAACTTTCTATGCTAGTGAGTGCAGGCACTTGAATGTTAAAACAATTAATAAGGTTAACACGTACAAGAGGGCATTTGAGTTCTATTTGTTGTCAAATACATCTCCGCAGACACTTTAATTTAAATAGCAAGACCATCTGAAAAGAGAATGGTATGATGTGGTTTTGACAAATAATCTTTTTAAATCGCCATTTTCTGTTTCTGCTTGCATTCTCATTATTCATTGGGAATTTCTCCTCTTGGACAATAGTATAACCTTCCCTTTGCATCCAATGTAAATGGAAATACATTCTACACAATGCTAAATAAGGACTCATTGAAGCATATCACCATCATAGGCTCTTTCTTTTCGCCCTTGCTAGCCTTCCTATTCCCCTCTTCTTGTCCTCTTCATCACAGAAGGAGGCTATATGGATTGAGACTAGAAGGGCAACACACACAAGTGCGACACACATAAGTATCCAGTCTGACTAGCTTCGGCGAGTGTTGTCAATGCCAACCTTCTTGTTTATGTTAGCATACTTCTCTCTCTCTGTGTGTGTGTGTGTGTGTATATGTGTGTGTGTGTGTGTGTGATAAGAAGACATGCTGCAACATGCACAGGTTTGCTATAGGAAAAGGAGAAAGCAAGAGACATAGTCATTTTACACAGTCTTACAATCTCTTGTAAAAACCAAATTATTTCAAACCCAAATGTTAAAACCAACTACTGCCTTCTGATACTTCAAAATTGAGATTTTTAGTCCTTCAACTAATGACTTGTCATCCCGGTGTTTTCCTTTTTTATGACTGAATCATTCTCTTACTTAAGTCAGTGTGTGCTTCGGCAGCTCCTCCAACATAACTTGAGATGCACAACCTTGCTATTTCTTGCTAATAATTTTAATACATTATCCAATTAATATATTAAAATATATTATTATATGCATGTTGAATGCATTTAATATATTTCCACACATGAATGTTCAGCTATAGTTAATGCTACAAAAATATCTGTGGATAATACACCATTTGGAAATTCGCACAAAGACTTTTCTGTTTTAGAGAAAATTAAGTTTTATTGTTTATGTGATAGAGGTCATTTTCTAAGGGTCTCTGATTAAAGCTTATTTAAAAATATACACACAGTCAGTAGAAATTATAAAGGAAATACATAGAGATTAAATACATATTGACTGAGTTTACCCAGTGATTCTCTCTTATATTTGTCAGTGTCAAAGTGAGGAATTTCTATGAGTACAATTTCTATGTGTAAACTTAGTGCCACTTTCCTATGTACCCAGGTGTCTATAAGCATCCATGAGGAATTGATGCCAGAACCATCCTGAAATATAAAATATATTATCCTGAGTTAGTCAAGTCTCTGACTAGTTGGTGTACATTTTCATGTAATCTTCAATGCAGTTACTTGTACTTTAAATCCTGTCTTTTTTTAATGACAAAAATATAATGGAAGTTTTAGAAAAGTAGCTGTTTACACTGTATCAGTTACATGTTTAGTTCAGGGACAATTTTTGGTTTGGAATTTTCTATTTACTCTTGTTTGAGGCCCATTTAGGTTTAGACATATACAGGACAACTTGCCCTATTTTATGTGTAAGTGATTTACCTACTTGTATGATGATATCCTAAACTGCTAATCCATATTTTAAAGTTTTTTTTAAATAAGGAAATAGTCAATGCAAACTGTAATTATTAATCAATCAATTTCACAATTGCTGCTGTGTTATGCGAGAATGCTTTCTCTGATGATGACCGATCATGTGTTCTGACCCTTGGCAGCTGGGGACAATTCCAATATGGCTGCATGCCATTCTGTATCTGTGGTTACACTCTTGCATAATGCTCAAATACACTACAACATCTTCTTGGAATACAAGAGTAATTATCAGCCATGTGTGTAACTATTCATTGGAGACTTATGATATAATTTGGAAGAGGTTTACAGAAGTATTGAAAATTTAAGTCTCAGCACTTGAAATTTGATGTATTAATTTCTAGGTTTGTGAAAACTCCATGTTGTTTTGGGGAAATAACAAAACTACACATCTGCTTCAGGTGCATGTCTGCAATTGTTCCACTTCCCTTTATTTTTATTTACATTTGGTTTGAGGTGAAAAGAAACAGCAATGGAAAGTAAGACGGGTGCTGTGTGCCATTTTCAATGTATCTTAAATAATACATAACTTTCTCTTCAATACTGAGGTATGTTACCACATTCATTTGCAAGGGAAGGAAATTAAGATACTAAGCAGTACTTATGTAATTTAGGAGACCATGTTAAAATTCAAACATACAGAATCCAGAGTTCATAATTCAATAGTAACAGGATACAGATAGAGACAACATATAAGCATAGGAAATTTTGATCTTAATATTTTACCTAATCTAAATTGAATATCTTAACTGTTCTATGCCCTTACCTTTAAAATAGAAAAAAAGTACTCAGTAGGAAAATTGTGTAGATATGTAAAAATGTGGTATAAACCTCTGTCATCAGCTAAAAGTTAGGAAATAGCTATTATTATGCTCTCCCATTTTATTTTTAAAGATATACACAAAGTGGATTTTGTATTTTTCATTACATGATTAGTGTCTACTTAAAATGGTGATACATGTTTCTTTTTTGTTTCCACAACAGACTTCACATTCCTCTCTGTCCCTCATCCTTGTTTTTTATCTGAAACTTTATCTGTCTTCCCAAGAGCTTCATTGACATTGGAACCATACATTACTAGAACGTTTCCCATATACATCCAGCTCTTGCCATTTTAAATGACCTGAAACATGCAGAGCTAATTCATCACGTCTCAGTTCCATTATTGTTGTTGTCTCTGTCTCCAATGCTTCCTCTCTACCTATTCAAATATTCAAAACTAAAGAAAGGCTTCATTGAAATCCATCTATTCTTTCAAGACCTCCTGTCTGTTTCATTTGACAACATAGCTCAGTAAAATCTTGTAAGAGCCGACAGAAGGATTGTTAAGCTCCAATTACCAAGGACAATTGTATTTCCTTTGAGTATCTGGTTTGCTTCCAGTTTATTCAAACTGCCAATCATGTAATAGCTTTGTACATGCCTGTCTGTGTTTACCTGGTTTTCTGGAATTTGAGCCCAAATGTCTAGTCCATTGAAAAGCCTTCAAAGTGTGCTAATTATTAGTTTATAGTGATGTTTATAATTTAATTGTACTAGCTCTCTTCCTTCTCTGCCTTTATACATGTTTTTTAATTTTGTATGCATTGTAGTATAAAGGTAACAGAACCTTACTTTACACAAAACTCAACCTTTTTAAAACTATTAAAATAGAAAAATTAAAAGTAACTAAATTTTAAACTACTCATAAATAGATAATTATCGAAAGGTAAATACTTCAAACATTGGATCTTACATTTTTCTATGAATTTTGAATTTGTGATTCTTTTAATGGACTTGTAATCTTTTAGCACATAATTTTCTATCATAATTTAGAAATAATTTCCCCATTCTTTGAAAACATTTATGTAAAATATAGTAGATTATAAATATATAATGATTTCATTGACATATTCCTATTTGATTAACATCTATTATATTTAAAGAAAAGCACATATTGAAATGCTGATCTCATCTGCACATTAATAATGGATATTAATGAAAAAGAAGTCTCACCTCAAAAGTAACACGTAGTTGTTAAATTACAATTGTTATCATTATGTGCTGCCAAACTATTCATAGTTTCTTCATGCAATGCCTAATTGTGGGTCATTTTCTATATTTAAATCATATGAATTTCTAGACAGTCTTTTGGGGGTAAATATTTAAATATCTGAATGAATATCTAAGTGATTTTATGCATTTCCAAGCATAAATTTACTTTTCCTCTAAATGAATACATGAACATTGTATCTGTTATATTATTTTACTTCTGTTTTTATTTTATATTATTAATATTTTATCAGTAGTATTTTACCAGCTTTATTACTATGCATAAGCTTTTCATCCGTATAAGAAGACACCATGGATCTCTGCAGTGGTACATTCCTGTATTTCTTGCAGTTGGGGGATGAAGCCAGGAGTACCAGGGGCCATTTGAGTTACATAGTGAGTTCATATTCAGTTCCATAGTGGATTCAAGGCTAGCCTCTGTTAACTGAGATTATAATTTAGCAAAGCTGAACTATAAGATAGCATGTCTTCTTAGTCTCTTTGGTATTACCATTCTTGAGCTAATAGAGAGAGAGCATACATCCTACATGTTTTAGATCAATCAACACCAACATTTTGACAGAGGAAAGAAAATCATTCTCCACTATTTCTGTATCTAGGAATGATAGACCGTTTTACCAACACATTGAATTTTTTTTTTTTGGATTTGGATTAGTACACCTTGTTGCCAAATTGCAAAGCACTGAAGCTCTAGTATTTCCAAATGTAATCATGTGACTATTCATCTGTGACCTCTGAAAACTCTGTGAGCAGGGGTACCACTGAGAAAGAATCTGAAAGTGTCTCATTCAATTGAGAGAAATGCATGGAGCATACAAAATTGAGTAAAGGAAAAGAGACTACCTCAAGAAGAGTGATGTAGAACCAGTTGGTCACATTAAACTAACAGTCTAGATAAGGTTACTTTGATGGTACAATGGAGAGATCACAGTAAGGGTTGGAGAGGCATCAAAAGGAACAGGCAATCAGCATGTTCTAGTTGGTCTAATCATGTTGTGCCTCAGCTGTCCAAATATCAGTGTGTAAACGTCTTCCATATAACTGTTTTAGTTATGCTTATATTTTTATGGATGTGGTTCATGGGATCACTATCATTTTAGAGGTGTTGCAAAAACAAGAGAAAAAAAGTACAAGCACATTCAGTAAATATTCCATGTTTACCATATGAAGTCTGTGTTTTTATGTATTTGCTAGAAGCCATGCAAGTATATACACGGACACAAATTTCTGCAGTTAGAAACCAGGTTAAAATTAGGTTTAGATTTCTTTGCATGGTATGGGTTTTTTTGAGGTGTGGGGTCGTTGCAATTTTATTTTTCCATCAATTATTCTAATTTTTATTTTAAAAAGTAGAGGTTATTTTATCACAGCTTAAAATATAGTTTTCTGTGTGATGTATATCTATAGGGAAATTTTGTCACTGGAGGTTTAAAAATGGTTTCTCAAATATATTTTAGGGTTAAACCTACAGTTTTAATTTAATAAGAAAATATGACCATGAGATATCTACTTATACAGTGATAGAAATATTCTACCAGACATTCAAAGAAGACTTAACACCAATACTCTTCAAACTATTCCACAAAATAGAAACAGAAGGGACACTGCCCAACACGTTCTTTGAAGCCACAATTATGCTGATACTAAAACCACACAAAGATCCAACAAAGAAAGAGAACTACAGGCCAATTTCCCTTATGAATATCGATGCAAAAATACTGAATAAAATTCTTGCCAATCGAATCCAAGAGCACATCAAAACAATCATTCACCATGATCAAGTAGGCTTCATCCCAGGGATGCAGGAATGGTTCAATATATGAAAATCTATCAATGTAATCCACTACATAAACAAACTAAAAGAAAAAAACCAATGGTCATTTCATTAGATGCTGAAAAAGCATTCGACAAAATTCAGCATCCTTTCATGCTAAAAGTCTTGGAAAGAACAGGAATTCAAGGCCCATACCTAAACATAGTAAAAGCAATCTACAGCAAACCAGTAGCCAACATCAAATTAAGTGGAGAGAAACATGAAGCAATCGCACTAAAATCAGGGACTAGACAAGGCTGCCCTCTCTCTCCATATTTTTTCAATATAGTTCTTGAAGTTCTAGCAGGAGCAATTAGACAACATAAGGAAGTCAGAGGGATACAAATTGGAAAGGAAGAAGTCAAACTATCATTATTTGCAGATGATATGAGAGTTTGCTTAAGTGACTCAAACTACTCCACCAGAGAACTTCTACAGCTGATAAATAACTTCAGCAAAGTGGCTAGTTATAAAATCAACTCAAGCAAATCAGTAGCCTTCCTGTACTCAAAAGACAAAGAGGCTGTGAAAGAAGTTAGGGAAATAACACTCTTCACAATAACCATACACAACATAAAGTATCTTGGCGTGACTCAAACCAAACAAGCTAAAGATCTGTATGACAGGAACTTCAAGTCCTTGAAGAAAGAAATCGAAGAAGACCTCAGAAGATGGAAAAATATTTCTTACTCCTGGATTGGCAGGATCAATATAGTAAAAATGGTCATCTTGCCAAAATCTATAGATTCAATGCAATTTCCATCAAAATCCCAAAACAATTCTTCATAGATCTAGAACGAGCAATTCTCAAATTCATTTGGAGCAACAAAAAACCCAGGATAGCTAAAACTATTCTCACCAATAAAAGCACTTCTGGGGGAATCAATATTCCTGACCTCAAGCAGTACTACAGAGCAATTGTGTTAAAAACTGCATGGTATTGGTACAGCAACAGGCAAGTAGATCAATGGAATAAGATTGAAGACCCAGAAATGAACCCACAGACTTATGGCCACTTGATCTTTGATAAATAGCTACAACCATCCCGTGGAAAAAAGATAGCCTTTTCAACAAATGGTGCTGGTTCAACTGGAGGTCAACATACAAAAGAATGCAAATGGACCCAGTCTTATCTCCTTGTACTAAGATCAACTCCAAGTGGATCAAGGACTTCCACATAAAACCAGACACACTGAAACTATTAGAAAAGAAACTTGGGAAGACACTGGAGGACATGGGCACAGGGGGAAAGTTCCTGAACAAATCACCAATAGCTTATGCTCTAAGATCAAGAATTGACAAATAGGACCTCATAAAATTACAAAGTTTCTGCAAGGCAAAGGACACTGTCAGAAGGACAAAACGGCAACCAACAATTTGGGAAAAAGATCTTCACCAACCCCACATCTGACAGAGGACTAATATCCAATATATACAAAGAACTCAACAAGTTAGACCGCAAAGAACCAAATAACCCTATCAAAAAATGGGGTACAGAGCTAGACAAAGAGTTTTCACCAGAAGAAATTTGGATGGCTGAGAAACACCTTAAGAGATGTTCAACATCTTTAGTTATCAGGGAAATGCAAATCAAAACAACTCTGAGATTCTACCTCACACCAGTCAGAATGGCTAAGATTAAAAACTCAAGAGACAACAGGTGCTGGCGAGGATGTGGAGAAACAGGAATACTCCTCCACTGTTGGTGGGATTGCAAGATGGTACAACCGCTCTGGAAATCAGTCTGGCGGTTCCTCAGAAAATTGGGCATGACACTTCCAGAGGAACCTGTCATACCACTCCTGGGCATATATCCAGAGGGTTACCCTGCACACATTAAAGACCAATGCTCCACGATGTTCATTGCAGCCTTATTTATAATAGCCAGAAGTTGGAAGTAGCCCGGATATCCCTCAAAGGAAGAATGGATACAGAAAATGAAGTATATATATATACCATGGAATACTACTCAGCAATTAAAAATAATGAATTCATGCAATTTGTAGGCAAATGGTTGGATCTGGAAAATATCATCCTAAGTGAGTTAACCCAATCACAAAAGAATACACATGAAATGCAATCACTGATAAGTGGATATTAATGAGCCCAGAAGACCTAAATACTCAAGGCACAACTAGCAAGTCAAAGGATTCCCAAGAAGAAAGGAGAGGACCCTGCGCCTGAAAAGATTGGATCCAGTTTTGTAGGAGAGTACCAGAACAGAGAAATGGTGGTGGGGGGTCATTGGGAAATAGTTGGGGGAGAGGACTTATGGGACGTAAGGTGGGGGCAACTGGGAAAGGGAAAGTGTTTGGAATGTAAATAAAGAATATAGAATAAAAATGGAAAAAATAAGTAGAGATTATAGAAAGAGCAATTCTCAAATTCATCTGAAATAACAAAAAACCCATGATGGCTAAAACTATTTTAAACAGTAAAAGAACTTCTGGTAGAATAAGTGTCCTGGACTTCAAGCAGTACTACAGAGCAATAATGCTAAAAACTGTATGGTATTGGTACAATGACAGGCAGGTGGATCAATGGAATAGAATTGAAGACCAAGAAATGAACTCACACACCTATGGTCACTTGATCTTTGACAAAGTGGCTAAAACCATCCAGTGGGAAAAAAAAGACAGTCTTTTCAACAAATGGTGCTAGTTCAACTGGAGGCTAGCATGCAGAAGAATGTAAATTGATCTATTCTTATCCCCCTGTACTAAGCTCAAGTACAAGTGGATCAAGGACGTCCACATAAAACAAGACACACTGAAACTACTAGAAAAGAAACTGGGGAAAAGCCTTGAGCCCATAGGTACAGGGGAAATTTTCCTGAACAGAACACCAATAGCTTATGCTCTATGATCAAGAATTTACAAATAGGATCTCATAAAATTACAAAGTTTCTGTAAGGCAAAGGACATTGTCAATAGGACAAATGGCAACCAACAAATTGGGAAAAGATCTTTACCAACCCTATATCTGACAGAGGGCTAATATCCAATATATACAAAGAACTCAAGAAGTTAGACTTGTGAGAGCCAAGTAACCCTATTAAAAATGGGGTATAGAGCTAAACAAAGAATTTTCACCTGAGGAATATCGAATGGCTGAGGAGCAACTAAAGAAATGTTCAACATCCTTAGTCATCAGGGAAATGCAACTCTGAGATTTCACCTCATACCATTCAGAATGGCTAAGATCAAAAACTCAGGAGACAGCAGGAATGTGGAGAAAGAGGAATACTCCTCCACTGCTGGTAGGGCAACAAGTTGGTAAAACTACTCTGGAAATCAGTCTGGCAATTCCTCAGAAAACTGGACATGATACTACCAGAGGACTGTGTTATACCACTCCTGGGCATATACCCAGAGTATTCCCCAGCATGTAATAAGGACACATGCTCTATTTATAATAGCCAGAAGCTGGAAAGAACCCAGATGTCCCTCAACGGAGGAATGGATATAGAAAATGTGGTATATTTACACTATGGAATACTACTCAGCTATTAAAAATTCATGAAATTCTTAGGCAAATAGGTGGAATTGGAAAAAATCATCCTCAGTGAGGTAACCCAATCACAAAAGAACACACATGGTATGCACTCACTGATAAGTGAATATTAACCCAGAAGCTCAGAATACCCACAACACAATTCACATATCAAATGATGAACAAGAAGAATGAAGGAGAGGTCCCTGATCCTAGAAAGGCTAGATGCAGCAGTGTAGGGTAATACCAGGACAGGGAAGTGAGAGGGGGTTAATTGGGGAACAGGGGGAGGGGAGAAGGCTTATAGGACTTTTGTGGAGGGAGGATCCAGGAAAGGGTAAATCATTTGAAATATATATAAAGAATATATCTAATAAAATATAAAGTTGGAACACATGTGCTATTATCAATTAAACAAAAGATTTTGTTGTCAATGAATTTTATTTCAGACATTTGAGATTTGTATATTTTAAACTAGAATTAGAAAAACCTCTCAATGACTCTCTTGCATGCTCTAATCACTAAGGACTTTGAACATTTCTTGAAGAGCTTCTAGGCCATTTGAGATTCCTCTATTGTGAATTCTGTTTAGCTCTATGTCCCTACCCACCCTTTTTTTAAATTGGGTTCTTTGGTTTTCTGAAGGTTAGCTTCTGGAGTTCTTTATATATTTTGGATATTAGCTCTCTATCAGACATGTGGTCAGTGAAGATATTTTTCCCAATCTTCATCTTGCAGATTTGACTATGGCTATTTCATTTGCTTTACAGAAGCTTTTTAGTTTCATGAGGTCTCATTTATCAATTCTTGACCTTAGAGCCTGAGCCATGGGATTTCGGTTTAAGAAAAAACTGCAGGGACAAAAATGGAGAAGAGACTGAGGGAAAGATATTCCAGTGACTGGCCCAACTTGTAATCTACTTCAAAAGGAGGCTCCAAGGCCCAACACTATTACTGATGCTGTGGTGAGCTTACAGACAGGAGCCTAGCATGGCTGTCCTCTGAAAGGACCAGCAAGCAGATGACTGAGACAGAAGCAGATATTTACACACAATCAAGGGACTGAAGGCTGGAAGAAGCTATGGAGGAGGGTTACCCCATAGGAAGACTAGCAGTTTCAACTAACAGGGGCCCCTGAAATCTATCAGAGACTGAGCCATCAACCAGGTGACATTTAGGAGCTGGGTCGTGGCCCCTGACATTAATACAGCAGTGGACTGCCTACTCTGGCCTCAGTAGGAGAACCCTCAGTGCATAACCCTTGAGAGATTTGAAGACCTAGAGAGTGAGGAGGCCTGGAGGGGGACATCCTCTTGAAGAAGGGGGTAGCAGAGGAGGAATGGGATGAGGAACTGTGGGAGGCTGGGCTGGGAGGGTGGCAAAGACTGTACTGTAAAAAAAAAAAATAAAAGTGATAAAAATTAAAAAAAAAAAGAAACGAGACATCATTGCAATTTTAACCACATGGATACGGAGATGAAGTAGAAATAAAAAATGATTATTACAAGTTTGTGTATTTATATAAAATAAATGTTAATTTAAAATTTAACATGCCAGAAGCAATAAAAAGTACATGACTAGTTCGGTATATGTCAACATAATTAGTGGTAGACTCTATGGGGATGAAGATGGAGAACAACACTTATATCTCTGGTTTTAAACTGAGAATAAATAAGGAGAAGAAATAAGTAAGCATCCTCTAATACTGATATGGATGACCATAGGAAGGCACTGGAGCAAAGAGAAAGAGAGGGGGGAAGAGGGAGGCAGACAGGGAGAGAGAAGGACAGAGAGAGGGAGAGGGAAAGGGGGATGGGGAGGGAGAGGGCTACTCTAGAGCCTTCAGCATCACACAGGGAGTGCTTTATTCTATGTACTGACAGCAGTTGCAAGAGGTGACAACCCAGACTAGAGAAAAAGAGTGCCTCACAAATATGTCCTGTAGTTTTCAAAATCAAATATTTAGACTAATAAAATAGGACATGGTTGACATAAGGCATAGCAAGCAAAGAAAAGAATGAAATATTATTGGTGGAGTAAAGAATGAAAACCCAAGAAACTAGAGACACTTAGGAAACAAAATTAACATGGCTTTCATTACTGAACAGAGTTGCACAAGAGCCAAAGCAGCAAACTAGAGTCCAGATACCATACACATAGTTGGAAACCACCACTTCCTGTGGGCATTGTTCTGGAGTAATGGGAGGCCATTTGAAAAGGCCCACAATGAATCCTTAGCAAGGACACTATAGAGGCAAACGTTCCTCTCTTCATTGCCCTCCAAGGCAAGTGCTGTTCTTCAAATTTTTTCCAGTAAAGGGGGAAACTATGAGTGAAGAAAAAGACATATATTTCCAGATAGATAAGAATTACTCTGTTTAAGCCATGAAATGCTGAAACAACTTAAAAAAGTCTATAATGAAAAATGAGATAGAAACAAAAGTGCAAAACAAACCACAACAAGTGTATACCAAAAGGAGCATGCAATGGTTGTCTCAAAAGGGGCTCTTCCAGAGCCTTTCAAATACAGAGACAGATGCTAGCAAATAACTATTAGACTGGGCATGGGGTCAGCAACGGAGGAGCTGGAGGATGGTCTGGAGGAGCTGAAGGGTTTTACAGCCCCATGGGAAGAACAATGATTTCGGCCACCCAGACACCCCAAGACTCCCAGGGACTGAACCATCAACCAAGGGGCACACATGGTTCCAGCCAAAAATGTGGCAGAGGAAGGCCTTGTTGGGCATCAGTGGGAGGAATGGTCCTTGGTCAGGTAAAGGCTCAACAAAGGCCCCAACAAAGGGAAAGGAGGTGGGGAGGTGGGAGTATGTTGGATGGAGATTGGAGGGATTGGGGGTCTTTGGGGAGGGGGGAAATTGGGAAAGGTTTTACCATGGCAATGTAAATGAAGATGATATTCAATAAAACAACAACAAGAAAAACAAAAACAAACAAAAACCCCCAAATCCCTGTTGAATCCAGTGCTCAATTGTAGTATATCCTTTAAAAACTCACATCAACATTCCTTAAATTTTTGCAAGATGGAAAGGCATAGACTGCTAAGAAGTTCATTTTACAAACCAAGGATTACAATGATAGACAAGCTAAATAGGCAACACAACACAAATTACCTGTCAGACTTTCTGATGAACATAGCTGTAAAATTTTTCAGATTAGACTTTGTTAAAAAACAAAACAAAACAAATACTGGTGATTATATAGGAAACTGGGCCACTGAAGTACTGAAGATGGGATTATAAATTTGTAACCACTACCAACATTATTATAGTTTCCTTATCAAACTTAAAATAGGGCTTCAGACACTGCTCGGTGGGTAAAAGCACTTGCTATAAAAGTGTGAGGATGACATCTGGATTCCCCAGCAACCATGTAAATGCCTAGTAATTGTGGGGGCTGCTTATAATTATCACCTTTGAGCTGCAGATGCAAGTGACACCTAGAGCAAGCTGGATACTCAGACTAGCCAAATTGGCAACTTCTGATTTCAAATGAGAGACCTTGTTTCAATGTACAAGGTAGTTTAATTTAGGAAGACAACTGATTCCCATGGTGTCGCCAGGCACAGCCAGATGCATTCAAAATACACACACACACACACACACATACACACACACACACACACACACAAATACCATAACAACTGAAGGATTACCAGAGGATCTAGCTGAATTACACGTGGGAATATAAGTAGGCACATATCTTCATCAGAATTCTATTGCAGTATAGAGACACTATGAACACAGAAACTTTTATAAAATGAACTATTTAATTGACACTTGCTTACAATGTCAGAGGTTTACTTCATTATCTTCATCGCAGGGAGCATGGGGAGCATGCAGGCTGAGAGTTCTATATCAGGATCTGAAGGCAACAGGAAGAGAGACATTGAACCTGCCTTGTGCCTCTGAAACCTTGAAGCTTATCCACAGTGACACACTTCCTGCAACAAGGCTATATCTACTATAATAAGGTAACACATTCTAATGCTTAGTTCCAATCCCTGATGACTAAGAAGTCAAATATATGAGCCTATGGGGCCCATTCTTATGTAACTACTATAGCAAAATAGACAAATGTCTGCACAACCATGATTGCTGGGGCATTTTTTTTCAAAAAAATTATTAGATATATTCTATATTTACATTTCATTTCCCTTTTTTTGTTTTCAGACAAACCAAGTTATAGATACTTTCCAAGTACATTTGGTAGACAAGAAATAAATTGAATTTCATTCATCTATAAAGAACGACAAATTATGTCACTTTTAGAAAATGAGTGGAATGGAAAATGATCATAATAAGTGTAATGAACTGATTCAAAAGACAGGTACATTTTCTCTCATTTGTGTTCCCAGATTTTAGGTATAATATACACAATATAGTCATAAATCATATATGGAAATAATTGTATAAAAGTAAAAAATTGAGCTTATTTAGAGCGAGGAAGTGAACTGGTGGAGACAGTGGATTAGGAGTTACTGGAAAGAGTAGAGGATGCCATCAAAGCACATGAAATGAATGAAGATGTCTTGGTACCCATCACTACGTGCAATAAATATATACTAATTTAGAAAGCATCAAGTGGAAAATTTTAGCAAGAAATCAGACCAAATGGCTTAAATCATGATTAAGTGTGAGTTTCTTTCAGTTGTGTAAGGGAGACTTAGTGTCTAAAACCTTTTGAATGTAAGTTACCTACTAAAGAAGAAAATGAGAGAATTTTGTTTGATCATTTCAATAGAGCTGGAAGAAAGTTTAATGCTTATTCATGGCAAACTCTCAATGAATTAAAAAATACCAGTGGAATTTTCCAATCTGATAAAGAGTGTCTACAAGAAAATTCCCAGGAAAGACCACATTGATGAGAAATATTTAGAGTGTGGGTCTTGAAATTAAAACTAAAGAAACAAGACTATCTTCTATAGCTATCATGCTATACCAAAATACAAAGTAATAGAAAAAAAGACATGAGGCTTAGGGTGGAAAAAGTATCACTGCTAGAAGAAAAATATCCATTATACAAAACATATATGAAAATAGTCATTAAATTTATCTAGGGACTAGATAAGAGGGTAAATATGTAAAAGTAATCAGAATTCCTTAAACCACAAAACCAAAAAGAAGTTTAAATGTATGGTGATTAGGCATCTTAGGTTTTGATCACTTTGACTAAACACCTTTGATAAATAAACTTAGAAGGAAATAAATTAATTTTGGTCATCATCTTCCAGGCTTCAGTCCATGATTACTTCTTCCTGTTTCTTTTGCCTATGATAGCACAGTCAACATTGCAAAAGTGCATGGGAGAGAATTTTCACCACAGTATCCAGAGTTGGAAGGGAAGGGGGCCTGGGACACACTATCTCTTTCACTTAATGTCCTTACTCTAGTCCTACTCCTTAAAGGTTCCACAACTCTAGACCATACCACACATGATCCTGTGAAAGCCACTTAAAAGCCAAAACAGAGCACAAAATTTCCATGAATTTAAAGGAACCAATATTTATACAGAAAATTATTATAACTATTTAATGATGCACAGAAGATATTGGAGAAGGTCTTATGTTGATAGATCAAAATTTTTAGTGGAAGTATTTCATTTGCTCATTTTAATATTAGATTAAACAATCTACAAGTTATATAATTTTAACTGAGATTCTAAAACTCATGAACTTTAAAGGCACAATAAGCAATGCAATTGTATGAATTACGAAGATTTTTGAAATTCCCATGTAACAAGGTACATGATGGTAGTGATTAATTTATTGTAGTATTGAACAATATTAGGTAAGTAAATCTATGGATCATAATGGGGGTCCAGACAGAAATAAACAGGTTCTGACCAGTGAAGTGAAAAACTGTTATTATCTCAACGAATATAATGGAATTTAATATGCATGCTATGCCTACTTCTTTCATAGTAATAATTTAGAAAATGGTCCAAAATATTCCCAAATACTGCCCATGTCAGAAGTCAAGCTCAGCATAGTTAATACTGGAGCTCATGGGATATGCTTCGTGCCCCCAGGGGATCACAGGATAATGAATGGAAAACACCAACAAAAGGAAGGAAGCTACATAGTAAAAAACACAAGAAATTAATCTTCTTTTAACAAACCAAAGAGAAGAGAGCCACACAAACATTACTACATACTTAATAACAAAAATAACAGGAAACAACAATCACTTCTCCTTAATATCTCTTAATATCAATGGACTAATTCTACAATAAAAAAGGATCCATTTTTGCAGGAGAGTATCAGAACAGAGAAATGGTGGGCAGGGTGATTGGGGAATGGGTGGAGGGAAGAGGACTTATGGGACATATGGTGGGGAGGGAACTGGGAAAGGGGAAAGCCTTTGGAATGTAAACAAAGAATATAGAAAAAGCATAGATTAACAGTCTGGATGGACTGAACATTTTGCTGCATACCAGAAACCCACCTCACAGGCACAAAGACAGACACTTACTTTTCAGAGTCAGAGTAAAAGGCTGAAAAACAATTTTCCAAGCAAATGGTCCCAAGAAACAAGCTGTTGTAGCCATCCTAATATCGAATAAAGTTGACTTTCAACCTAACGTATTCAAAAAAGATAAGGGAAGACAATTCATATTCATTGAAAAAAACTATCAAGATGAACTATCAATTCTGAATGTATATGTGCCAAATACAAGGGCGCCCACATTCATAAAGGAAACTTTACTAAAGTTCAGAGCACACATTGCACCCCACACAATAATAGTGGGAGACTTGAACACCCTACTCTCATCAATGGACAGATCAGTAAAACACAAACTAGACAGAGCAACAGTGAAACAAACAGAAGTTATGAAACAAATGGATTTAACAGATATCTATAGTGCATTTTATCCTAAAACAAAAGAATATACCTTCTTCTCAGCACCTCATGGTACCTTCTCCAAAACTGGCCATATATTCAGTCACAAAACAGACCTCAGCAGATTTAAGAAGATTGAAATAATTTTATGCACCCTATCAGATCACCAAGGACTAAAGCTGGTCTTCAGTAACAACAAAACAATAGAAATCCTACATACACATGGAAACTGTACAACATTCTATTCAATGATAACTTGGTCAAGGAAGAAATAAAGAATGAAATTAAAGACATTTTAGAATCTGATGAAAATGAAGGCACAACACACCAAAACTTATGGGACAAAATAAACACACTGCTAAGAGGAAAACTCATAGCTCTGATTGCCTCCAAATAGAAACTTGAAAGAGCACACTAACAACTTGATAGCACAGCTGAAGGCTCTAGAACAAAAAGAAGCAAATTTACACAATATCTGTCCACAAATCCAGCCCTACACAAGATAATTGATGGAAAATGCCAATACAAGGAAGGAAACTACACCCTAGAAAAAGCAAGAAAGTAATCTTCTCCCAACAAACCCAAAAGAAGATACCCACACAAACACAAAAATAATATAAAAAATAACAGGAAGCTACAATCACTATTCCTTAATATCTCTTAACAACAATAGAATCAACTACCCCACAAAAAGACATAGAGTAAGGAAATAGTTCTCATGTAAATCTTCAATTTATCAGAAAATTTTTGTAATTCCTCTTTTAGTAATGTTTTTTATGTCCACCATTTTATCTGCATTATTTTTCATGATAATCTTCAATTTTTATCTTTCTATATATTTCCTCTTTTTATCAGAAATGCTGTCAATGTAAATCTTTGATTTTATCACAAATGTTTCTTTTAATTTGTTTATTCATTTTATTGAATATCGTCTTCATTTACATTGCCAAAGGTAAAACCTTTCCCAATATCTCCCCTCCAAAAGACACCCAACCCCTTCTTCCACCCCTGCCTCCATGGATATGCCCCTCCACCAACACACTCCTACCTCCCCACCATTGGTTTCCCTTTGTTTGGCATTTATTGAGCCTTTACCTGACCAAGGACCACTCCTTCCACTGATGCCCAATAAGGCCTTCCTCTGCCACATTTTTGACTGGAACCATGTGTACACCTTGGTTGATGGTTCACTCACTGGGAATCTTGGACATCTGGGTGGCCGAAATCATTGTTCTTCCCATGGGGCTGTAAAACCCTTCAGCTCCTCCAAACCATGCTCCAGCTCCTCCTTTGGGGACCCCATGCCTGGTCCAATAGTTGGTTGCTAGCTTTTGCCTCTATATTTGTAAGGCTCTGGCAGGGCCCCTCAGGGGACAACCATGGCATACTCCTTTTGTTATAAGCTTCTTGTCATAGTGTTGGGGTTTGGTGACTGTTAATAGGATGAATCCCCAGGTAGGGCAGTCTCTGGGTGGCCTTTACCTCAGTCTCTGCTCCACACATTGTCTCCCTTATTGCTCCAGTGAGTATGTTGTTCCTTCTCTCAGAGGAACCAAAGCACCCTCACTTAAGTCCTCCTTCTTTTTGAGCTTCCTGTGCTGGGTGAATTGTAACTTGTTTATTTTGAGCCTTTGGGCTAATAACTGCTTATTAGTGAGTACATACCATGTGCATTCTTTTGTGATTGGGTTACCTCGCTCAGGATGATACTTTCTAGTTCCATCCATTTACCTAATAATTTCATGAATTTATTGTTTTTAATAGCTGAATAGTACTCCATTGTGTATATAAACTACAGTTTCTGCATTCATTCCTCTGTTGAGGGACATCTGGATTCTTTCCAGCTTCTGGCTATTATAAATAAGGCAGCTATGAACATAGTGGAGCATGTATCCTTATTACATGTAGGCACATCTTCTTGGTATATGCCCAGGAGTGGTATAACTGTCTGCAGGTCTAATTTTATGTCTAATTTGATGAGGAATCGCCAACCTGATTTCCAGAGTGCTTTTACCAGCTTGTAATCCCACCAACAATGGAGAAGTGTTCCTATTTTCCCAAATCCTCTCCAGCATCTGCTGTCCCCTGAGTTCTTCATCTTAGCCATTCTGACCAGCATAAGGTAGAATCTCAGTGTTGTTTTGATTTGCATTTCCCTGATAACTAAGGAAACTGAACATTTCTTTAGGTGCTTTATATCCATTCAAGTTTCCTCAGTTGAGAATTCCCTGTTTAGTTCTGTACCCCATTTTTTTTTTGTTTTTTTCGAGACAGGGTTTCTCTGTGTAGCCCTGGCTGTCCTGGAACTCACTCTGTAGACTAGGCTGGCCTCGAACTCAGAAATCCACCTGCCTCTGCCTCCCAAGTACTGGGATTAAAGGCGTGAGCCACCAACGTCCGGCTCTGTACCCCATTTTTAATAGGGTTATTTGACTCTCTGGAGACTAACTTCTTGAGTTCTTTGTATACATTGGTTATTAGGCCTCTATCGGATATAGGGTTAGTAAAGACATTTTTCCCCAATTTGTTGGTTGCCGTTTTGTCCTATTGACTGTGTCCTTTGCCTTACAAAATCTTTGCAATTTCATGAGGTCCCATTTGTCAATTCTTGTTCTTAGAGCATAAGCCATTGGTATTCTGTTCAGGAACTTTTCCCCTGTGCCCATGTGTTCTCCTCTATAAGCTTCAGTGTGTCTGGTTTTATGTGTAGATCCTTGATCCACTTGGATTGAGCTTTGTACAAGGAGATAAGAACGGGTCGATTTGCATTTTGCTGCATGCAGATCTCCAGTTGATCCAGCACCATTTGTTAAAAATGCTGTCTTTTTTCCACTGGATGCTTTTAGCTCCTTTGTCAAATATCAAGTGACCATACATGTCTGAGTTCTTTTCTGGGTCTTCAATTCTATTCTGTTGATCTTTCTGCCTGTCTGCTTACCAATATCAAACAGTTTTTATCACTATTGCTCTGTAGTAGAGCTTAAGGTCAGGGATGGTAATTCCCCCACAAGTTTTTTTGTTGTTGTTGTGGAGAACAGTTTTTGCAATCCTGGGTTTTTTGTTATTCCAGATGAATTTGAGAATATCTCTTTCTAGATCTATGAAGAATTGATTTGGGATTTTGATGGGGATTGCATTGAATCTGTAGATTGTTTTTAGCAAGATGGCCATTTTTACAATATTGATCCTGCCAATCCATGAACATGGGTGATCTTTCTATCTTCTGAGACCTTCTTCAATTTCTTTTTTCAGAGGCTTGAAGTTCTTGTCATATAGATCTTTCATTTGCTTCATTAGAGACACATCTAGGTATGAAATATTATTTGGAACTATTGCGAAGGGTGTCAGTTCCCTAATTTATTTCTCATCTTGTTTATCCTTTGAGCAGAGGAAGGTTATTGATTTGCTTGAGTTAATTTTATATTCAGCCACTTTGCTCAAGTTTTCTATTAGCTTTATAAGTTCTCTGGTGGAAGTCTTGGGGGTTGCTCAAGAATACTATCATATCATCTGCAAATAGTGATATTTTTACTTCTTCCTTTCCAATTTGTATACCCTTGACCTCCTTTTTCTGCATGATTGCTCTGGCTAAGACTTCAAGTACTGTATTGAATAGATAGGGAGAGAGTGGGTAGCCTTTTCTAGTCCCCTATTTTAGTGGGATTGTTTCAAGTTTCTCTCCATTTAGTTTGATATTGGCTACCAGTTTGCAGTATATTGCTTTCACTATGTTTAGGTATGGGCCTTGGATTCCCAATCTCTACAAGACTTTTATCATGAAGGGATGCTGGATTTTGTCAAAAGCCTTTTCAGCTTCTAATTAAATGACCATGTGATTTTTTCCTTTAGTTTGTGTTTGTAGTGTATTACATTGACAGATTTCCATATATTGAATCATCCCTATATCCCTGGGATGAAGCCTACCTGATTGTGGTGAATTATAGTTTTGATGCATTCTTGGATTCGGTTGGCCAGCATCAATGTTCATGAGGGAGATTGGTCTGAAGTTCTCCTTCCTTGTTTGCTCTTTGTTTGGTTTAGGTATAAGCATTATTGTGGCT
This sequence comes from Apodemus agrarius, assembly GCA_964023405.1. Lineage (NCBI taxonomy): Eukaryota > Metazoa > Chordata > Mammalia > Rodentia > Muridae > Apodemus > Apodemus agrarius. The sequence goes on from OZ030007.1 coordinate 86,661,487, forward strand.
TCATAGAATGAATTAGGTAGTGTTCCTTGAGTTTCTATTTCATGAAAAAGTTTGAAGTGTATCGATATTAACTCTTCTTTGAAGATCTGATAGAATTCCCCGCTAAACCCATCTGGTCCTGGGCTTTCTTTTGATGGGAGACTATTAATGACTGCTTCTATTTCCTCGGGACTTATGGGCCTATTTAGATGGTTTATCTGATCCTGTTTTAACATTGGCACCTGGTATGTATCTAGAAAGTTGTCCATTTCATCCAGGTTTTCAAACTTTGTTGAGTATGAACTCTTATAGTAGGACTTAATGATTTTTTGAATTTCCAGATTCTGTTGTTATATCTCCCTTTTCATTTCTGATTTTATTAATTTGGATACTATCTCTGTGCCCTCTGGTTAGTCTGGCAAAGGGTTTATCTATCTTGTTGATTTTTTCCAAAGAACCAGCTCCTTGTTTTGTTGATTCTTTGTATAGTTCTTTTTGTTTCTGTTTGGTTGATTTCATCCCTATGTTTGATTATTTCCTGCTGTCTACTTCTCTTGTGGGTATTTGCTTCATTTTGTTCTAGAGCTTTCAAGTGCACTGTCAAGCTGTTAGTGTAAGCTCTCTCCATTCTCTTTTTGGAGGCATTCTGAGCTACGAGTTTTCCTCTTTGCACTGCTTTCATTTTGTACCATAAATTTTGGTATGATATGTCTTCATTTTCATTAAATTCTAAAAAGTATTTAATTTCTTTCTTCATTTCTTCCTTGACCACGCTATCATTGAGAAGAGCATTGTTCAAAGTCCATATGTATGTGTGTTTTCCATTGTTTTTGTTTGAGCTTAAGACCAGCCTTAGGCTGTGGAGATCTGATAAGGTAGTTGGAATAATTTTAATATTTCTCTATCTGTTGAAGCCATTTTGTGACCAGTTATGTGGTCAATTTTGGAGAAGGTTGCATGAGGCGCTGAGAAAAAAGTATATTCTTTTGCTTTAGGGTGGAATGTTCTATAAATATCTGTTAGATCCATTTGGTCCATAACTTCAGTTAGTTTCACTGTATCTCTGTTTAGTTTCTGATTTCATGATTTGTCCATTTTGACAGTGGGGTGTTCCTACCATTATTATGTGGAATTCAATGTGTGCTTTAGCTTTATTAAAGTTTCTTTTATGGATGAGGGTACCTTTGCATTTAGAACCTAGATGTTCAAAATTTAGAGTTCATCTTGGTAGACTTTTACTTTGACCAGTATGAAGTGTCCCTCTTTATCTTTTTTGACATCTTTTGTTGAAAGTCAATCTTATCAGATATAAGAATGGCCACTCTAGCTTGTTTCTTGGGACCATTTGCTTGGAAAATTCTTTTCCAACATTTGACTCAAGTAGTGACTGTCTTTGTCACTGAGGTAGGTTTCTAGTATGCAGCAAAATGTCAGGTCCTGTTTATGTATCCAGTCTGTTAGTCTATGTCTTTTTATAGGGGAAATGAGACCATTGATATTATGAGATATTAAGGAAACCTGATTGTTGCTTACTGTTATCTTCTTAAAGGTGAAATTCTGGTTATGTAGCTATGTTCTATTGGGTTTGTTGAAACATTAACTCATTGTTTTTTCTATGGTGTGGTATGCTGGCTTGTGTTTCCACTTATTATCCTTTGCAGAGCTGGATGTATTGGGTTTGTTGAAACATTAACTCATTGTTTTTTCTATGGTGTGGTATGCTGGCTTGTGTTTCCACTTATTATCCTTTGCAGAGCTGGATGTATGGAAAGATACTGTGTAAATTTGCTTTTGTCATGAAATGTCTTGTTTTCTCAGTCTATGGTAATTGAAAGTTTTACTGGGTATAGTAGTCTGGGCTGACATCTTCTCTTAGGGTCTGTATGACATCTGTCCAGGCTCTTCTGGCTTTCATAGTCTCTGGTGAGAAGTCTGGTGAGAAGTCTGATAGGCCTTTATATGTTACTTGAACTTTTTCTCTCACTGCTTTTAATATTCTTTCTTTGTTTAGTGCATTTGGTGTTTTTTGTTATTATGTGACTGGAGTAATTTCTGCTCTGGTCCAATTTGTTTGGAATTCTGTAGGCTTCTTGTATGTTCAAGGGCATCTCTTTCTTTATGTTTTGCTGAAGATATTTACTGGCCATTTAAGATATAAATCCTAGCTTTCTTCTATACCTATTATCCTTAGGTTTGGTCTTCTCATTGTGTCCTGGATTTCCTGGATCTTTTGGCTTACCAGCTTTTTGCATTTTATATTTTCTTTGACTGTTGAGTCAATGTTTTCTATGGAATATTCAGCATCCGAGATTCTTTGTTCTATCTTTTGTATTCTGTCGTTGATGCTTGTATCTATTACTCCTGAATTCTTTCCAAGATTTCCTATCTTCAGAGATGTCTCACTTTGGGGTTTCTTTATTGATTCTATTTCCAGTTTCAGATCCTGAATAATTTTGTTCAGTTTCTTCACTTGTTTGTTTGTTTTTTCCTGAAATTCTTTAAGGAATGTTTGTGTTTCCTCTTTAAGGGCTTCTTCCTGTTCATCCATGTTCTCCTGTCTTTCTTTTAGGGATTTTTGTGATACTGCTTTAAAGGCTTCTACCTTTTGATCCATATTCTTTTATATTTCTTTAAGGGATTTTTGTACTTCTATGTGTTGACCCATGTTCTCCTATATTTCTTTAAGAGAGTTATTTATATCCTTCTTGAAGTCATCCATTAATGATATGAGATGTGATTTTAAATGTAGTTCTTGCTTTTCTAATGTGATGGGGTATGGAGGATTTGTTATTGTGGGAGAACTGGGTTCTGATGGTGTCATGTTGCCTTGGTTTCTGTTGGTAATGATATTGTGTTTGTCTTTGGCCATCTTGTTATCTCTGGTGTTAGCTGGTCTTGCTGCTTCTATCTTCTCTGTCCTGCAGGCCTTTGTTTCTATACTCCTGGAATTTTCTTTCTGTTCAATGCCCTTCAAACAGTTTATTCTCTAGGAAGTATCAGGTGATGGGGTCTCCCCTCTGGCAGACTTGGCAAGAGTCAAATGCCCTGCAGGCTGCTAGTTCTTAAATGATCTGCAGCTAAGTGATCTCGGATGCCCTGTTGATGCTGGTTCTTGAATGTCCCACTTATGCCTGTTCAAATGCCTTGCTGCTGCCAGTTCTCAAATGACCTGCTCCTGACAATTCTCAAATGCCTTGCTCCTGCCAGTTCTCAAATGACCTGCTCCTGTTGTTTCTGTAGAGAGTTTCAGGAACTAGTAGCCATATGGCACAGGTTTACCACATCTGAAGGAAAGAGGTGGTAATGGAGGAGGAGGGAGCGGTAGAAGGGGTGGAAATGGAGTGTTGATCTGGTGGTTGCTGGGTAGTGAGTCCCAGAGCAGAGAGGCTCTGGACATCTAGTTGGTGGATGGTGATTCTTACCTAATACCCTGCTCCTATTTTCTCAAAAGTATCAGGAAGTAGGGCCCTCTCTGTGACAGATGTGGCCACATCTGAATGAAAGCAGCAGTGACAGGGGAGGAGGGCACAAATATTTCTAATTCTACCTCCAATTAATTTAGAATTTTTATATCTACCATTTTATATGTAAAATTTTCCATAAAATAGTTAATTTTAACTTGTTTGTCTATATATTTCTTGAATTTTTTCAGAAATATATCTGTGTAAATCTTCAATTTTACCTGAAAATGTTTATAATTCTACCTTCAATCAACTTAGAATTATCTTTATGCCTATCATTTTATCTGTATAATTTCAACGATAATCTTTAATTTTAACATGTTTTTCTATATATCTCTTCAATTTTATCAGAAATATTTTCCATGTAAATCTTCATGTTTATCAAAATGTTTGTAATTCCACTTTCAATCATTTTAGGACTACTTTTATGCCTACCATTATTATATCTATATAAAATTTTCCATGATAATCTTTAATTCTAACATGTTTTTCTACATTTTCTACAATTTTACCAGAAATATTTTCCATGTAAATCTTCAATTCTATTATAAAATATTTCTATTCCATATTTCAATTAATTTGGCAATGTTTCACATGTCTACCACTTTACTCTTTAATTTTCTATGAAAATTGTCAATTTTAACTTGTTTATCTGAAAAAATTTCCATGTAAGTCTTTAATCTTATCATAAAGTGTATTTACTTCCCTTTTAAATAAAAAAGGAAAAGAAGAAGTTAAAGTATCACTATTTGCAGATATTATGATAGTATACTTAACTGACCCCAATAATTCCACCAGAGAACACTTAAACCTTATAGTCAACTTCAGCAAAGTGGCTGGATGTAAAAATTAACTCAAACAAATTAGTAGCCTTCCTGTACTGAAAGGACTGAGGCTTGAGAAAGAAATTTGGAAATGAAAACCTTCACAATAGTTACAAGTAATATAAAATACCTTTGTGTGACTCTAACCAAACAAGTGAAAGATCTGTATAAGTACTTTAAGTTTCTGAAGAAAGAAATTGAAGATGATCTAAGAAGATGGAAAGATCTCCCACAATCATGGCTTGACAGGATTAATATAGTAAAAATGGTCATCTTGCCTAATGCAATCTATACATTCAGTGCAATCCCCATGAACATTCCAATTCAAAGAGTTACAAAGAGCAATTTCCAAATATTTCTGCAATAACAAAAGCCCAGGATAGCAAAAACTATTGTCAATATTAAAAGAACTGCTGGTGGAATCACCTTCCCTGACCTCAAGCTATACTACACAGCAATCATGATTAAAAACTGTGTGGTGTTGGTACAATGAGAGGCAGGCAGGTCAATGGAATAGAATTGAAGACCCAGAAACAAACCCACACACCTTTAGTCATGTGATCTTTAACAAGGAGCTAAAAACATCCAGTGGAAAACAGACAGCATTTTCAACAAGTGGTGCTGGGTCAGCTGGCAGTCAACATGTCGAAGGATGCAAATTGATCCATTCTTATTTTCCTGTACAAAGCTCAAGTCCAAGTAGATCAAGGACCTCCACATAAAACCAGATACACTGAATCTAATAGAAGAGAAAGGGGGAAGAACCTGGAGCACATGGGCACAGGGGAAATTTTCCTGAATAGAGTACTAATAGCTATGCTCTAAAATCAAGAACTGACAGATGGGACCTCATAAAATTGCAAAGCTTCTATAAGGTGAAGGACACTGTCAATAGGACAAAATGGCAACCAACAGATTGGGAAAATATCTTTACCAATCCTACATCTGATAGAGGGTAATATCCAATATATACAAAGAATTAAGAGTTAGACTCCAGAGAATGAAATAACCCTATTGAAAAATGGGGTACAGAGCAAAAACAATTCTCAACCAGGAAATACCAGATGGCTGAGGAACACCTAAGGAAATATTCAACATCCTTCATCTTCAGGGAAATGCAAATAAAAACATTCCTGATATTTCACCTCTTAACAGTCAGAATGGCCAAGATAAAAAACTCAGGGGATAGCAGTTTCTGTAGAGGATGTGGAGAAAGAGTAACACTCCTCCATTTCTGGTGTTTTTGCAGGCTGGTAAATCCACTTTGGAAATCAGTTTGATAATTCCTCAGAAAATTGGGCATAGCACTACCTGAGTACCCAGCTATTCCACTCCTGGGCATATACCCAGAAGATGCTCCAACATGTAATTAGGACACATGCTCAACTATGTTCATTTCATAGTAGCCTTATATATAATAGCCAGAAGCTGGAAAGAACCCAGATGTCCCACAACAGAGGAATGGATACAGAAAACGTGGTACATTTACACAATGGAGTACTACTCAGCTAATAAAAGCAATGAATTAATGAAATTCTTAGGGAAATGGATGGAGCTAGAAAATATCATTCTGACTGAGGTAACCCAAACACAAAAGAACCAACATGTTATGCACTTGCTGAGAAATGGATATTAGCCCAAAAGCTTGGAATACCCAAGATATAAATCATAGACCACATGCAGCTCAAGAAGAAGGAAGACCAAAGTGTCGATACTTAGGTACTTATTGGAAGGTGGATCAAAATACCCATGGCTCACAGCCAACCAATAGACTGAGCATAGGATCCTCAATGGAACAGGTAAAGAAAGGACCTAAGGAGCTGAAGAGGTTCATAGCCACTCAGGAGGAACAATAATATGTACCACTTAATACCCCCAGAGCTCCCAGGCACTAAACCACCAACCAGAGTGTAAACGGAGAGACCAATGACTCTGGCTACATATGTAGCAGAAGATGGCCATTTCAGACATCAATGAGTAGAGAGGCCATTGGTCCTGTGAAGGCTGAATGCCCCAGAGTAGAGGAATGCCAGTCAGGAAGTGGGCATGGGAGTTGTGAGCAGGGAGATGGGAGATGGGATGAGGGTTTTTGGAGGGGTAATGAGGAAAGGAGATACCATTTGAAATGTAAATAAAGCAAATATTTAATAAAAAAGAAAAAAGGAAAATGGTATTAAAATAGTATAAACATGAAAATGAATATACATGTTATATATACATATGTATATATATATGTATATATATATATATACATATATATATATATAATCTCAGTTGGTGTGATTGTAATAAATGATGTTTTCTACATACATAGAGGAACAGAACTAGGTAATATTAGGGTCCCAGAGCCTTACAATGCCATAGAGGAAACTTCCATGGAAGTTCTTATTGTTCGCATTTTTGTATTTTTCCTGATCCTAATAATGAGATGGGAGTTCTTATACTTGCTCTAAGAATAACAGATTTTTATTTCTTTCTCTAATTTTGGAAAAATAGAGTCCGCAAATCTTTCATTGTGAAACTATTGTTTTGGTAATCTTGCTGCTATACTTCCGTAACATAATGTCTAATTATGTTTTTTCTCTGTGCTAATAATATATAAAATAAATCTTAGAAGATTTTTAATAAATTGTGTGAAATTGAAGATATAATATCAAAAATTTCAGGCCAAGACACCACTGAAAGAGTTAGAGACATGGTTTAGCAACTAAAAGCAGTTAAGTTTCTGCAGGGGAGCCAGAATCAACTTACCACTCACACTAGCAGCTCATAACCACCTGAAACTACAGCTCAGGGCATCTGCTACCATTTCTGGGCATCTCTACACCATTGTTCACACTTTCTTTCAAGCAGGAAAATATACATTTACAAAAATGTATAAATGAGTAAATCCTAAAACTAGAAAAATGAATCTAGTGAACAGACCATTTCTTAGCAAATATCTAGCTTCCCTGTTTTAGATCCACAGCCCAAATTAGCCTCTGCTGTTACTACTGAACCTCAAAAAAACAAAACAAAACAAAAAAAACAACAAACCAAAAAGCAAAAGAAAATAATAATCAAACTTTGCCTTTTACAATTCTGCTCCTAAACAAAACATTAGTTCAGCCATGACAACAACCAAAAAGAGAGAGATGGGGGGTAGAAGGGAGGGAGGGAGGGAGGGAGGGAGGGAGGGAGGGAGGGAGAGAGAGAGAGAGAGAGAGAGAGAAAGAAAGAAAGAAAGAAAGAAAGAAAGAAAGAAAGAAAGAAAAAGAAAAGAAAAAAGAAAAAAAGGTAGATAAAAAGCAAGTCAAAGTGTTGTGTCAAGGCAGGACTAATTCTGCACCTTTTAAAATTACAGCTCAAGTGGGACCTCTGATTTAAAATGCTAAAAGTGAAAGTTACCATATTAGAGGTGCCAGATGAGGGATAATTGTTTGTTTGTGAAAATCCCACGTTTGGACCATAATTTAGCTAACATGTTTATTATCCTAACTCTATGGTATTATTCTTTCCTGGCGTGGCTTTGAGAATGTCTGATACTTAACTCAGTCTGCCCTAAATACATATCTGCATTTAGAATATGAATAGAAGATTGTTTCCATCCTTCCCCGATTCCAGTTCTGTCCAGAATTGTGTGGAGAAAATGTGTGGGTTTCATTAGCAGGTTTGTATGTTTTCTTAGCCTTTGAAATGAAAATGATTTACCCATTTTGAGAAAGTCTTTTTTAAAAAATATTTTTCTTATAAATCTGTGACTTACAATTAAAATGGCTGGGACTGACCATTATGTGAACTGTATGTACATATTAGAAATACAGTGCACAGACTTTTTCACAGTGTACCATTATGATGTAATGCTTACAGTAATAGCATGCCATCTTCTGTAGTATAATTTGGCCTATGCCACACAGCCTAGTGTTAATGATTTGACTTCCGCTATTTTATAAGCAGCCTAACATCTACTTACTGTCAAGGGAAAGAATTCTACTAGGAGCCAGATGTCCTGCAGGAAATGCTTATTACAGTAGTATCCAATTAGCACTTTGAGCTTAGAGGAGAATATTCACCAACTTCCAAGTTTTTCTCCATTTATTTGTTTGTTTGTTTATTTATTTATTTACTTACTCAGTTGCTTACATCTAGATCACAGACCCTCTTCTCCTCCCAGTTCCCACCCCTCAAACAGACTTTTCCCTATCCCTCCATCCCCCTACCCCATTCTCCTCTGAGAAGGTGGAGACCCCCACTGTCTACCAACCCACCCTGGTACATCAAGTCACTGCAGGACTGGGCTCATCCTCTTCCACTGAGGCCAGACGAGGATGAAGAGGTCAGTCAACTTAGTTGAAAATTTTAGTTATGCGATTTTAACAGGGTGTCATTAAGAAGCAGCCTAGCCTCACACACTTGTGATTCCTGTCTCTGCTTCCTGAGTCATAGTAGTGAGGCCTGTCTGTGGTGTTGTTTCTTTTTTTTCCTGTCATACTCTTCATTTTTATGTAATAAAATGGTGTCAGGTTCTAAATTACATGAATCTTAGGTTTTTAAAAAGCAAGTGTAACAGTTTGGTCTTTAACCATTTCATTAATGCATCATGGTTGTTTACATTTTCTTCTGATTCATCCAACACGTCTTTCCTTCTGTCTGAATTACCCATCTGTTCTTTTTGTCCTCCCACATCCTTCCCCTGCTCACCCACCACCAAAGTTTCCTGACTTTCATTCCCCTATTCAGGTAAATCAAGCCTTCATAGGACCAATGGCCTCTCCACTCCTTGATGTCTGAAATGGTCATCTTCTGCTATATATGAACCTGGAGCCATGGATCCATCCCTGTGTACTCTTTGGTTGGTGGTTTAGTCACTGGGAGCTCTTGGGTACTGAGTGGTACATATTGTTTGTCCTGCAGGACTGCAAACCTCTTCAGCGCCTTGGGTGCTTTCTCTAGCTGCTCCATTGGGAACCCTATGCTCATTCTGTTGGTTGACTATGAGCCATTGGTATTTTAATCCACTTTCCAATAAGGATCAAAGTATCCACACATTGGTCTTATTTCTTCTTGAGCTTCTTGTGGTCTGTGAGTAGTAGCTTTTGGACTAATATCCTCTTATCAGCGAGTGGATACCATAGGTGTTCTTTTGTGATTGGGTTACCTTACTCAAGATATTTTCTAGCTCTATCCATCTGCCTAAGAATTTCATGAATTCATTGCTTTTAATAGCTGGGTAGTACTCCATTGTATAAATGTACCACATTTTCTGTATCTGTTCCTCTGTTGAGGGACATCTGGGTTCTTTCCAGCTGACTATTATATACAAGGCTGCTATGAACATAGTGGAGCATGTGTCCTTATTACATGTTGCAGCATCTTCTGAGTATATGCCCAGGAGTGGTATAGCTGGGTCATCAGGTAGTGCTATGTCCAATTTTCTAAGGAATCACCAAACTGATATCCAGAGTGGTTGTACCGGCTTACAATCCCACTGTCAATGGAGGAGTGTTCCTCTTTTTCCACTTCCTCTCAAGAAACTGCTGTCCCCTGAGTTTTTGATCTTGGCCATTCTGACTGGTATGAGAGAAAGTTGGGGAAGAACCTGGAGCATATGGGCACAGGGGAAAATTTCCTGAATAGAACAACAGTAGCTTATGCTCTAATATTAAGAATTAAGAAATGGGACCTCATAAAATTGCAAAGCTTCTATAAGGCAAAGGGCACTGTCAATAGGACAAAACAGCAACCAATGTATTGGGAAAAGATATACCAATACTATATCAGATAGAGGGCTAATAGCCAATAAATACAAAGAACTAAAAAATTTAGACTCCAGAGCACCAAATAACCCTATTAAGAATAGGATACAGAACTAAACAAAGAATTCTCAACTGAGGACTAGAGTGTGGTTGAGAAGCACCTAAATAAAAGTTCAATATCCTTAATCATCAGATGTTGTTTCTTTTGATTCTTTGCAAATCTCTTCCCCACCTTAGAGTACATTTTATGAACTATGTATATGAATTATCTCTGGTCTATGTACCTGCTCCTTTAGTTTCAATATTAAATGGATATTATTAATAAATATATCACATTTATCTATATTCATTTTCTTAAAAATAATTGAAACTCTCTAAGGCAAAGTTATAGAGATGCAATACTTCAATTGTAATTGTGAGAAACTGATTCATCTTTTATCCTTTTAAGAGAATATTCATTCTATTTCTTTTTTAAAAAATTTATTGGATATTTTCTTTTTTTTTACGTTTCAAATGTTAAGGCCTTTCCTGGTTTCACCCACTCCCAGAGAACCCCCTTTTCTACACCCTCCTGCTTCAATGAGGGTGTTCCTCTACCCACCCAACTCCCACCTCTCCGCCCTCGATTCCCCTACACTGGAACATTGCTCAAGCCTTCATAGGACCAAGGATCTCTCTCTCCTCCCATTGATGCCTGACAAGGCCATCCTATACTACATATGCAGCTGGGGCCATGTGTACTCCTTGGTTGATGGCTTAGTCCTTGGGAGCTCTCGTGGATCTGTTTGGTTGATATTGTTGTTCTTCCTATGGGGTTGTAAACCCCTTCAGCTTCTTTAGTTCTTTCTCTTGCTCCTCCATTGGGGACCCTGTGCTCAGTCCAATGGTTAGCTGTGAGCATCTGACTCTGTATTTGTAAGGCTTTGGCAGGGCCTTTCAGGAGACATTCATATCAAATTCCTTTCAGCAAGCATTTGTTGGCATCTACAACAGTTTTGGGGTTTGGTGACTGTATGGATTTACTTTTATCAGTAATGGTGATATTTCAAGAAAAGTTGTGTCTAAGAATACTATGTTACTTGTTTATTTTACTAAGTAACTATGATGACATTTCTTCATTAATGGAGAGCATTTGAAAGCTACGCCATAAATATAGTTGTAAAAAACTTCTTTAACATAGCACTTCTATGCACTCAGAAATCCAGACTTCACTCTTTATCTCTTTTCATTATGAAGATTGCAAAAGATAAACACATTTATATCACAACCACTAGATAAACACTATTTTAACCTTTACCTCCCATGGATGTCTGAGGTCAGGACTGATGGGCTATGATCCTACCTGGCTGGGAGGAGAGTGGAAAGAGACAAGAGGGCTGGCTGAGGGCAGGTCTCAGGCTAGCATCTTCTGACACACTGCAGTTCCACAGGGCCACCTGTTTGTCAAACTTACTCATTCCTGAAAGACCCTGGATCCTTTTCTGGAAGGTCCCAGACATCTGAACATTTGCCTTTGTCTTTCTTTTATTACCAGTTTTCTTGTTCTTTCTGTCAGCAATGGTGGCAATCACTTACTATAATCTGTGAATGTGGGTGGCTCCAGAGTATGAACAATCATTTTTCAGTTGTTTATCTAGAAGTAGCTACCTCTATGTGTGTGTGATGATGATGGTATTCCTGGGTGAAAGGAACACTTGATGTGGCCTATTTTATCATTGCAGATCTGGGAGGCCCCTGAGAGAAACTTAACATATGAAATAAAGAGATCAGAAAGGACATTTATCACCAGGGACCATTACTGCATTGAAAGCATCCTAGCTTCCTTGCTTCCCTTTGGCTGTCCTTCATCTTCATGAGAGAGCTGATGCTTGTGGGCTTGCCTGACATTATAAGTTCTGTCCATCCAAGAGTAAGTTCTGTTCCTGGCCTGTCTGTTGTCTGCTCCCAATTACCTGAAAACAATCCCTGCTAACAGTTTATGTCTAGACACACAGACTTCTGCTTTATTCACAAGCCTTGCTAAACTTAAAAGATAAATTCTTAATGTAAAAACAAACAAACAAACAAAAAACCAAAAAAAAAACCACCTTCGTTCACAGAGCACATTAATCCCCTGCTAACAGATCTTATGGTGTTTCACAGTATAGCAGTTACTCTAATAAGAGGTAAGTAGCACCTGAGGACTACAATTAAATTCCCTGAGAAATGTACAAAAGTTAAACATTGACTTTTCAGGGTTCTAAAAACAAATGGATGAATCTCATAGCATTGTCAGGGAACATATGGTTCTCAAAACAGAAACTATCTAATGCCATGAGATAACTTCTAATGGTATATTTTTACAGTAAACAAAACTTTGCATTATATAGGTTATATACATTTTTAAAAAATGGGACAGTATTTTCTCTTTGCAAGATGGGATTTAATAGCATATTTGGACATCCTAAGAAATCAAAATGAATCTTAAAACAAGAAAATGTTGAATAGCTTTAACAGATTCATGATTGGATTTTCTAAAAGATTTTTTTTCTTCAGATGACTTGAGTTATGCCTATATAAAAAAAGTTTGGAATTAGAGGTGTGCCTATATAAAAATAATCATAGATCTAGGTTGTAATATTTGAAGGATGCAGGTAAAGATGATCTAGATTATATAATCAATACTACTTGAACCTGTTCACTATTCAGAGAGAAAAATTAAAATACCAAGAGGAATTGTACTAAATAATTAGGCAATGAGGCAATGCATCAATTTGCCTTCTTGGTAGTTTTTATCTTGGTAGTAACAGAAAACACAGTTTATATGGATGCCACTAACTAATAGAATTTTTCTAGATATAAAGAGACCAGGAAAAGTTATTGTTGATGAAACTCAAGATGTTGCCATGGGGAATGAACACTGAAACTGGAGACAGAATCCCTTATTGACTAGAAAAGTTAAGCAAGGCAAAATTATTTTCAACTAGCTTTGTGATTACTTTTCTTACTTTACATCAAGCCAGGAACATGTGCTTGCATGCTCTCTGATACTTTAATCACTTGCTCACCAGCTGTATCTCCTGTTTACAATTTTTGACTAATATTATATATATCATACAAATTTCAGTGTCTACTGTGGGCATAATAAGATGTACTTTCAATATCCTTGCAATAAGAAAGAGATCAGTCAGGATTAATGTTTTCTGTTTCCATTTCCTACTTTGAACATGTGGGAGAATCATTATTTTTGTATTTTTTAATGATGAGATGAAATCTGGAGGAGGCTCACAGCTAGAATGCTCCTGAGGAGCAGGGAGAAGGTGCAGCACAGAGAAATACTGAGAGGTTCTGTATCCTGTACTGCACAGAGATGTTTTCCATTTACTTAAAACTCTAGACATTTTTTTTCTCCTCTCATTTTCTACATTTATTCCTCATAGTATACATACCATATTGAAAATATACTTATGTAAAATAACTGCAATAGAGAAACCATTATATTTCTTGCTTGTTTAGTTCCCTGCTTGTCCAGTTTGTAGCCTTGAGAATATATTTTTGTTGGTTTTTTTTCCTCCTCCCACACTGGGGACTACTTTTCCTTCATATTTAAAGAGTTGATTTACTTGAGTTCCTATATTATAAAACAATAGAAAATCATAAAAGTTGTTGCTCTGAATACTTAATGCCAAATAGTTCATTTTTATTGCTTAACTTTAATAGCATACTTTAAATAAAGACTCAGTTTTCACTAAGGTCAGGAACAAGGCCAGGTTATCCATTCTATTCCATCCTTCTGAATGTAGTTTTTAAAGTCTTAGCTACATGAATAAGATGTAAGAAGATAATAAAAGGAACATAGATAGGAAATGAAGAATTTAAGGTATGCATATTTATTTTTTTTTAATTTTTTTTTTTTGATTTTTCGAGACAGGGTTTCTCTATGTAGCCCTGGCTGTTCTGGAACTCACTCTGTAGACCAGGCTGGCCTCGAACTAAGAAATCCGCCTGCCTCTGCCTCCCAAGTGCTGGGATTACAGGCATGTGCCACCACTGTCCGGCTTTTTTATATTTTTTTATTGGATATATTCTATATTTACATTTCATTTCCCTTTTTCTGGTTCCCCATCCCCCAAAGGTCCCACATGCCCTTTTCCCTCTCCCTGTTCCCCCATCCACCCCTTCTCACTTCCCTGTTCTGATATTCCCCTACACTGATGTTTTGATCCTTTCCAGCACCAGTGTCCACTCCTTCCTTCTTGTCGGACATCATTTGGTATGTGGATTGTGTCTTTGGTGCCCCAAGAGTCTAGGCTAATATCCACTTATCAGTGAGTGCGTACCATGGGTATCCTTTTGAGACTGGGTTACCTCACTTAGTATGATGTTCTCCAGCTCCATCCATTTCTCTAAGAATTTCATGAATTCATTGTTTTTAATGGCTGAATAGTACTCCATTGTGTATATATACCACATTTCTTGTATCCATTTGTATTAGTCTGGGTTCTCTAGAGTCACAGATCATATGGGCAGTCTCTATGTAGTTAGGGAATTTGTCAATGACTTACAGTCTGTAGTCCAACTCCCCAACAGTAGTCAGCAGCAGCTGTGGATGGAAGTCCAAGGATCTTGCACTTGCTCAGTCCCACAAAGCAAGCTGGCAAGGAAGAAGAGTCTTCCTTCTTTCAATGTCCTTATATATGTCTCCAGTAGAAGGTGTAGCCCAGATTAAAGGTGTGTGAATCCATGCCTTTAATCCCAGATGATCTTGAACTAGAATCCATAGCCATAATCTGGGATTAAAGATGTATGTCTCCACACCTTTAATCCCAGATAATCTTGAACTGGAATCCATGCTTCAAGATCTCCATGCTAAGTCCAGGTCAGAAACTTATATCTCTGAGCCTCCAGATTAGGATCATAGGTGAGCCTTCCAGTTCTAAATTGTAGTTCATTCCACATATAGTCAAGTTGACAACCAGGAATAGCCACTACACTATTCCTCTGTTGAGGGACATCTGGGTTCTTTCCAGCTTCTGGCTATTATAAATAAGGCTGCTATGAACATAGTAGAGCATGTATCCTTATTGCATGCTGGGGAATCTTGGTGTCATTCTTTACATAAATTCCAAGAAAACTTTCTAAAATTCATACAAAATTAACAGACAAATATATTAACCATATGGTTATATGTATATATAATAAAAATAAATCAGTAAAACAATCTTTCACAACACACATGCACACACACACACACACACACACACACACACACGAAATACTTCGGAACAAACCCAATGAATAAGGGGGAAACCTCTATAGTGAAAACTTTAATAAACTAGTAGAATTAATCTTATGAGAAAATATATCTCACAAAAAATTAACAGATTCAATGCAATTCCAGTTACAATATGAGGGATAATCTTCATAGACATATAAAAATAGACATCTCAATTTTTATATTGAGGTACAAACAACCAAGAATATTCAAAGCAATTTTGAACAAAAAAAGAAATATATATTACAGAGATATCACAATACCTAGTTTTAAACTATATTGTAAAGCCATCGTAATAATAATAATAACATTGGTGATGATGACGATGATGAAAAAATAATTTTTCTGGCACAATATATCAATAGACTGAAAGGTAAGTTCATGCAGGTTCCATTACAGGCCTTTACAAAGGTGACAGAAATGCACAGAGAAGTGCACATCCACTTGAGCCAGTGGTACTATA